>OY755083.1:40274177-41474177 GCA_963576655.1 Gastrophysa polygoni
AGATAATTTATCTACCGATACCATCTTTTTGTGCTTGAAGTCAGTGAAAAATGAGTTTCATGTATATTTTTTTTTCGATTCATCAATACACTGTCTCAAAATAACGAGTTCAAAGTTGAAGGATAGAGATGCTCAATGTTCAGAAGAAATAATGACAAAATACCGATTTCAGTAATGAGTATAAGTAAACTAATAGTATATAAACTAAAGATACTGATAATAAAGGGTCACTGTACGCCCTCTATTGCTAAATCAATATGCGACTGAAATCGGTGAATAATTTTATTTTGAAAATGGTTCGAACAGTTCAAGCCATCCTCACAGAACTCACATTTGAAACTCACGTTGAGAAAATAGTGAAAAAGGCTCTTAGAAACCTGGGTTTCATTACTAGAATATCTGAGTCATTCATGAATCCAAAAACATTAGTTTTTTCGTACAACTCCCTGATGAGGAGCCATCTTGAATTACCCTCAACAGTCTGGTATCCTTATTACCATGAACACGTTCAACGAATAGAAAAAGTTCAGATAAGATTCTGTTTTTTAGATTCAAAAGACCTCTCTCTAATCCACTTATCATACGAAAAAAGCGCCTACAGCACTACAATCTCTCCAAACTTCCTTCTCGAAGGATAGTTAGCTATGCACTGTTCCTTTTCAAAATTCTTAACAACCAAATCGGTAGTAATTATAACAACTAATATATAATACCTATATAATAACTAACAAGCTATCATTCAATGCTCCTACTCATATTACTCGTGCGCCTAATTTTTTTTACTTACCGACTCATACAACTAACTATGCAAAAAATGTTCTGTTACCCGCGCGCTGTTGTCAGTGTATTTTCATTTCGTAAGCTCTACCACTCGTCATATGTTGTCTCGAAATTGAGCGGAATAAAGAGACTGAATTGAAATAGGCCTATTTCATTCCATAAGAAGAACGATATCTGAGTTATTGTTGATGAGAAAACTTACACTGTCACAGATTGTTGTCTAAGTTTAGATTCCCAACAGGTGTTCGAAATTACCGCCGCCACTATCGATGCAGAGTCTAGCACGACGTAGTAGAGACTCGCAAGCACGCTGAGAACAATTTTGTTGTCGCATCTCGTGAATCGTGTAGTTGATTCTTTCTTGTAGAGTGTCCCGGATTTCAATTTCCACGAACGGTGGTGCATAGACCAGATTTTTCAGGAAACTCCACACAAAAAAGTCCATTACATTCAGATCCGGAGAACGTGTTAGCCAAGATACAGGACCTCCTCGGCAATCCATTTCTGTGGAAATTCGCCATCCAAGGATTCCCGAACTTCTACATGATAATGGCTAGGTGCTCCGTCGTGCATAAAAAACATCCTTTGTCGAGTTGTTAATGGCGGATCTTCTAAAAGTTCAGCTGAATCGTTTCGCAAAAACGCTAAATATGATAATCCATTTAATCCACCCCAAAAGTTAATCAAAAAACGATACTGAATAATGCCTAATTCCATGTGGATTTTCGACAGTCCAATAATGATAATTATGGTAATTGAAAATACCATTCCTAGTGAATGTCTTGCGGTGTAAATGATTGCACGCGCTGATAATGAAAGGGATGCTGCATATCCTCATTCAATGTCCTCCATACAACTTTATGGGAAACCCCTAACTGACGACCAACACTGCGGGTACTTGAAGTTGGATCATTTTCGAAAATGTCCAAAATTTGTTCTTTTACGTTGATAATCCTAAGAGGTCTATTTTTACCAGCAAAAGAGAGAGAGGTGAAATAAGTTTAAGTATAACACACTTCAATATTTGGAGTGTGAAAAAACACTTCGATGAACTACTTGTTTACCTTGAAATGGAAATGTCTAATTTGGACATTATAGTGTTATCTGAAACATGGAACATTGAATCGGTAAGTGATTTCAATATACCACATTATCAAATCTCTCACAATAACTCTAAAAATGAACCAGAATGACGGTCTCATTATTCATGTTGAAGAAAGTATAACTGTAGATGTTAACATTTCTCAATTGGAAGAAACGAATCTACTGAGGTTAACTTCCAGGGTGAATGATACTAGCATGGGCTTAACAGCTTCCTATATGCCACCTTCCATTAATACACAAACGTATAATCAAAATTTAGATAATTATTTATCAAATTTACTCAAAGGAGATATAGAATTTTCCATTGGTGATATCAATATAAATCTGTTTGATGAATCTTCCTTTCCCACCGTTCAATATATCAATACTCTAAATAGTGAGGGATTCACCTCTTATATAAACGAACCAACCAGGGTTACCAGAGACTCCGTTAGCATAATAGATCATATTTTTATCAGGAAATTAAATTTATTAAAGTACAAAATCATTATTGAACACATCGTCATCCATACTGACTTATCAGATCACTATTCAGTTTTGGCTCTGTTATATTTCCCTATTTTAGTGAAGTCAGCTCCCGAAATATCGGAAACAATTGAACAAATCGACTATGACATCTTAAAACTCTCATTACAAACAGAAACCTAGGCAGAAGTTCTTTCCTCAAATGGAATACAAGCTCGTATGATCATTTTTTCAACAAACTCAAACAACATATATCCGCTGCAACCAAAATTATGTCTCAAAATAAAAAAATACCTTGTAAAATAAAACCCTAGATAACAACAGGATTATTAAAATCAATCATAACAAGAGATCGAATGAAAAAGAAACTAACTTCTAAATATTCTGTTGAGCTGGGAAATCAATATAAGACCTATAGCAATAAATTGAACGCTCTTATTAAAAAAACGAAAAATTAGACTGTCTCTTGTCAATGGAAACTGCGAAAAGACATGGGAAATAATGAATGATATATGCAATACAGGCAGAAATGAAAAACAAATTCGAAATATCTCAATTGACAGTGAAAATGGGACACCTGTAACAAATAACAAAGAAAAAGTCAATCTATTCAATAATTACTTCACAAATATAGGTCGGAAGATGAAAACAAGCATTGAGGAATGTGAACTACCCCAAAATTTCATTTAAAAAAAACATGTCGAGGCATCGTTTTTTCTGAGGCCAGTTACAAAAAATGAACTCATTCCAACTATATCTTAACAAAATTATCAACAAGATTGATAAAAAACATTCACTTGTATATCATTGATCCATTGATCCATATTATAAACATAGTATACGAGAAAGGTCAATTACCTCAGCAATGGAAAGAAACAATTGTAACGCCCGTACATGAAGCAGGTGCCCAAACCAGACTAAATAATTACAGACCCATTTCTGTTATAAACAACTTCGCAAAAATCTTTGAAAAATCCCTCAAGAAACGACTGATAGCATTCTTTGAAGAAAATAACGTCATTACAAAAAGGAAATACGCATTCATGAGAAATTCAAAAGCCGAAAATGCTATTTTAGATCTCATCGTGAAAACAGTTCATAATATGGATCGGTCATCGAAATGCCTGTCAGTTTTTATAGACGTAGCCAAGGCTTTCGATACCGTATCACATGACCTATTGTTGGAGAAATTACATGACAGTGGCATACGAGGTTCACAGTTACGGTTACTACAAAATTACTCACAGAATAGAACGCAAAGAGTTAAAATTGATGATGAGTTGAGTGAATCTTCAGAAATATCCATTAGAGTACCGCAGGGAACAGTATCGGGACCACTCCTGTTCTCAATCTATATAAACTCTATCTCTCAAATAAATAATTTCGAAGGTTACCCTATTTGCTATACAGACGACACAGCACTGATTTTTGAAGGAGACACTTGGGAGAAAACATTCAAGATTGCTGGAAAAGGAATGTCAAGAATTCAAACCTGGCTTAACCATAATTTGCTCAGCCTCAATATCAACAAAACCGAATTCTTGCCCTTCAGTCTAACCTCAGTTGACCAACCTCATAACTACTCTTTAACAATACACAAAACGTCTTGTATCTCCACCCAAAGATGTATCTGCCCGAAAATGGAAAAAGCAACCTCTATTAAATACCTAGGAATCATTATTGACCAACACTTGAGATGGGACACTCATATAACTCATCTAATAAAAACAATGAGACAACTCATACATAAATTCTATGAACTTAGAGATATTCTCGATAGAAAAAATATCATAACATTATATAAATCACTTGCCGAATCAATACTACAATATTGTATCACTGCTTGGGGTAGTGTATTCAACTATAATTCAAATATGATACAGAAAACTCAAAATACATTGTTAAAAATGATTCTCAAACAACATAGACGATACCCAACCGAGGCCATTCATAGAGAAACTAAAATACTCGATAATCTTTATATATATAATCTTTATACAGGGTGTCCTTAAAAGGTCTTTACAAAAAGCTACCACATATTCTTCAGACCAAAACAATTCGATACAAGCAAACTTACCTCAGTAAAAAGTTGCTTAGTTTGGGCGCTAGACGGCTCTGAAGTTGAAATTTTCAAATCGATTTTGCTTCATAACTTTTGAACGGCTCATGAGATTTTTTTCAAATTTGGTACGTTGGCATAGACTCATCGGGCAATGAAACTCATATCATAATCATAATGAATATCATTCCATGGGCGTAGAACTTGATTTTTTCAGTAAATAAACATCTAAAACTCCTACGCCAATGGAAAAAAATTAGTTTCAATATGAAATCTAAATTATTCAACTCATTCACTACAAAAAAGGTACTCTTGACAAAAGTCGATTCCTCTCATGGTTTCGACAAAATTTTAATTTTAGTGATTTAGAGCATAATTAATAATAAAACGATCAACAGATATTTCATAAAAATTGTTCAAAATGTTCACCATTTTCACGTATACAAAGATTTATACGACGCAAAAAGTTGAGATGTACTTTTTGCATAGGTTATTTCTATTGAAAATAAGTAGCACTGGTTTTTTTTTCTGAAGACTATTATTATCTGCTCGAAAACAGTGATATTCACATTCTTGGTTTCCATAGTTTCATCTGTGTTGATTTGTCGAGTTTTATTGACGTTGATTGTTGATATCGGACTTTTCTGATTTATCATGGCCGTACAATACACCAATGAAGAATACACCGATATGTTATTGGTATTCGGATATTGTCAAGGAAATGGTCGAGAGAGTGTGAGGGTGTATTCGGCAAGGTTTCCAAATCGTCGCGTACCAAGCCACCCAACCTTTGCTGCAGTTGAGAGACGTCTTCGGGAGACCGGTCATTTTGCTCCTAGAACTGGTGATTATGGAAGACAGCGTTATGTAAGGATTCCCGAAGTCGAAGTAGAAATTTTAGACCGTATTGAAGAAAATCCAGAATTGAGTACTAGACGGATAAGTAATGAACTAGAAGTTTCTAGGAATGCCGTTCATGAAGTACTAAGAGAACAATTATTATACCCATACCACAAGACGCCAGTTCAAGATTTATTAATCCATGATTCACAAAGTCGTCTGATGTTTTGTAGGTTCATTAATTTGCAAAGAGAAATGAATCTGAACTTTGGAAAGAATATTTTGTTCACTGATGAAGCCTGTTTCACGAGAAGAGGAATAACTAATTTTCATAATGAACACGTTTATGCAATTGAAAATCCTCATTCCATTAAAATAAACCATTTTCAACACGAATTCAAAATCAACGTTTGGGCTGGAATAATAGGAAATTTTATAATTGGTCCTGTCATACTTCCACAAAGATTAACAGGAGACATGTATTTACAACATCTACGAAATACGTTGCCAAATTTGTTGGAAGATTTACCACTCCAACATCGGGTAGATATGTGGTTTATGCACGATGGAGCTCCACCACATTTTTCGGTGGATGTTAGGAATTTTTTAAACCAACAGTACCCAGACAGATGGATAGGTAGAGGTAATGATGCACCCGTGAATTGGCCACCACGTTCTCCAGACTTAACACCGATGGATTATTTTGTATGGGGTTATCTCAAGTCTACGGTTTACAAGACCCCTGTGAATACTGTAGAACAATTATGGCAACGTATCCAACAGGCGACGAATAATCTTACAGGCGATGAAGAAGTTATGCAAAGAGTACATTTCAACTTTTTGCGTCGTATAAATCTTTGTATACGTGAAAATGGTGAACATTTTGAACAATTTTTATGAAATATCTGTTAATCGTTTTATTATTAATTATGCTCTAAATCACTAAAATTAAAATTTTGTCGAAACCATGAGAGGAATCGACTTTTGTCAAGAGTACCTTTTTTGTAGTGAATGAGTTGAATAATTTAGATTTCATATTGAAACTAATTTTTTTCCATTGGCGTAGGAGTTTTAGATGTTTATTTACTGAAAAAATCAAGTTCTACGCCCATGGAATGATATTCATTATGATTATGATATGAGTTTCATTGCCCGATGAGTCTATGCCAACGTACCAAATTTGAAAAAAATCTCATGAGCCGTTCAAAAGTTATGAAGCAAAATCGATTTGAAAATTTCAACTTCAGAGCCGTCTAGCGCCCAAACTAAGCAACTTTTTACTGAGGTAAGTTTGCTTGTATCGAATTGTTTTGGTCTGAAGAATATGTGGTAGCTTTTTGTAAAGACCTTTTAAGGACACCCTGTATAAAGATTATATATATACCACTGCCTGATATGGGTTTTCAAAAATCAGAAACGATTTGACACTCCAAATGTCAGAAATACTAGATTTACTAAGAATAGGTCTGTAACTGTCCTGCTTTTCAAAAAAAGCCACACTCAAAGGTTTATTTTTTTTCCACAGCCGAAAGCTCTATAATTTGCTTCCAGTTGACCTCAAAAATATAAGAAAATTGAATATCTTCAAGAAAAGGATAAGAATATTTAGGTTCCAAAATCCATCCATTACGAGAGAAGTTTTAAAAAAAAAATAATATTAAGAGTAATATTATTTCTCTACCTCTCTCTCTCTCTCTCTCTCTCTCTCTCTCTCTCTCCTTCCGCACTACTCGCCTATACATTTTCATCACATGCATACCCCACCTGGATAACTTGAAAACACAAAACAAGTATCTGATACTTAGGTGTTCTTTTGTCTAAGAGGGGGTGATAATGAATAATATCTCCATATATGTATATATTATTAGTCAACTGAAATAAATCTGAAATCTGGTTATAAACCTTGCACAAAAAGCGTTTCCCTGCGAGTTGCTGGAGCACGGTTATTAACCTCTGATAACCAAAATATTCTCGCGATCGAATTATACCTGGAAATCTTCAAAATACTCAGTTGTATAACAGTACTGAAACGTAGATTACAAATTTACGCAACGTAATCAATAAATGATAATCAATTCATTTAACGCCACTCTTTCGACTTTTTTGACTTGGATCCTTTCGAGTCTGAAAAAGCCAATAGCTCGGTTTTTGCAAACGACGTCAATTTCAACATGACTCTTGAGTTTTAGACCGCTTCAAATTAAAAATGAGTAAGGACTTCTGAGCAACTTTTATATAGTGTTCTGGCATAATATTCTCTCTGCTGGAGTACTTTCGCCAGCCAATAAATCCTCTGTTACTGTAGGCTATATTTCCTGGACGCAGGGCTGCTGCAGATCGGCGTTTGGTACGAAGACTTCTGCACCTTCAGCATCGTTCGCAACCTGCCTTTCAGACAGGCTGCCGTCAAACCGACCGCTTTTCCGCTCCCGGTCACGTGCCTCATCAACGAGGACATCATACTCCATGACCAAGAAGAGAAGGCATTGGATGGGATCACGGAGAGTTGTCTGTGTTTGACTACTGTCGGTGTATCGTTCAGCTCGAATTCAACTATGCGCTCGAAAAAGAGTGTTTGAATTTCACGAAATTTCAGTTGGTTTATGTTTTCATCAATGTAATATCAATTTTCAAAGATATTTATGAGGAAAATATTTTTTTTTCTATCGAGACCAACTTTAGAATATAGACGGCAGTGCAGTGACAGCATCGTTCGCTCAGAAACCTCTCTGAGATTTACACCATTTATTTAAACCATTTACATTACATAGACTGAGGTCCAAACTTTTACGAAATACTAATAATGGATGGCTTGGTTTTGAGATAATATGACACGAATAATATGAAGGCGTTTTTGATTCACGACGACCATCATGTGATCGCAAGAAAGTTGCGTAATCTCAGGCCACCGAACATATAATGTTCGGTGCTCAGGCATATAAAATCTGATATCATCTTGATAATCCTTGTGTATCATTTGGGGATTGTGTAGTCAGATTTACCCGGGTCATCCAATTTGAGTGTTTATAGAAATATCAACTTCCTGCACCACTCTGAGAGAAGTGTGACATGGAAAATTGAACAATGGCATGTGAGCAGAATAAGGAGAAGTTTCTTACGAACATAAAAAGAAACATATTTTAGAATTCATGAATAAATCAATTTAGTGATGTTGCGAAGTGAAAAAAAGTGAAATTGATAGAATAGATGATATTATTTGAGAAATTTGACATCGATTTATTGTTATTCGAATGTTGAATCTTCCGTAGCGAACTTTTCATGAAAATGTGCAAATCAATAAAATCCCAATAATACCGGAAGATTGTGGACGGAAAGTTGAACTTTCAAACTAGAAATCAGTCTGATATATGATACTTGCTGAATTGTACATTGATGACATGAAATCAATGTACCAAATTTGAATTATCTTATGGGAATATAAACGCTGATATATATGTGGGTAAATTTGTTCACCAAGTAGGTTTATATAAATTATCGCAAAATCGACTCTACAGTATAACCTTGCCAAAAATGACTAATTTTTCACAAACATTGGTACGCAGGTACGAACCTGATAAACACAATTCTATTTTTTCGAGTAGTTTTTTTTATTCTCAGAGAAGTGCTCCAATTGTTTTTTCTTTTTTGTAACATCCGTATCCGTATGGGGACGGATCAAGAATTTCCCCATGGTAAATCCTGCCTGTCGTAAAAGGCGACTAAATGGATACCCATAGGTGGAAGATGATGGTTCCCATCATCGCCCGGTGCGACACCACCACATCGACAGAGGTGCTGTGAAATGGGTAACTCCCATGTTTCAGTATTTGGTCGATGCTTCCGGTCATATCCCCATACCCTATCTCCTTCTTCCCAACCCAAACCGCCCTTTTCAGCTGAAGAAAAATCTAGATGATGAATTCTCCTAGGGTAAAACACTCCGGAAGTAAAATACCTCTCCATTCGGATTTCCGGGCGAGAGGTGCTCGAGGGGGTTCACCATCGAAACATCTGAATTTAAAAATAGACCTTTGTAACATCCGAGGTCTGAACAAAAATATAAACGATGTTCATTACCATCTACAGGCTGAGAAACCAGATATACTGGCTTTAACTGAGACGCAGGTCAACTCATCAACTAATACGACCTATATGCTCTGCCCTGGATATGAGCTGCATACCCGTTTCAGATTCAGAGGAGGTTTATGTCTCTTTTCCAGAAATGATCTCTCATGCCATCGTGAGGAGGAACTGGAACCGAAAGAATTCGATGTAATGTGGCTCAAGATCGATAACCACAAACAGACAAAGTTCATCTGCTGCCTTTATCTATCACCAAACGAACCAACTCCTGGTGACCTCTTCGAATTCCTTTCTCTGAAACTCGATTTCATCCAACAGAATCACCCAGCAGCTGAAACCATCATCATGGGGGATTTCAATGTCCACAACTCCACCTGGCTCAAATTCTCGAACAAAACAGACGACGCAGGACGTCTGGCTGAGGCTTTCGCTATCACCTATGGTCTTGAGCAACTGATAAACGAACCCACTCGGATCCCTGATATCAGCAATCATTATGCCAATACGCTCGACCTGTTCCTCACTAACAATCCGGAACCCTATGAAGTGAAAGTCCGTGCACCATTAGGAAACTCAGACCACACACTCATCTCCACGATATGTCCTTACATCACTCCGCGAACCAGTCCAACACCCCCACGCACTGTTTGGCATTACAATTCAGCCGACTGGGATGGCCTTCGCATGTTTTTTTTCTGAGTTTCCTTGGAGGAGAATGTGTTTTGAATCGGGAGATCCTACGCAATGTGCTGAAGAGATCTCGGAAATCATCATGCTGGGAATGGAAACTTACATACCACATAGCACCAAATCACGAACCACTGGTGAACCATGGTTCAATAGAACCTGTTCTAGGGTTGTCGCACTGAAGCAAGCAGCATACCGTCGTTGGCGCAGAAACCCAAGCCCTCAAACTAGAGCTGAATATGTTGAAGCTAGGAATACATGCAATCGAACGATAGATGAATCTAAAGAGGCATACAACACGAAAATAAGATCGAAGCTCATAGAGTGTCCAAATGGTTCCCGTTCATTTTGGACGTTTGCCAAGGCAATCGGGAGGAATTTCACTTCTAGCTCATTTCCTCCCCTCACAAAGGATGATAATACATTGGCTATAACACCTCATGAAAAAGCCAACACCTTCGCCAAAATGTTTGCAGACAATTCTACCTTGGATCCACGAGGCCAGGAACTTCCGAAAGTCGCTACCATCGATAACCGTATGCCGGAAATTGTCTTCCGGCAACGCACAATCAGACACATTCTGCTTAGCCTCAACGTCAAGAAGGCTATGGGGCCTGACGGAATACCGCCTATTGTTCTCAAGAAATGTGCCCCGGAACTAACACCAGTTCTTTGCAGGTTGTTCA
This sequence comes from Gastrophysa polygoni, assembly GCA_963576655.1. Classification (NCBI taxonomy): domain Eukaryota; kingdom Metazoa; phylum Arthropoda; class Insecta; order Coleoptera; family Chrysomelidae; genus Gastrophysa; species Gastrophysa polygoni. The sequence continues at coordinate 40,284,882 of OY755083.1, forward strand.
CCCTTTCGTACAAACTCGGCGTATTTCCTTCTAACTGGAAGAAAGCTAGGGTCCAACCGATTCCAAAGAAGGGCAAGAAAACACTCCCTAACAACTATAGACCGATTGCACTACTATCTGTGATCTCTAAAGTAATGGAAAAAGCAATCAACATCGAACTCATCCGATATCTAGAGAGCTCAAGAATCGTGAACGACCGGCAATATGGCTTTCGTCACCAGAGGTCAACTGGAGATCTGCTTGCCTATGTGACACATAAGTGGCAGGTGTCAATAGAGAAACATGGGGAGTCTCTGGCTGTAGCCTTGGATATCTCCAAAGCATTTGACCGAGTTTGGCACCAAGGCCTCCTAGCGAAACTTCCGTCATATGGTTTGCCGCCCCAACTGTGTCTTTTACTATCGAGTTTTCTTGCAGATAGATCATTCTACGTGGTGGTAGACGGGGTCTCTTCTGATACAATGACGATCAATGCTGGTGTTCCACAAGGCTCTGTCTTGGCACCAACTTTGTTTTTGCTCCACATCAATGATTTGTTGAATGTGACCTCCAGCCCAGTTCATAGCTTTGCGGATGATAGTACACTTCATTCCGCCTTTTCCTCTAGAGCCCCTATATCATCCAATGAGGCCAGAGGTGCAAGGCGAAGACAGGTTGATGCTTTAAATGAGGATCTGACAAGAATTCTGAAATGGGGATCTGAGAATCTAGTACAGTTCAATGCAACTAAAACTCAAGCTTGTATGTTCACCAAGAAGGCTGATCACACAATGCCCAATTTGATGATGTCGGGTACCACTGTTCCTATGAGGTCGTCAATATCCTTGCTGGGTGTCACCACCAACAGTGCTCTCTCATGGGACGATCATGTGAGGTCCATTGCGAAGACTGCTTCACAAAAACTCGGTTTTCTTTTCCGTGCGAAGAGATACTTCACATCCCAGCAACTGCTTATGATCTACAAAGCACAAATTCGACCTGTCCTGGAGTACTGCTCACATGTTTGGAGCTCAGCCCCCAAACATACGCTTAAGCTCTTAGATTCAATTCAGAAGAGAGCTATTCGCCTAGTCGATGATACAACACTCACCAAATCATTGACCTCTCTAGATCATCGTAGAAAGGTCGGCGATCTCTGCCTTTTTTATAGGTACTTTCACGGTCGGTGCTCAACGGAAATATCATCTATTATGCCACCACGCGCGATTCCTAGTAGACAAACCAGACGAGCTCAAGCTGGTCACCCCTACACTGTCAGGCTCGAGACCTGTCGAACATCGCTATACCAAGCATCATTCATCAATAGAACGGCAAAGTTGTGGAATTCTTTGCCTAGTGAAGTCTTTCCTGATGCTTACAACCTCCAAACATTCAAGAAAAATTCCAACACCTTCCTTCTTTCCCAAAATTCCACCGCTGGCTAACACGATGTTCCTCGAACATCATAGGTTTCCCTTTCGTGTTGTCCACAGATAAAAAAAAAAAAAAAAAAAAACAACAAAATGGAATGCATGTTGACCATCTAATGGAATCAAATATCGTCTTTATAACAAAAATTGAATTCGAATATCGATAGTACTCTTGTATAGAACTAAATGGAATGAATTTTAAACATCTGTACCACTGAAATATCATTTCAACCACAATAAAATTCATCTTATTCGAATTTATGTCTTTATTTCTCCCTGTATCGAATAGAAAAATAATCTTGTATAGGTGAATACTACTGATAGATACGTTTCATTCGAGGTATCACACTAGCGATTTTCTGATTTGTTTTTATTTTGCTAGATAGATTGAAGTTTCCAAAATTTCACCCTGTATAAAAATGAATGTTCGTATAGTAGTCGCTGTCAAACCATTCATCCGAATGCGATGACAACTTATTCATTGATATTTCCAAAATAATTCATTTTGCAGCAGCAACGCGCCAGATACCAGCTAGTATTGAATAAATCATCAATATATTCCGATAACATTTCGATACTTTTGCATATTGATGAAGAACTATTTATAGATCACTCAATCCCATCATAGGCTTCCTAGGTTATAGGCCAAAACAATGTAGCTACTATAACTTATTCCGAATTTCAAACGATATTTCCAAAATAATTCATTTTGCAGCAGCAACGTGCCAGATACCTGCTAGTATTGAATTAATTTAATATTTCATTCCCGTCAGATGTCTCAAAATCATTTATTCCAGTCATTTTCATTCAAATTTACAATATTTGGCATCGAATTGAGGAAGTACAAATATTTCATGTTTGAAGCCACAAATGAAACTATTGGAAAATAAAACAAAATAGATTTTCAAATTGAATTTCTCACAACCATTTGTAGATCAATAATTCTGAGGATTTATTGAATCTAATTTCATTACATGCATATAAGATCCGTTGTTCCATTCATTTTTCCTAGCAGGAGTCCAAAATACCGATTTTGAATTTTCTAGAAGCCAATACGATGTATAATAAATTATGACACAAAATAATTTGATCTCTTGATTGCAAATTCATAGAGTTTAAACATTTGATCAATGTTCCATAATATTATAACTTTTCATCATCACTCATTACCTGATGATGAATTAAAATTCATCGGAAAAAAAATTCATTGAAAATCGCAAATGCAAAAAAATTGCATGTTTTTAGTATTTGTTAGGGATGCATTATGTTGCATTACGTTATTAAGAAAATAATTTGTCATTTCCCAGTAAATCCGGGTGGAAAGTTTTCGTTGGGACACCCTGTATAAGCATAATAGAAGAATATACAAGGTGGTCCATCGGAAACGTACCGCAAGGCATTACAGAACTTTTCGATAAAATCCGAAATCATGTCAAGTTTGTCTGTCAGGGGGACACATTTTGACGTAACAAGCATAGTAAAACCTTCAACCCCCTAAGTAGCGGTGTCACCCTGACATTTTTTTCAAATGGAAAGGGGGTCAAGCGATACCTCTTTAGAAGGGGCTTGTCATTCCCTATACAATGCTGCTTAGATTTTTCAAATCGATCCACCCTTTCAGAAAACATGGACCGTTGAAACTCCAACCATCATGTGGGACGAAAAATACAAAGATCGGTTCAATTGTACTTTATCGCAATAAGTTCCTACAAATGAAATGAGTTGCTGTTTTTGCCGATGCACAGATTTTTTTAGGCTCATTTTAGAAAATGAATAGGACTCATTTCTTCACGTTTGAATGAGGTCAAGTAGTTGCTAGATACATGTCGTGGTTGATGAAGTGTTTACGAATGGTTGACTTTAAAATTTATTATTATGGTGTATTCAATTGCAGACAGAGTGGAAATCATTGAGCTTTTTTTCAAAAACGATGAATGTGGAATTCGGGTCGCGGAGTTCTTTGACCAACGGCATTCTGACAAACATGCCTGTATATTCTTCTATTATGCTAATACAGGGTGTCCCAACGAAAACTTTCCACCCGGATTTACTGGGAAATGACAGATTATTTTCGGAAACGCTGAAACAGGTCGATTTTAATTTCTAGGGGGACACATGTTAGTGATGGATTTAGTCAAGCAACTTCATCCCCCGGACGGGGACGGCTACCCCCTTGCGAATCATCATAGGGAACGTGGGTCGAGTGATACATCATCTGAAGCTCTCTTTATTCTCTATCCAAACGTGTATAATTTTTTCAAAATCGAATGAATGGTAATTGATATTAGTTTTGTTGACAGGTTCAATGTAATTAGTCAATATCTCACCTGTTCTCATTCAAATTCAATTTATTCATTTTTTTGAATGGACAAATGTATTTACATCTTCTTGAGAATGCCATCGATCCCATGATAACGGATATTATCGAAAACGATGGAGATTATTCGGCAGACAACCTCCATTTTCAAGAAGATGGAGCACCACCTCACTATGCAGTAGCGGTTAGAAACTTTCTGGATGAACGATATACCAATCATTGGATAGGGCGACGAGGGCAAATTGAGTGGCCAGCTAGATCACCGGACCTCAACCCGTTGGGTTATTACCTAGAGGATCTACGTGGTCGAATTGTAAACGAGTGCGGCAGCATAACTCCAGAAGTATTGGAAAACGTTCGTAATAGTTTCGAAAGTAGACTTTATCATTGTATGGAGGTAGGAGGGGCCCATTTCGAGCAATTAATAAATTGAATTTCGATAAGAACAGGTACGATATTGATTATTTAAATTAAACCTATTACCACACTAATCTCAAATACCAGTCATTCGATTTTGAAAAAATTATAAACGTTTGGATAGAGAATGAAGAGAGCTTTCAGATGATGTATCACTCGACCCAAGTTCCCTATGATGATTCGCAATGGGGTAGCTGGCCCTGTCAGGGGGATGAAGTTGCGTGACTAAATTCATCACCGACATGTGTCCCCCTAGAAATCAAAATCGACGTGTTTCAGCGTTTCCGAAAATAATTTGTCATTTCCCAGTAAATCCGTGTGGAAAGTTTTCGTTGGGACACCCTGTATACTGAACATATCCCTATCATAAACAACAGTTTTTCTTGACGAAAAATGAAGATGATCAATCAATAATTACTATACCCAGAGCATCACAAGTAAATAATATAAAAGTGAAGAATATTGATGATTCAAATGATTTATCGCCGACAAATAGCTATGTAGATGAAATGATTGTAATCGACACAAACTACGTAATAGGGAGATAATAGCCCCAATTATCATAACAATGAACAAAAAAGAATATCAAGTTGAAGCATCCAGCTAATAGAACTGATTCTCCCATATGTTAAAATTTTGCGGTCAATGAATACAGCATGAATGCTCCCTATTCTCATCTTTCGACTTGTTTTTATTACTTACGAAAATAAATATTAGACCCGTGTGAAGTAAGAATAGTCTTCTCAACATGCCTCATTTGGGTCGAAGGGTAAATATATTGTTTCGAGTTATCCTAAATAAATAAATGAATATTAGTATCTTTGTTTAGTTCGATCTAGAATAATATTTATTGATTACAGAATTACAATGGTTTGCATAATGTATATAGTCTTGATTTTTTCATTGTCAGCTTACAGTCTATTATTCATAGCTATTTTTTTGCTGTCGCAAATTCTAACAAAAATCGCGAATCGTTTATGCACAATGTTCCAATTTGAACTCAGACAGGCTAATTATTGGACACCATATACAGGGTTTCGTAGAATCAACCTAAAAATTTGAGATATTCTCGTTTTCCCTTGCAGAAACTGGTTTTCCAATATACGGGGTGTTGAATTTCTTCAACAGACAAAACAAAATTGAACGAAATCAAATAAAACTCACATGTCCATGGATTTTAACAGTTCAACAATATCCAACAATGTCCATAGCGCCCCATGATAAAACATCAAAGTCACCTCAGACTTTAGATGAAACATGATGAGACTCATATAATTTGCTCAATAATTCGAGAACTAAGGAAGATATCGAAAGAAATGATAATCGAAAGCGAGGTGAATAAATGAGTATGATTCTACATTGGTTAAAATCCATCAGTTGCAACTCAATGATCAATTAAGAAGGGTTCAATATCATATGGCAAGAAAAAAATACAACACAGTATAGCTCCAACGGATATATCAGAATAGAATATTCATACTGCCTTCATAATATCCCCAACAACTTCGGATTCGATAGCTTCAGTTTCAACATAGGTAAACATTCAACACCAAAAGAAGAGAAGAATTCAACCCACTGTATCGAAAACCAAGATATCCGCGAGAAAACGGGAAAATACGTATTTGAGTTAAGTTAAGTAAAACAATCAAGTTAAACCTGAGACTTGTTTATATGCCCCGTCAAATCAGTGGTCAACCCTAGAATGAAACTCTTGTATCGAGAACACTTTGCATTCATTTCTTGGCCTTCATTGTCATCATGGACTTGCAGGCTCTCGAAACAGTCGAAGATCTGGTGGAGAAAATGTCTGAATCGAAACTGGTTGACCTCTTCGAACGATAAGCGTTAACAAAATCGTTTCTGTAGGGGCTGGAATCCCGTACGGGCCTCTCCAGATAATGCCCTGATATGCCCATTTCGCTTCTCACCCATGGATCTTCTCCGATCCTGTGAAACACAATTTGAGGTGATCGTAATGAGAATATGAGCCATTATTAGTTATATGTTCTGGTGCATATATATATTCTATGTATATTTTTGGAACGAATAGATAATCATCCAAAAACCACAATAATAGTTAGGAAAGCCTCAATACGTATTTCGGTAACTAAGTTGCCATTTCCTGTAATTCTGAAAAGTAAAAAATATTAGCGGCTCTTCAGTGTCTCTCAAGGTATTTTCCAGAAATAACCAACGAGAGTGAGTGCAAGAAGTACTACATAATCAGAATAATTATAATTATTTATTGAAAATTACTGCAATAGAAATATCCGAAAATGATCAGGATAAAAAGGCTCCTAAATCAACGAAATCAATACAAAAGTCATCATGTCAATTACATCCATTCGAGATTAAATGATAAATTAATCTTGGAGAATGAATTTTCGTCATGTTTTCAACAGTAGTGCATAGTCACAAAAACTTTTTTAGCCAATGAAAGAATGTTAAAGACCGGAAATGTCACCGAGCTTTTATATAGAGTAGTCGAGAAACACTCAAGAAGCAATGATAACTTTTTGGGTACCCATGTACCAAAAAATCTGGACATCTGTTATACGTACCACATCAAGAAATTGGGTATGTGTCTTCTATACAAATGCTGAGCGCTCAAAATCACCAATGGCACGAATGATAACGATAAAGTAACCATGAAAATACATGCATGCATTAGAGCTTGGTTGATTTCAATTTCCTCTGCTGGGGAAGTTTCCTGAAATAGATGAAAACTGGTTAGATTTTTTTAAGGTGGTAACCAATCTCTCGGTTCACCGGTTCATGAGTAGGTATATTGGATACACCTGACCTCACCTTTATGTATTCATCCAGAGTCAACAGTGAAAATTTCGCAAATCTGATTATCATGAACCATATTCTTGCAATGTAGAAAAATAACCAATGAAAAACCACGTCCTGGAATAAAAATTGCTCGATGTTATGAAGAGGTGTTAGCTAATGGAAATCAAGAAAATATGATGTCTCAGCTACATTCGTATGTAATATACAGGGTAATATATACATTCTCAAGTTTGAAACCATAACAACTCGCCCTCTAAAATATTCGCTCATATTTCCTGAAACCTTCCGCGTGAATCAGTTCTTCGCAGTTAGTCGTCTGTTGAACATCTAATGAATGATTCTGACATATTTTTAGCAAACGAAAATGGTTTCTACTCACCTTGTATACTCTTGATTTCCACCTGGAGAAGGAGTACGTATTCTGATGGAATTGGAGGTACAAAAGGGTGAACGTACAAAACAAGAACACTATACTGGGGAGGCAGGAAAATGTATTGCTGTCTAGCTTCATCGAAGAGGCGAAGTCACACAGGAATTTCGAGTGTATTTTCGATAATTTTGACACCATATTTTCATGCTCCATCATTATTACTGTGTTTTGTTATGGGTATAGATACTTGCGAATTTAGTATTGGCATTGTCAAATCTGACATTGGTTTTGATGCTTCATTATAACGATTTACAGAAGACTGGTGCAGATACTGATAGTGTTTTGTTTCCACGAAAAAGCTGACGGCATTTTCCGCTATAATGGCAAGAAAAAATATGCACATATGCACATTTTTGTCATAATGTGCTTTGATCAATGATTGAGAAGTAACCTAAATTACCACTTTTGACTCAACGTTTTCATAATAATGATTATACAATTATCAATAATACTGATTTTGTTGTTATTTTCGTGTTGCCATCTAACAACTGATATATGAGTTATTTTCCGCTATAACAAATAAAATGCTGTTCTCGAATTAGCTGTATTCAAGAGTTTTGGTTGAAGAAATTAGATTGGCAAATAGACAGAATAGCTGCACCAGTGTTCGTTACATCGTTTTCATTATATATCTACAAGTCGAAAGTAGTTTTATCAATGTAAAAGTAAGTTAGTTGAAGACAATCATATTATGATGACGAAATCTATCAGAAATCTCAGAGAAAAATTAATACAAAGTATTGACAACCCAACAAGGAACATAATGAAACAATAACAAATTGTCAGTAGCTCTCCTGAAGACTACAAAATATCGGATTTTAGTCTCCTTGACAAGAGCGGAAAAAAACAGTCGCAAATTATATATCATTTGTCATATCAATTTAAGATTGTCAAAAACCTAACAAGAGTTGTAACAAAATGAAAATTTATCATCATGGGTAGGTACGCACAGTAATAATCAGATTTTATCCACGTGATGGTGAGTGATACATAATTTTCTAACCAAGATATATCACAATACCATAATATGTGAAAGTTGGATACTGTATCTGGAAAATAGTTCATCCTGCATGAATTCTAATATCAGCATGATATTCTTTGCCTATTATTTGGGTTTTGTACCAGAATTCACCTCATTATCTGTTCATCACATGGAGTTTCGATTGGAAGAATAAAAACTTGGTTTTCAATTTTTCCGTCATATTTTGAAGCAATTTCTCCTTTAGGAAACTTCATCATATATAAATATATAGAATCAAAACCAAAAACTTTTCTCTAATTCGACCAACCCTGTATCCCTACTACATAGTTCACGAGTTCCCCATGAGGGTGAAAGAGGTGGAAAACGACCGGTAAATCGAATAAAGTACATTTGAAAATATTTTTCTCGACAAGTCTTGGAATAATTCGAAACCCTATTCAAGTATTCATACAGATATTCAAGACGCATTCCGTCTATCGAGACCTAATTATTTTTTATGTAAAATTCCATAGGATCAGCTCATCCTCTTCTTGTGCTCTCTATCCCGTCTATCCCGGTTGGCCCTCCAAAAATGGCGAAGGAGGAGCGAAGGCGAGAACACGCCTACGATTCCTCAAGGAATTTCCTCTCGATTAGTCGCTCGAATTTATCGGAATCCAGAGGGATAATGCGAATTATTGTCCGTGACGAAATACTTGATTCATCAGGGGTGGAGTGATAGTGAGTGACGGGAAATCGACGCAGAATTAGGTGAGAACAAAATGTGTCCCTATTATCATGCATATGCAATTACTATATAGAAATTGGATCATTGTAGCGGAAAATTCACTCGAAAATTCAATATATTGGTCTCGAAAAATCTGTTTTCTGACATATTCTCAGACTGGAAAGCATACTTCTTCACAGGATCAATTAGTTCGGATTTTTCCATTCACAATACTGGGTAAAATCAAAATATGACAGGAACTAACATTCTACAAGCAACTCTCCCTTTGTGATGAAGATATCTACTTTCTATCGAAGTTCAACATAAGATACATTACGAAAACTTTCGTAAAGAAATTTCAATTCACAGTTTCTTTTATTCGAAAAATTTAATAATGGGAAGATCGGTATCGTACAATCGACTACTACAATCAATTTGCTACTGAAATCAGAAGTTTTCACGGCGTACAATTTATTTCATCCAAAAAATTGAGATTGATTATTTCCATTCATTCTCATTCATTCCTTTTCAGTTGTCCTCACAGCTGGACATTGTTTTTGCAATTCCTTCATTCACCCAGAAAACATTTTGAATTCTCCTCTATGTGTAAATTTGCAGGACAGGGATGTTTTCTGAATAAATGCGATTCGTCCTGTCCTGTCCAATTTCCGAACTAGTTCTCCAAGAAATACTTTCCAACCTGAAAATACCTAGAAAAAACGAAATAAAAATATATAATTTTCGAGGAACATCGTGTTAGCCTGCGGAGAAATGCTGGGAGAGGAAGAAGGTATTGGAATCTTTCTTGAAAGTTCAGAGGTCGTAAGCATCAGAAAAGACTTCATTAATCAATTGATTCTACAACGTTGCCGTTCTATTTATGAATGATGCTTGGTGCCAGCCTGAGATTATCTAGTTTGTCTACCTGGAATCGCTCGTAGTGGCATAATAGACGAGATTTCTGTTGTACACCGAACACGAAAAAACGTGAGATCGCCACCTTTCTACGATGTTTCAGGGAAGTCAATGAATCCATCTCGGAATTCATGAGAGTAGTATCACCGACATCCCTATATTTTGTTAATTATGATGTTCAGTGCAGAGGAATTTTTGAGACGCTTCCTCCCATTTTTATTGAAGATAGAAAATAGTAAAAAATAAGGAGGTGGTATTTGAAGAAATATTGTTTTAAGTTCTTACAAGATTTCCTTATAACTTTTCTTCTAGTCTATGTATTTTTTTTTAAAAATTTGACACACTCAGTACTGTTTCTGCTCTACACCCTTGGACCAAATGAGACTCGAATTCCTCAAACGCAAAGGGCCTTAACTGCCTTCGACCTTGAAAAACCCCATAACTTTCCTCTCAATATTTTAAGTCCGAGTATGCAGAGCAACAACAGTACTGAGTGTACCAAATTTGAAATAAATCTATGAACTATAAAGAAAGTTATGAAAAAGTACTCATTCAAGAAAATCAACTTTGACGGCCTATAAGTTCCTTATGTGAGTATTCAATAAAATCTTCAACCACAATCGAAATTGGGTAGAACTTTGGGAAGTGTTGGAAAGTTATGAGAGTCCAATTTCAGATATATAGGGTCGGATATTATATAGAATATATAGGGTCAGATGAATAGGTGTGATTATATTAATTATATTTCAGAATACTCAATTGGATTTCACTTGAAATGTCGAATCGCCGAATGTATTGCGGGAAATGTCACTAATAATTTAGTACTAGAATCATTTCAATGGCAAATGAATATCAGAAAGCAACATTTCATGCATAAATCTTTAAGTGCAATATGTATGGTTGGTACTAGAGCAATTCAATTTCAACATACTGAGTTCGAAGTTCAAGATAATATATTGGTGAATCTGAGAAGTTTTTCAACAGGGTATATATCTCGCCAAAATAAGTTGTTTGGCCAAAAAAAAAAGAGGTACATTTTACATTTCTTTTTTGTGCTGCTGCTTCTTGTGACTAACTTGGAAAGCAAAACGACTTCCACATATCGGCTGTAGTCCAGCAACTTTTTTGCCGCTTTTTTTGAGAAAATATAGATAAACAGTTTTATAGTTGGAGTCTTCTTCAAACCTCAGAATACCTGTATCTCCATTATCTCAATATGTGAACAATTTTTGTTCGAAAAACATTGAAGAATATCTCACTTTCATATTCACCCCATATAATATACTATACTATTTCAATTAATATTTCTGGAATTTGAATTATGGTTTCTGGAATCGAATTCATTATTCTGGAGTTCAACTGATATTCAAGCAAAATCAAAATGCTATACTGCCTATTTCCTAAAATACTGAAGTGACTTTTATTCAAATTCAATTGACGTTTTCTGAAATGCCTACTACTGAAAAAAGGTGTAGAACCGTTTGAAAAATAACCAAGTTTCAGAGACGCCAAAAACAAACACTCTTACCAGTGCACACCTTTTAACGCTTCAGAATTATATGTTTGTGAATAGGACTCATATTAATGTAATCATCTTTTCATGTACTTTTTCGAACCCATGTTTTTTTTCAGATGTCTCTATGAAATTTAATTAATTACTCAAAAAACTGCTTGGTTAGTATAGACACAACCATATGATCTTGATATCCAAACAATATTTGATCGTTATAATAACCCGAATATTGTTACTTTTACCATAAAAAGTTGTTAGAGTAACGATAAAATCTGGTTGTGCCCATCCCAACTATAACGTTTGTTAGAGTAACTATAATTTACTACTGAGATACATTCAGATGTGGAAAATATTCAATTCTTCACCGTCCCCACTCAGATGCGAAGCCATGCCGCGCCGTCGCCGCCCTGCCGCCTCCAGCAGCTGCGACTCCGACTCTGAGGACGAGTTCGGCGGCGCGAAACGTCCGCAACGCAACGCGGCTAACGAGCGCGAACGCGCACGCATGCGTGTCCTCAGTAAGGCCTTCTGCAGGCTAAAGACCACCTTGCCCTGGGTGCCAGCCGACACCAAGCTGTCCAAGCTGGACACCCTCAGGCTGGCCACCAGCTATATCGCTCATCTGCGGTCGGTTCTGCTCGACCAGCCCGACAACAACGACCTGCACAGGAAGCATCCGCTCACCTTGGTAAGGAAATCTTTCAGATTTTCATCGAGAAAAAGTAATCTTCGAAATCGATATCATTAAGAGCAATCTTTGTGAAATCAACCAAAGTTCTTCAAGTTCTGTAGCTATACCTGTTGGAATAGTCTTCAACACGCCAACATTATCAAGTATAATCTTTGTCAAGATCGACATTCAACATCGACATCGTGACCTGTACAGGCTGTCCCATTTTCGATGTCCTTACGGGATATTTCGCTTATTTTTGAAGATACAGATTTGCGGTTCTCGCGAACGTTGGCTACTTTTTTGTGAAACTCACGAAACCGTGAACAAAATTTCCATAGCCCGCTTCGTTCCTGAGATACAGGGCGAAATTGAAAATATTGCATTTTGGGACCCCCCTGTATCTCAGCTATCTTTCAACTCAGAGGAGAAGTAAGAAGTGTTTCTTTCACAATTTTTCACTTAGAATTCGATAAAACATAAAACAATTTGATAAAACAATAGAACAATTAAACATAAAAATATAGGTCTCATACGTAAATATTCGAAAGCTTCTCTCGTAGCATTCATCAGTGAATCTCGATTTTCATGTCGCGTGTGATATATTTTATTTTATATATAGCCCCATAAGAAGAAATCTAATATCGATAAGTCAGGGGACCTTGGCGGCCAGTGAATGGGACCATTATTACCAATCCACTGGTTTTGAAATCAAGATAAACCCTGATGGCACCTGCGTTATCACAAGGTGCGTTATGACGTTGTTGGAAGAAACTGTGTCTGAGCCAACGGAATTTCGTCAAGTAGTTCAGAAAGAAAATCATCTAAAATTTCCAAATATCTTTGGTGATTCAAGTTACCGTCAAAAATTCGATAGGCTAGTCTTCCTCCATAAACGAAACAAGATACATTAAAGCCGAATCTGCCTTGCTGTTGGCGAACCACCGTAACGTGATGATTTTCATTTAACCAATAACGATGATTGATTCGATAAAATATTCCAGCGCTACTTATATGGCTTTCATCGGACCATACCACTGAAAGCCCAAAATTTATATTTTCTTCCGTCTTTTGGATATACCATCTACAAAACTCAATGCGCTTCACAGCATCACCCGGGTTCAAATAATGAATAGTTTGTGGTATGTAGGGGGTATATTTGTACTTTTTCAATATCTTGGAAACCCTCGTCTTTGGAATGCCAAATGATTTTTCAATTTCTCTGCAAGAAGTATAATTATTGCTTTCTTCTACCTTTGCAAGGACACTAATTTCATCGTTTTCGGCATTTTCTTTCCTATAACTTTTTGGTCTAGGCTTCTCAAAAGATCCAAAATTTCCCAAATTTTCTTTCAGTCTGCCGAATATTTTCCTACTTGGGTCTCCTCTTGGGATACCTAAATTTTTTATCATATTGTAACTAACTGATACCCAGCAATTGGGATATAGTAAATACCTTTCAAAATATAGGTCCTTCGCTTGATTTGCATTGAAGCCAACTTGGTAATATATCCCAACCATATCTAATTTATCGTAGTTTTGATATCCTGGATTATTATTCGCCATTGTATGAAAAATTTGTAAACTTTGACAGGTAGGTGACAAGAATTGTAAACAATCTGCATTTGTGTTTTTTTTTTCATAGCTACCTACTAATTAGGTCCACAGCTTTCATAGTCAATTAGTAGTACTGAATATTGGTAAATGTGGTAAGTGTGTGACGAAACACTGTGTGAGCAATAAGGGAAATATGAAAATTTGTGAAGTGGATAATGTTGCTACATTTTTACAATGCCTATTGATAAGAAACCTACATAAAAAACTGAAAATTACCCAAATACTGGACTAATACTCAAAATATCATATAAGTGTTATATATTTTTGAAAAGCGCAAAGCTTTCTTGTTTCAAATATTGAATAATATACAGGATATTCTATTCAAAAAAACATAACTTTGGGTTATATCTAAATAACGACAGCTCATTAAAAAAATCTGACCACGCCACTGGATTCTACGTGAAAAATTGTGGAAGAAACAGTTCTTACTTTTCCTCTAAGTTGAAAGATGGCTGAGATACAGGGGGGGTCCCAAAATGCAATATTTTCAATTTCGCCCTGTATCTCAGGAACGAAGCGGGCTATGGAAATTTCGTTCACGGTTTCGTGAGTTTCACAAAAGAAGTAGCCAACGTAACGAAAACCGCAAATCTGTATCTTCAAAAATAAGCGAGATATCCCGTATAAGGACATCGAAAATGGGACAGCCTGTACAGGAAGCATCTGTGGTGAGAGCAACTTATCGGAAAACTATCGAATGATCAATAAACAATTTTGTTGTCTGCCAAGATCTATTACTGTTGTTATTTCCCACCAATGTTGATAGACTGATCACACCAATTTCAACAACCAAACATCAACTATCATCAATAAACACGAATTATCGGTTCTCTTTGTAGACTCACCGAATTTTTCTGTTGGCATGATGCTTATCAACAAATCAGTGAAACAAATAAGGTGTCACTCGTCTAGTTTGTGCTATGTTCCAAGTTGAGAACAAACGTTATCCACATTGAGACAAATCTTCAGCCAGCGAACTTCACAATTATTAAAATTGAGGGCAATTTTTGAAAGATGAAACATCACTATCAGCCATTAACCTTCAATCGCCAATATCATCGAGAACAGAACTTCGTGATAATAACCGTTGAGATCAACCGTCGACCTTCAAAATCCCCATCCACATGACTTCCCCGGGAAACTTTGTTCTTCAACATTATATTGGGAATATACGCCCACAACATTGAAATAAATCTTGTCAAGATCAACCATCATAACCTTCAAAAATCACCTCTACAAGACCTGTACAGCCCGGATCGAATTCGATTCGTATTATTGGGATTTCGTAAATCGTAAAGGTGGATTCATGAACATTCATCTTCATTTCACTAACATTATTACATTATTACAAAAGATAAAAGCACGCCAACTTATATCAAATGAATGGAATTTCATAATTATTTTATGAAAACATTTATTCCTATGCTTTCATCTTTTATGATTATGATGTATTGTTCATTGTAATGATAATGAATGTTTTGTGTCAAATACGGCAGACATATCGAGCGGGCGAAACGAAACTCTCTTTTAATCAGCAACTGATACAAATTATTTAAGATCGCTTACTGAAAACAATCATTATAGAGTCGTCTTGGATATAATAGATAATTCGAACATCGGTATAAATTTTCACGAGATAGAATCATCAGGATAATTTTTTGGGACCGTTGTTTATTTTTACAGACAAATTCGACACTTCCGATGCAACGGAAATAAAACGTGTATTAACGAGCAGCAACCATCTAGATTATACGTCCTTTTCCTAGATCCAACAGCTGGGCCCATTTGGCGGCCTCTCTAATTATTTGGCCCACGACATTCGAGATGTTTGTTTAAGCGAAGTGCTGCCACTCATCCTCATCTTTCTTATAAGCAAATTCTAAATTTATCCGGAAATGAATGATCATTCCCTTACGGTATTGTCTGCAATCGAAATGCCGGAGAGGTCAACGAGAGCGAGAAGTGTTCCTAACTTCCCAATAGAGCATCTACAGTGATTTTCATTTTTTGTCTCTGATACGAAAGGTACAGGTACTAAGGTATACTAAAATTCAAAATGAAGTCATATTCCAGTGGAGGTTTTTGGAGAATAATTGGTAGATAGATAGGTTGTAAGGCCAGAACTATCATTGGACCTTATGTATTATTGTGCAAAGTTACGATTGTATCAACAATTATAAACGTGAGACATGTATCATACTCTATAGTCATTAGACGAAGAACAGTTACGATTGAGAAGATTCATAAAAGTTCCTATCATATTCCAAATATTTTAAAATTTTCAGATGTCATGATATCAGATTTTCTACTTTTTCCGATATTTTTAATTTTATTTACCAGATAGATATACAGGGTGAGTCAAAAATGTGTACCGAGCTTTCTGGGGGTGATAGAACATCGAAAAATAAGTGTAGTTTGATGATTAAACTCATGGCCCAAAATGCATATTGAGGGAGATATATCCTTCCAAAGTTGATAAAATTAAAATAATTTCTCCGCATAACTTCTGAACGATGAAAGCCACCCGATTGAAATTTTGTGCATGAATGTATGTTGTCAAAATACATTTTTTCGTCACACTTCCACATTTCTGATATTGTTATAAAGGGTGTTTTCAGAGGGTGAGTCATGATTTTTGGTAGAAAACTTTTTTCCCTGTATTATTTTCGGTGAAAAAACAGGAGCATTCGATGGAGCGAAGAAAATTACAAGAAAAAGGTACTCTTATTCAAATACAAAAAATTGAGCCGTTCGTGAGATATTTGAGTTTTTGTAGTTACATGATATCAGCAGATTGATTTTATTCATCGCGAGATTCATCGGTATAACGATATTTCAGCAGCATTTGCATTTCCGAAGCACTCGCCAAGCATTAGAAGCATATCAGTTTGTTCAGAGAACGAATAACCTGCCATATTTCTTGAAATCTCAGTTGATAATCGCAGTGATAAATGACACAGAAAAACTACACGAACAAATCGACTACAACAATGTTGACTCGAATGTTGATGACATGAACGTCAAAATTGAGAACAAAATTATTCATCATGGCCTGCTGAAATATCGTTATACCGATGAATCTCGCTCCATCGAATACTCCTGTTTTTTCACCGAAAATAATACAGGGAAAAAAGTTTTCTACGAAAAATCATGACTCACCCTCTGAAAACACCCTTTATAACAATATCAGAAATGTGGAAGTGTGACGAAAAAATGTATTTTGACAACATACATTCATGCACAAAATTTCAATCGGGTGGCTTTCATCGTTCAGAAGTTATGTGGAGAAATTATTTTATTTTATCAACTTTGGAAGGATATATCTCTCTTAATATGCATTTTGGGCCATGAGTTTAATTATCAAACTACACTTATTTTTCAATGTTCTATCACCCCCAGAAAGCTCGGTACACATTTTTGACTCACCCTGTATATATGTATGTATAGATAGATCTATATGTATATATATATATATATATATATATATATATATATCTAGATCATATGATCAGTTGCATGCTCAAAGGATATACTTTGTCAGAATGCTCACTAGTATCTCAGAATTCTGGGATATACATGGTGATACGTATCCAATTTATCTCCTTATATCTCCGTTATCATTTTGATCAGATATTTCGAATTTGGTATGTATAAACATGGATTTGTTTTCATGATGTAGAAATCAGCAAGTGCACACAACAACTTCAATATTTCAAATAGAAAATTAATTTTTTTTTAGATATGTGGCAATTCAACGTTATATCACATTCATACTTTCAGATCGAATTTTCACATCCCTGTCGCAAGAAAACATTCTTGTGAAAAATGTTCAAATGGAAGATTGGACTCGAAACCACCCATTAACTTAAAAAATATTATTATCAAGTGTATTTTCAATTCTCCTTTTCTGGAACCAACTGTAAATTTATACAAATCTGAATATTTTTCCTGATCTGTTCATCAGATTTGATTTCAGTGAGTAAACTCAAGATTTGTTCCTTATTCATTCAATTTGACAGAAAGAAATTGAAATTGGCCAACAATCGGTATTCCATACAATGGAATGATTTCACACAATTTGTTATCAAATGAGTTCAAAAATATACATAAAATAAGAAGATTCAAAATTACTCTTTGAAAATACTTGATCAAAAAACTTCGATTGTATCAATTGTATTATTTGATTTGATCAGTAATTGATAGGTGCGTTAGAACTTTCATCTTTAGGTAAGATTTTATTTGTGAAAAAATAGTTCTTTCCATTCTTCCATGGTTATTTATATATATATATATTTATATATATATTTATATATTTATATATATATATATATATATCCTTGAACTATTATTTTTTTGGGTAATAAAGACAGTCAACAATCAAACTTCGTCGCAGGTGGCTATATAAAGTTGAACGGATAGTGTTACTCACTCCTTCCCGAAACCCTACTTCCTTTCCATTCGAAATGAAAAAAATTGTTTGCATTTCTGGTCAAACTGGAAGTATCATGTATAACAACGGATGAGATATAACGGGTGAAAGTGGTTCCGCGCGGGTCACCCTGTATGTCTTTCGTACCTTCCAGATCAATTATTTTATACTCGTATATAGATGTTGATAAATGAGTTATTATAATTCATACATACGAGATTTCGTTTAAGATTTTGATATTTGTGTGATTTTGTTTCAATTATCAATTTTATGTCTTATCAGCTCTATTTTCATATAAAAAAATATAACATATCTGTCCTACAAACAGTTTTTGAATATCGTGAATCTATCTATCTCTCATTTTATGTATGTCTGATATCTTAGGACAGTTCATAATATTAGGTACCTATACAGGGTTGGGATAAAGTATGGAACCACGTAAATATCTTTTGAACGGAAAGAACGATATTTATGCATCTGATGTACATTTTTTGTTAATAATATACTTTCGGTTTGACCGGAAATGCCATCAACTTCTTTAATTTAAATGGGACACCCTATATATTTTTAAAGATTTTGAAAAACTTGTCATTTTGAATTCATACATACTGAGTTCAGTGTGAATGAAATTTGTAAAAACGAGGAATGAATAAATAAAAATATAATAATAATAACTGAAATAAACTAAATGATGTTGTTTGTATGCATAGTAATAAATAAACGAGTACTCTTTTGTTCTCCAAGTGTCAAATTCTAATTGACGGAAATAAATTTTACAATCACCATAGCCGATTATCATTGAAATTTCAATACGCTCTTTTGACTCAATCGAACCATTCTAAATCATACAATTTGTATTATTATTCCAAAAAAATATACATCAGATACATTTTGTTCCATTGCACTTACCTGCAAATTTTCATCAATATCGTTCTTTTCGTTCAAAAGATATTTACTTGGTTCCATACTTTATCCCAACCCTTAAAGTAACATGATACCTTCTATAACGTCTTGCTACCTTCCACCTTCCATAACTTATTGTAGCCATTAGAGCTGATAAGCCTGAATCCTAGGAAAATGGGACTGTGAATATTATATATAATGTATGAGGTGTGTCATAAATAAAGTCAATATTCTCGATGAATGATAGATTTTGCTGACAGCTGTTATGAAGCCAACAACATATCGAAAGTATCGAATTCTCTAATGGCAAACAAATTTGCGGAAAGACAGATCAAGAACTCTAGACCAATGATGTCTTATAACCAATGATTGTCTCAGAAGGTAGACATGAATAATGTTGAGAACACTTCTGGATTATATCCATACTATTGTTTTCTGAGACATACAGGGTGTAATTCAATTGATGAAATCATAGGATATGGTTTCTCAGCTCACTCCAAGAAGAAAAGTTCATATGAACAAAAAATACCTCCTATATATATAGGGTGTTGAAATTTCAAGAAAAAAATCATTTTCTTGGAATAACTTCAGTACTGTTATAGATATTTTCATAAAATTCGAAATGCACCTACTAAGCACATATAGATATTTTTTGATTAAAAAGATTTTTTTTCAATATTTCTACCAGTGGCGTATATACTGGAGTTTCTTCTATGAAAATATTGTACGCCGTTGCTTTTTTCGCAAATGAGAATCATTTTGATTCTCATTTATTTTGCAACTATGTGACCACTCGATTTTTTACCGCAATGCACCGTTTTTACGTAAAAAACTAAAAACCGTTTTCGCGCATGTGCATGTGGTTCCTATATGTTTCTTCAATTATGTTATAACTTCAATATAAACGCCACATTTTACTGGACCTCCTTATCTTATACATGGTGTAATCCATAAGTGTTCTTAACAATACTTCCGAATAGGAAACGTCAATCACATTGAGCCTTGACATACGTATTTTCGTCCCATTCAACCAACCTCGTATCATTAGCCGTTTCCAACATCCAGTAGTAGTACGACATGAAAAATATTTGTATAACAATGAAATAATTTTTTATATGCATGGTGTTAATCGAGTACAAAAAATTCCACAGAGGATTCTTTGAGTAATTTCAAGACAAAAAGCTCGTTAAAACATGTATACTGACTTATATGTACTGACTCATACTGACTCCATTTTCGAGAAACAATGTATTGAACTTCTTTTAAAAAACCGTTTTCCTCATATAGATACCTTAAATAACCAAATTCCAACTTTGCCAAAATTTGGCATTACTCATTTTCGCGTTAGGTGGCTAATTCACCTCAAACTCGATTAAACTTCATCAAGCCCAGTGGCATCCCGAGCATCACCATGACGAATATCTTCGACAAAAAAATACGCTACTGACTTGTAAGTTTCTCAAATACTAAGCTAGATACGAAAAAACTCTAAGTATCCAACAATCAAATTCTGGAAACAAAATTCAGCAGGTCACTGGATTTTCTCGTGAAAACGTCCTTTAAGAACTCTATAAAATTGCCGAGATGCTTGAAAAGTGAAATTTTTCAATTTTGCCCTCATCATCATCTCAAAAACTAAGAGAGCTTTGGATTTCTGTTCGTAGCATGATTCAATTCACGAAAAGTGAAATCACATATCTCTGCCTCCAACAAAGACAACTAAGAATCCCGCAAAAATATCTGAAACTGAAAACCGTACATTTCTCGAAATACTCCCAGTACGCCCCTGTGTATACGCCTCCACCCACCCCCATTCAGCCTCGACATCCCGGCGATTAGCACGTCTTTAGGAAGCCTTCGTCACCTAATTCTCGTTGATTTATCGCAGACTTGGCCGTTCAGCTTCCAGAGAGCGGAGATGGCGCAGCAGGCGACAGGACCGGACGAGCCCTTTTGGCTGCAGGAGGGCCCCCCTTGCCACCAACAGCTCTCCAGCTCGGGAACGATGGGCCCAGATCACGAGATGACTTATTATTCCTGAATGTTGTCTGCTTGTTCGTCTCGGATATAACTAAAGTGGCCTTATTTTTTAGTAATATTCTATATGTTATAAGAGTTGGAATAAGGAAATGGCATTTCAAAAATGATAAACCTGAAATGATATAGTGCTCTGGATATACTAACAGGGTGATTAACTATTTTGGTTCAAGGAAAAAGTGTATTTTGCACTCCCTATATTATTGCATGCAAGAAAGTGAATTCCAAAGCTATGATACGAACAAATCATCGGATCTAATAGATAATTTACATTTTTTTTCCTGTAGGGATATCTTCTGTATACCTCAGATGAGTAATTACTACTAATCAATAATATACATCTATTCAACCAGCAACGGTCGATGATTCTGAATCATTTATTTTATGTGCATAGTTATCACACTTACTATAATAACCCAGCATGTGAACCTATAAAGCTTATTTATTTGTTATTTTTAAGGGATATGTGGATCTGATAGTTTTGATATTATATGTATATATATATATATATCTACTCAACCCAAGATATTTTATTAATTCCACCATCTGGTATCTGGATCCTAACAATATAAATCATATTTTGTCGAATAGAATATAGATAGATAGATAGATAGATAGATAGATAGATAGATAGATAGATAGATAGATAGATAGATAGATAGATAGATAGATAGATAGATAGATAGATAGATAGATAGATAGATAGATAGATAGATAGATAGATAGATAGATAGATAGATAGATAGATAGATAGATAGATAGATAGATAGATAGATAGATAGATAGATAGATAGATAGATAGATAGATAGATAGATAGATAGATAGATAGATAGATAGATAGATAGATAGATAGATAGATAGATAGATAGATAGATAGATAGATAGATAGATAGATAGATAGATAGATAGATAGATAGATAGATAGATAGATAGATAGATAGATAGATAGATAGATAGATAGATAGATAGATAGATAGATAGATAGATAGATAGATAGATAGATAGATAGATAGATAGATAGATAGATAGATAGATAGATAGATAGATAGATAGATAGATAGATAGATAGATAGATAGATAGATAGATAGATAGATAGATAGATAAATAGATAGATAGATAGATAGATAGATAGATAGATAGATAGATAGATAGATGCCTTCAACAGTGCCAGCTGGCAGCTGATCCTGGAAGAACTCAGGCGAAGAGGAATAGACGAGAGCCTGATCAGCGTGATAGCATCATACCTTGCTGACAGGCAAATAATCCTTGAAACAGAAAACGCTTCCAAAACCATTAAAATTTCCAGCGGGGTGCCCCAGGGCTCGGTCCTGGGTCCAACTTTATGGAATATTTTGTACGATGGACTTCTGAGGATAGAACTACCTGCTGGGGTTACGCTCATAGGATTTGCAGACGACATCGCAATGGTGGTGGTTGCTAAAGGGGAAACGATTCTGATGAATACAGCAAACATCGCACTGCAATGTGTTTCAAACTGGCTGGAACAAAAAAGGCTTAAACTAGCACCAGAGAAGACGGAGGCTGCGCTCCTGACGACAAAAAGGAAAATCGATCCAATCCAGTTCGAAGTACAGGATGTGATAGTTACACCAAAGAAGGCTGTGAAGTATCTGGGAGTCTGGTTGGACACCAAACTCACCTTTGCTGAACACGTTAACCAAACTGCCATAAAAGTTGAGAAGACGGTAGCAGCTCTGTCGGGGCTCATGCCAAATGTCGGTGGACCTCGATCATCTAAAAGAAGAGTTTTGTTGAGCGTTGCCCACTCACAAATGCTGTACGCAGCACCTGCCTGGCACTCGATGATCATAAATCAGAAACTAGTTGCTAAGCTCACAAGTATACAGAGAAAGATGACAATAAGGATTTGCTGTGCCTACAGGACAATCTCGGCAGAGGGAGCGGGTGTGATAGCTGGAGTTCCACCGATAGAATTTATGATCCAAGAAAGGCGTGAAAAATATAGGGGTGTGGATGGAATCACAGCCAGGGCAAACTTGATAATGAACTGGCAAAATAAATGGAACAATGGGAAATATGGCAGATGGACTCATTATCTAATACCAGATATCCAAGAATGGATTGAAAGGCCGTACGGCGAGGTCGACTATTTCCTGACGCAAGCTCTCTCTGGACACGGCTGTTTCAGGAAATACCTATACGATCGCAAGAAAGTGGACTCTGAAGCATGCCCATACTGTGGAGGACAAGATGACGCAGAGCATACTCTCTTCGCTTGTCCCAGATGGGAAAGACTTCGAGAAGAGTTTGACCTTTCGACAGGAAATCCATTTACTGCAAGGAATATGATGAAGAATCTGATGTCTACTGAGGAAAAATTCAAATGCTCATATAGGGCAATCCGGGGCATAATAGAAACCAAGGAAATGGAGAGTAGGACTTGAAAGGGCAAAATATGAGGTGGATACCAAGATGACATCAAGACCGCCCCACTCGCCGAAGTAATGCGGAAGCGGTTCCAGTGGGTGGGGTCAGACGGGATTAAAAAAAAAAAAAAAAAAAAAAAAAGATAGATAGATAGATAGATAGATAGATAGATAGATAGATAGATAGATAGATAGATAGATAGATAGATAGATAGATAGATATATAGATAGATAGATAGATAGATAGATAGATAGCTAGATAGATAGATAGATAGATAGATAGATAGATAGATAGATAGATAGATAGATAGATAGATAGATAGATAGATAGATAGATAGATAGATAGATAGATAGATAGATAGATAGATAGATAGATAGATAGATAGATAGATAGATAGATAGATAGATAGATAGATAGATAGATAGATAGATAGATAGATAGATAGATAGATAGATAGATAGATAGATAGATAGATAGATAGATAGATAGATAGATAGATAGATAGATAGATAGATAGATAGATAGATAGATAGATAGATAGATAGATAGATAGATAGATAGATAGATAGATAGATAGATAGATAGATAGATAGATAGATAGATAGATAGATAGATAGATAGATAGATAGATAGATAGATAGATAGATAGATAGATAGATAGATAGATAGATAGATAGATAGATAGATAGATAGATAGATAGATAGATAGATAGATAGATAGATAGATAGATAGATAGATAGATAGATAGATAGATAGATAGATAGATAGATAGATAGATAGATAGATAGATAGATAGATAGATAGATAGATAGATAGATAGATAGATAGATAGATAGATAGATAGATAGATAGATAGATAGATAGATAGATAGATAGATAGATAGATAGATAGATAGATAGATAGATAGATAGATAGATAGATAGATAGATAGATAGATAGATAGATAGATAGATAGATAGATAGATAGATAGATAGATAGAGGTAGAAGTGAAGGCTCTTCGACCTGCATCTGGGAATAAACAGAACGCCACAGTCATAGTCCTAGAGCGGCAGCAAGAACTCAAATGTTATAGATGCTGGGAATACGGCCACACGAAAGCACAGTGTAGTGGGCCAGATAGAGAAAGCCTATGTCTTAAATGCACTCAACATGGGCACAAAGCAGCAGATTGCAAGAATAATTCCTTCTGCATCCATTGCCAGCAAGAGGGACACCAATCAGGGAACCCTAGGTGTCCAAGGAATAAGATAGGGTCGTAGACTGAGAAAATATCAACATCAAGGTACTTCAGATCAATACATTCAGAAGACGCCCTTGCCATGACCTAGCATTGGCTACGGCTAAAGAAACCAACGCTAGTGTGATACTCATGAGCGAACCAAATCGCAACGCCATCAAAAACAGAAAGGACTGGGCGTTCGACCCTGATGTCAATAGTGCGATTAAAGTAATGGACGACAATATTATAGTGGAAAGATACGGCACGGGACGTAGTTTTACATATATGGTGACGACTGACTACACACTATACAGTTGCTACGCGTCTCCAAATGAGGAACTAGAAGACCTGGATGGACTGTTATGGGAAATCAGTAGGCTAATACGGAAAAATAAGGAAAAGGCAATAATAGTTGGTGACTTCAATGCGAAGTCCCCCCAGTGGGGCTCGGATCGGACGGACAGGAGGGGTGAAATGATTACGGAATGGACAGCTGAAAATGACCTAATTGTGGTTAATGAAGGAAATCGACCTACTTTCCAAAGACAAGGCTATTCCTCAATCCTTGATCTGACTCTGGCTACTGCGGACATTAAAAATAGAATAATGTCCTGGGAAGTCATTGACAAAGAGACACTGAGCGACCACAATTACATAGTATTCGAAGTCAACGAGTGCCGTCCAATAACACATACCCCGAAAAAAAAGAACGGCTGGCAAACAAAAAAGCTGGATAAACAAAAACTGGACGAATTGATGAGACTGGACCAAGGAGAAAACGCCAATACTTCGGCGGAAGCTCTCTCGGAAATGCTAGTCCAGATCTGTGATCAAACTATGCCAAGAAAGGGGAGCAATATAAATCGACAGCCGGCCTACTGGTGGAATGACGAAATCTCTAGAAACCGGAAAGAATGCTGCCGCAGAAGGCGCTTGTATACAAGAAATGCTAGAAGAAATAACCCGGATGAAAACCAACGCCTATGGGAGGATTATAAAGGAAGTAAGAAAATACTCCAAAATAGTATTAAAAACTCTAAACGGAGACACTGGAAACTTATCTGTGATAGAATAGACTGTGATATTTGGGGAGACGGATACAAAATTGTCATGAAAAACCTTATTGGCTTCCCAACAAGATCAACTATGGCCATGCTAACCATGGAAGATGTGGTAGACCACCTATTCCCGGTGCACCAGCCTGTAACCTTTATCTGTGATAATACTGTGATATTTACAAATTTTAGCTTAGAAGAATTACGTGTTGCATGTTCCAAATTGAAAGCCAATAAGGCACCCGGCCCAGGAAATATCCCGCCAGAGATAATCAAAGCGTTGACAGAAAACCAGACGGACTATGTTTTAGCGGTATTCAATAATCTAGCGAGACAAGCGAAATTCCCAGTGGAGTGGAAGCGGGCAAAACTGCTACTGTTGAGGAAAGGAAACATGCCTCTAGACAATCCAGCTGCGCACAGGCCTATATGCCTATTGGACGTGGAGGGCAAACTGTTCGAGCACTTGGTACATATTCGACTGAAAGAGGAATTGGCGCGCACAGGAGGATTATCGCCAAGACAGTACGGGTTCACAGAAGGAAAGCAAACATCAGATGCTATAAATGAAGTGGTGGAACTCGCAAAACGCACGCAGAATAAATTCAGCCATGCGCATCGCAGAATATGTGCAGTAATAACGTTGGACATCAAAAACGCCTTTAACAGTGCCAGCTGGCAACTGATTTTGGACGAGCTCAGGAGAAGGGAATTGGATGAAAGCCTCATAAGCCTCATTGCGTCCTATTTGTCCGATAGGGAAATCATCCTAGAGGCGGAAAACACAATCAAAATCAGGAAAATCAACAGTGGAGTTCCTCAGGGATCAGTACTAGGTCCAACCCTGTGGAATATCCTATACGACGGACTCCTGAGGATGGAACTACCCCCTGAAGTTACACTGATAGGCTTCGCTGATGACATAGCGATGGTGGTGGTTGCAAAAGGGGAAGACATCCTGATGAACACAGCTAACATAGCGCTACAAAGTGTATCGAACTGGTTGGAAAACAAAAAGCTTAA
The DNA here is from genome assembly GCA_963576655.1 of Gastrophysa polygoni. Taxonomy (NCBI): domain Eukaryota; kingdom Metazoa; phylum Arthropoda; class Insecta; order Coleoptera; family Chrysomelidae; genus Gastrophysa; species Gastrophysa polygoni. The sequence continues at coordinate 40,311,735 of OY755083.1, forward strand.
ATTGGCACCAGAAAAAACAGAAGCTGCCCTACTGACGACAAAGAGGAAAATGTCACCAATACAGTTCGAAGTAGAAGGTACAATCGTATCTCCAAAAAAGGCAATAAAATACCTGGGTGTTTGGTTAGATACGAAGCTCACATTTGCTGAACATGTAGAAAAAACCGTCAACAAAGTCGAGAAGACAGTATCGGCCTTGGCTGGGCTGATGCCAAATATCGGAGGACCCCGATCATCCAAGAGAAGAATCCTTCTAAGCGTTGCCCACTCGCAGATTTTGTATGCAGCTCCCGTATGGCATACAGTGATCGACAACCAGAAACTAGTGACGAAACTCACACGGGTACAGAGAAAAATGGCAATCAGAATATGCTCCGCCTATAGGACGGTCTCAGCAGAAGGAGCTGGGGTGCTAGCGGCTGTACCGCCGATAGAACTCTTGATTCAAGAGAGAAAAGAGAGATACAGCGGTTTGGATCGGGCCACAGCGGCAGCTAATGTCATGTCGAAATGGCAAAACAAATGGAATCATGGGAAATTCGAAAGATGGCCACATCATCTTATTCCGAATATACAGGAATGGGTAAAAAGACCATACGGAGAGGTCGACTATTTCCTGTCGCAGGCCATTACGGGGCATGGGTGCTTCAGGAAATATTTATTCGATCGTAGAAGAGCGGAATCGGAAGAATGCCCATACTGCAGGGCGCAAGACAACGCTGAGCACACCCTCTTCTTATGTCCTAGGTGGAATAGAATCAGACAAGAGTATCTACAAGCAACAGGAACTACGTTCACTGCCGCGAACATTATGAGAAATCTCAGGACCAGGAAAATAACACACAAGGCAATAAGGGAAATCATCGAAACGAAAGAGAGGGACGACAGAGATAGCTAACTATTCGACGACCTCCTTCACCGAAGTAATGCGCAAGCGGTTCCAGTGATGGAGGTGAGGGGGGAGGAGAGGTTTTAGTCGGTAAGAATCCGGCACTCCGGAAAGACCGGGGTCTTATGCAAGATTTCCTCTCCTCCGGCGAAAAAAAAAAAAAAAAAAAAGATAGATAGATAGATAGATAGATAGATAGATAGATAGATAGATAGATAGATAGATAGATAGATAGATAGATAGATAGATAGATAGATAGATAGATAGATAGATAGATAGATAGATAGATAGATAGATAGATAGATAGATAGATAGATAGATAGATAGATAGATAGATAGATAGATAGATAGATAGATAGATAGATAGATAGATAGATAGATAGATAGATAGATAGATAGATAGATAGATAGATAGATAGATAGATAGATAGATAGATAGATAGATAGATAGATAGATAGATAGATAGATAGATAGATAGATAGATAGATAGATAGATAGATAGATAGATAGATAGATAGATAGATAGATAGATAGATAGATAGATAGATAGATAGATAGATAGATAGATAGATAGATAGATAGATAGATAGATAGATAGATAGATAGATAGATATTTTAGAATTTATCTTGCCAAAGTGATTACAGTTCAGTAATATATTAATAGTCAGGAAAAGAGACAAGAACAAAAATTGTGAAAAGCACTCGGACAAAGAAGAGAAGCATTTGCCTATTAAAAATTCCTTGAGAGTATTTCTCAACCTATTCAAATAGTCAATAACTTCAATTTCACTAGGTAAATTATTGAAAATATGCAACCCACTATAGTCAGATGGATTATAGATGATCATCATCAAAATCCTTCTTTTTTCTTTAATTAATTGAGTGAATATCGTTGTACAATTTGAATTTGTTTTTGTTCTGAAATATATATAGGCACATTTCCAGGATAAATAATGAAGTCAGCGTTAGAATTCGAAACTCTACAAATAATTTCCTGCAGGAATGTGGATAATTCACCCCAGCAACACATCGGATGATGCGGTTTTGAGAGATAAACACATCCCCTGCTAGGTTGGAATTGCCCCAAAACAAATAACACATCTAATGCGGGAGTCAACTTGTGCAAAATATAAATTTATCAGTTGACCTTTCGTTAGGACACTTTCGACATTTTTGAATAGAAAATCAATTGAGTTGAGCTTGGAGATCAGTGTTTCACAATGCGGTTTCCAAGTAAGGGTTGGATCGACTTTGATTCCTAAAAAACTAATCGGCCCAACATTATCTCGAATGATGCAGTTGTTGACCGATATATTTGGTGGTGTACATACTTTTGGTCGGTTATGAAATGTTGCGAGTTTTTTCGGTATTAAAAAATAGTTGATGTTAATTAAACCACTTACGTGTATTTTCTAAAATATTTGTGATGTCAGTACTAATGTCTCTTGATGATGATTTGGAGATGATTAAAGATAAATAATTTGCATACATTGTGACGAACTGATCTTTGAGAAATGAATCAAGGTTATTTACATACAGGGTGTCCCAACGAAAATTTTCCACTTGGATTCACTGGGAAATGACAAATTATTTTCGGAAACTCTAAAACATGTCGAATTCAATTCCTAGGGGGACACTTGTTAGTAATGGATTTAGTCTAGCAACTTCATCCCCCGGACGGGGGCGGCTACCCCCTTGCGAATCATCATAGGGAACGTGGGTCGAGTGATACATCATCTGAAAGCTCTCTTTATTCTCTATCCAAACGTGTTTAATTTTTTCAAAATCGAATGAATGGTAATTGAAATTAGTGTTGTTGAAAGGTTCAATGTAATTATAGTCAATATCTTACCTGTTCTTATTCAAATTCAATTCATTTATTCATTTGAATGGACAAATGTATTTACATCTTCTTGAGAATGCCATCGATCCCATGATAACGGATATTATCGAAAATGATGGAGATTATTCGGCAGACAACCTGGGGACATCTCAAAAGCAAAGTTTTTGCCACTCCGCCAGAGTCACTAGAGGATCTACGTGGTCGAATTGTAAACGAGTGCGGCAGAATAACTCCAGAAGTATTGGAAAAGGTTCGTAATAGTTTCGTAAGTAGACTTTATCATTGTATGGAGGTAGGAGGGGCCCATTTCGAGCAATTAATAAATTGAATTTCGATAAGAACAGGTACGATATTGATTATTTAAATTAAACCTATTACCACACTAGTCTCAAATACCAGTCATTCGATTTTGAAAAAATTATAAACGTTTGGATAGAGAATGAAGAGAGCTTTCAGATGATGTATCACTCGACCCAAGTTCCCTATGATGATTCGCAATGGGGTAGCCGCCCCTGTCAGGGGGATGAAGTTGCGTGACTAAATTCATCACTGACATGTGTCCCCCTAGGAATCAAAATCGACGTGTTTCAGCGTTTCCGAAAATAATTTGTCATTTCCCAGTAAATCCGTGTGGAAAGTTTTCGTTGGGACACCCTGTGTAATAAAAAAAGACAGGGTCCCGCACCGAGCCTTGTGGGACACCAGATTCCCCCAGAGAATAGTCAGAATTACCCGCCCGATATCCATGTTGCATTTCTGTTATTGTATCGAACGTTTCTAAAAAATTATCAAGACGTGATAAAAAAGCATACACAAAAACTTTCGAAAGTGAGGGAGGGACAGTCACTGGTCTATAGTTCTCAAGTAGCGAGTTGTCTTTTTTTCCGAAGATTGGAATGATTTTCTCTACCTTCAAACTACTAGGAAATAAACCTGTAGTGAATGATTAATTCACCAGGTGTATAAGTGGCTTAACCAGGAAATCAAAACATAGGTAAATCATCAGATCCAGATGAACATTTATTTTTCCGTTTATTCAGTAAAAGTGCCTCTGTATAAGGAATCAGAAAAAACGACTCAAATTGGATATATATGTTATCTAACGTTGTCTTGCTGATTTTTTTTTGTTAGATATTCGGCTACGACTTCCCAAGCAGTTCTAGATGGATTACTAGAATTAAATATTTCATTTTGGTAGTATTCTTCTTTTCTTTTCGATATCAGTTCATTATGTTTCCGTTTTGCCTCACGATAAGCTGATTTGAGGACGGGGTAACTTTTACACAAGAAACTGAAATCTTGATCTTCTAACCTCATCATTCACCCATTTTTGGTCTGGTGCACGTCTACTATAAAACTTCTTTTCAGGAAAATAAACATTGAAATAATGCAAAACTATCGAATAGAAAAACTCAAAAGCTGAGTTTATGTCTTCAATACAATAAAGAGGCTCCCAGTTTTCCTCTAGTAGTACTTTTTCAAAGCGTTCGATATTAGATTCGTTATAACTAACTAATTTAGATCTGCTATTTATAGGGCTGTGTTCAACCGTATCCAATTCCAGATAAACTGAACCAGGTAATCAGGTAGTATTTAAATGTCACATGTTATCAAAAATGTCAAATTAGTTAATCTCGAGCAGACATTTGCATTTTAAATTTTTTTGAGCTTGATATCACAATAAAATGAATTTCAAATGGAAACATCATGAAAAATCAGATCAAAATCAGTAGTATTATATCACCCATTAATTTACAAATGATTGATAACAATGAAATTATCAATATTACGAAACACACATTGAAATTTGAAATATTATGAATTGGAATTGAACAAGAGACAATTTCAGAAGACATAAAATGTCTGCGGATATGGTAAATCGTCATGAATGAGTATTTCTTTGCATTAGGTATGTTATGTATGTTTTCTTCACTTTAATTTTGGATGACATATTATTGAAGTATAGGAAATTTTTAGAATTCATTTTATCGAGATAACGATGTACAGAACACTGGTGGAGCTATTCTGCCTATTTGCCCATCTAATTTCTTCAACCTAAACTCTAACGTACACCTAACTTGAAAACAGCATTTTCTTGGTTATAGCGGAAAATCACTCAAATGTCAGTTGTTAGATGGCGACACAAAAATGAAATCGAAATCAGAATTGTTGATAATTGCACAATCAGTGGTGAAAAAATGTTGATTCAGAAGTAGTAATTTAGGTTACTTCTCAATTTTAGATCTTAAACTTAAATACAATCTTAAAACTTCAACTATTTGTACAGAAATCTGTAAAAGTGTAACCATCTTCTGGGGAGTTTCATAACTATTATGCCGTTATAGCGGAAAATGGCGTTAGCGTTTTTGACAAAACAAAACACCATCAGTGACTGCACCAATGTTTTGTACATCGTTATGAACATCGAGATGAAACCAGTCATGTCGAAAACATGGAAGGAAAACCTAGGAAGTTCCGAGGGAAGGAACCTGGGAGATTTCGAAGAAATTTTGAGATCGATTGATTGAGTACTAGTGTCCTTCTAGAGAAAATGAGGCGTTCGTTTCATTTTATAGTCATTTGTTCAATCATTAGGCTCAAAAGTAGGTCAATCTGATTTCCGGGCGACTAATATATTTTTCGAAAAATCGGTTTGTTGTCAAAAAAAAGTCAAGTTTCATAATTTGTTCATCAGTCATTGATGAAAATCATATACTTCTCTGATTTCTACGTTACGAATAATCCTCAGAGCAATAAATATCTTGTATTGCTTCCTATGGATACGTATCCGGAGATCTTAGGTGCAATCCAACAGATGGCTACCCAGATTTTAAGTACTGAATCCGTTGGATTTATCTCTTGACAATTTACTAAGAAGTGATCTTACTAGTTAACGTAGAACATTACGTAGAGATGAAAAAATTACATAATGAGTAATAAAAAATTTATTGGTCTCTCCAAAATTATTATAGTACCATGCAATGCATTCAGTGTTTCCTACCAAATATTATATACAAGTAAAAATTTTCTTTAACAGTATAAATTTCTTTCTTCTTTATTAAAATAAGATACCTAATTATCTTCAATATACAAGATGCCGCAAAACATCACAACAAGATTTACGTAACCTACCTACCGCTAAATACTAAATATTAATTATTAAAACACAAAAACGATCAACAAAAATCACTCATTCAAAATTTTTCCAGACACCATTTAGTTGTGTAAGCCATTATCTTCGGTATTTACTCCAAACGTTGATTGTTCGGATACTTTGTGAACTTCAAATTATACAGGAGGAAGGTCCAAATAGTGCCGCGTTTTCGATATCTCCTTATTGAGTTGTAATATCAAAAGGCGGCTTTCACTATTTGATAGATACGGTAGACACAGTGGTATTTTCTGAAATTTGATTCAAACAGTGATTTTCTTCAAATTGGACAACCTCATATCAATGATATATCAAACCAAAGGTCTTTAACTATTTTCCCTCAGCAGAGTTCTTTGATGCTGTACCTCTTTTATCCATCATTGCGTCATAAAATTTATAATTCTTCAGACAACTTTGACACGTCATCCGATGTGGGAGACTGAGAACTTCCGCAAAATGCAAAATGCAACATAAAATTCAGCTTAGTATTTGAATGTATCAACTTAATGATGGCAGCCCAGAGCCGAAACGTCAGATTGGCTATTTAGTACTTTCAGTTTGTAGGTCAATAAATGTGCCAAAGACAATGTGGAATTATTATTTTATCTTTTTGTCTCCGAATGAAGTCATTTGAAAACAATAGGAATTTTTTGGATTTTTTTCGTTGGTCTTATGATTACGCAAATTTGCATCCATTTGAAATTCGTTGTATATCTGGCGGCTTCCAAGATCCCCATGTATATAATCGAATATGTGATAGCCTGTATACAATGGTACATATCTATCGAATAGTGAAAACCGTACTCCTCAGCACCAAATTATCGAAGATCGCGGCATTATTTCTACACCCTGTATAAAAGAGACGCACGAAACTAATACTCAATTTATTACTTCCATCGCACCCTCACAATCTCTTGTACAGTCAAGTTCTGAGAATTCTAACTCTCACCTCAGAATTCTTACTTAAACCACAGAATTCGAACTAGAATATAAGAATTCTGATTAGTATATCGGATTGTTGACTTAACATACACATTTCTGACCTGTGACCCAGAAATGTGTTAGCTTTGACAAATTCGTGTACTGTAGATAGAATTTTGATAAATTGATTTGGAAATTCTAACAAGTAACAATAGATTGGATTATAACTAAGAAATCTACCGGACTCCAAATTCGAAATTGTAGCTTGTTAAATAGAATATGACAAGTTGGTTTGAACATGAACCTCGAAATTCCTGTACCACAGAATTGTAACAATATTCATAGAATTCTCAATTGTTATTCAGAAAGAATAATGACCTCACAAACTCTTGTCCTTCACGACGAGAGGAATCGATATGTACATGAGAAACTACTGAAATATTCTCTTGAAAATTTGTATGCGTGGGGTTTCCGGAGAGTTCGACACAGTGAATTTTATCCAGCCGTCTGTTACTTTCGGTAAAACCAGAAGTATACCCGATATTTTGAACAAAATACCATCCTAACAACAACAACAAAGTTTTTTCAATGATCGAAGGAAACACCCCATAATTACGTTTTTGGGCTCTAGGATAAAATTTAGGGTAACTTAATCTGAAAAATCATATGTCTTAAGGACTTAATTTCTGAGTTATTTTAGTTTTTTCAATTTTTTTCCAGATGCAGCCCTTCAAAAACATAAAATATTACGAAATCCAAAAGTCAAGCAAAAAAATTCGAAATTTTTCCAAGTAAGACCTACAGCTTTCTTAATCCATAAATACATTTTTATCAACAAAAGAAACGGTGACTCGAAAACCCCAAAATAATGCGTGAGAATTTGAAGCTTTGTTTTGGAAAAATCGACAAAAAATAAGTTTCAACAAAGATTTAAATTTGATGTTTGTTTTAGATAATGATAATGTCCCGTTTAGAATTCAGAACTGAAGATTACCTGAATTTGTCAACAATGTTACAAGGTTATTGAAAGAGCCTGTTAAACCTTCCGTTCGCGGTATCCGGATAGATCAAATCCTACCCACGACACTCTGGCGTAGTTCTTTCACAATTCTGATAGATAATACAATTATGAATTGCCTAAAACAAGAAAATTTCGAAAATTTCGGAAAACCTTTGTACACGCATTTCCAGAAAAATAGTTCCAGTAGTTTTCCATATACATTTTGTAACAAAATCTGGTAGGTCGCTCGCTCTAAATATTATAACATAAGTCTTTGAGGCTTGGTTAGTTACTCTGAAATTGAACTTTTACTTTGAAAGTATTGACTTGCGTAAAAGAATAATGACACCTATCAGTCTCATGATAAATGGTACATCTGGGAATTTTGTTATCTATCTCAGAGCTATGCCGGCAAAGTAAGAATTCCGATACTGTACTTTGAAGAATTAAATATAATTCATTTAATTTTTCTAAATTATTTTAATCATATTGATATATTTGAATCGTGGCTGGAACATGGCTCCAACAAATTGAAACTTAGGAATTTCAGTTAAATATACAAACAATTCCAGTCAATTCCAAATACTCGATTATTTAACCATATTTGTTGGTTTTCCCAACAATTCTGATCCAAACAGAAAACTTCAGATTAATTTCGCATAATCCTGTTTCAACTGCATCTTCCATTCAACATATTTACACACACATAGGCACTATACAAATAAGGGAATCACAAGCCCATTTCCATTTCCTCGCAGTAGGATGCTCAAACATTGTTCGATAATTTTAGGGGGAAATCCACACGCAGATGCAGATCGGGCTGTAAAATATATACACTGCTCTCTCTCTGCCGAGGCTCCCTATAGAACTCATTTGGTTCTGATGGTGTCGGCCCGCCTGTAGAAGAGCAAGTAGGGCACCCGCGTCCCTTGCGGCCTCAGTACCTGCAACCAACGAGAATCCTCAACTCTCCTAAATGTGTCTAAGGTGCTTCAAACTGCAGTTGTTTTTTTAAATTTATAGCCGTATGTTCCCTGAATTTGGAATGTCAATGATGAATGAAAAATGTCAGAGCAAAATTAGATATTTATGAAAATCTTTTGAGGAACTTTTAAAAACGAAAGTGTAGGGTCTCATGAGTATTATAGTGTTCAAAAACCAAATGGAATAAATTCATAATTTCAGTTACTGTACATATAAATATAATGCGATACCTAACTTCAACTCCTCTTCGAATGACAGGTGAATCTACCAATTTTTTGAATGGGAAGTACACGCTTGTGATATATCGTTTGAAAGGGCTCTTCATCCTCTATACAAAAATGTTATCGTTTCAAAATTTATTGCAACAATTAAGATAGAATAAAATAAAATCAAATGTTTACAGATAATCGCTACAATCAAAAACTAAAGTTTAATGCAAAACATAATAAAATGTAAAATTCTAAAAAGGTCTATGAATGTCAATGAAGTAGATGTTCAAAATGATCGATAGAATGGCCAGCATGATCAACTAATCTTACATTACTTTTTATGTAGTCTTTTTGCAAAACTAAACCTTTGGATTTAAATGAACGAATAACCCTTGCCATTAGGTCGATCACGCCTAATATGCTGGATGATTTTACGAGACAGTTTTGTTTAAGATTAGGATGTTACCAAGACGTTCGCAGTGAATATTTTGAGCATCATTGTCTTTTTTAGTGCTTTACATTCTATCAAGTTTTGCATTACATTTTAGTTTTTGATTGTGTTGTGGCAAATTTCGGTGACGACATGATTTCATTTTATTGCATCTCAATTGTTGCAATGAACTTGAAAACAATAACACTTTTGAAAAGAGAATGAAGAGACCTTTCAAACGATATATAACAATTCTATACTTCTGCTGGCGGTAGGGATCGCTTTTTGACGAATGTCAATTTATAATTCAATAATATGACGTGTTTCGGGATTTTTTCAAAATATTTACAGTAACCAATATGATGAATTCATTCCGTTTGGCTTTTACACACTGTATATTGAATTGAGAAACAATTGAATCTATATATATCATGTAAAAGATGTAGGGAACACTAGTGCAGCTACTCTGTCTATTTGCCTATCTAATTTCTTCAACCATCAGAAAACTTGAGAACAGCATTTTATTTGTTATAAAAACGTTGATTCAGAATTAGTAATTTAGGTTACTCCACAATTAATGTTCAAACTACATTACTACAATATGAAAACATCTAGGTGTAAAGAAATCTGCAAAAATGTTGCTATCTTCTGGGGAATTTCATAACTTTGATGCTATTATAGAGGAAAATGCCGTTAGTGTTTTTGGCGAAACAAAGCAAATCAGTGACTGCAATAGTCTTCTGTACATCGTTATTATGTACCTGATTCTATGGAAATTTTGAAATGTCTAAGTTCTCTCAACCTTCATGGAACTCTAACTAGACTAATAAAAATAAAAAGTAATAAAATATTTTTGTTGCTTTTAGTGAAATATAACGCACCTGCTCCTCAGTTACAGTTTTGACGGCGGCATCATCATATCGGAGCCAGCAGCCGTAGCCTACGTGAAATGCATCGGTTATATAGTGGCCCTTGGATGCCTCTTTACCGTCATGGTACACCACAGCAAACAGCTTGTATTGCTTCTCTTTGGGAGTTTGTGTCTTCGAAGAAATCAACTCTGAAGGGAAAAACAAATGTGACAAACTTAAATTGAGTTTCCAAACATGTTACATTTCGATAAAGAAAGTTCCTTGTACGAAATTATCACCATTTCGTGAAAAATTGGATAGGCATCTTGACTTTGTCTGAAAAGTGTCTAATTCTATTCAGATACAGTTCATATACGCCAAAAAAATACAAAATAAGCCGCACCAAACGCACTATCAACTGTTATTCCAAAAATATCATTAGAAAAATTTGACATCGCAAATAGAACATTCGAAAAGTGGCGCGAGAAAATATAATGAAGAAGTTATTCTAGCATATTTCAAAGGACAGAAAACTTTGGAGAATCAACGAGGAAACTAGTACAGATCATTTCTACAAGTTTTGATGGATGTATCTCCGAAAGAAATATCGATATCAAGGAACTGATTCGATAACATTCCTGAATAGACACACTAACAATAGCAGAGAAGCGTAGTTAAGAGGCCGAATTTTTTGTCGATAAAAAGCATAATATATTCAAGCTTTTCTCTGACTCTAATGGCAAAGATAGGAATTTTTAGTGAATATGTCACATAGAGGTATCGTTTTGTAATGTTTGTTTGTGTAACTGATAATGTAGGTAAGTAAGATATTTGAATTCAGTTTTGAGAAATGGTACATTACACAACAAGAGAATTCGCTCCTAAAAATATCATTCAGAATACTTACTGGTATCAATTTTAAGGTCGACTGGAAATTCCAGCGCCTTGACGATCTTGGTGCAACCTTCATGCTTGAAATCGAAGCACTTGAGATGCAGGATTAGGATAACAGGCAGTTCATCCAACATAACCTGCTGCCACGCCTCGACCTCCTGGTTTGTCTTAGAAGACGTCAATCCCTCCAGCTGGTTCTTGTTCACCAGAGCTTCCAATGCCTCCCGAACAGTCTTCACTTTCTATAAAAAAAGGTCAAGTTATGAAAGTGGAAACACCGATTTTTGACAAGAGCAACCACTTTCTTCTTGCATCGACATTTCTTCTTGATTGAAGAAGTTCCGTTGATCATAGTAATGAAGTTCAATTTCAATCTTTGTACTATCAGGTGAAACTTTAATATCAGGGTTTAATATCAATAAATACTTCAATATTAAAAGATATAGATAATGTATCATTATTATTATTATTATTATGGCACCAATTATTCACTTCATTGGTATTTTAGGAAACTGATTCTTGTAAATGATCTATATGTTTGTGTTTCCAAAGTATTGTGTATCATCTGCAGATAGGGTGATCGATTACAAAATAAAGAGTTTTCATAGCACAGGCTCTTGTGTACCCTGAAATCTATATCATTTCTAGATATAAACGAATATAGAGCTGTACTTCTGCTACCATAGCATGCAATCTTCCACACCAGTATTTCATGGTGAACTCTTTTTTTACATTTTTTTTCAATAATTTTAGCGAGTGCGGATATCAGTGCAACCTAAATTGAGAAATAGTACAGAACCGCATTAATGTTACACAAAATTCCACTCACCTCGATATTCAGCTGCAAAGTAAGAAAGGGCTGGATATTTTCAGTGGAATGGTCGCCGGCGCGGACGATTTTGGATCTTAAGAGACCGCCGAAAATGTCGCGAATCGGAGTTCTGTCGAAGTCGGTCCGCCTCGTCACGCTGCATTTGTTCTTTGAACCCATCACCTGCCATTCGTCATCGGTGTCGATGTGGGCGTCTTTATCGTTCGGTAAGGATTCTTCTGTCTCGTTCTTCACCAGTTTCATTAGCTGAAAAGGTGAATGGTGAGCTTTTCGAATCTAATATCGTTCAGAAGACATTTGTAGTATTGGCCAGTGGACTAATATTGGATACTTTTTTTTAATAAATATCTTTCTTCATCGAACTGAAGAGATCCGAACTAAAACTACATAGATGTTTCATTCTATAAGTAATTTTTCACAATAATCATAAAAATATATGATTATACAATGTTTTGCTTTGGATACTTCGGTAGTAAGAGCTTTGATCAAAATTAACATGACATTAGCATAACACAAAGGGGACGGATCAAGAATTTCCCCATGATAAATCCTGCTTGTCGTAAGAGGCGACTAAATGGATACCCATATGTGAAAAATGATGATTCCCATCATCGCCGTTGCGACACCACCACACCAAGGGCAGTGAAATGGGTAACTCCCATGTTTCAGTATTTGGTCGATGCTTTCGGTCATATCCCCATACCCTATCTCCTTCTTCCCAACCCAAACCGCCCATTTCAGCTCAAGAAGAATCTAGATGATGAATTCTCCTAGAGTAAAACACTCTGGAAGTACAATACCTCTCCATTCGGATTTCCGGGCGAGAGGTGCTCGAGGGAGTTCACCATCGAAACATATGAATTTGAAAATAGACCTTTGTAACATCTAAAATAAATGATGTTCATCACCATCTACAGGCTGAGAAACCAGATATACTGGCATTAACTGAGACACAGGTCAACTCATCAACTAACACAACCTATATGCTCTTCCCTGGATATGAGCTCCATACCCGTTTCAGATTCAGAGGAGGTATATGTCTCATTTCCAGAAATGATCTCTCATGCCATCGTGAGGAGGAACTGGAACCAAAAGAATTCTATGTAATATGGCTCAAGATCGATAACCACAAACAGACAGAGTTCATCTGCTGCCTTTATCTATCAAACGAACCAACTCCTGGTGACCTCTTTGAATTCCTTTCCCTGAAACTCGATTCCATCCAACAGAATCTCCCAGCAGCTGAAATCATCATCATGAGGCATTTCAATGTCCACAAGCCCACCTGGCTCAAATTTTCGAACAAAACAGATGACGCAGGATGCCTGGCTGAGGCTTTTGCTATCACTTATGGTCTTCGTGATAATTGATTCGGATTCCTGATGTCAGCAATCATTATGCCAATACGCTCGACCTATTCCTCACTAACAATCCGGAACCGTATGAAAGTCTGTGTACCACTAGGAAACTCAGACCACACACTCATCTTCACGATATGTCCTTACATCACTCCACGAACTAGTCCAACACTCCCACACACTGTTTGGCATTACAATTCAGCCGACTGAGATGGCCTCCACATGTTTTTTTCTGAGTTTGCTTGGAGGAGAATGTATCTTGAATCAGGAGATCCTACGCGATGTACTGAAGAGATTTCGGAAATCTTCATGCTGGGAATGGAAACTTACATACCACATAGCACCAAATCACGAACCAGTGGTGAACCATGGTTCAATAGAACCTGTTCTAGGGTCGTCGCTCTGCAGCAAGCAGTATACCGTCGTTGGCGCAGAAAACCATGTCCGCAAACAAGAGCTGAATATGTTGAAGCTAGGAATACATGCAATCGAATGATAGATGTGTCTAAAGAGGCATACAACACGAAGATAAGATCAAAGCTCATAGAGTGCCCAAATGGTTCCCGTTCATTTTGGACCTTTGGCAAGTCAATAGGGAGGAATTTCACTTCTAGCTCATTTCCTTCCCTCACAAAGGATGATAATACATTGGCTACAACACCCCAAGAAAAAGCCAACACCTTCGCCACAATATTTGCAGACAATTCTACCTTGGATTCACGGGGCCAGGAACTTCTCAAGATCGCTAATCAATAACCGTATGCCAGAAATTATCTTCCGGCAACGCACAGACACATTCTACTTAGCCTCAACGTCAAGAAGGCAATGGGCCTGACGGAATATTCATTCATAAAAACTTAGATTTCTATTCCGTGCGAAGAGATACTTCACATCCCAGCAACTGCTCATGATCTAAAGAACACAAATTCGACATGTCCTGGAGTACTGTTCACGTGTTTGGAGCTCAGCCCCCAAACATACACTGAAGCTCTTAGATTCAGACCTGTCGGACATCGCTATTCCAAGCATCATTCATCAATAGAACGGCAAAGTTGTGGAATTCTTCGCCTACTGAAGTCACGTTCGAATCCTAGTAGACAAACCAGACAAGCTCAGGCTGGTCACCCCTACACTGTCAGGCTCGAGACCTGTCGAACATCGCTATGCCAAGCCTCATTCATCAGTATAACGGCAAAGTTGTGGAATTCTTTGCCTACTGAAGTCTTTCTTGATGCTTACAACCTTCAAACTCTCAAGAAAAATTTCAACACCTTCCTTCTCTCCCAAAATTCCACCGCTGGCTAACACGATGTTCCTCGAACATTATAATGTTCCTCGAACATTATATCTTTCCCTTTCATGTTGTCCACAGATAAAAAAAACAAAGATATACATGTCGAATTTCAAAACTTCAGTTTTTAAGATACATACGTGTACACTTTAAATTTCAATGATTTGTAGGTTGTGATTGTTGATAAATGTTCATGGTTAATGAAGCAACATACTTGTGTATTATAAACATTCTTATACAATATTTTGTTGAAAGTCTATTAGACAATGAGTAAATACTTTTCTCTGGCTTTGATTTGTAGGACCATCAATAGCTTCATCAGCAACCAAACAGCAGCGTACTGCAGGTGCCTGTGGATAAGGGAGAAACATAAAGGTCTTAGATATTTAGGTATCGATAGCTCATTCTTTTTGATACTTCAACCGGCGGTACGAATTTTTGTTCTCAATTGCTGTATAGGTCTTTTCAAGATAGAGTTTTGTATATAATCAATCTTGAATACTTTATTTTTCCTCTACACTGTACTTCTTCACCATAAATCAGAATGGGTTCAGAAGGGCCCAGTTTATATAGTCAGACTTCTCCTCAACATTAAGACTGAGTTTGTGTGCATTGAGCCAATCTGAAATCATTACCAAGTCATTTATATTCGACATTCAAGTAAGCCATTCTTAGACCATGTTCAGACCAAACAAAGTGCACAACGTTTTAGAGCTCAAAGAAGCCATCCAAACAGTGTGACGATGACGTCGGCTGTTGAACTCCTCCCCTTAAACTTTCATATTTCAGAGTATTGATAGCTTGATGGAATAATTACACTTCTTTGTTACAGGTAACTGAAATCAAAAGCATAAACTGTTAAAGTAAAGAGACCACATCATAACATGGAAAAAATCGAAATATCAGTTCTTTAAAAATAGCACTACTTTTCTCAACCAGAAGTACAGCTAATATGTTAACGGTAACCAAACTTCAAAGAAATCCAAATTACATAAATATTGATAATTCAATTGGAACCCTGAAGGGGTGGCATACTTGTAAAAAATGAGCCAGGTCTTTCTGTCGCCCAGTCTAACACGCATTAATACGTACATCGTCACTAAAAGCTAGAAAGTGACAACGTTTGGAATCTTATTCCACAGTTTAGAAAATACTATACCAGCTCCTGCACTCGTCAGAATCACGTTTGAACTTTGACTTCAAAAACATCCCATCGTGTTTACTGATGTTATGTGAAATTTATACTATACTGATATCCATTGTGTCGACTGAAATTACCTTTTGAAGAATAACTGTGACCTACCAATAAAGAGAGAATCGCGAACTTATGAAATTTCAAGCTGCGTTAACAGAAAAATGTTCAGGAATATCAATAGGCTATAACTTTGTTGCAATGTAATGAAATGTTTCTCCAATTGGAACGTTTTTCTGATCTGATTACATCTAAAAAATGATAATTCTCCACCTAGTCAACTTTTGCAACCTTCCACAACACATCTTACAGTGATCCAGAGATCTGAGGTCTATTTGGGGAAAGGTGAAGAAAGCAGGCGGCAGAGATTGCAGGAACTGTTATAGTACATTTTCTAAACTATGCTCATTCGTTATGATTTGGCAGTACAAGCATACATAAGTATACCTAATAATTATACAGTATTTGATATTTTTCTTGGTTTACACTCAATTTGGTGTGGATCAACCTCTGAATAAACCTTTGCATTCTTAGTGTAGCACCCTATATAGACACCTACCTCGAGCATTTCATCATTGAGGCCGTTGAGCAGGAAGCCAAGGAACTCTTCGGCGTCCTCCTGTCTGCCTTCTACCAGGTCGTTGCGGATGCCGACCAGCATCTTGTAAATCCACGTCGGCTCGAAGGGCACGTCGGTGTTCACGAGAGCCGTCGATTCCTTTTTGCTGTTCTTGTCGAAGGAGCGCCTGTCCTTTGGCTTGGCGCTTGCCGGCAGATATTTGAATTCGCGCACGAAGCGACACCTGCGAACAGAATGTCCGTTATTCGATGATTGAAATTTCATTTGATGGTCAGGTCCCTATCTCATATGCCCTGTTCTCATATATTTTATCATTGTTTTAATATTATACTTCTATGTACCAATTCCTGGAAAAAAAAAACATCAAACCAAACCATATTCATCACAGTTTAGGATATTCCAATGACAAATCAATTGTGCTTCATTGTATTCTACCTAATACTAACATGTACCTTACCTGTTCTTTTCATCAAATTTGAATTGTTTCACCTATGATAAATGTGAATTGATTTATTGCAATTCTTTCCATGAATAGGTGGATTAGATTATAACCTCTAAATAATAATAATATTGAAATATGTGAATACAGGGCAACTACAATTGGAAATGTGTCTCAAATGAATGTATATTAACAAAGAAGGTAGTATCATATTTCATAATTTATGAGATTTTCTATTCTTCTAAATATAAAAATGTCAGTGCATTTGAAATTTGACTTTCAGAAACCTGAACGAGAAATTTAGAAATTTCACTCACCATTAGGATCTCGTTAACTAGAAGAGATACAGGGTTGGTATAATTAGAGAAAAGTGTCGGATTTTGATCCCAAACAAGAATATATGACGAAAATAATTACTGTATTTTTTTTTCTTATGACAGCCACATTGGATTTGAATGCCATTGAGAAGAATGATTGGAGTGGTTAAATTTTGTTTAGTCTTTTGGTACGAGCATTCCTTTTGAGTTTGATGATTCAATTTATTCTGTGATGTATGGTTTGTATAGATGCTTAGCCTTGATAAATTTCATGGGTGCAGGTACATTAATACTCTTATGCATGTCTACCACTCACCATGATTAATACAATGGAATCTTTTATAAGAACTTGAAGGAACATTATGAATTTCCAGAAATTATCAAGGTTTTTGGAATGGTAATCCAGTTCAAAAGAAATCTAGTTATCCATATCAAGATATATGGATTGAATATTCAGGTATGTACTTAGAAAACTATTTGCTGTGGAATACAATTTGCTGGGGCAACTAAGGAGTTGAGTTGAAAGAAAAAAAATATATAATGTTCGAGCAACATCGTGTTAGCCAGCGGTGGAATTATGGAAGGAAAGAAGGAAGGTTTTGGAATTTTTCTTGGAAGTTTGGAGGTTGTAAGCATCAGGAAAGACTTCACTAGGCAAAGAATTCCACAACTTTGCCGGTCTATTGATGAATGAGGTAGGGGTAGTGTAGTGTAAGGGTGACCAGCCTGAGCTTGTCTAGTTTGGTATCATATTTAATCACTCCATCTAATACTCCAATTTATTAGTTTTTTTAACAAGGTTTTCATTTTTCAATTCGTTTTTGATTGATTTTTACCCATTTATTGTTTGAGCATTTGAGGATTTCCTATTATTCAATTAAGTTATCATTATGATTCAAGGAATAAGGAACTGAGGAAAAATGTATGATGATAAATGAAATGAAATACATCCACATTGACCATGTTAGCACAGTGTGTTCATGGGCTTACTGAGCAAAATCACAGATTAACATATTTTATCATCACTAGACACTGTCTGATGATTACAAATTAGACAGTTTGTAAAATCATAGGTTGTATTGGTAGCACTAACATCACAATATCACAATTCAGAGTAATAGATTTTATTTTTATCAAATTTGCCCAGACAAAATCATGGATTTCAGAATTTATTTTAATTCTAAGAGAAAACAGTGGAGTACAATCAAGTAAATCTCTGTATGAATGCCACTAGTGGTACACCATATAATGCCTCTTGATACATAGTACATGTATACCAAATGTATATATGTACTGACATGAATTGTATTTTAAACTTCTATTTTGACAGGTACTTCCACCTATGGTGGTATCTGTGGCAGTACAAATGAATTCTATATATCTATCTATTGATAAAATATCTAGAGTGGTACTGGTACCAAGTGGTGAAAACTTTACCACCCTGTATCTCAAACATAGAGATATTTAGTTCATACGTTCATGTGAAGTTTTCTTTTCAAAATGGGCCCAAAAATTGCCATCTTAAATAATGAAATTTGATTAGCAAACACCCTGTATATCAAAATCATGCAAATAACTAATTTGCCATCATCAGGATTTTATTTTATTTCAATCAAGTGTGACCTGATAATGATTCCAGCACTACTACTACTATTCTGATCGCTAGCACTACTCAGTGGAATAACCATTTTCCATTGAAAAATTTCAAAAAATGATTCTGAAAAATATATCTGTTGATTTCAATCACCTTAACTCTAATATTATTAAGTATACTATAATGATACTCACATGGCATCAGTGACAGGGGTAGGCTTCCTTTTCTCATTAGAAGATATATTTTGTGCAAGTCCAGACAACAAGTTGAATAGTGGTGGGCAAGCAATCAGTGCTTGGAGTATAGAATTTATGTAACAATAGTTACTCTGATTCAGCAAACCCCGTGGCTGTATACTCAGAGATTTTCCCTCCAAGTTATACAAAGTGAGATACTCTGAAAAAAAGTTTTAATGAGTTATTCACCAATTACTGAGTTGCATTTGCATTGCATTCGAGTAGAAATATTGCCCAGCTTTGCAGACAATATCAATGGAAATGATGTTTTTTAGAAAATTAGTAGAAAAACTTACCTCCCATCCTGTAGCAATCTGGATCAATAAATTGCTGAGACTTTCGAGGATGCTTAATTGGACACAGTGTCACATTATTGTTAGCCTCTTTATTCATAGCCTCATTTGGCAAATGCATTTTTCCATTTGCAGGAGAAATAGTCATACTTTCTGGCTTATTAGAATTAAAGAGACTTGCCCAAGACTTATTTGGTGGACTAGGACTGATTACTTTGGATTCACCATTTTGAACCATAGCAGGCTCGTCAGCAGGAATTGAGACTGGAAGGGGAGTTGTCCCATTTTCAACAACTTCCTCATTTGTAGATACATCAACTAGTTCCAATTCTCCATCTTGATGACATTCAGCATTGAAATTATCAGCAGTGGCAAGTTGTGATGCTTCAGTGGGATATGAATAAGAGTAAGTTTGATGGTAAGGGGGCACATGATGGGTTTGGGTCACAAAAACATGTGGGTAAGACGGAGACCCTGGGTTGGCATAATAAACCATATTTGCAGGATGATGTGAATAGGTTAGAATAGGTTGTACTACAACTTGGGGCTGTTGATGGCTGTAGTATAAAGTGGGAGATATCACTGAGTGTTCTAAATATGCATTGTGATGGACTTCAGAATCATTAGAAATATCAGCTAATTCTTCAATGGTTTCTTCATTTTCTCGTTGTCCTGTAAATAATTGACATGAAAAACTATGCCAAACTATAGATATACCAAATAATTACTACCTGTGAGAGATTCTTTTTTATTATACTTAATCCAAGGTAACTCAACACTAGGATCATATTGCTGTAAAGATGTTCGGATTCTATTCTGCTCATTGATATCTACATTACTCAAGTCCAAGAACTCTATGTTGCTCTGAAATTTGAGATGCAAATGAATATTCAAACTTATAATAGGAATTTCAATTGTATAAGTAAAACACCGAATAATTTGAAAATGCACGTTTCTGATTGATGACTTACCAAGTCTTCGGAGTCCATTTTGACGAATATTAAAGCAACACTCGAAATTTAGATGTTCATTATAGTTTTTCAACAGAATTAACACTGTTCAGCATTATTATTCACTAAATTTCTTCACCTCACCATGGGGTTAAGGTTTTCATTAATTTTCATTTTCTGATCACCGACTACAGCATGACAGTGACACCAAAGAGGACCCCTCTTCTGTCTGTGGTGACTCAATGCAGAACATGGCACAACAGAAAGTAACTGACTACTGACACTTAGCACTTTATTTTGGATAAAAGGATTACAGAAACACCACCACCTATCTACACACCTATTGGCGATTTCAACTACCGAAGAGGGCGCTACGAGACGTATACAAATATGGCGGATAGTAAGTAATTTATCTGTTCGGCGTGGTTATTGTGTGTATGTTTTAGTTATTTCCGAACGTCGAACAAGTGATATCTTGGATTTTCGTGTGTGTTTTGGACAATTGTTGATAGTGTAGCAATGAAATGAAGGAAACAAACTCGAATGAAGTGGGTCACAGGTATTCCGATCAACAAAGCATTTGTCCATGCTTTTCTTCGATCAACTTTCTCAAGTATACCATAATCATTCTTTACATGGACTTTAGAAGCATCCGTCTTGGGAACGCATGGAAATGTCCTATATTTATTTTTCCTGCAAGAACAGTTTCAAACACAAGTTAGTGTTATGCAATGTCTTCCTAGTTGTGCCAGTATTTTGACTCGGTTATCTCAACCAAGGAACTTTATGGGTTTATGAAAGTACTCAAAGCATAATTCCATTTCTGTGAATATCTTTCGAGTTTGGGTTATCACAAAAATTATTCGCTTAGAGTCCTACTTTTGAAATTCGCTCGACACACAGGATCTACAAATACGATGAGAACACAACATAATCCACCAATAATCTCTGATATCGCACAAGCACGCCGAAATAACGATGATTCATTGATAAAAACGCACACGCATCCATTATTGATAATTCACTAAGTAGGTTCACAATTTAGCCACCAGAGGTCGTCCAGACTTTTGGATTAGCGAATAAGTGATCTGTGCTATCTACATAGGTAAGCTGTGGAAACCATAGACTTATTATCCTGAGGAGACAATTGTCAATATCTGGTCCACTGTAGGATACTATTGTGACCGATTGGAAAGTGTCGTTGTCATATTTGCAGTTTGAGAACGAGATTCGCAATAATTATTGACACGTTCATATCATTTTTTCATTGTATTGCAAGTAATACAGTCTCAGTGGAACATTTTTCTGAACGGTATTTTATATATCATGAAAACCTGAAATGTAAACGTTGGAATTACCGAATATTCATTTTGTGAACTATTCCATTGTAGCATCATAGGATTTGTTACCCACAAAGCGACATCGGCACGTCCAGGCCACGCCTATTGTATGAATGATTTTTACTACGAAACTGCGATCTGCCCATTTCTCGTTGCGGTGTTGTAGACGAGTGATCTTGTGTTTTGAATTTTCGTTTTTAGTGTCTTTGAATTGATATTGTGGATATTCAGAGTGAATTTTTGGAAAATATGGTTCGTCACTGCCAAGTGTGCAAACAACTTAACAATTCCAGCCCTTATGTTTCTTTTCACAAGTAAGTTGGAATACCTAACCTCCAAATTTGTTTGTTATTCTAGTGGCGTGAATATATGATGATGAGGTACTGTTTATTCATTTTTGTTAATGATTTAGGTCGTGAAAATTTGAATAGTGGAAAAAAGAAAAATTTGGACATCCTTTCTTGGCTGGCAGCAGAATCGTCTGAGCAAATATATTTATGTATGTTCTGATCATTCCGATTCAAGTGAAGTCATAACAAAGAAAAGTGGTTTCAAATACTTGAGGCCAGATGCAAATCCAACATCTTTTTCCAGTAATGAATCAAAATGTGTCATCATTATCCGAATAAATTTGTTGTATTATATGAATATTAAAAGTATGAAAGCTGTGTTTTTTGTTTTTATCAAAACAGAAAAAATTGTGTGCAAATTATAAGGAAATTCAATTTTATACAACTGTCTGAATGCATATGATATTGCACTTGTTTCAATTGAACATAATATCGGGAATTACAGGTACTGACAAGAATCTGATCATATATTTCCAATGATGTATCATTTTTCAGAATGTTGATTGACATATACAGAGAGAAATTACATGTTTTCATTGAGAGTACATTCGTAGCTTGTTCATAATCAAACAGGATTTGTTTGTCTTCCTAACTAACAAACACGACGCTCAGACTCCGTACAGAACAATATTTAATAATATAGTCTTAGATAATATTTCCAAGTTATTGAACCATTAGAACGGTACGCCACCGGCTGAAATCAAGGAAACAAGACACATAAACATAACAGCGTTGCCAACAAGTTGGTGAAGACAAAGAGGTTCGATCATACGCGTGCAGTTCATTTTCATTGCGTCAAAACAAAAGCAGTTTTATGAATGAGATGTTCCGTCTCCTCAGGATAATAAGTCTATGGTGGAAACACAGCAGAGATTACTCGACAGTGTTGCCAGAGTAGTCGCGCCACGTCATTTGGAGACCCAGGGGCACTGACAAACCGTCTTTTTTTGGTCGGGTTATATCTCCTTGGTTGGGTCTGGATAGAATGGCTCAATTCGCTGAACTCATGATATCGCTTGTCGATTGCATGTGACGTCAGCGCGTTGCCTGTGCTTTCTTGTGAGATGATAAGACCTAAAACTGAACTACTCTAGTAGTTTATCTATGGCTACATTCATCTCAATATCTAGAACAAAGCAAGAGATATTATGGCTGCGCGTGTGCGTACTCCGTACTCAGATCGGGAAAGTGATCTACCATGATACACGATACTGAAACGAGGAGAGATATATGATCCCTTGAGGTTCAAAGAAAGAGTGAATATTAAACAGTTATTTTATAGCTCGAGGATAGAATGATTGTATATGCATACTCTTTGGTTCGAGTTCTGAACTGCTTCGCGCATGATCCGACAAACACGCTGGGTGGCAATCGGAATAACCGAATTATAATTTATAACAATCGAAATATCATGGAATAAGGAAATTGACACATAAATATGTTTTATTCCTCAGGATATCTCCTGAATTTCAGATAGTTCTTTCGTAGGTATTGAGGCAAAAACTGTTCAAGACGTGTTTCAAAACCTTCGACCTTTATGGTCGAAGTTCAAAACATACAAATGAAATGATGACTGATGAGTACCTGTCTTGTACCTGCTTTGTCTGTCAATAATTGCTACTGTGATTGAATATTATTGAGCGAATATCATCACCCTGAGTTTTTATTTCTTTCCTAATAATGAATATCCAGATTGAGAACCTGTTGTGCATATATCTCAACAAACCTGATGAATAACATCGAAAAAACAAGAAGGTGAACACATTAGCATAGAATAATTGGTTATAGTATATATATAGTATATATATATATATACTATTCGACATTAGTACGAATTGAGATAAATATACATCTAATAAGGAATAATGAGTTTTTCAAATTTTCAGCACTCAACATTTTGAATACTGTCTCAACTCTCTTCATACATAATACATACTCTCTTCAACTTTTTGATTCAACCTTTCTTCAGTCAGTCTATAATGAGAAGCGGAATCCAACAAGTTTCAAATTCACGCATGCGCATATTGCTTTTCCGATTGCGCTAACGGTTCATTGTTTCAGCTTCATTCATGAGCTATGAGCTTCATTGTCACATTTTAGTTCCATCGTTGGACTCCTTTTAGAACGACTGTTCGTGCATTTTCCTACTTTTTGTGTGAGATTTTCTCTCGCTTCTAAAACTAGAAAAATGAATAACTTGCAGACATTATTTGACTGTTCGTGCGTTGAATCATCATACAGGGTGTCCCTAAAAGATGCGGAAAAAAGCTACCACAAGTTCCTGAGGCGTAAATATGACGATCTAACTCAACTTACCTCAGTCCAAAAGTGGATGATTTCAGAGATACAGAGTGTCAAAAAATCAATTTGATTTTCATTTTTTATAAATATTTTTTTAATAATTGGTGTATTGTCACAATATTCGGCTCGGGGGGGTTTTGCTGGTTGAGAAATTAGAATTTGCTATCATTTTTATTGTAAAGTTCTGAGGGCGTCACCTGCGGAACCTTGCAGACGTTTAAAACGAAATAACTTTTTTGAGCCACCCCATATTTAATTTTTAAATGAAAATTCGGATTGTCCAACGTCTCTTACATAAAAAATGTATACGTGGTTAGAGTTGATTTGAGCAGCTGTTTTCGAGATATCTAGATTTTCAAAATTCACTTCGTAAATGGCCAGTTCTAAATTATTGTAATAATAAAATTGAACACATTTGAAGCGTAGGCGGTGAATTAAAATAACGTCACTAAAAACTGACTTGGGTCAAATTGAATCTAAAAAACAAGTCAAGACAATTGTCAAAAAAATAATAAAGTTTTTTTTTGTCATGGCCGCAATGTATACCAACGAAGAAATGACCGATATGTTATTGGTTTTTGGATATTGCTAGGGAAATGGTTTAGAATCTTGCAGAGTATACAGTGAAAGATTTCCCAATCGTCGCTTACCAAACCATGAAACCTTCGCGGCAGTTGAAAGACGTCTTCGTGAAACGGGTGAGGTTTGCGCCTGTTTCTATTAATTATGGCCGTGCACGTTCGGCAAGAACTCCAGAGGTTGAGGAAGAAATTTTGAATAGGATTGAAGAAAAACCTAAACTCAGCAGCAGACAATTAGGCTTAGAGCTAGGGGTATGTAAAAATACTGTAAATAGGACGACCAGAGAACAACTACTGCACCCATTTCATGTTCAACGGGTACAAGATCTTTCACCCCATGATTTTGAAGCACGCCTAGCTTTCTGCGGGTTCATCCAAAAACACAGAAATCAAGATAGGAACTTTACACGAAGAAATTCATTCACAGATGAAGCCTGTTTCACGCGGAGTGGCATTACTAATTTGCACAATGAACATGTCTATGCTGAAGAAAATCCCCATGCGACTCAAGTAACCCATTATCAGCATGAGTTTAAGGTCAATGTGTGGGCAGGAATCATAGGCACTTTCATACTTGTTCCTGTCATTCTACCACCTCGACTAAATGGCGAGAATTATTTGGAACTTCTGCGAAACGAATTACCAAACCTATTAGATCCCCTACCCTTGGAACTTCGCAGGGTAATGTGGTTTATGCATGACGGTGCTCCTCCGCATTTTTCAATCAACGTACTTAATTATTTGAATGAACAGTATTCAAATAGATGGATAGATAGAGGCAATGACGCACCTGCAAATTGGCCAGCTCGGTCCCCTGATTTGACACCGATGGATTATTTTTTATGGGGAGCTTTGAAAACCCTTGTGTATTCTTGGCCAGTGAATACAGAAGATGATTGAAGAAGACGTATTCAAACAGAAATTGACGCTTAAGAAATGATTACGGAATGCTCCAAAGTGTTCAATTTACCTTTTTAAAACGTATTATTCTTTGTACACACGAAAATAGAGGTCATTTTGAACATTTGTTAGAATCATTTTGTTAATTAAATTAAATTGAACTTTTGTTGTTGATATTCCTACTCCTATCCCTAATGACTATTTTCACTAGAGAATAAAATTACCAACACATTTATGTACCTACTTCTTTTTTTTTTCAAGTTCTTAGTGACGTCATTTCAATTCATCGCCTACGCTTCAAATGTGTTGAATTTTATTATTACAATAATTTAGACCTGAACATTTACGAAGTGAATTTTTAAAATCCAGATATCTCAAACAGCTGCTCAAATCAACTCTCACCACGTATACATTTTTTATGTAAAAGACGTTGGACAATCCGAATTTTCATTTAAAAATTAAATATGGGGTGGCTCAAAAAAGTTATTTCGTTTTAAATGTGTGCAAGGTTCCGCAGGTGGCGCCCTCTCAACTTTACAATTAAAATGATAGCAAATTCTAATTTCTCAACCAGCAAAACCCCCCCAAGCCGAATATTGTGACAATACACCAATTATTGAAAATTTTTTTCTTTAAAAAAATGAAAATCAAATTGAACTTTTGACACTCTGTATCTCTGAAATCATCCACTTTTGGACTGAGGTAAGTTGAGTTAGATCGTCATATTTACGCCTCAGGAACTTGTAGTAGCTTTTTTCCGCACCTTTTGAGGACACCCATATCCTGTTCAGTTTGTGAGTATTCACCATATTCAAGTTGTGACTCTTTTTCGACCTGTAGATGTTGAGACTGATTCCTAGTATCATTGTTTCAGTGATATTTTTATCGCGTCAATTATCATTCACCTCGATCTGTATGTGAGTTTCTACAGAATATGTTCACCTATGAAAAATATATTGACCCTGACCTGGCATTTTCTAACTAATTTTTTGGAGTGCATTCAATCAGCTCATGTATGATGACTGGTGTCCCAACTCCCTACACCCAACCGCTAGAATAAGTTATAGAGTTACGCCACAGTATATACCCTCAGAGGGTAAATACTGTGCTTACGCCAACTTGATTATGTTGCATTTTCATACCTTACTAGGGCTTTTTGAGTTCTAGGCTAGATGGCGTCACCTATGATGATTTCGATGTTTATATTGGAAACTCTGGAAAATAAGATTTGAAATTCAACACAAATGCAAGAATCGAATCATTAGCTATCGATTACTGTAAGATATCTGTCATCATCAGGTAAAGTAGATTCGACTTCACAAGTTCTATAGAGGAGGTTGTCTCCACAAAATACTGTGTTTATATAAACAAACGTTCATAACAGTGTATATTAAAAGTATAACAAGAATAACGACAACAATAAGGAATGAGTGTAAAGAGATTGAAACGTGAGCGCTATGCGTGTAGACATTGTGTAGACTAGTTGGTGTCTATCTAAGAAGTGAGAGCTAGTGAAGAGATGTGGTAGCTCTCGTAGACTTGGTGGCGCTGCAGGCGTGAGCAGTCAGTGATGCCAACCGTGCTCATCCATTGAACTGTGGGACCGAACTGTCGGAGATGAATGACGCACTTCCTTAGCGATCAGTGTCGCCACAGTTCGACGATCGTATTGCCATCTTTACTCAAGCGGTGCGGCCTTCGTAAGGTTGTTTGACATGTCTACATATTTCAGAAACAAACAATTGAAGAGTTGATTCACCATAGAATAATTGTTTACACGAAAGTTCTGTTGTAGTATATATATACTCTTTGGTTTCACATCCACCTTGATGTAAGCAAACCAATTGAAGTTGAATTTGGCGTCTCTGGCATCTGATTTATCATTTTCTTCTTGTATTGGAAGAAATTCCAAGAATTCAGAGTGAATTCAGATACTTGATACGACAGAATCATAAAAATTACACGTGTCTTGTATAACCT
The DNA here is from genome assembly GCA_963576655.1 of Gastrophysa polygoni. Classification (NCBI taxonomy): domain Eukaryota; kingdom Metazoa; phylum Arthropoda; class Insecta; order Coleoptera; family Chrysomelidae; genus Gastrophysa; species Gastrophysa polygoni. The sequence goes on from OY755083.1 coordinate 40,339,442, forward strand.
ACAATGTTGTCCACTCTGTGACTTTAGAAGTCTTGTGGTCTTGTCTCAACTGGAAAAGTGTGTATAGAACCCAAGAATCCTTTTTTGTCCAAGACTCACTTCAATATCAGTAGCAAGTAGTAGTAAGAATAGTGTTATCATATACTGGGTGTTTACGGTCTTGTGAGTTTATTTTCAAGGGTTGATTGAACCAGATTTATTAATTCAAAAAACCTGATAATCGTGCATCTAAATGAAAAACTAATGTGCTGGCACATCATTGAACAACTCATTCAAATATTTCATTCATTTCCAAAAATGGTAGCAAACATAAATGTTTTATTGTTTAAACGCAGTATCCTAATTTCCTGTAATTTCACTTCTCCACTTACAGTTGAACTGCTAGGAAAGGATGCGCTCTTTAAGTTTCACGATATCAACTTCTCAGTATGATGAATTTGAATATGACTACATTTTGCAGCATAATTTGATATGTCAAGCATATATGAGCAATCTATAATGTCAAGCAAGACTCAATGAATAGGTGCTGCACTTTTGAAAACGAAATTAAAAAATTATATCCTCATTGGACTTTTGTTCGGCGATCAAGAGTTACTCTCTTGACTGAAGTGCACCTACTGAAAATAAGATCATAAGCCTACATAGGTATAACTGTTATGGGCAATGTAAATAATTGAACATTATTTTTAATACCCAGGCAATTAAAAAATGATCTTCCCTCAAAATTACTAGGCTCCTGGACAATGTTGTATATTATTATTTTAGTTTATATCATTGAATGTGGTTCATTCACATATTTTTTCATGTTATACTGGTGAACTTATAGATATATAAATTCTTAAGGAAGTATCATTTTCAAATTGCCCTGGCCTTATGAATGATACTTGATTATTCACAATGCCCCTAACAAAAACATCATATACTTATAGTTGAATACAAATGCAATGAGCTCAGTTGAGTCAGGGGTCCAGTTATTTTCGAGACTCAACCAGAAAACATTCCTGGAAGGTATCAATCCACACATATTTCTAGAAGGCCCCTACCCAAACCAAGTAGTTGAAGTTACAGGTCATCCAAATGTCAATAAGGAAAATTTCCTCATAGATTTATTAGTAAAATGCATACTCCCCAATCAGTATTGCAGTGAATGGAAAGGATCAGGGGCTATCTTTATCAACACAGAATTTCAAATCAATCTTTTCAAGATTATAAAGGTGATTGAAACTTTTCTGAACCATAAGAATGTTAGAGAAGCCAGAAAAAGTATAATTGAAGATTCACTGAGAAACCTGACTATATTCAACTGTTATGAACCTGAGGAGTTGGAGATCACAATTTTGAGCCTGCAAAAGTACATTCATAGCAATGAAAATATTATTCTGATTGTTATTGATAATATCACTGCTCACTACTGGATAGCCAAGAAGACTTCAAACATGTTGAGTTATTATCAGCATTCAATGAAGATGTTAGAAAAAGTCCGAAGTGTCATAAAAGATCTAAATACTTTACTCGTCTTTGTGAGAAATGACAAAGAAGCTTCAAGAAATACTACTTCCTCAAAGTTAGACTACCGAATAGAAGTTCTGGAAAGTGATGAAAAATTCAAAGCTGTAGTTACAAATTTTGAGAAAGAAAGTATCAGTATGATTGAATTTGTTGTCAATATCATCATATTGTTTTGAAATGAAATAATAAAAGTTATGTTCATTGCACTTCTTTGTATTCTTCATTCTGATACATCATTACATTCCTTCGTTTGATCTTCCTAGGAGTCAGAGAATCACACACCAGCTTCCTTTTATCCTCGACATTCTCGCTAATTGCAGCCGAACTATTCTGGGAATCCCTTCCTTCCCCAATTCCTGTGGAGTTATCCTCGCACTTCGGCTCTGGCAAAGACAAATTCAGCCTCCGCATTGGACTGAACTGCGACGAAGAGTTCAGCGAGTCACCCTCTATGGTGTCATCGATGAAGGAGGTGCTTAGACTGAGGTCCATCGGCGGGTTGGCCCCCCGGGCGGCCTGATACACAGGGTCATCCACTGCCAGTCGGTCGCACAGCAGAACTGTCTGGGGGTTCAGCACTGGCTTGGGCTGCTGGGGCTTCCGCTTGGGGGCGTCTGGGTCGAAAGCGGCCGCCGTCTTGACGAAATTCCTTGGCACTACTAGGTTCTCGCCGAGTCTAGAGAATACGAGGTTTTTCTCCTCCTTTGTAGGTGTGAATTCATACCTGCACGACATACAAAAAATTATTTGAAAATATAGCTCGTTCCCTGAATTACCAAGCATATCAAATTGAGAACACCAGCATTGATTTGACTGGTCAGCTATTCTACTCAGATACAGATAGTTTATATATATATATATATATGCGAATGTCTTGTGATGGTTCAACTGGGTACAAAACCTTCTGAATGACTATCCTTTGCAGTGAAAGGAATACATTTTCAACATTCTGATTAAAAACCAAACTTTTAAGAAAGAACACAAAGAAAATGTATCACAACTATATTGGTAACAGAATGTAGAAATTCTCAAATATCTATAACAAAGAATCAGATAATCTTGGGTATTCCTTGGGAAGCAAAGTCTCAATTCTATTATGGGAAAATGCTGAAAGGTGATCATTACTTTTGAATAGTCTCATGGCATGAGAATTATCAAAGATCCTTCCAGGAATGAAGTTAATTAGAATCAAGGTATTCCTAAGAAATCCACAAATATTGAAAATTATTTTCATATTTTAAATCTCAACTTTGTTAGGTATGAAGGCAAAAGAGTCTTAAAAATCCACAACCAAAACATTTTGCTCTCATAATTTTCAAATTGAAATTAATTCATCCAACTTCAATAACAGCATGTGAATCAGACTGTCAAATTCAGACAAATGTATTTCACTGGCCCACAAACATACCTGACTCAATTAAATCATCAATTTTTTTTAACCTGTCTTGAACTGTCTCTTGGAAGCATAGATTTCTCAAAATCAAGTCTCATAACCAATCAAAAGTATTCTTACCTCTCTTTTATTCCTGGTCCAGGCATATAGACATGGGTGCCTTTGACAGACAGCAGATGATTTGTGAGATACAAAATTGTGAGCCATTCCAAATCGTAGGTGATTTCTATCTTAGCCTCATCATCATGGGGTACCTCTACTATCTGCATGAACTTTCGTTTTGGTAAACATTTATCAAGGGCTAAGAATTTTGTCACAGAATCATTGTCATGTCTTACTAGGGCAGCATATTTGCAATGCAAGTGGGCAGAGAACCAATATCTAGGTTTCAGGTGATGGAGAAGGACTTCGCATGCTCTACTACCCAGTTCTCCTTTTTCTACATCATCCCTACAACATAAACATAGCCTTGGTGAAAAATATGAATGATAAATAACCCTAATAACTGTGTTTTAACTAAGCAACCACATGAGCAATTGCAAACTGAGTACAAATGCAAAATAATCAACCACAATCACTAATTCATGATGTTTCACCTGAAATGTGGTTTCCTCTTCAATAGCTGTTTGACATTCCCATATTTATGAACTCCACTTGGCCAATCGTGAGATAAATATATGTCAATAGTGCCAGACAATTGTTTCATTCTGAACACTTCCAAGTTTCTCACATGATATACTGTTCTCTTTGAATTCTCATCATAGGGTGGTTTCTCATAATGTCCCCTGGTATAGTCATTACCCTTGTAGATTCCAGATAGTCCTCCTATTCTTATTCCTGAATATATATGTATTATAATTAGATGATGTTGATATGAGACAATGGGTGAACATAAAAATTGTGAAAAAGCCAACCTGCTATGTTGATGACACCTGCATAACCTAAATAATATATATTTGGAGCAACCCATCCACCATAAGGTAGTTCTTGCAGGTAATTTGAAGCTTCGTGATTGCCACCAATGAATATTGTCAGCACAGGAGCAGTCTTCTCACCAGAGTAATACCTGTAGGACACAGTTATCAGAATCATAACATAAAATAGCTCATCAAAGCTAACTTGTAAAAGGTGCATATATTTTGGTATTTTGGAGGAACAGCCATGCACGACAGATCGTCATTGTTTCTCGAAGACTGAAAGTCACCACAACAAATCAACAAGTCTATTTTGATCCCTTGTTTCTCTTGTGTTAATTCGATGGTATCGTAAATTTTTTCGAGCTCTCCATGAGCACATCCTTCAATAGCAATTTTCATTGTATTAAATGTTACTTGGGACACAAAGATTTATAATCAAAACACTACCATACAACACATCTCGGAACGAAATATACCGAAACACTTGCGCAAATAATAAATATAAATCAACTAGAATTGCACAACCCCTGGCTGTGTATGAGAATCTCAAGGAAAATAATGGTCAATCGTGCGCGCGCATAATCATGGAATAATTGTTTTAATTCAGCCATGGAGCATACAGATCTCTAAGTTTAAGCTCGGAGTCTGTGGTATTTCATCCCCTGAATACATATATGTATTAACTACGAATATTGATAATAAGAACAGCCTATCTGATGTCAAAATAAAAGAGTGCAATTGGCAAGGATTTATTTATACGCATGCGCCAAATTGAATTCTGAATGAAATTTGAATTTTGCGCATGCGCCCTCGATCATCGTTGGCAATCAGACAAGGAAAGACGTATATAATGAAGCATCGCTTTTCTAACATTGCTCTTATGGCGTTTGGTCAATATTGTACTTAATACACATATGCCTGAATAGGGTGTTCTGTGTTTGAGCTGTGGCCAGAGTTGCCAACTACTCAAAACGTCAACTGAAACCACAGAAAGCCCTATCCCACTGACCTATACCCATGTATGTATAAACTGAGATGGTTATAACCACCTCAGTATAAACTACGAATATTGATATTTACTATATGTATATATATATACATACTCTTCGTCGAGATGGTTAGAAGACTTCGTTAGTCTTCTCTCTCACTCTTTGCCATTAGCCGGCACAGATCACCTATCTAGGAAATCTGTGCCTGTGCATGATACTATAACCACAGAAGAGGTCCTCTTTGCTATACCCCTCTTCTGTGCTATAACTCTGTTATTGTATCATGAACTGTCTCTGTCTCCAGTCTCCTTGCGGCCGTGAAGTGAGGAAGAAAACATCATTTGATTTGTAGAACTGATTGGAAATTGGAAAGTATCCCTGTTTATATAATTGTAATTTTAGTGTCTTCGCAATTTTTAAATGTATATATTTTGCCGCTTTTATGTTGCTAATCAGTTGCGAAAAGAAAAATTTGGTCACTTTCTTTTTCACAGAACTATATGCCATATTTCGTTAAGTTCATAGGAAATTTACGAGACAATTTCCGTAATTTTTGGTTTTGTTATAACAAAAAGTGAGTAGCTGTAGTATTAGAACACGAAAATATATTAATTTCAAGCCTTTTTACATGCAAAAAACAGTTTATTCGATTTTTTTTATCAAAACCGGCCGCTGCCTCAGGAAAATACGTAGGACAGGAGTTTCAGGTTGCTAATCAGTTGAGAAAAGAAAAATTTGGTGACTCCTTTTTTTCCAAGAACTATATGCCATTTTTTTTGAGTTCATAGGAAATTTACGGGACAATTTCCGTAATTTTTGGTTTTGTTATAACAAAAAGTGAGTAGCTGTAGTATTAGAACACAAAAATATATTCATTTCAAGCCTTTACATGCAAAAAACAGTGTATTCGATTTTTTTTATCAAAACCGGCCGCTGCCTCAGGAAAATACGTAGGACAGGAGTTTTAGGTTGCTAATCAGTTGCGAAAAGAAAAATTTGGTCACATCTTTTTTTCCAATAACTATATGCCATGTTTTGTTGAGTTCATAGGCAATTTACGAGACAATTTCCGTAATTTTCGGTTCTGTTATAACAAAGTGATGAGTATCTTTAGTATTAGAACACAAAAATATATTCATTTCAAGCTTTTACATGCACAAAACAGTTCATTCGATTGTTTTATCAAAACCGGCCGCTGCCTCAGGAAAATACGTTGGACAGGAGTTTTAGGTTCTTTCGACGCATCAGGCGACACATCAATCGCTTCGTGTTCGGCGTTGACAAAAAATGTTTCATTTTACCATAAATATAATTTGTATGGTATTTTTGAAGTGATTTGAAAAAAACCTGTAGCAGAAGTTGTAAAAGAAATTGGAAATGGGCGTCATTCATGTATTATTATTCGATTCAAAACTTTTACTTGTGCTAAGTCCATTCGACTGAAGAATATCATAGATATGGGAGTAAATACCAATAATTTCATCATCGCCAGAATGAAGCATTTTTGGATGAACTCTCTTCAGAAGACCCAAATTTGTGATCCAACTTCCAGCAACCAATCACACAAGAAGAAAATAAAAATAAGTTTGGTCTTATCATGATTTCACATCAAGAGTTGCAAAACAGAGTTGAACATCACTTTAGTAGATCATTGCAATCTTTATAAAGAAAATGAAAAGTTTATGTATTCGTATCAAGTATCGATTGAATATTTCATGTTTTTAGTCAAATCTATTTGAATTTTCTTCTCGTGATTCTTTGTTTATTCAATAAATTCAGCATAAAAAGCATGTTATTGTTTTTGATTTTCAATAAATCGTAATTGTTTTTTTTTTTAATATTTACTTCACCTGTTAATACTTCGTCATTTTCGAATCCAAATATTTCGAAAACAGTACATAGTATCGAGTTCTACCAAGAGTAACTCCTTGGTATAAAATTGAATGATGTTCAAATCCGCATGAAATTTGAACAAGAAAATCTAACTTCAAAACAGTTATGTTTCAAACTACTCGAAACGAACGGTTGAATAGCGCCCTCTACGACAAGACAAAAACAAATTCATGCGTCAGCTTCTAAAACATATTGATAAGAAATTTCATCCCAATCTTGCCAGTAGTTTTGATATCATAGTGGAAAATGTTTATAAAAATTTCTTTTTCAATACGGATGTAACAATTTTTTTTTTATTTTGCAGTGTTCACATATCTTAGCAATGAGGCCACCTTTTCAAGAAACACCCTGTAGAGATTCCACTGTTATTTGTTTGTGAGATCATGAAAAAACTATTTCAAGTGGACAATTTTGTATGAGACGTCCATTACATTTATTTACATGTCAAAATTCAACATTTACCAAAATACTCAAGATAATCATAATAATTATGTAAAAAATATAAATATTATTCAATAATAACAAATGGCTCCTGCAGGTGGGCATAATAATATATGAAAAAATATCACATTTTCACACACAAATTAGTGATAAGTTGTTAGTTTGTAAATTGTTAATTTGATGTTTGCTGTAATATTGTATCGTTAAAATTATGAACTGTGAATTACTTGGTTTTTTTTTAGCTAAATAAAGATATATATATATATATATATATATATATATATATATAAACAACTGAATCATATTTATCAACTTGACAACTGGTAAATTACAATTATATATGTGGTCACAGAAATATTCTGAAGCAAACTCAAGATATAGTTATGGCAGTTCTCCTGACAACAGCGCTGAGCAACTCATTCTTATCAGGTTGTTCAGTCAGAACCTTCACTTTCACCCACTGCCTAGTTTGAGAAGATTGCCTGATGGCACTCAGCACAGCCTGAACATATAAACCATCCTCGAAAGTGGCAGCTGACTGCACAGGTTCCTTAATCCAACCTTGCTTCTCGTTGTTGGGCAAGAAAGCTTCCCTTAGAGCTGCCACCATCTTGTACAACCCTTTCACAAAAGTTTTTGGAAGGGTAGAATTTGAAACAGGAAGTTGTGGGTCTTCTACATCAAGATAAATATTTTCTTCCATACCCTTGTTCTTACGCCCAAATAGATCACCCCCTCTCACAACTAAATGCCCAGTGCTACTGCACACAGTCACATCTTGATTGAAAGTGGTTCTCATTGTGTGACTGTTCAGAGTGGCAGTAACTAGAATACCATTTTGGAGTTCCATCTGGAAGGTGCAAAAATCTGGAGCAGAAATGTTCCTTATACCATTGATTTTAACAGTGTTTTTAGTGAATGTTCTCACTACCCCATGAACTTTGACAGCTCTTTGGCCAGTGAGAAATGATATTAAATCAACCACATGGCTTCCTATCAAATTTAAAGTGCCTCCTCCCATGGTATCATCGCATTTCCAGTCAAAACTATCCAAATCACTGAAAATGCTCCCACTTTCAATTCTTATGTCAATTAAGGTTACTGGTGACTGCAGGAAATTTGCGTCTAGAGCCTTTTTCATATGCACAAAAGCTGGTAGGAATCTGAAGGGGTGGTTTATGAGTGAAATAAGTGTAGGGTAATATTGGCCAGCACCTACCATTTTGAAAGCATCAGCTTGGTTCAAGCCTGCAGGTTTGTCACAAACTACATGTTTTCCTATCCCCAAGGCTTTAACCGATATCTGTGCATGCAGATTCGGAGGACAAAGGACAAATATCAGATCTACATCTTTACGCAGCAAAACTTCGTCTATTATATCTGTGAAGAATGGGATTTTGAGCTCTTTTGCAGCTTCTTGAGCATCTTGTTTGGTTTGACTCCAGATAGCCTCGATTTTGAAACCGTTTTTCCGAAATACTGGAACCAATACTTTGACAACTAGACCTGTTCCAAATACTCCGATCCCAGGTAACATTTCAGTTGATAAAGTTGAGTTTATTAACGTTTCTAATATTATTTATGTGGTTGTTAACCTAAAAACCAACAATAATAAAACAGTACATGATTTGCGGGGAGGCACAGACACAGAACTCAAACATCAGAGTTTCTACCTATGTGAAGATGGCAGCCAGGAGTGAGCGGCCAAATTTCCGAATACTTCCGAATGCGCTCGTCAGTGGCGTGCGCTAGTTTCCCCCCTTTTAGGGTAACGTAATGCTTTTATTTCTATTGGAATGTTCCAGATTAGGCACAAGAATCGATTGCAGATTGATTGTGGGCTGCTGTATCATGGACACATATTTGTGCCCCAAACTATATATTCAAACATCAGTTCTGCCCTCCTCAAACATGTATGAAAAATGAATCCTGCCTTTTGACAAGAGTTATGTACTGGATATGAACTTGTCAATAAAAACAATTATTATAATTATTATTATTAATTATTTTAATGTCTGTATAAAAGTATATGTCGCGCATTCCCTGATTGCGATACCACAAATGGGTTCAAATCAATGTATATCCTTCTTCGATTGAAGACAGCTTCCTCAATAATTTTTCAGTCGAGTCAAAATCAATCTGCAATCGATTCTTGTGCTTAATCTGAAACATTCCAATTGAAATAAAAGCATAACGTTACCCTAAAAGAGGGGAAACTAGCGCACGCCACTGACGAGCGCATTCGGATGTATTCGGAAATTTGGCCGCCATCTTCACATAGGTCAAGTGATAGACATCGTTCATAAATCACCAAAATAGGTTTGCTCATAAAACCTAAGTGGACTTTGGACTTCGTGAACGATGCCCAAATATTAGCCCCTTTTCTTAATGAGCCCAAATAATAAGCCTTGAAAGCTCCTAAGTTGAATGCAGAGTTTGTCAGCCTTAGAATATGCTCATACATATATTGAGGAAGTAAATGAAATGGTTCTTATTGGCTTGAGTGATGAGGAAAATTGAATGTCTGATGTTTTTATAACATTGAATAGTCAATCACTAATTATGTCTTCTTGTATCATGAGGTAAGAGAAATTACTGCATCTGCAGTTCCAAAAAAATGTTCTGGTGACGATCGGAGTAATTAGTTGATGAATACAGCAAAAGATATATACAGAGATCATGTCAGGATCTGAAAATTATCTCATGAATCAGAGAAGAACTGATTAACCTCGGGTGAAAGATCCAGTCATCTCAATTTTCAGTAACTTAAAATTCAACGAGGGGGTAGGCACACGACAGTCAAAACTCTCTGGTGAAAATATTCACCCTTAACAAGGACATTGTACTTGTACATTGTTAATGGGAAGAACACCAAAGGTTCTCTATTGGAGAAACCAATAGAGATAGGTAGGTATTATTGTAGGGTTAGCCAAAGTTTCCAATAGTATATATAAGCAGCTTACTATCCAATACAATCATTTGCTGAAAGTCTACTTGGATAGAGGGTTATGAAATAGCTAAAATCACTGATCCCACTCATAAATTGAATTCAATTCAATTCAAGATAGTAGAGCCTGTATACAGTAGAATATTCTGTTACCTATATGCATTTGCATGCTTCCTTCAGGTTCATTGGTCGACTATACATCAGTTGACCTGGACGTCTTTTGGCATCTACTTCATACAATTCAGTTTTACAAAGCTGCAAGAGAGCTGGAACACTTTTGACAAATCTCAATGAATTGTGCCGTTTTCTTAGATGATATTAAAATTATGTTTCAAAGTGAGGACATCAATTATGTGATAAAACTCTTGGAGTACCCTTTTGGTTCGTCATAAGCCTTGTACATGTTTCACAAGAATGTAATTTGTTGGGCTTTATTCATATCCAATCCTCTAAACTAGAGGATGATGAGGTTAAATTTCGTTATGATTGCAAAAATTGTGGGTATATAAAAAGAGATTCAAGCAGCTGAAGCAATGTTCTGTTAGGGCATTTGCCTGCCTTATTGGTTATTTAGTACAAGCTATCACAGCAGGTGCACTAGATACCCTTTATCACAGGATGTAGTTCGGTTCAGGAGAGAATGAATAATAAGTCGCCCTATGAATAACTGTATTGTGATCAAAATTCACAATGAGACTGGCAACTATAATATAATACCTTGCTGGCTATTCCTCCACATCGAGCGCTTTAGCCGGACTGCCGCGATTCTGCAACAACTAGCTACCCCGTCTCTCTTCGCCCCCCTTCGGAAGGATACATACACTACCTGACACATATCATGATCGCGAACCACCTCATAGTTGACTAAAATAGTGAGACATACTATATCGGTTTTCTCAATTAATGATCGAACTACATGATTACAATCTCAAAACATAAACTATATGTACAGAAATCTGCGGAAATGTCGTCATTTTCTTGATTGTTCCATAACTATCATGCCATTATAGCGGAAAATACCGTTAGCGTTTTTAGCGAAACAAAACACTATCAGTGACTGCGCCAGTCTTCTGTACATCGTTGGTCAGATATAGAATATATAAGCCAATACAGTATTTTCTAATTAGGTAGGTATATGCATAACCAAAAATATTGCTGGCAATTCGATGAGCTAGGGAATTCTAAAAGAAAATTATCTTTCAAATTATACACCTTTCATTGAATGTACAAAACCTGTCGCATCACCATAAATGCAAATGCTTCAATTTATACCACCTCGTCGAATTCTCAAAATTTCCACTTTTCGTCGAGACAGATATTAATAACATTTTGGTAGTTGTTTTTCTCCTAGTATTTTCAATTGTGTTATGATACTGATTTTATAACTGTTTTGACGCACAAAGAGCGTGCGTATCAATTGAGGCCTATTTTTTGTGACTGACAGTTTTCAGAAAAATATACACTCTTTACGAAATAGGAGAGAAAATTTTCTTCAATAGGATCTTAGCTAACTGCTCTTCTTTGATATTCATCTTATTTCAGTACTGAAATTCATGCCCATTGTCCACGATCATAAAATTGTAAAATTGAAGTAGAAATTTTCAACACATATTTGTCATAATAATTAACATCAACATTTCTATAAACAATATGTATTTTGTAAATTACCTTCAACAATATATGAAATCTGTATAAAATTTTACTAAGTACAATAATTCTCTTCCTAATCACATAAAAAAGTAGGAACAGTAATGAATCCACAAAATTCACAGTGCACAATGAAATAAAAACAAAATAATCACATTTACGTGTGGAAATTAGTATACCAGGTGACAACTTGAATTGTTAGATGACGTCATTTGGTTATTTTCGAAAATAGAAATTTCAGATTTTGATATATTGATATTAAAGAATCAGGAGGAACTTACCATTCGTCATTTGAACATAAAAATTATTGTACATCCCGTTATAAAAAATCGGAAGCCCTGATTCAGAGTCTCTTAGGGTCAAGAATAATGAAGTATATCCATGCAACATATCCAAAGCTCAGTTTTTATCTTCTTTATATCTATAATCAGATGGAGTAACGTAAAATTTTCTTTGTCGCTCGGTATGTATGATCAAAAAATTTGGAGAACCAATCGTCATTAAATGAGCTGATGAAATATCCAGAACTTGAAACAAGTTGGCAAATATAAAACAAAAAATGACTTTTCAACATTCAAACTAGTCAGTCAGTAATATTAAGTATTAAATGAAAAATGTAAAAAATGTAAAAGTAGTCAAGTAATTTTTTCAAAATTTCGAATCAGTCTTGATAATTTAATATTTTTTTTTCATTACATCCAAACTTTTTCAGCATACTAATTTCAACAAGTTTTATATTGGTCGCTGAAAAATGAGAATGAGTCAATTAAAATGAACTGCCTACTTGAGAGATAGGAAAATGTTCATATGAAAGTTATGACAGTTCAAGGTGAAGGAAAGTTTGTTTGAGCTGGAGCTTATTTTTGAGGTATAACTAAAAATCCTATTTCTGCCAGTTCTCGATGAACTATGGAAATTGCTGTTATATTATCCATGATTTTCACACTCGTCGTTGAAATAATGGAAAAGAAAGAGTTTTCAATGGCTCCATTTCTCACAACTATGATCTGACGCTCCTACCACTCCTTTCTTTCGATTCGTTAATCATTTTGTGGGCGGGCAGGTATACTTCTTCGCCGAGTTTGGGGTCCCTGTAGAGCAGACTGGGGTTTTTGATGGTGTTGGTCGCATTTCCGAGTGACGTGAATCCCATGTCATAGAGCTGGCAATACGGCACTTTGTAGAAGAGCAGGTAGTCCCATATGTCGGAGTAGTGCCACTCCAGGATGGGGTTCACCCGCATCACTTGCGGCCAATCCGGATCCGTCATCTTCAACAGCAAAATAATATTTTGTTTTATCATGTAGTCAGGCGCCAATGAAACTACCAAAACCAAATGCGCAATACTGGAATAACTCATTATCAATTTCGGATTGGAGATTCGTTGTCGTATGATCCTCCAAAGATATCTCGCGCGATTTCTCAAAATATTCCTCAGTATCCTCTCATGGCAATATTCCAAAAACCACTGGGTTGTAGTATTTTTTCTTTTGAGATTGAAACTACCATATACTGAATTGTACAGCCAAATTATATGAATTTGATATTCATGATAGAAGCTGTTAAACATGAGTTAAAAAGCCACCAAAACTAATTTAACAACCTTTTCAGAAAATTGAAAACTCTTCAATAGCTAGTAACCGAGTCGACGTTGTGTACACAGACTTTGCCAAGGCGTTTGATTGAGTAGATCATAATCCTGGAATCGAAACTTTTGTCCTCTAGTCTACAGTGTGCCCAAGATAAGGATGCATTTGGAGGGCTAACCTACAGTCTCTGAAACTCTTCAAAATTATTTATAATTGAAAAAAGTGAATTTTTGAAAAATCTATTTCATTTCTTCAACGTAATTAAATTGGAAAAAACTGAAAATACTTCGTCATAGCAACTTTCGATATGTAAGTGTGATTTCAAAGTGTTGATATTGATTTCTTCCTCCGACGTTTCGTATTCGTGAAAATTTAACATATGTTCACAGATCTTGAGAGATTTTTCATCCTGGATACACCTATGTATCATACGTAGTGTGAAAGAATGAGTTTCGACCTATTTTTAGGCATATTAACTGTAAATCAGAAATATCATCAATTTCACTTGTTTTGAAGATGAATGAGTCAGCACAACAATTTCCGATCTCAGTGTCGAATATTTATTTAGAAGTAAGGAAATACTGAATAGGGAAGGAACAAATTATTCTACTCATTATTTGAATTATTCAATGCACAAAATGTCAACATATCATATTTTATTTCATTTTTGAAATATCCCAATATCAAGAATCAACACAGAATAGTTATATGACTAATTATGACAGATCCCGAAACATCAAACAGGGTTGGGCAGCATTAGCGCGTCAGAGACCTATGATAGCTAGAGACATGTTTCAAAAACGAATGTGAACTAGACAAAATGGTCTATCATGAGAAATTATTGCGGCATATACCGATTATGATTATCAATATTAGTAGCAAATATTTCTAGAGTTTTTCAAATGAAACACCCTGTATAGTTTTCTACACCCTGTGTATTTTATCTGGAATTGCGCAACCCGCAACTTTGACTGACCTCGTATCTCTTACAATAACTGAGATCTCCATGGTGGAACTTGAAAAACAAGCAATCTGTATCACTTTTTGTCTTGAGAGATTGTTTCACTGATTTGAGAATTAACAACAAACTCGTTTTTGTGAGTGATGCTTTTTCAGCTGTTGTTGTATTTTTTGTAGAATTTATTTTTTGATGTTCATGGTTAGGAACCAAAAGTAGTGATTTTTTCAGCAGTAAAATAATATTCTTCTCGTCATTGATGATTATGTCATTATATACTACCAATAATGTATTTCTTCCTTCAACTACAGCTTCTACAGTCAAGAATTTTTTTCTGATTGAATGTTTTCTGTCAATGATTATTCACAACAACATTTTGCTCTTTTGGCTCAACTAAAATGGTATAATGCCCCTCACTTCACATATTTGATTCAGCCCAGTCCATTATGACCAATATTGCAGATTTTCTTTACCTTACCTGTGATGTAACTATATGAAAAGTGAATTTTCGAGATTGTGTTATTGAATTAGTAATGAAAGAGTACCAAATCATAGTATATTCCAAATCTGTACTGTGGTTTTGCAAAAATCTAGTTGAGCTGTTGGTTTTTTCAATCAAATGATGAGCAATAAATTTGCAAATGATGTTGGTAATGATGATTCAGTAATGGATTATGAATGAAATGAAATTTCAGAAGTTTCTAAGTAGTTTTAGAGATTGAGGAAATAAATTAGTGATGAAAGGGTATATATCAAATTTGAAGAAAAACATGTTGTCGGTGTCTGCTAGGTTCATATAAAGCTAGCAGAGCTGTTGTTTTTTTACATCCAATGAGGACTGATGATGATGAATTATAACTAATAAATCATTTCAATCATTGTAAATTTGAAATATGCAATTGGATATGCCTGGTTTATTCAAGTTGTAGTCAAAATCAAAAGCAGAATCAAAATCAGTTAAATATTGCTCTAAAAATAGTGACATTTTTTATTGATAAAGAATTTCAATTTGCATGTTTGTTGGGCTATTCACTTTCTTTCAAATTCTTTGATTAGCTGATATAACATTTACCTACCTGGAATACCTTCAAGTCAGCTGAAAAGGGGTCAGTTTTTCTGGTTCCCATAAAACCTGCTTTGAGATTCAGCTTCATCATCAGCATTTTATCCAGAGCTTCTTTCATTCCAAGAGTAACTGTCATAATATCCAGATTGTAAAATATCTGAAAGATTGAGTTCTAAACATGAAATGAATAATGATAAAATTTCTCTACTTTCAAGCTCAAGCTTTTACATTTCTCACTGTTTCCCACACTGAGGAGCTTTCATAAAACAATAGAAACAACAAAAACATAAAGAAGAATTTTATTATGGACTTCTGTAATACTCAGTTGGTATTGATACTTTTCTAATTTACTAAGTTGGAACAAACCAAGCCTTCACATTTTTGATTGATTTTTATTGATATTGGCTCAAGTTAGAGACTTTCATTGAAGTCACATTTTATATAGACTAGCTAGATATCATGATAATGACACAACACAGCTGAAATTGTTATTTGTTGAAATTTATTTTCTCTCATTGAAAAATATCTACCTGGCATTGTGATATGAATTCATCTTGTTCTGGAAAGGCTTCCTTGCTCTTGACATACAAGCATGAGATCGGACTCTTGTAGGAGGGATATTGTAGCCTCAAAACTAGATAGACTAAATGCAGCAATACCGTGCAATCTTTGCCACCATTGAAACACAAAAAGATATTTTCTGGCCCATACAGCAAGAAACATTTTTTAATATTCTGAAAATCAATGAAAATCAGATGAGAATCACGAAACTTTCTTCCACCTGTATATCCAGGAGTTTCAGCACGATTCTTCAAAGGCTAGGTTAAAAAAAAAATAATGAAAAGGAAAATGACTGTTAGGTAATAAATGTGGTAGACATGTGCTCAACCCATTTTTATCTATTCGATATTTTGGTGTTTCCTTTATAACTAATGAAAACATTATCAATATTATCATACATATAGTAAATGGCATGGCTTGGCTTTTTATCATTGAAATGGTGAGAATGGCCAAGATAAGCTCATGAATCATTAGCATGAATTATTGCCTATTCTTCTAAACCTTATAAGTGTGTGTCTACTATCTTATCTGTAGTAGACTTGGATACAGATAAGGAAATTTTTTTGCATGCCTGACATTTTTTGACATGAAGTTTTTCGGCATTTACTTGAGATTTCTTCAGCCAGAATTTATGCACTTCAACATTAGTTTCATAAATTTCTTCATTATCTTGAAGATTTTGCTATGAGAAAATATCTCACCTACTTACTTCTATTGTTTCATGAACATGTTCCTCTTCAGAAGTGTATATTCTTCTGAACAAATCATTTTCCTCATAGGAACTAATAATATTATCACCTAGTCTGCTTCTCAGTAGATTTTCACTTTCCACAATGAGCTTAAAATTTTCATTTCTAATGGTAGCATTCAGAATGCCATGATTATTTTCTGTATGGACAATTGATTTACAAACTTTGAGTTTTTCTTGGATATCTTCAATATATGCTTCTGAGTTTCCACTGACTTGTATTTGTAGAATTTTTGTATAACTTGGACTCCTTCCATACTGCTGCAAATAATCCTTCAAGTATTCTAGGAACTGTACCTCAACTGAGTCATATTTCATCACAAAGATTCTTTGGAGGTATATCACAGGATAGGTAGAATTTGCTCCCAGGAGCTTAGCAGCTGGGGGTATTTTTACTGTATGTTTGGAAGGATGATTCACAGTCCTTGTTGAGACTTTTCCACAACATAGCTCACTCAAGGCTTGCACAACAACTTCTTCGTTCGATTCGGTTACTATTATCACCACATCGTACTGTTTAGATAATCCGTTCAATTCACTGGTCACTATGTTCAGGTTTTCATCTACTACAAGTAGTTTTTCAACATGGTAGTTGAGAGATTGCAGCTGGTCTATGAGGTATTTGCTGCGTTCGTTTTCTTTCTTGCCCTTCAGGATTAGACAACTGACGAAGAGTAGGGCTACAGTGACAGCCATTATTCAATGTCCAAGCACAGATTACCTCCAGTAGAATATTGTATATTCTCCAAAGGGACGGAAGCGTCAAGTTGACTTGCTTCTGCTCGACACTACATGGATATGTTAGAAAAGATTGAAATTGAGTGAATACTGGCTTCGACTAATTCATCAGGGAAATGGAGAACACATTGGAGAGGGGTTAATTTGAGGTTATAGGCACATCACTATCACCTGATTTATCAACTACCTACCCAACTACTGAACTAGACGTTTGAAATGTATGTAAAACTTACGCGATTCAATAATACAGTAAAGTCACATCAAATAATGGAATTACATCACTTTCCGGTGTTTACATTCATATTTATTTACATAACTGACATTTGACTTGTGTCACCTACCAGATCTTAGATCATATCATATACCAGTTTCCACAAATAAATAAGAAGAAATTGAGCCGGGTAACACATGAAGAGGAATAACAATAGTCGAACGTCTATACAGATGGGATAAAGGCGCCAAAAAATTTCATCAAGACGGTGTTGTTCATATACATGTCGAGTTTTTTTTTCTGTTTACATATTAACATTTACACCCGGTATTTCAAGCTAGATATAGTATATTAGAAGCACAGCATAAGTATACCCCGGGTGTCCCAGGAGAGCTTCTAGGCCAGCAGATATTTCAGTTATTTGCAGAAAGAAAAATGGAAAAAATACGTGTTGTACGAGACCATGATGTCATTCATGCAGTATAGCAATATCCACCTCCTGACAAACAACCCTCGACAAACCATCCATAACTTTTGTTTCTCATTTCTCATTCAATGATGTATCATGGTAGCTAGAATGACATGGAGAATTATGGCAAATAATTATCTGTATTTTGAATAATACATTATACTACAGAAATTGTTCAAAATGTTGGCCAGCACTTGCGACACATCAAGTCGCCGAATCAGCGCGCGAGTACAGGAAGCTCTAAAATCATTTCCGGAGTAACCAATAAGTCTATGGGAGTAACGGTATTACAAGCCTCAGAAATTTTCTGGGTTAAATCTTCAATATTTATTCGTTGGGTTTAGGAGACAATTCGTTTCAAATATCCCCATAGGAAAATTCCAGTGGCGTGAGATCTGGAGAACGTGGAGACCATCGAACAGGTCCACTATTTCCAATCTATATACCCACTAACAAATTCAATTTTTTCGATTAACTATTTTCGTTGAATGAAGGATAAAATGATCTGTGAGTTGACCCAAAACAAACATAGGGATGGTTTCTCGGGGGTTGTTTGCCAGCTCTGGGACACCCGGTATATAGGTATATATATATATATATATATATATATATATATATATATATATATATATATATATATATATATATATATATGTATGTATGTAAACGCATACGATCGGGGTCCATTTCTGATGTAATACTAAACGATCGAGGTCGTTTTGCTACGATTGGGGTCTGTCCCCGATAGTGTTCCATAGGTATAACACTATTGAAGTCCACCCGATCGTTTCCGAATTCAATTTCTGTATTGGTTTGCGACGATTGGGGTCTTATTGAATTATTTCAATATCTGTAGGTATATAAATTATATATATATATCTGTACCAACAAGCGTCGAATAATCCAGACCGCGTACTGAAGATGGCGCAGCACTTCGGGATAATGAGCATTACCTATAGGTACCATAATTAATATACCTACATAAGCAGGTAATTTCGATCTAGTTACCTTATTCATACTTCCTTATCAACCATTCTGAAACCATACTTCTTTTCTTAAAAGTTCATGTAGGTTCGAGAAGATTTGCAAAGAGGTCGCCACCAACGACGATCGGAATAATTCAATGGATTTTGTGCTGTTTATTAGACGTTAGACCAAGAAGCAGGTTTTTTTATCTTTTGACAACACGAAAGGAAATCCTATAATGTTCGGGGAAAATCATGATAGCCAGCGGTGGAATTTTGGAAGAGAAGGAAAGTATTGGAATTGTTCTTGAAAGTTTGGAGGTCGTTGCCAACCGTACTATATTAATAGTACACGTACGAAAATTAATATAGTCTTGTGCCGGGAATAGGGAATAAGAGCACATCATGGATACACGGCTTTTATTATGTTGAAGGACATTTGATACTGTGAATGAAATGATCGAGTCCAAATAAATGTTAATTTAACATGTAAATAAGGATGTACTATAATACAATACGCAGGTACCCATAGATTTAAGAACGTAATGTGTGTTGCATATCTCTGCGGCAGACATATTTCTTCGACTGTTCATCGAAATCAAAAGCACAGAAGAGGGATACCTTTGTCAAAAGTCTTGTATCATTATGGTGAAATTCCATGGAGAACTTTTCACGATCCTTTTTCTATTGACTTGCTACACCACAATTATTAGTTCCATCATGTTTCGATTTTATGAAATTTCGATTTTTTTCGGATATCTCCTAAAGTATTCGGAATTTTCCAAGTTTCAGAACGGCATTTCATAAGACATCAAATTGCGCAGCTTTGCCATAATTCAACCGAGCCTGTATCTCTTACGGTTGAGGAGATCGCAATAATGAGGCTCGAATTCCAGCCACCCTGTACACTGTGAAAAAAAGCATTTGAATCGAATTTTTCGTATGAAATTGAGAATTCCAACGAAAACAAAAAGCTATCCTCCCCACAAATCGTTCCTCCAGTCATGTTTAAATTAATTGTACAGGGTGATACCCATAGTTGAAAATTTGCGACAAATGTTTCTGCAAATCAGATGACGGCATCAATCCAGGAATATCCACCACCCCATGAAATATTTTTTTCTGAAATATGAAAAGTGTAATTATCAAATTGCCAATAAATGCAGCTGTCTCATAAATGCACTTTTTCATATTTCTTGCGAATCGAAACCGTGAAATATGGGGAAAGACTCGTTTTCTACTTATTCCGCAACGCTCGTTTCAAATATGATATTCGAATACTTCCAGCTTGTGAATATACCATGAAAAATGTAATCAAATTAAATTTTTCATATGAAACTGAAAATTCCAGCAAAACCATGATTTTTCACAAAAAAACAGTAGAGACAAAAACTATTTTCCTGTATCCTCCACTTATGTTCGAATAATGTAAAATTGTACAGGGTGCTACCCATAGTTGAAAATTTGCGAAGATGTGCTAAAAGCACAGGTTTCTGCAAATCAGGTGATGGCATCATTTTCAGAATGTCCAACTACACCTGAAACCAGATTTTTCTGAATTAATAAATACCTTATAAGGGAAATTTTCAACTCCCAAATAAAATGCAGCTGTCTCATGAATACCTACTTTTTTATATTTCTTTCGAATCGAACAGAGAAATATCGGGAAAGACTCCTAGCTTGCGAATACACCGTGAAAAATGTAATTGAATCCCTTCGTCAATTACAAAAATGGGACAGAAAGTGACTCCCATATAATATACTTCTGACGAATAATCATGAAATTATTGTGATTTCATGGAAAATAAAACGATCTGAAATGTTCTGAAATGAGATAAATCCAAAGAATATCCACAATATTGTTGTGATCTCTCCATGTATGTTTATGTATGTGTCTGAATATGGAAAATATGGTTTAGTGATTTCCTTGGCTCTCCTTGTGTACAAAAGTATCAAAGAACGAATTATCCAAAAATGTCGATAGCTGAGACACGCGGTCGGTAGTATAAGGCTCTATCAAAAGTCAGGAATAGGTACCTACCATAGACTTATTATCCTGGTACCTACTCTTATAATTTATATACAACAAAAACGCTCAAGCAGGTCAATTGATTTGTAGAATGTTTCCCACTCTGGTGGTGATGTATCCGAGAGTAGAAAGCGTTTTGCACACAGTAAATTCATGTAGGTATCTTCATACGTATTCCATGTAAGCATATCTATATCTACAACCTATTATGGATATGGATATGGGTGGATACTTCCAGTGATACCAACCTGCATTTTCTCTTTTTGTGAACCGAACACGTAGGTATTTAGGTAAAAGGAGGCAAACAAACAAAATCTCATTCAATGTGTTTGAAATTGAACACTCAATTCATCATATCAAAACGTATCATCGTCAATTTTTACAAACGTGGCGCTAATTTATTAATTTACATCATTTTGAACGGTGTACGCTCTAACACCAAGGATTGTTTGTAGTGTACCTAGGCAATCTTCACAGCGTAAAACGAACGAAGGGTTTCAAGGAACAAAATAATACGGTGCCAAGCGCGCGCCAAATAGACCACCTAGTAACGAACCCTTTCTTGTGATTGGCCAGCTCAAGGCCGTGTTTTCGACTTCAATTTGTTTTGTTTCGTTTTTCCAATGATCTGTGCCAATTAATAATAGGTATTATACTCTACTAAAAGATAGCACGAAGAGATAGAGGTACTGACTCCAACATAAAAGCGAGACAGGACGAACAATATAGATACCAAGAATAGATATTTTATCCAAATTTTCCATATAGAATCGAAAATTCTAGCGAAATCGTTATTTTTTTTTCGAAAAAATAATTCCAACAGAAATTTTTCCTTAATCTTTCTGACATGTGCACTTGCTAGAGAATCTGTCAAAATGACAGATTTATGCAAATCGGATAATGGTGTCATTTTTGAAATGTCCGAATACCCCTGGAATCAGATTTTTCTGAATTTCGAAAAATGAAAATATTGAACTTCGCTATGAAAATGCAGCAATCTCATAAATACATTTTATGGGATTTCCAACGAATCGTAACCGGGAAATATCGGTGAGGCCTCATTTTCCAGTGATTCTAGGACGCTGATTTCGAATTTTTCATTCAAATACAGCTCGTAGGTACACCGAGAAAAATGTATTTAATACAAAAATTCCGCTTGAAATCAAAAATTGCTTTTAAACTATGATTTTTGAAAGAAAAATATCCTGACATAAATTCATCCTCATCGAACAGTCTAACGTTCCGCTATGTTAAATTGATGAATAATCGTACAGGGTGATATCTGGAGTCAATAATTTGCAGAAATTGTGTCCAAATTACTGATTCTTGCAAATCGGATAATGGCATCATATCTAGAATGTCCAAATACCCCTGAAACCAGATATTTCTGAATTTAGAAAAATGAAAATATTGAACTGCGCTATGAACATGCAGCAATCTCATGTATACATTTCATGGGATTTCTAACAAATCGTAACCGGGAAATATCGGTGAGGCCTCATGTTCCAGTAATTCTGTGACGCTGATTTCGAATTTATCATTCAAATACCTCTAGCTTGTAGGTACACCGATAAAAATATATTTAATTCAAAAATTCTGCTTGAAAACGAAAATTCCTCCAAAACTATGTTTTTTTTTAATAAATATTCTGCCAAAATTCATGCTCATCGAACAGTCTAACGTCCCGCTATGTTGAATTGATGAATAATCGTACAGGGTGATAACTGGAATCAATAATTTGCAGAAATTGTGTCAAAATTACTGATTTTTCTAAATCAGATGATGTCATCATTTTTTAAATGTCCGGATACTCCCGGAACCAGATTTTTCTGAATTACGAAAAATGAAAATATTAAACATCGCTATTAAAATGCAGCAATCTCATAAATACATTTCATGGGATTTCTAACGAATCGTAACCGGGAATCCATTCAAATACCGCTAGCTTGTAGGTACACCGAGAAAAATGTATTCAATTCAAGAATTCCGCTTGAAATCGAAAATTTCTTCTAAACTATGATTTTTTCTAAAGAAATATTATAACAAAAAATCATCCTCATCGAACAGTCTAACGTTCCGCTATGTTAAATTGATGAATAATCGTACAGAGTGATATCTGGAGTCAATAATTTGCAGAAATTGTGTCAAAATTACTGATTTTCACAAATCAGAAGATGTCATCATTCTAAGAATGACCGAATACCCCTGAAACCAGATTTTTCTGAATTTCTGAAAATATTGGTAAGGCCTCATTTTCCTGCTAAACCATGATTATAAACTGTGTGGAGAAGATTCCTGAGCTTTCCTTCTTTCCGCTATTAAATTCATGTTACTTCACACGAATCACACGAATTTCATGTAGGTATATCTATCTAGGGTTTATTTTGTCTATTCGAAATATTTTTGGCTGGATTACCTCCAGTGGTACCACCCTGTATAGGTTTTTTATCCGGGAACCGAACAAGATATATAATTTGAAAGTCATAAATATACCTAGGTATTATATGAGTACACTTGGATAGGATAATAATGCCTGTAGATAGTGGTACATGCGCAAATGAAATACAAAAGTTTTTAGATTAATACTTTTCTATTCGGGAATATTATCTCTAATCGTTGATTCGTGATTGGGTCTTTAAATTTGAAATGGTATCAATGATCTGTAAAAATTTCATTGAATTCGACCAAATCGTTTTTTACGATATTAATAAAAAATCGATTCTTTAAAAAAATTAAACAGCCTGTATCTCGAAAACGAAGAGTTTCCGGACTTATGTTTATGGAGCAAAAATGTTTATTTTGATGTCCTCTACCATCCCTTAGAGTTTGTCGGTATGTTTATGGGACACCCTGTATAAAATAAAGTAATATAGGCAGTCGATCAGATCCATAATTTACTTGGATGAGACCTGGTTTGACTGGACACACATGCACCCACCATGTTCCAAGGAGGTACGCAGGAAGTGTAGACGCATTTGTTCCTAACGCTGACTGATTCCAGCTTGACAGTATTATAGATACCTTAGTGCTCATTTAGTAGTAAGTAAGTGGTAAGCTGATAAGTGCCATTCTAGTATCTTATAGTATTTTCATAAGATAGTAGAATGACAATTCGATAAAAAATCAAATTACCTAAAATAATATGGGACGCCCATGTCCTATTTTTCTTTGGCTGCATCCACCGACTTCCGCTCCAGATTTTTTTCAGTCGAGTTTAAAAATACAAAACAAATTATATTCACACAAATTATATTTTCTAAACTGTGGGAAAATATGAAACGCCTTCGATCAGGGGAGCCGCCAAATACGAAGCTATTGATGTGCCGCCTGATGTGTCGCAAAAGCCTTATTACTCCTGAGGAAGCGGCGGGCTTTGATAAAAAAATCAGAGAATCCGTTTTTCGCATGTATAGACTTGAGAAACAAATATATTTTTGTGTTCTAATACTGCAGATCCTCACTTTGTTACAACACAACAGTCCATTGACTCCATGAGTGAAGTTGAAGAAGCTGAAGTATCACGGATAATAATATTTACGGATGATTCAAATTATCAATGAAGTTTTGAAGTATAAGGACAGAGTGATCGTTGAGAATTCGATTGTGTCAAAAACAAACGTTATTTGGAATACTACCTATCTCTGAAGAATAACATTAGAAAAATCTGAATTCGAAGAGTTGCTTATTGACAGATCTAGGATATTCTGAGATAAGAGGAAATAAACGCATACGTATATTGTCAACATCATGCAGCCCCAAAGGTGGACAGAAATCATGTCTAAAATTTCCGCTAACCACCGCTAACTTCATATGTGAACTTAGCGAAACATCTCATATTTTTTTAAACAATTTTTGTCTCTTCGCAACTAATTAGCAACAAAAAAGCGGCAAAATATGGATACTTCAGAATTAGGAAAAAATAAAAATTAGGGAAGTTGTCATGCTAACTTCATATGAACTTGGCGAAACATCTCATATTTTTTTATAAAAGAGGGAGACAAATTGTTTCTCTTCGCAACTAATTAGCAACAAAAAAGCGGCAAAATATGGATACTTCAGAATTAGGAAAAAATAAAAATTAGGGAAGTTGTCATGCTCACTTCATATGAATTTGGCGAAACATCTCATATTTTTTTTTTGAAAAAAGAGAGCTACAAATTTTTTCTCTTCGCAACTAATTAGCAACAAATAAGCGGCAAATTCTGAATTAATCAGATATTCGATTTTTTCAAGTTGTTTCGCTAAGTTCATATACGTGGACTCTCGGAAATGATTACAGTGCAAATCGAGACTTTTCAACTTTAGATTTTTTTGTGTCGCAACTATTCATTATTGGTCAAACGGTTTTAATGCCCCTATCCTAACATTTCTTGTTGTTTTCATTGAAACATAGGTTGCTTAGACACGTATTTTGGTTTCATAATGACTTCATTCAGACGCAAAATAGAAAAACTATATAAACAATATTCAAAATGAAAAAGTTGTTGGGTTTGTCTTCCATACGAATGAATATCATGGTTAGCATACTATGAAACAAATACCAACTTCGTTAATTTCAATGAAATACATTAAAGTTGAACGACCTCAGAAATTAAAAACATGTCAGTCCTAATTTCAAAAACACTAGGTGTTTGAGTCGAAGTGACAAAAGCCTAGGGGAGATTCCATGGGGTCCAACAAATGATTCGTTTCCAAGTTACAGGGTGATGAGTTTGAAAAAAAGAGTTCTTCCTCAATAGCTTGAAAATGCTTAGTCCGATTTTGAATAAATTTACAAGGTTTTTTTAAACAATCATCAGACATCTACTGGACGAATTGAATTTGATTCAGAATTTCCAGGCATGTACCCAGCGAGGAAGTCGGTCGTTTTTTTTTGCGAAATAAATATCACTCAGTAATTTTTTGGCAGTTTTTATTGAATCTTCAGATAACCACTGAAAATACAACATTTTTGTTCTTAATTGTTTTGCTTCGTTTTTGGGGAAAAATTACTCGAAAACGAAGCATTTTCGAACCCATGTTCCTATGAACTTTATTTTACTCAGCGGAATCACTCCTAGGATTTTGTCACTTCAACTCCGAAACATCCTGTATATTGGTTGTTGAGAATCATTTCAGTCATCTACCATACTATCTAGAGAACGGAAAGAAATATATCGAATCAACGATTTAAAAAATTGTGTGGTCTACCAAGACTGGCCACTCAAATTCTTTTCGTTGTGGCGTATTGAAACATTTGCTTCATTTCGTCCCAACAAAGGAAACATGGGTGAATGATCTTGACGGGGCCACCTGGTATGTATATTGGAGAATATCATTAAAAACTGTACCTGTATGCAGATATACAGGGTGATTGATTGAAACCGTTCATTAGACGTTTCTGGCGATCCAGGCGATCCAGGCGATGGATCGTTTTGAAAGTTGGGGTTATTACATAAACAAACCTCTAGCCATCTTGAATAATTTCAATAATGCGGTATTGCCGTTTCTATCAGAAAGTTGTAGCAACTGATATTTCAAATAGAACACCCTGTATTTTATTGCATTCTTAATTACTCCCTGAAATGCTATTTGTCATCGATCTATGACACTTGGGGTCTAGCAGAAATGATTACAGAGATATAGGGTTTAAAGAATCAAGATTTTTCAACCTTGTGGAAATATTTGGTGTCGAATCTATTCATTATTGGTCAAAACGGCTTCCATGTCCCTATCTCAACTATTGATTTACTATTTACTGACATTTGATACAGACTGATACAAACAAACAGAGATACAAACTGATACACGAGTGGTGCAGAATTCTGATCGCCCTGTATGTGTCCCAATTAAATGTCAGTAGATAGTAAATCAAAAGTTAAGATAAGTACATGTAAGCCGTTTTGGCCAATAATGAAAAGTTCCGACCCAAAAAATTCAAAAGTTGAAAAACATCGATTTTTCACATCCTATATGTCTGATCATTCCTGCTAGAAGTGTGATAAAATGATGGAAACAGCTTTTCAGGGTGAGATTGAGAATGCATAAAATACTGGGCGTTCTGTTTGAAATATCAAAGTTGCTACAACTTTCTGATAGAAGCGGCAACACTGCATCATTGAAATTATTTCAGATGGGTGAAGCAGGTTTGTTTATGTGATATTCCCAACTTTCGAAACCATTATGTAATATCCCCAACTTTCCGTTGCCTGGTTCGCCAGAAACTTCTAATGAACGGTTTCAGTCAATCACCCTGTAGTGACTAGTCAGCTTAATATGGCAGTGATCATTGAATAAAATATTGTAAGGGATATTTGGTCATATTGAAGTGCTTTTCTGTCCAACACAATGTCTTCTTTTCTATACCATTGTCACCGCCTTTGATGAGTCATCTGTATAATTTCTGTTCTTATACTAAACCAGAGAATGTTACACTTTTAGTTTTTTATCAATATATTCTAACTGAATTTTATAGATTTTTTTTTCAAGCAAGCAGCTAGATGGTTTTGAAATTTGACAGTATTATTATTCGCATTGAAATAAATCGTAAACTAAAATAGTTTTATTGATGATCTAATGACAATGTGCTCAGGTTAGAAGATTACTGCAGAGTGTCCCTCTATAAACTTGTACTAGTTTTTCGGGATTATTAAAGGAAAAAATCTAGGAAACTGTTGGGATAATACGTATTGTATACAGGGTGTCCCAAAACTCCTGGGACACAGAGCTCCCACGTGTAGTCAAAATAAGTTGATTGGAACCAATTCATTTATGTACCGTTTGTTTTTGAGAAGAGTTCAAAGGTAATTTATATCACAAATATATAAGCTGATAGTGGCAAAATATGTATGTGGGTTGTTCGTTCGAAAGTTTTTATTATATGCTCATAACTTTTTTGAGATGTCCAACTGTTTTTCTATTGACGCATTCGAAATCTATAGGGCGAATTATGAAACATCATACTCCGAAGAAACAATTAAATTATGAATACAAGTCAAGGGGGTTCAAAATAGGTATACCTGGAAGTCCCTGTATGTTGAAATCAATTGAGATGACGATAATGTCCATTGGTGGTCAAGAATTCATCTATGGTGATTCTAGTGGATCATTGAATTTGCACTCTTCGATGATATACCTATTTATTTCACAGCAAATAGAAATAATCGGCACAAGTACGTCTTATGGACGTCCATTTATAGTTCCAGAATATTTGGAACCTGAAATTGGGGAAATTCAGAGTATAGTTATATAATAATAATAAATCGTCTTTATTGAAAGGTACGAGATAATATAGGCGTAGTTCAGCCAATGGCTACTCTTACACTTAACCTAGATGGTACTATATAACTTACAAGCGATATAGTACAATAAATGGCGCGAAAACAAAATAAATGTGTTTATCATTTGGTATAACAATTGGAAAAAAAAGAAAAAAGTATTGAAAACTTAATCGAATAATATGACATATGAACAGGTACAAACATTGAAATAGGAACAAAAAAAAACGAAAATTAAAAATTCGACTTATTCAGTTACTGATGAATGAAGTTGAAATAATATCGAACCTAAAAAGGTACATTGTGAAAATATTAAAGGTAAAGGTATTTGTACAAATTTTTTTGAAGAACTCCACAAATATTCTGCTATGTACGACTACGAAAGTGAAAACTATAAGATCTTGTCAGGAAAAGAAGTCGTCTTCAAAAACTGTTCAACATGATGAAATAATATCTGCTCGTCGTCCTCTTCCTCCTCTTACTACAACTATACCGACAACCCTCATTCTAGCCTAGTCATAGCTCAAATACGCGACACCGAGAGAATTACCTAATATTCTACCATCTTACATTCTCATCGCATCGTATGACAGGCAGGAAGAATATTCATATTTACATAGGGTTCTAATCTCCGATATTCGTTTGGAGGTTCTAACAAATTACAAATTAAATTCCCGTGATATTTCCTATACTCATGTCGCTTTTCCATCATTGGAATTGTTTACCATATTGTTTCGGTTTGTCATACAGCTCTGGGGGGGGGGGGGTCCAGACCCATGGACCCCCCTCCCTTAATTACGCCACTGTACATAACTATTTCCACACACACCTATCATTATTTAGTAAATCAAAGCAACATGATAGCGATATTGTTTCTAACATGAATACAAAAATAGATTATTTTTCGCCGGTTTTAGTTTAGATAGTTTTTCAAGATTCAACAAAACAACATTTCTTCTATATAAGCACGTAGGTACCCTACTGAACAACTTCACTGAATTGTCCATATAGCACCTCGACTTCGTGCTATATGATCACAGCTTATATTATTATGAACACTATCTCTCCTGTTCTATGTATACATGGGGGGTGTCAATTTGAAAACTTTCAATGGCTAAATATATCTATGATATTGGAGAAAATATTGAAAATTGCTCGAAACGAATAATATAATGCGGAAGGTGAACTAAATTATGTTTTAACTGACCTGGTCTCATTCATCACCTCCTTAAGTACCCCAAGCCACACCAACAAAATAATCTCAAATGACAATCCCCTACTTGTAATAACTCATCTTGAAGCTATTAAGAAATGCTTTTTAATGGTACCCTACAAAGCTACATTTGAATTGATATTTTTCCTTTTATTGACGATTTTTGTTATTTTTTTTGTTTTCGGTTTGATTATAGCCATTGTAAGTTTTTAAATTGACACCCTGTATATGAAAACTATATAATACAACCCACTGATTAATAGGTATGTATTACTGAATTGCTAAGCAACAAAATCATACAGATGATGCCATCTATCTTTGTTGGAGGTATGATAAAACATCGAATAACAGATCCCTTCTTCCCCAGTTAGTTAAGACACAAACCTTTTCATAGGAGTGATATACATATAGATGCTAGTTTCTGAAACTTTCTGGGTCCCTGGAACTTTCGGGGTCCCACTGAAACTTTCGAAGTCCGGACCCCATAAGTTTCGGGTGTCATCGGCGTATGTCCAACAAGTTGTCCGGACCTCGTATATGC
Organism: Gastrophysa polygoni; assembly: GCA_963576655.1. Lineage (NCBI taxonomy): Eukaryota > Metazoa > Arthropoda > Insecta > Coleoptera > Chrysomelidae > Gastrophysa > Gastrophysa polygoni. Next base: position 40,369,522 of record OY755083.1, read on the forward strand.
TTTACGTACATATATATATATATATATATTCATAATGCTTATGCTGTGGTTAGAAGTACATGGAGATAATTTCGAAAATTTATACGTGTGACTACTATTCGAACGTTCTCTATCCGTTTATGTTCATCAATACAGGGTGTACCTAAATAAGTGTAAAACATTCGAGGGAGTGATTTCTCATCAAGAAAAAGATTGAATTTTACATAAATAGAAACTTCATTGGAGCATCCCATGTTAAGATGAAGCCCCTTGAAGGGGGTACCTCAAATTTGTTTAATTACTTTTTTCACAAGCACTAAGAAAGTTACATTATTGAAATCAACCTGACATTTCCTACTACCAAAAAGACTTTCAGCCAGTAATTTATTTGGTTTACCCCATGGTTATGAGGGTTGGAAACGCAACCGCTAAGTTTATTTCCAATGTAACTTTTTGTCTTATTATTTGTTCACCATTCAAAATTCATTTCCGATAGCCTGTTTCATTCTGAACAAAAAATGTCACTTGAGTTTTTTGGCCAAAATAAACCAGTTCGCAGCAAAAAATTATTTAAGGAACAATTACATAGATACATCGTCATAAATGTAAATTGGATTCATTGTTGTTTTGTTGTTACTACCTGTATTAAATTATTGAAGGAATAAACAAAACTAATTTATTAATAACAAAACATACAACATGTTGAAATCATAGACTTATTATCCTGAGGATATATCCTCAGGATAATAAGTCTATGGTTGAAATCATTGTGAATGTTCGGTATGTCTTTTTTTCGATGAGGAATCACCCCCTTGAATGTTTTACACTTATTTAGTTACACCCTGTATAGTGCAACAGAAGGAAGTAACAATTTTGTTATTCCAAATAATGGAATACCTCCCCTATACAGGGCTTATCACATAAACCGTTGGTTATAAGTTTCCGATGTTCCGATTCGAAAAATATTTTGAAAATTTGGATCGTCGTACAAGTAACAAATAATCGATGTAAAATAGCGCCAAGGGCATAGCACTTTGGATTCAAATGTCCTTATTTTTAAATTGAACAACCTGTATCCCTTACATTACTTGAATCTACGTATTATTTTGAAAAAAAAGGAAAATGCCGTATAGTAGGTAGTTTTTGACACTTCACGATGTTTGTGGAAAATTGAGTTTGAACTTGTATATTTGAAAATGCCTTCCTTCAAAAAGTTGAATCTTTCAAAACTCTGCCAGAGCTATTATTCATGATGATCTTTGAAGTGAGTTTAGGAATTTCACCAAATGTTATACAGTTTATCTACTCATTTGGAGGATTTTGAAAGCACAGAAAATATTTTGGGACATGAAATCTAGTTCGTAGGTTCATCAATTTGAGCCTTCCGGATTTTGTCACCTCTAACCAGGGGCGTACAAACCAGGGGGGTATTTGGGCAAATTTGACCCTACTCCTCTTATTAGGCTTTAATTTCTTACCATTTTTATATCTGATTATGATTCTCCAATGCCTTTTTCATAAAAAAGGTACTCTTGTAAAAATCGCTATCTGTCACCGTTTCCTCCGAAAATGGCTAAATCCAATCAATAATAAATTATTTGTCTTAAACCAATTATTTATTACGTTGAAATATGAAAATGAGGTTCAGTACAGATAGTGAGTCAAATCTTCTTCTTTAATGAAAATAAATTAGATTTGAGAAATTTATTGCATTTTCGAAATTGGGGGTATAAAAAGTAAAAAGGAACGTATATATAATATTTCGAAAAAAAAATTAAACCTACACAAGCAAAACTAATAATAAATTTGCAATAAATCATTCACGAGCACCAATGAAAAACCTGAAGTTTTGAAGTTTCAAAAGTACAAAATAAACAAGTAACACAAAAAGGTTCAACGAGTGAGTCAAGGATAAGGCAGAGTAAATTTTTGTCTTGAAGATGAATTTACTAACGCTGTCGTTGACTGACCCTGTACGTACCAAAATAAATTCAAAATAACAATTGCTGAAAATGCCTTCCACCACGTTCAATACATTCATTACATCTACGTAGCATATTTAAATTGACGTCAGTGAAAACATCAGGCATGGTTTGGATCATTTCAGCCGCAACATAAATTCTAGCCACCAAATCTTCCTCCGACTGAACTGAAGTTTCATATACAAGGCTTTTCATATGTCCCCAAAGAAAGAAATCCATAGGAGTTAAATCTGGGGACCGGGCTGGCCAGTTGACATCGCTTCCACGTCCAATCCAAAGTCCTCTAAAACGGTCATCGAGGTGCTGACGTACGACATGTGAAAAATGAGCGGGTGCTCCATCATGCTGGAACCATAGATTCCGACTTATGTCGAGGGACAGCTCATCCAATAACTCAGGTAAGGTGTATCTTAAAAAATTGAGGTACACCGTTCCAGTTAGTCGAGGAGGCAACATGATTGGTCCAATTAGACGTTCTCCAACAATTCCAGCCCACATGTTCACCGAGAATCGATGTTGGTACCCTTTTATTTGAAGAGCATGAGGGTTTTGAAAATACCTTCTCTCGTAAAAACAGCCTCATCAGAGAAAAGCACAAATTTCGGAAATTGGGGTTCTTGCGTACACTGTTGAAGAAACCACTCGCGAAACTCTACGCGGGGTGCATAATCATTTGGTCCCAATTCCTGTACTTTTTGGCGATGATAAGGATGAAGAAGTTGTTCGTTAATAATCTCCCATACACGTACATGACTTACATTTATGGATTCTGCAACAGCTCGGGTACTAACACTAGGATTTTCCTCGAACTGTCGGAGTATCTCTTCCTCAAATTCTGGAGTTCGTACAGTTCTTTGAGCGCCATTATCTGGCCTCGTTATTTTCACGGAGCCAGTTTCCCTTATGCGCTGATTTACCCTCTCGAACAGCGTGTGAGCAGGTACACGCCTCCAAGGAAACCGCTCCTGATACAATCTTGAAGCGGCTCTTCCATTGCAATGAACTTCGCCATAAATTAATAGCATATCGGCATATTCTAATATATTATAATATTTCATTGACAGATTTTTGACAACTATCTGTACTGAACCTCATTTTCATAATTCAACGTTATAATTGGTTTAAGACCAATAATTTATTATTGATTGGATTTAGCCATTTTCGGAGGAAACGGTGACAGATAGCGATTTTTACAAGAGTACCTTTTTTATGAAAAAGGCATTGGAGAATCATGATCAGATATAAAAATGGTAAGAAATTAAAGCCTAAGAGGAGTAGGGTCAAATTTACCCAACTACCCCTTGGTTTGTAGGTCCCTGGTTAAAGGTGACAAAATCCGGAAGGCTCAAATTGATGAACCTACGAACTAGATTTCATGTCCCAAAATTGGTTGCGATAGCTGCAGTAGTACCGAAGCTATAAAACGAAGTTTTTGAAGGTCATCTTCGAAGGGCCCTAGCTCCCTGAAGAAGCGTTTCCGGACCCATGTTCACATGAACTTATTTTCGTGTGTTTTATCTACCCTAGAAGTTTGTAACATGATCACTGGAACACCCTATATATATATATATATATATATATATAATAACGTTATATCATTATTGTTTTATAAGAAGAATTATTCAAGATGAAGCAGATTTTTGATGGTGATCAGTTGGGCATATATAGCGGTCAGAGAGGCAAGAATCAATATTGTCACTCTCATAAAGTGAGTATGTTGTCTAAACATCATTTAGAGTCGTTATCAACCCTAGTATATTGAGAAATAGATGCTTCCATACCGAAAGAGTTTGTTAATCGGACGAGATTTATATAACGATAAATTTAACGATGATTTGAGGAAGTCAATGTTGAAGTCTTTTAATAAAATACCTTCATCAAATTTACTGGAGACGTTATTGAGAATTTACTCCAAATTCACAAAAAAAGTCAGTGCAATCCAAAACGCAAGAAGATCTGTATAAAGTACAGCTATATGCGAAGGAAGTATTTCAATGCGACATTTTTCTATGTCTCTTTCTTGACAAAATTCTGATAGTGTTAAGGGTCTATACATTTTTGATTCTTATTGTTGAGAAAATGGCGAACCCACCATACATGTGCTTTGTTTTACAATAATGCACCATCAACTGGTAATTCGATAGAGCACGAAGTTAAAGATTACCATCATCTAACCAATGTTCCGAAATACATATCATGTTGGTAGTAGTATGATTTTCAAGAGACATGGAAAGTCTGTCAATCTTGTTAAAGAGTTACATTCAAATGGGATAGAGTCAGATTTCGTTCTCCTAGTTCAGAGACTCTTTGTGGATTAGGGATCGCATTCGCTACTACAATTTTTTTTTCAATCTCTTTCCATGTGATGATAGGTAATATTTATTTGAGATTCTGTGACAGACACTTGATTTGGCTCCGCCTGTCTGATAAAGTTATTCAAAGGTCCTGAAAGAGAGGACCCGGCACATCTGCTGGCATCCTCTTCATTGAGAAAATTGATATAATGGACCCAGTTGGCCAGGTTTCACGCTACCATGTTTCATTAGGTAATTCTGGATCGATAACAACCTTCATGGAGGAGTACAACAGTTCAGGTTTCCTGAAGGAGTGTACCTAACACTTAACCCCTTGTAGCTTATTATTCGAAAACATCATGAGCTATCCGGCATAGTTCCTGCTTTAAGCCTAGTGGCATGTAGGTGAACTTTTCTTGTTCTCAGGATATAGTCTCTATCGTACTAGACTTTTTTTCTCCATTTTTTTTTTCAAGGAAGTCGATTTCTGATTTTATTATAATAGTATTCTTTTCTTGACTATTTTGGTCTTCATTTCCAATATTTTGCGGAGTAATACACAACTCGCAAATATTCCGACATTTCTGCTTCTCCTGGTTGAGCAGGATAAATGAAAAAATGAACCACACTTCACACACACACTAGAATGTTGGTAGCTTTTTGGTAACACTTGAATATTTTTTTTTTCATTAGAATTTTCATCGTTTATAGAGCAGAACTCATTCCCGTGCACGACTTTTGACGCCTTTTTTATGAATATATGATGAATATGATTCAATATTGCTATTTTTGAACTATGCATAATTAGCTTGATATAACAACAAAATGCAATTTTCTGCTTCACCAAGTATAACATAAGACTTATCGAAAATCATTGCGATATAAATAGATAAAAAAACTCACAACTTGATGAAAAAATGGTCAGAATCAACGCAAAATTGAAAAATTCATTCAAAATCGAATTTTGAAAAAAAAAATCCAAAGAATCTGAATGAGAATTATTCCTTCCAAAATTACAATTAGTTTAGTTTTTTCAGTTTTGGTTGTTTGATTTAGAACTATTAGTTCAATCAATCAAACTAATTGTTTCAATTAGAAAACAAGAATCTCCTTCTCCCTTGATTCTTTCCGAAATGATCCAGAATGTCTTTCTGGTTTCCTCTACTTTTTCGCATTTCCCGGAAGGGCGTGAGTCCCCTTTTGAACCCCCGCACGCCTATATACCAAAATATGACTATTTCAGTCAAGCCTTTAGCCAAGGAGTATTTTGTGAATCATTTTTGCATTCAGGATTGAATTTATTGTATAAATCATACATACATACATACATACATACATAGTGTGTGTGATTTCAAACCGCAACACCCTTTCAATTTTGTACTCTTACAAATGTTAATAAATCTGAAATGTTTGTAGGTCAACCAAAAAACAACAGAATTGAAGTTGAAAAAGATATTATTATATTACAGATTTTTTTCTTGGAATATTCACAAAAGTGATCGACTCAAGGAAATATTCTGAATATAATACAAATAAACTGATACAAACTGGATAAATATGTTCCAAAGTCTGGTAGAAGATCTGGCTGCTTGATGTGATATTGTTAGCTCATAATTTCCGGTTCTCGGAAAAAAAGATGAGGGTCATTTGATTAATTTTTTCAACTTTAGTTTAATTGTTTTCTGGCTGACCTACAGACATCTTTCTGTAGAAGTTACAACGATGGAACTTTGTATCTAAGAATTCGATGTAATCCTCCATTTAATGCCAATTCTACTGGTTATATGAACTCCAACGAATAGTCCAATACTTGGATTTTAATACAAAGCGAATCGAAGAAGCAAACTTTTTTGAATTTGCCATTTTTTAACTAATACCCTGTATGAGATATTGCGTTCAAATTCAGTATGGGGGTATTACACCCAAGCCGGAATCGAATGGGATATTCGTTTTTTTTCAAACAGCTGTAGAATGGTCGTTTTTGAAATTTCAAATGTGAATATTTGATATTCGTCTCCATTTTTTATATTTGTCCCTATTTTCGAAGAAAACCTTGTAGAGTACTACATTAGAGAATTTTTGTTTTTGAAATTCAGTCAACGAGTTTTGAAGTGAGAAGTTGCGTTTGGAAAAACAGTTTGAAAATCAAGCTTTATTTTGTGATTTACAAAGATGACTGAGAGTCTCAAATGGAACCCCCTACCCGTATGTGATTGCATTTCCTGAATTCATATTGGATTACTCTACTTTTCAAGTCCTAAAAAAATAAAACGATATATTTTTGTAAATGACTCAAAAACACTTAATTTTTTTTCATTCGAGTCTGGCTGATATTCCTTTTAATGGAACATTCACAAGCTTTCATGCATTCTGAATGTTGAATATTCGATTTCACAAATATTTATCGGTTACAGCACTGAGTTTGAATATTTGCCTCCACAATTCCATTCTCTCCGGATACGGATTAGATTCGAGTAAGATCTCTCTATCTATGTCCAGAAAATTAATTTGCTGGACATTGACGGGCTCCCACTTGAAATTCAATGCATCATCATCTGACGGAGTGGGGTTTCCAGTTCTGGCAAAGTTTGTGAATAATCTTGTTAATCTTCTTATTGTTTTCTCATCTTCTTCTGAGATATCTGTTTTGGGTCCGAAAGAACACTCGAAAATGTAAGTCATATCATCCCCATGGCAAGCACCTAGAATTGAAGTGTTGTCAATTTGACTTCCTGATATACCGGATATTGATATTACATCATTTACCAGATGATACCGATTCGAGTATAATCTATGAGGTATAAACTATACTGGGTGGCCAGGAGATCTGGCGCACCTCGGAAACTATGATGTCGTTCGATATGAAATTTTCAATTTTGGAATACAGATTACATTTTGCCTGTATATTTTAGATCATACGGGGCAGAATTCTATATACTAGATATTATTTTTCCGGTCAAAATTTTACATATTTGAAATTTAAATCGAATTATTTCATTCGATATTGAATAGGGGCACGTATCCAGGAATCAAAAAGGGGGCTTTTAAATTTTGATTGCATTATTATGAAAGTTGTGAGAAAAGATGTGGCAACTATGTGTTGAGGATATGAACAGAAATGTGAACATAAGGAATTCAATAATGGCGAAATTTTCATTTTGTGATAAATATTTGAGCAACAAATCCTTCTGTATATGAAATAATATCAATATTTATTTGTCGCAATTAGGAACCTACTTTTGGTGCTCTACATTAGTGTGTGACGTTTTGTATTGTTCTTGTCTTGCTATGTCTTCTATTCAAATATTCAAAGAAAAAATTACTAATTCATCGAGCTGATGAAAATATGAAATGAATATGAAAATATACACATATATACATATCGGCGAATAACTTAGATTCTTGGCGCATGACCTTTTCTCCTTTGTGTTTTTCAACATGTCAACTTTTCAACATATTGAGAATTTTTGTCTACTTTCGATTTTTTCGAAATTGACATCAACTTTCGATTTTCAAACGGAACACCCTGTTTAATACTACATTTTTGAATTTTTGAATCCAGTGATAACCAAACAAATGATATTTCTACTGTCCGAACACACTTTTCATTTTTCGATCTAGCTAGTCATTAACATTCTAAAATTATTTCACACTTATAAACCACCGTTATTTTGTTAAGGTATTGTGGTTAGAAATGAGTGCCAAAAAAGTAAACCAAAACATTTTTTGTTCGAAACTTTTTCTGACGTAATTAGAAATTACCATCGACGGGAAAACCATCCATATTATGAAGTTTTCATAAATGTAATAATATTCAGGGTGTTCCATTTGAGAATGTGTTGGAGTATGAAAGTCACCAGGATATTTGTAGTCAACACCATTTATATTGACGTAAGACACCATTCAATACGAGAAGCTTTTGGAAATATCATAATTGACCTCGAATAGGTTACGACACAAGAAATGGTGGCTAATATATTACAAATTTGCTACATGGTCCAAAACATCAATTCTTTAGGAGGATGTTGGAAATTGTAAATTTAAAGGGGACTGTTGACTATGAGAGTTCACCACCATGTATTACAGTACTCGAGATTTATCGATTGCAAATGTCAAAAATAATTTGGATACATTTGTCAGTATTTTCTATATGAATATCTATAAAAACCATTAAATCGAAAAATGAAATCATTTCCGGAAAACCTGGATGTTGCAAAAAAATCTGAATATGGCAAATAGTGTTATCTATAGTGAGCAAAACGAAGGAGAAAACCATATAAGTCTGTGTCGCCCAGTGTATAAATTTGGGCCGTACTTGAAAGAATGTAGTCCAGGTAATGGAGAAAATGCTTACCACTGGCTTCTGAGCATTCTATTGGACGATTATTGCTAATAAATTGGTAGATATAGAAGGAGTCCAAATTAGAGTGATTCAAAATCGCCCTATATCTCAAAAAAACGAAAAATGTCATGCAAAATATTTTTCAGTCATATTGAATTTCACAAAAAATAGGATGGGAACGTTTGAGAGTAAGTAAGTAAAATGCACAGAACTATTTTCAGTAACATCTGAGAAAACTGACTGTTTGAACCATAAAGACATGTACTATACTTTGTATGATTTGATTTTTCACCTGGATGTGCATCAAGTTGAAACATTTTCTTCATGTTCATGTTTCCATTGTAGGACATCCTGTACAAATAAACTGGGTCATCGCTAGTTTTTGCATGATTTTTCACTGCTGCTATTATTCCGGCTACGAAGTAATAATCCGAGGCGAGCTGAAAATTCGAAGGAAATGAGTAACGTATGAAATCCAAAGTAAAAACTGTTTGATGTATCTCCAAATCATTTAGAGATCTCTATTGATTGAATAAGTAGCATACTTCTGAGAGCCAGAGCGGAAATACGACGAAGGTCGCAAATAGCGAATGAATTATGAAAATCTAGGTACATAAGGTTGGAACCAACAAATCAACTGGGCGAGAAGGAAAAATGTCCGTAGTATCCAAAGACGGAATGTTTTGTAGGATGTTCAAATCATTGTAATAATAATATGCTCCCAAAAATGTGTTGAATCGATGGTGAAAATTCGAACTGAAAAATTCATAATAAGAATTGAGGTTTCATTCAGCGATAAGATAGATTTCCGAGGTGAATATGTGCAGCTTCATCATAAAATGTCGAACTTCTGTATGTTTCTAAATTTTTTAGATCGATCCTATTGAATTCAGCCAATGATCAGCGAAACACTTTCCTTTTCGAAACACAGACTATATATATACTCTTTGCTGATTTACTTCACTTCGAGTGACCTCCTGTTGTTGTCGACTGCATTTTCTTAGTATATTAATAATTTATATCGTATAATTTATACAAATGATTTATAAACCTATTTTATGTGTCATTTTCATACACATCTCTATTGTCATACTTTTTTTTTTATATTAACTCCCTAAGCTACAATAAGCGATAAAAGCGATAATTGGTTCGTGTTTTTTCTTTTCTTTGCTTTCATAGCGTTGATCGAGATGAATGTTGACAGCTTGATTAGCGGAATTTTCATCTGATCAGGAATCAGGAATTTTGTCTAAAATAAGGTGTATATGTTTGAAATCATGTAATCATGTCTAGAACCAGATAATCAAGTCTAAAACCAGGTAATGAGTCTAAGGTAATGATGCCCCCTTAATTGTTCATGAACATTATGGAATTCTCCGAACTCAGATCTATGGTTGTTTATAGGATGTGCAGACATTTTGAAATTGAAATCTAATTTCATTGGTATGTGCCGCTCCTCGTCATCATTTATCGTATCTCTCATACCCGCTCAATGCCACTCTCATCGTTAATCGCAGCCCCAACATTAACGCACCCTTCAGACTTCAGACCTCAGATTAACATATTTTTATGATCATTATTTTTATGTCACAGTAACTCAATAAAGAGAGAGCCGACACAAGGGCTGGGATCGCTTAAATATCCAAACGGCTCCTTTACAGCCTCTAGGAAAAAAACACTAGAGCTATTGGCTAATAACCACTTCCCAGGCAGCCTGATTCTGGACAATCGACCCTCAGTCGTAATCGCAGGTCGAGCAAAACGACCTGGCAGAGATGACTGGATTGCTGCCAACAAAATAATCACATAAAAGGCGATAAGATGGGCGGTTAACTCGTTCCACCCATACAAATCGCCAGGAGAGGATGGCATAGCTCCAGTTCTGTTACAATTCGGACTGGAACTTATTATACCTACACTCACAAGACTCTTCAGAGCCAGTTTAGCCTGGAACTACATTACACCTAACTGGACTGCGACTAGGGTGATCTACATTCCGAAGATGGGTCGGACTGACCCACATCCAAAATCGCTCAGACCCATTAGTTTGACGTCCTTTCTGTTGAAAAGCAGCAGCACTGAAAGCGCTTGAATCCAACAGCTTCAAATCCAGAGCGGTATGGAACTGCAGAGAAACCTTAAACCGACTAGCAGAACATAACAACGTTAACCTAGTTTGGATACCAGGTAACTCGGGCCTAGAAGGAAACAAAATAGCGGACGCCCTAGCAATACATTTTAGAAACACTCACTCATTCACAAAAACATAAATACCTCCCAGGTAGTCTCGACAAACTACAATACAAGGCAGAGTGGCCAGGTCAAATTGATAATACCCCATTCCACTCTGATCAAGAACTCAATTATTTTTAATGGAATAAAACTATACAATCATTTGCCAAATGCAATAAAAAATATCTTGTCTGTTCATAAGTTCCGTACTAAGGTGAAAGCATTACTTATCGCCAATCCTTTATATAACCTGGGTGAATACTTTTTACAGGAATTCTAAAATGAAAAATGAACAAAAGAAATCATCCTCCTTCCTTACATTTACTTTTGAAGCTCTTTTAATGGTTTTAATCCCCTACTCGAATTCGACCTGAACCTATTAGTGTTTTAATTATCCCAACGATGGCTTTATACAAGCTCATTTTTACAATTTCTGATTGTTTTGTAGTAAAAAATCTTTTGATGCTCTCAAAGTTTCAATCCTCTACTCAATTTTGACCTGAACCTATTAGTGTTTCAAATATTTCAACGATGGCTTTACATCAACCTATTTTTTACAATTTCCATTGGTTTTGTAATAAAAATATTTGTATTATCTGTTTCATCACTTACTTATGTATGCATATTTGAATTATATTTATTACATTACAAGCTTTGTCAACAAGTGTGTATGTACTTATGGCAATAAAGCATATTTTGAATTGAATTGAATTGAATAGGGGGGGGGGGGGGGAAGGGGGGCGAAACACCGTTCATTGGGCCAGAACCGACCATCGGAATAGCTTACACCACTGCCAAGAATGCTAAAACATCCTGGGCAGACAAGAAAAGACTCGAGTATTGGCGTAGTCTACCGGGTCTAGCCCATTCCAAAGCATTTATTGCTGGTACAAGGAACAAACAGGACACTGACAATCTACTAGAGAGCACATCTCAGAGTTATAGTAGGATTGCTCACTGGCCACTGCAAACTCAAACACCACATGCATAAGATCGGACTTGCACAAGATGCACAAGATGCGGCAATATGATACTAAGGCCAGAAAACTTGGTAAACTGTTCTCCCAATGCACTCCTTAACTTCGTTAAGAAGTTGGATATACAGGGAGAAATATAACCGTAGGGTGAGCCACAATAGGCCGATGGCCGCGGTGGAGGGCCGGACAATTAGGCCCACTCACATTAAACCTAACCTAACCTAACTTAACTTTGAAGTGATTAAGTGAGTTATTTCTTTGTATTATAGTATTTGAGAATTTTGTATCAGCTCATTTTATGAAATGAACACACCTATTTCATTCTGTTCTATTCTATTCTATTGAATTATATTCTAAATTCGATGTTAATATACTGTACACACATAGAAATAAGGTCAATGTTCCCATCACGAGCGTGCATTACCTCATAATCATATCATGGTTCACACCTCATTCGGTGGTGACAACCTACTGAATATATCTTTGCATTCATATTCATAGGTAAATTAGCCTGTTTGGGTAGTCTGGCCATATATGTATTAACTACGAATATTGATAATAAGGACAGCCTATCTGATGTCAAAATAAAAGAGTGCGATTGGCAAGGATTCAATTATGCGCATGCGCCAAAATGAAATGGAAGATGACAGACTCTTTTAGTGTTGTTTCACTCTTACGCCTGTCGTTGCTACTCAAATTGGGAATGAACGTGCATCGTGTCTTGTACCTAATACTTTTTGTGTAGCGCAATTATTCGAACAACCAGATTCTTTGAACTGCCTTCTTGTCAATGTTTAAGAATTGAATATTTTCATTACTCGTAATTAATGTTAGTGATTGTTCTTTTTCGGTTGTGGATTATTCAGTGTTTGTGTTTAGACATTAGTTTATAGTTGTTGTTTGTGGTATTCGTAGTTTAAGTTTGTAAATTTTCATAAAATGTCCGCAAAAAAACGTACGTATTTGATTTCTCTGCGACTCCAAGAGCTCCAACTCATCGGTAAGAAATTTATCACACGGATATGTGTTGCTTCAATGATGAATGTCCTTTTACATCATTTCAATACTGAGGATATCTTATATTTCTACCGAGATTTCTACCATTTTTTGAATATTGATTGCTCCATTCTATTCAATCTGAAAAAAACGTACCTGTATAACCAGATCACTCTATATCAAAGCTAAGTATATGTTATGATTTCTACCATCAATATATATACATATTCAAATATATATTTTCCAAATAACATGATTAGTTACAGATACAATCTTAGATGAGGATGATCTAAGGAGAAAATAGATAAGTAGTACAAACATAACCTGTAAACTGAAGAGATTGACACATCACACATGAAGTTTCAAAATTTGAATTTAGCGCATGCGCCCTCGATCATCGTTGCCAATTAGACAAGGAAAGACGTATATAATGAAGCATCACTTTTCTAACATTGCTCTTATGGCGTTTGGTCAATATTGTAGTTAATACATATATGAGTCTGGCAGACAAAATTCCTTCCCGTGACCAGAGATTAGTTACCGTTAACTGATCTCTGCCGTGACTAATTTCCACCTTTTTCCCAATAATGTGTCAGTAAAGTACCGAAACTTTCATTCCTTGAATGGGTCTTGAGGGAACTGGACATGTTTTCTTGTGAAGAAAACTGATCTGTTTTTCCAAGGACCGTTAAACACTTTTTTTTTGTTTTTTTTTTAACGAGCACTTTCATCAATACTATCCATGAAAGATATTGCTCGAAGATATCCATAATTTGTTCGATTCTGAACACGTTTCGTTCTGTTTCTTCACCAATATGTCATATTTCCAAAGCGTTATCTAAGGACTTATCAAATTCTTACCCGCTATTTTTGTATTCAGTTGTTGGTCTTAACAAAACTGTATGAGTGCGATATATGTAAGATATCTCCGAGGATATATCTCAATTGATGACACTGGATGCATGGGTAGTGGAGGTGCTTACCATAAATTTATCTTCCGAATTGTCTTCTCGGTTATAGAAATCAGATAGCATTTGACAGATTCGTTTGGTGGTCCCGCTATCTTGTCTCGTATTCATTTCACGATAAATGAAATTTTCCAGACCCAAAACCTTCGGAGTTTTGCCTGAAAATTATTAAAATTCAGCTCCGAAACGAAACAGCGCAATTTAATATTGCACTGTTTTATAGTAGGTAACACTATTTTTGTATCACCGATATTTTCAAAGAGCTCCATGCAATGATGTAAAATTGAAAATAAGTCTTTTTCTGTTCCATAAGTAAAGGATCTTTACATGTACACACAAAGGCTCGAATACGATTCACAATTATGAAGCTTCAATCAATCTGATCAGCCTCATCTCCGTTTTTCCGTTCCCCTCATACTTCCTCGAAAATACTCTTCAATGCCATAGAACAAATTTGATCAATTAATTCTATCAGTTTCTTTGATCTCTCATCTGAGTCTGAAACTAAATGGTAATATTTTCCATATTTTTATCAAACTATAACGAACGTACTTTTGAATGAACACTTTATCTCGTCTTGTTATTTCGTGAATCACATTTATTTCTAGTCTACACATGAGTTCTTTCCATGTCAAAGGAACAAATGCTTATTATTCACTATAAAAGTTACTTCCTCATAAAGGCATGAAAAAATTTAAGCTATTAGTATAAATTATTACTTTCGACAGTCTGCAACTATCCCTTCTTGCAATCATGAACATTCTTCATTTATATTTCTTGAAGAATCAGAACTCATTGTATACCAGTCAAGTTTCCCAAACACTCATGCCAGTTGAAGTTTATGAAGGTTTCAACCAGCGATATTTTAGTATAGGTAATCACTATTTGTTTTCAGCATCGTATTATATGTAGGCGCTGTTTTACGAGAGCGCTGAACGGACATGATGACTTTTTTTATGATTGCCTGTTTGTGCACTGACAATTAGCCTTAATGGCCAGTTCAAACTGGAAATTATCCCTAATTGCCAGTTCAAACTAGAAAAAATTCATCATGTCCGTTTAGTGCTGAATGGATATGATGACATATGTTTTTTATAATTTTCAGTTTGCACTGGCAATTAGGGCTAATTGTCAGTTTGAACTGGCAATTATGGCTAATTGCTCAGCTATAATTGCCAGTTCAAACTGAAAATTAAGGCTACTTGCCAGGTAAAAACTGGCAATTACGGATAAATGCCAGTTTGAACTGACAATCATGGCTGATTGCCAGCTCAAACTGACAATTACTGCTAATTGCCAGTTCAAACTGACAATTTTAAAGAAAGTCATCATGTCCGTTCAGCGCTTTCGTACTGTTCGAACTGTCGTTATAAATGTATCATCAGCGTTATATTACGTAAATGCTCTGATTGAATCAGAGCTATGTTTTGTAACGCGCTGCTTTGTACCTGCTGCTTTGTCCATGCCATTTATCATTTCTATCAGAAGTCCCTCATTTGAGCAGTAACCGAATATCATGGGGACCTTGTTGTATTCCCCGGTAGTGATTATCTCTATGGGATGTTTGGTTATAAATGCTGTGGGATTGGGTTCTTCGATCACTGGTCCGAAAACACCCAGTGTCGGTTTATCCTGAATAAAAAAACAATAATTTCCATTGCCAATGAAATTCATGCCAATGGAATAATTCATGGTTTACTCACCTCCAGGAATTTCTCCTGATACTCATATAATTGGTCAATAGGAAGTTTCCTCAAAATGTCCAAAGCCTCTCTTTCTGTTTTGATATTCGAATCTATCAATTTGATGAATTCAAGTAGATTTTTCTCCCCATATGGCCACGGATTGAGAACAGATCCGCTTTGACAAATTGCTTTGTGGAAAAGACCTTTCGCCGTGGGAGACATTACCTGAGAATTAACATCATTAATTATAATTAATCAGATCAGTGAAAGATCTAACTATTATCTAAAATAAATATTAGGCTGATTTTAAGATCAACATCAGCATGATTATGTCTTATTTTAATACCCCATTAAGGCTTCTCAAAATCTAAATTATCACTTCCGTCGATCTTAAAAGTTTTCTTGGAAATTCTGGAAAACACGATTTTAATTTGAAATTCATCAAGAATGCAACTATTGAACCCTTAGCTATCCATCACTTTTAGAAACCCGACTTTGCAGGATCGACGATCGTATCGCCATCTATACTCAAGCGGTGCGACCTTAGTAAGGTTGTTCGACAGGTCAACATGTATTGGAAAGAAACAATTGAACAGTTATTTCACCCATTATAATAATAACTTTATGGATAAATGACTATCGCATGAAGACAACAATGAGTGTTATCCATACAGGTATTATTAGATATAAGGTTTCACCATCCAATATATCCACCTTGGGTTTCGCTAATTCCACTGATTCCACATTCGCTAATTTCCATTGATTCGGAAGCTTCGAGTTTTTCCAAAACTAAATCGATGAATCGATATATTGAATAATCCCGTATCCCACTAGAAAAACTTATAGAACTTATAGACCTGTAGACCATTTAGATCAGTTTAATAAAGGTTAGTGATAAGTGTAGGTTATGATCACGGTTTATAGAAAGAACGGTCGTCGCATCGCTTCTAACTAAGGCTTCCCAAGATCGACACCAGATAGCGTCACCTCTGCCAATCTCGATAGTTATCTTGGAAACACTGTAAAATACGACTTGGATTTGAATTCAACAAGAAATGCAAGATTTGAACCATTAGCTATCCGTTACTGTCAGATATCCGCCATTATAAGTTGAAGCGGATTTGACTTTACGGGATCGACTTTCGCATTGCCATCTCTACTCAAGCGGTGCGGCCTTAGTGAGTTTGTTCGACAGGTCTAGATGTTTTGGAAAGAATTGGTTCACCATCCTATATCCATCCTGTCGGTTATGATTACGCATAAATCGTTGCATTCCTATATTTCTTATAAGTACTCAAAATAATTATGCCAAGTCGAAATTGGGTATATTCACCAGTCTGGTGGCCACCTTCATGAATGGATGAGTGAATGAATCACCTGGTAGTGCACGGAGGCCCCTCCGGCGCTGACCCCGAAGACGGTCACGTTGTCGGGATCGCCTCCGAAGCGGGCCGCGTTCCTGCGCACCCAGCGCAGCGCCAGCGTCTGGTCCTTGAGCCCCGCGTTTCCGGGCACGGCCAGCGAGCCGTCCTCGGCGCTCAGAAAGCCCAGCAGTGCCAGCCGGTAGTTGACAACCACGAGGACGATGTCCTCCGTCATCAGGTGGGCGGGGCCGTGGAAGAGCGGCTTGTTGCTGCCGGATGTGAAGCCGCCGCCGTGGATGAAGAACATCACCGGTTTCGGCTCAGGGTTTTCGGAGGGTAGCTGTGGAGAGAGATGTGTGTAGAATACAGAAATAGCACCAACTACACCTACCCGGTGGAGACGTATATTTGTCGGGTTTGTGTTGTTGAAAGACGAGTATTATTTTGGTACGTTTCTAAAGAATACCGATATCTGCCAGTTGAAACTCCGAGTTGTAATTCGGAATTTAGTCATATTCTGAGTTATAACTCGGAATTCAGTAATATTCCAAGTTTCCGCTCGGAATTTAAGCGAAAAATAAAGATATTCCGTGAATAATCGATGATATAATCGATAATCGATAATATATAATATAAGATAAGAATATAATTCATTTAAATTTGAACCAATGCCTGGGTATGCATAGTTACGTATATATGACATTACAATGAAGAAAAACAAACAAAATTAGCACCAAATTAGCTCGTCCTGCAGACATTGATGTACTTAATTCTGTCTTCTTCTTCTAGTAAGCTGGTGATTCCTACACTCTCAGGCTCGAGACCTGTCGAACATCGCTATACCAAGCATCATTCCTCAATAGAACGGCAAAGTTATGGAATTCTTTGCCTAGTGAAGTCTTTCCTGATGCTTACAACCTCCAAACTTTCAAGAAAAATTCCAACACCTTCCTACTCTCCCAAAATTCCACCGCTGGCTAACACGATGTTCCTCGAACATCATAGGTTTCCCTTTTGGTGTTGTCCACAGATAAAAAAAAAATGCACATCTATCGACAAATGATGTGCTAGCGATGATATTGCCTTTTCTGGATATCTTGTAGCAAAAGTATCACATGTTCTTGTGAGAACCTCATTATACATTCATCATAAATCTCAAATAGATTACCAAAACCTTGAGATCATTGGGTAACCAACCGGTTACCCAATCTCAAGACTCTATCCCTGGGAGGGTTCAGAAAGCAGTTATTTGAGCTCCTCAAAAATGGACACTTAGAACTGTTGTTTTAGTTAGTTATTTTCTAAACGATGAACTTTACATCTGATGATATACCGTTTTTATTGTTTTTTTGTTTGTCTTTCTTTTCATGTATGAAATGATACTCTCAATTATTTCTGTGTTATCTCATCATAATTACTTTCGATCTTCTTAGCAGTTAGTATAATATATTTACATTTCATGAATCACGCATGGGTTGAATGAAAGAGCAAGCTCTGAAAGACGATGTATTCAGAAATCGAATTCTGCCTTTTGATTGTTACAAGTGCATTTTGCAAACTGCCTTAATATATCTGTGATCTATCTTCATTCTTTGTACCTGTTCCCTATTAATAAAATCATTATTATTATATTATTATTATTATTATTATTATTATTATTATTATTATTATTATTATTATTATTATTATTATTATTATTATTATTTTACCCACGATATAGAGAAGAATGGTGAAGAGGTGAAGTCACTGATTATGCTTTGTTTCGCTGAAACGCTAACGGCATTTTCTGCTATAAGGGCATAATACTCTTTTGAAGATGGCGCCACTATCACAGGTTTCTGTACAAATAGTTGGTGTTTTGATATTGTGATTATGGAGTTCGATCATAAACGAAGAAGTAACCTAAAATAACTAATTCTGAATCGATGTTTCTATACATTTGATTTTACAATTAACAATAATACTAATCTTGATGTGTTTTTTGTGTCGCCATCTAACGACTAACATGTGAGTGAATTTCCGCTAAAATTATTGGAATGCTGATATCAAGTTCGTTGTACGTTAGAGTTTTGGCAAAATAAGTAGGCAGAGTAGTTTTCATCACCATTCTTCTCTGCATCGTGATTATACCCAATACGACCCCCTTTCGCAGATGATGACAGTAAGCAATTTCATTCCATTTGTCAATGAAAATCGATAAAAATGCATAGCTCACAGGAAAAATTGCAGGCTGTCGATATGAAGAATTGAGTGTACTATTACGGAATATCTTGGAAATTATGAGTCTTGGGTATAGAGAAGTGACTTTGAGCTCATTTTCATAATATCATGAGGAGAAAAATGGGGTTTCCATTTGAAAAAATTTAAATTTCCAATGTTTAGCATTCACTCTCTGGACACTCTGTGCACCCTGTAAATTATCTAGAAGAGGTGATTATGGTGAGGGATTCGTTCAACCTTCAATATTCATGCTATAGATCAGCCATTATATTCAAAATCTGGTTCAATTAAAGTATAAAGTTGGAGGTTGGCCATCTTCTTACTTGATACTTCTCTGCATAAGCACAGCCATTGAAAACAAGAACTTCAACTTATGATTCTTAATCCTTAATTGATAAATATTGCTTGATAATTGTTAAATGTGGCTGCATAAATCCACACCATGCATGGAGCAAAGAACAAAACTACAGAGCATGTCTAAAAACTTACGGTTTTCGTGAAGACATTAAGGTTCAAGCAGTCTTCAGAACCGTCCGACTTAGTGGGATTCAGAAAGTTCTTCTGGTAGCAGCAATCACCCTCTTTTGTCGCATCTCGAACACCTTCCCAAGGCTCGACAGGCTCTGGAGCCTGAAACATCAGATTTTATCTGAAGATTCAATTAAAACTTTGGTCAGGTAAATTTGAAGACCACATCTGACCGCGCGAATACTTATTGACATCATAACGGAATGTCGGAGTTCTGAAAATAAACAATCAGAAATCGAAAAGCAAAAAAAGACAGAGAAAGTCGCACTGTATATCGAGCAAGAAGCTGGTTTATAAACAGTTTGCTTAGAGATGAATAGTTGGCTTGGTATACAATTTGAATGATCAGGGAACAGAAGTACTAATCATTTTCATTTTGTGTCAAACTCGTACGACATTTAACATGTCACTTCATAATAATAATATGCTATAAATATATAAATATATATAAATATATAAATATGCTATATATATTCAATCATCATTCGTTAAGATCACTCGCAAATCAACTTTTTTGTGTGCAAATTTTCTCATACTTCATTTCTTTATATTCTTGATTATACAAATTCACAAAATAACAGGTAATCTTGTTCCGTATCGATCAGATACGCCATTCTCGAGTGAAATCTATTGGTGAATTATGTTAGATCCCACAAATTATGCACAAATTAGAAAATTTTCGAATCGTGGTGGCTATATAAAAAAAATTGCGCATTATTATCTTCAACACTTGGTGATATAAACACCTGACGGGCAAAAATGAAGAATAATTATTCAAATATAGATTTTCAGACATTGCCACAATTCTCAAATGGAGACCTTGCATACTTGCATTTTTTGTACTGCTTTTCGACTGAGCGCTAGGCTGAGCGGGAATATCGGCAAATATTTTAGAATATTTAGGACACCTGGTCTGCAAGTGTTTGTCGATTTTTATAGAAATTTGATTATAAAAGCATTGTCCACGTGTTCGTGGACAAGAAAGAACTTTGGGAGGACATGACATGAGACACATTCTGAAAGTCTTCGTCAATATTCCACAAATCAGTGTGAAAACTTTTTCCAGGAAATTGTACGTTTTAGTGCAACTAGGGGAATGAACGTGCAATTAATTTTCCACGGCCACTATGCTTAAGTAAGTATCAATAATTAGATGTAACCGAATATGTTTCAATTGGTTCCACTCGGAAATAAGGCAATCGATATGGAACAAGTGTGCATTTTCTTTATAAGACGATCTAAATTATCGGAATGATAATGATACCAAGAATGCATTATGTTATGCAAATGTTTATACATTTTTTGGCTACCTTTGATTGGATAATCATTCGAACGCATTACTCGACAACAGTGGCGTCGGTAAAGAGTTTTCAAAGACGAATTTCATTGCATATCACTTTTATGTCTGCGGAAAATCTTCTGAACCCTTTGCCGCCTCATTTCATAAGGAAAGCACATGTAGAATGATTTTTCGAAAGTACACCTCATCGACCAACTTACTAGGGTATAAAAACTAATATTCTGCAAAGATCTAGAACAAATTTGTTTTTCAAATCACCTTGTAAACAAGATCAGTTTGTGTGTTTTATTATCACATTCATAAATACTGATGAGAACTCAAATTTTCGTTTGAATTAAAAAGGAAATATATAATAATAATGAGGGTGTACACACCTATCAAATTTCCAACTGAAACCACCTTTTTATAGTTGTTTTCATATGAAGACATCATTCGTTCTGAAAGTATTTGGCAGGTCAGAGGTTAAGTGAATTTCATTCTTCTGATGTTTATTTGAATTGATGCTTCTAGCCAGCCGTGTTCGTACAAGAGTAATTGTTATCTCTGTCAGAAACTATGAATATTACATTCATATATAGTCGATACGTATGTCACGACAACGATGTAGGGAACATCTACATCGTTGTCGTGATTAATGAGGAATTTCCGCATTATTTCTGATTGATTACTCTAGCAGTTCTAGCTGTTCTAAGTGTGAATGTGGCAGTCGAATAGTACGGATTTTGACGTCACTAGATCTGTTCGTTCTTTGCTTATATGAAAACCGCAAATTTCAATATTTATTCAAAAAAACGTAGGAAGTACTTAGAGAAAATCGGTTCATGCCAGAAAGCTAGTTTGGTCGAATACCATCAAGTGATGAAATATTTTTTTTGTTGAACGTTATGTCATCTTGGTTCCGATCTAAAGTTAGCGAAATCTATTTCAACTGCTGAAAATGTGTTCGACCTTGAATCTCAGCTGTCCCACAGGTGCTTTTCCGTAGGGTATTCCGAGGAAGGAATAGAACCGATGACCGTCCATGTCGACCATGGTCGTTCCCCTCAATAGACCCTCCTCTATTTCCACCTCTGGGTTATCGTTCGCCATTCTGCCACGAACACACCGTCCAACGCGACACGACACAGAATAATACTGGTGGATCGTCGTAACCGTAAAAACCTATCTTGTTCCCTTGAGTAAACGTTAATATCAAAGCATCAGTGGTGGGAGTAAGGTCTGATAATTTCACAGCGAACAACAAGACAAGTATCTAATCATCTATGTAATAATGACTATGTTCCTCATTCAGACACAGGGCCGTATCTATACATATAGTCAATAATTACCCACATTTCAACTGTTTTGCTCTTGAAGATAGGTACACAAAAAAATAAAATGGATCAGCTGGAAAATACGTATAGAAATAACAATTAATCATCTCCATATTTTCAGAAATACCCAAACACCATATATAACTATTACATTCCCATCAAGATCTCATTCTATTTGTAGATATACCATGTCCACCAGGATCATATTATCTTATAGAATGCCGTTTTATTGCCTGAGCTGGAGAATGTGAATTACTTCCTCTAAGAGTATTTCACGTCAGATTTTTTCATTCAGATATGTAAGCCAGTGCTGGACTGAAATCTTCATCCAAGAAATAAAACATGGAGATTTATCGAAACTGTTCTGGAGAACCATACTTTTTCAAGCTTGTATTACCCAGTTCAGTTCAATTTATTGTTCGAAATATCAAGCAGAGAAAATCCTTGTTAAGTCTGAAAACTGTTCATTGCTCACTATCACCTCGACGAACCTATAGACAGTAGGTATTTGATCATTTTTGCTCGAAGACGAAAAGTTGAGTAGATATGAGATAGGTAATAATGTTGATTTGAAATATACCAGAACTTTCTGCGGAGTTCCATCAGTTTCGTAGTAATTCAGAAAATCATGTAATTTTCCAGGTAGATAGAAGACTGTAATGGGGTTATTTGGGCTGCTGCATCCTCACTATCACTGGGACCTATTGTGAATATCCTATATCCTACAGTTCTGATGAAGCCTAGGATTTACCTGACTGGTTCAGCCGCTAGCTGACCAAGCATTTGCAGCATCAGCAGAAATCAGCAGGCTATATCCAGTTTTTTGAGCAATTAGGGCTAATTGCCAGTTTGAACTGGCATTTATGGCTAATTGCCAGTTTGAACTGACACTTAGGGCTAATTGTCAGTTCAGACTGGCAGTTGTTAAAAAAAAAGTCATCATGTCCGTTCAGCGCTTTCGTACAATAATGATCTTTTGCCCCTACAAACCTATATTCCAGTGCTCATAACCCCAAAATCAATCCAAAATGCAGTACTATGATTTCAGTACGAATCACAATCATCTTATTTTTCAAGATTAACCACTGAATATTTCACAAAGTGGGAGGAATTTAGGCAATATATTCGACTGTATGTTGCGATCTGAAGAGCATTATTAACAGAAAATAAGAGATAACAAGAGATCGCAAATATGATGAAGTGCCGACAAAAATAGAGGAACTAGATTGGTTGAGAATTGATAATATATTTGAATACCATAGAAGTTCAATTGTTTTTCGAATTCTGTCAATGTCCATGCCATGATTTAAAACAAATGAAGAGGTTTTGGAATCAAAAGAGTCCTCGAGACAGAAGGGGTGACTTTCACCCCCAAAACCATCCCTAACTGTGTTGGTTTTCCTCGATTTTCTCAGAAACTATATAGGCCGCCTTCCGAATTATAGTCATCTACAGTGGTGTAACGTTTCAAATATACATGCAACTGATATCATACTGCAAAATATAGACCGAAAACATATTTTTTGCTGCTCGTTTCCACACCATTTATGAGTTACAGCTATCGGCATGTTTTTTATATCTGTTGAGAGCAAAAGATGGCGAAAATTCACAATGGAATATTCTTTGAATCACTTCAAAACATATACTACCTTCCCAAATGAACATATACAGATATATAGAAGAAATGAAAGAATTCTATAAGATGGTGACGGAGATTTTTAAGTCCACCTTTCAGTAACGTCGTCTTATAATAATTATGATATGGTCATTTATGAATCAAGGGAATTATAAGGGCCTTAATTACCGATGGCAATTGGCTCATCGATTCCCGTGGTACCTACATAGATAATTTTATTTCTTACCGATTTCAATGAATTCTGTTCATTTTTAAAACGGGTACCGTTGATCATAGGAGTTTTGTTATCGCTAGGTTGTCGCTATGTCACCTGTTTGAGAACAGAATGTAAGATATTTTGAAAAATGCTGAAAATTACCAATTCCATCGGAAAGTGAAGCCGTATACCAAAAAAAAAAAAAATCCAAGATAGAGGGAATACAAGGTAGCGAGTATTATAGAATCTATAATGTCCCAAGGGAGTTATGAACCTCTTTATTGACAGCGTATGACAGATTATGATGATATAAGCTCATAATATCCTGGTCAGAAATAAATTTATACATGCCCTCCTGGCACATAATGGGGTGATCTAAGTAGTCAATACCTCATTTATAGCTGGAACTGAAATATCCTGAGCTATCTAAATTAGTAGTGTTAATCATCTTTATGAAAATTTCGAAATTACAGTATCTGCTATATATTATGAAATGGAACTACTGGGGATCTTATTAGTTACGAATAATCCTTTCATAAATCCATGTTACCCTGAATGCAACGACCATTATTTACCTTGAAATCAATATTCTTATTCCGGAGATTAAAAAAAGAGAAGGTATGCAGAAAAATTCATGTTTGTGTAAGCAAGTTGATTGTTATCGTTTTATCATTATTTCTGTAGTTATCAGTCAGTATGTTAAAAAAATAGAAGAAAATTGAGTACAGCACTTCATTGCATCGCAAATTATCTGAAAATGGCTCCAAACATGCCGATGATAATCGAGGAGATAATATTCGTGAAAAAAATATAATAAAAATGTTTCTCAAAATCTATATTCAACTCAATGAATTCTAGATAACATCAAAGACGTTTCATTTTTCGAGACGAACCCTTTACATTCGCAGTAAAAAACTCTCTTACCTACACAACATGGTCTACACAACGATGTACAGAAGACTGGTGCAGTCACTGATAGTGTGTTAGTTTGATCATCAATTGAGAGGTTACCCGAATTACTGATAATTATGAATCAACGTTTTTATAACACTGATTGTGCGATTATCAATAATACTGATTTTGTTGTCATTTTTGTGTTGCCATCTAACAACTGACATACGAGGGATTTTCTGCTGTAACAAATAAAATGTTGTTATCAAGTTATCAAGAGTTTTGGTTGAAGAAATTAGATAGGAAAATAGCTGCACTAGTGTTCCCTACATCGTTGTCTACACTAATCTGAATTGATAGATTATGATCATTCGTAAATGAGAGTTGTCCATTTTACTTCATCAAATTCATCAATTGGGAATGAAATAAATGGGAGAATACAAAATATGAATGTGAACAAATAGGAATTTTAATATGACAGAAATATGCCAATCTGAATGTGAAACAGACAGTACAGAAGTAACAGGAATATTACTGAAACCTTTACAGGCAAAGTGTATCAGGGTTACCAGAATATTAATAAGAGATTTATATATTTTACAAATAAAAATGTTCATTAGGTTATTAACCATGCAACAATTGTTTATTATTTCAATACCTGACATTGTTTTGCGAAAAAATAAATGAAGGAAATTTATTGTCATTATCATTCATATTATATTTGTCCTGTAAGAAAACCTCTGATTAGCTTTATCTCAGGTTTGCTGAGGTTGAGTAGCTCGGTGGCACCTTTGTGTGAATATATAGGCAATGAACTTTCATTTGACAATTTCAATGACATTTCATGAAGTCGTTTTATATCACCTAGAGTTGACCTTTCTTAGAAATCGATTAGTATGCATCCCTTTTTTTTATTCATGTTTTCAACTTGGAAATAGTATTGTTTCATTGTATTGATTGTATTGACTAGTATTGATTCATGAAATGCCTTGTCGTGCCGTTGTGAGCCATTTTAATCCAGCCAAAAAAGGTTTTATTACTACGATTAAAATACTGGCGCACTCATTTAGCTCAGCCCGCTCGCCCTTAGGAGGCAAATCTTAAGCCTATTGTCGCCACTGTCTTGTATGAGGCAGGCCATTGTAACCGCCACAGGCTGTCGTTGCAGCATATTTTTTGGACTACAACACATCTACTAGTACCCACATCAGTGTGACCCTATTTTTCTAAGCGATCCTTGAAGTGAACATCCGTGAGATGAGGAATCCAATACGGGCCCAATTGTATGACTCCATATTTAATTCATTGAAAGGCAAGTGTTATGTGACCCGAAATATAACCTGATTCAGTTGATTTGGTAGAATTTAGTCTGCATGCACCTACTGCTGCATTCTTTTTGACAATAGGATATTTTGACTGATATTTAACTGATATTGTGTCGCTCATCTTTGTTCTACCTGTAGCTCTTTTTTTGGCGCTGCTGATTCTGTTTACATGGTCCACCAAATCAGAGATGCATATCTTTTCCAGATAAAAAAACGCCTTCACATAATGTCCTGGAAACTCGGTAATATTTGGCCATTCCATAGCCGCCAAACACCCATCGGTTTCACAACTTGGATGTATTAATATGAGCATTTTGTCGAAGAATATGATGAAATTTTTGATGGAAGTTTTTGAGCTAGTGACAATAAAATGACATGCATACAACTCCTCAATCAAACTTGCTAACAATAAATTGAAGTGGCTATTTCATACGAAGTACACACAAAGGAGTATTCAAATTCATTATTGATTCCGACATACATCACAGAATTCTCTGAGAATTATCACATAGGATTCCAGAATTATGAAAATATATGCGAATTCTGAGATACTAGTCGAAAACGTATAGTATTTTGTTTTAAATCTAGCAACAAAACATGATACGGTCCTGTGTCTCCTGTGAAGAAATGGAGCTTCAATCATTTACCTCAATTAATTTTTTCCAATTATACAATGAAGAGGCCTGCTGGGAACAATAAGTTGGTATTATCATTATGTCATCACCACTGATTTATTTGGTTGCGGCGAAAAATGCAACTCTTGCCCTTTCCGTGAATAAAACTTTTCAATTCAATTCAACCATATGCAGAACGATAAATTGTATAACGTGAACGGAATGGTTCTTACTTATTCACTAGTTGAGGCTCTTGCTGCAAATTTCAATACGATTGAGAAATGAGTTTCACACTATACATTTTCTACTGCTATTTGATATACAGGGTAAGTACTATTTCTTTTTCCACTATTGCTTCATATCAGAGCTCCAGAAATCCGAAATCAGCCCGCATAAAGAAATTATTTTCGCTATCAGTTCTTTGGGTTTCGAAACCGCCGAATATGAATTTTCATTGAAATTGTATGACTCATAACTGAGTTATCAAGAATTTTTTGAGCAAATTTCAGTTTTTCTCTGATATCTCCCTAACAAAAGATGATATAGTAGATCTGTAAATAGATGTGTAACAATCATCACTTCGTGCGCAATATGCAGTTCACATTCCTTGTTATGTAAGATACTATTATTTATTGACTGTCGTATAAAAACCTCATTTCATCAATTTTCGAATAAAACGACCCATCAAATCCCAACTATAACTTAATTACACTGTTAATTACTCAGTAGATGCCTCAAGGCTTGGATTCACCTATTCTTCTAGTTTTCAAATTTCAGCTAAATTTTCGAATTTCACAATAATTTCGTGTTGGAACTCGATATAACCCTTCGACCATAAAACAAAGAAGATATTACCGCACCTTTCTGTCTGTTATCTTCAAACTGCGATCACGACAGGACCAAAATGTATGTATCCCAATTCATCCTAACACTGGGGGATATATCCAAAAAAATGCTGACAAAATATTTGGTATTTGTTTCTCAACTTTGATTTCAAATTATGTACTAGATAAATGTGGGTTGACATCAACTGAAAAGTCGAACATATGAGAATTGTTATCAGAGGATTTTTCATTCTCAGTGGTCTATTATGAGACGTCCATTGAGAAATTGTTTTTTCTGTGAAGAATTTTCATTCAACAATTCGAAAAATGGAAAGTTTGTGTTGCAATTCCAGAACCTGAGCTTCCACAAAAATGGAACTGACGTTAGGTACAGAGTGGTTTTTGTTTCAATTCTTTTCATGAATAGAATTTTCTGACGAATGGATGATAAAAAAGTTTCCCATATGGTGCAAACTTGTTGGAACTCACTGTATATACCTCTTTCTATCACAACTTAAGGAATATTCCCGAAGATATCAAACATCGGATTCGAGATTGGGATATCAAATTCAATCTTGTAGAAAATCTGAAAATTATTGATGACTATTTTGAAATTATATCGAAGTTTTTGTGAATTTTTTTGATAATATAAAAACGTCAAAATTCAAAAATTTTGAGATCACATAATATTCAATAGAGATCGTGGCGGCTATGAAGTTTTTCAACTTGGTCTTTTGTCGATTCCACACAGTCACAATTTTATAGGATTGCCCTTTCCACACCGCAAAATAAGGATTCGCCATGTAAATCGTATTGTAAAACAAATCGTTTCTATGCTATGTATTAGCAGAGATTGATAAACGGATTAATTCCTATAACACGCTTTAATTGATTGAATTAGGATCTATAGAAGAGTATAAAAGTGTGAAATTTCCGAAATGCCAACGCCAGTCCTTTACCGACTGCAAATGGTAGGTACCTAGTCGGAGGAATGGTTTTTTTTAACAGGTCCTACCTGCTGAATCCAGGTGCCAGGTGAGTAGATAAATATTAGTTTTTGTAGGTTATAGTTCATTATATACTGTTAGTATTACCAGGAATGATAATAATTCGAATTATTTCAAGATCTTACTTTCAGGCAGCAAAAGATCGCGGATTATTTCATAAATCGTATTAAAAAATACCGCAAAGATCTTGCTTTATTTTCGAGCAGAAATTGAATACAGGGTCGAATTTCTACCACGATACTTACAATAATATTTAGGTGGTTTGTGGTACCTAATGATGCTGATGTAATAATTTTAATTTTTGCAAATGAAACAATATTTTCAAATTCTTGAATAATTCAACTGTTATTTGAGTAGATATTTTTCAACCAATCCTCAACGCTTTTTACAAAATTTCTAAATTCCAACAATGAATGCTGAATAGAAGGAAAATTTGAACTTCATCGGTGGATTAGCGTCAGCATTGGGATTATGGATTATTAAAATCTCTAGAGAGTGTTTCAATTCCGTTATTTTTATACAAATGAAAGTTTGTTTTTGATTACATTTTTTCACTTCTCTTCAGGTACCAGGTATGGCCTTTGGCGTAATCTTTCGCTTTCCTTATGCATAATTCTGAAGTTCTCGAAATACATACTCTAATTGAACAGATATTATGGTTTCCTTTAATTTTTTTAGTATAGATTTTCTCTATTGAGTTCCTATTGAATTTGTGAGATGCACCTCTGTGCGAAATTGTTCAATATCGCTGATAACTGATAACTGAGATAATAACCCATACAACACCGGATATCCTGTGGACATCTAAATCATGTCCAATTCATATCGGAATATCCTTGGACTATTATTGGATATCCATGAGATATCCAGAATATTCCAAAGTGGATAAAGAAATGTAGAAGTCAGGAACATCATCATCATCAGTCCTTTGCATCCACTGCTGGATATAGGCCTCCTCCATTTCTGCCCACTGTCCTCTATTTTGAGAGCTCTGCATCCAGTTTGTGGTTATTCTTTTTATATCGTCCGTCCATCGCGTGGGAGGTCTTCCCCTGTTTATTCTCTTGTCAGCCCTTGGTCCCCACTCGATCAGCCTTTTTGTCCATCGTCCATCTGTCATGCGGGCCACATGTCCAGCTCAGTTCCACTTGAGCTTTGCCATCTGGAAGGTAAAAGTCAGGAACATGTGAATCAAATTCATATGTAATAGGGTTTATACTCGGGTTTATTACTGAAAAAGAGATGGAAGTGAATGAGGTTAATCTCTCAATATCATTGTATAATTTTTCATGACGAATTAATCATTGAAGTAATTCTCAACACATCGATGGGTTGTTATTGATGTGATATTAAACATACCTACGCCAAATATAGGTGAAGACTAAAATTTGCATTGGTGCAACAATATTTTTTGATGCTACACGATGGTTGGCTGGGTACTGGATAGTATATTTCTCTGTTTCATATTTTCTGAAAACTATATAGTGCTTCTCTCGAAAGTCCCCTCTCCCCTTCTTATCTTTGGAACGATTATACTTGAACAAGTGGAATTTGGAAACTTAATATTAAAGGTTGTAAACTTCCCTACTAGTGATGATTTTTTTTTATCTGTGGACTACACGAAAGGGAAACCTATAATGTTCGAGGAACATCGTGTTTGCCAGCGGTGGAATTTTGGGAGAGAAGGAAGGTGTTGGAATTCATCTTGAAAGTTTGAAGGTTGTAAGCATCAGGAAAGACTTCACTAGGCAAAGAATTCCACAACTTTGCCGTTCTATTGATGAATGATGCTTGGTATAGCGATGTTCGACAGGTCTCGAGCCTGACAGTGTAGGGGTGACCAGCCTGAGCTCGTCTGGTTTGTCTACTAGGAATCGCGCGTGGTGGCATAATAGATGATATTTCCGTTAAGCACCGACCATAGAAGTACCTAAAAAAGGCAGAGATCGCCGACCTTTCTACGATGATCTAGAGAGGTCAATGATTTGGTGAGTGTTGTATCATCAACTAGGCGAATAGCAGCTCTCTTCTGAATTGAATCTAAGAGCCTTAGCGTATGTTTGGGGGCTGAGCTCCAAACATGTGAACAGTACTCCAGGACAGGTCAAATTTGTGCTTTGTAGATCATAAGCAGTTGCTGGGATGTGAAGTATCTCTTCGGTTGGAATAGAAAACCAAGTTTTTGTGAAGCAGTTTTCGCAATGGACCTCACATGATCGTCCCATGAGAGAGCACTGTTGGTGGTGACACCCAGCATGGATATTGACGACCTCGTAGGAACAGTGGTACCCGACATCAAATTGGGCATTGTGTGATCAGCCTTCTTGGTGAACATACAAGCTTGAGTTTTAGTTGCATTGAACTGTACTAGATTCTCAGATCCTTATTCCAGAATTCTTGTCAGATCCTCATTCAAAGCATTGACCTGTCTTTGCCTTGCACCTCTGGCCTCGTTGGATGATATAGGGGCTCTAGAGGAAAAGGCGGAATGAAGTGTACTATCATCCGCAAAGCTATGAACTGGGCTGGAGGTCACATTCAACAAATCATTGATGTGGAGCAAGAACAAAGTTGGTGCCAAGACAGAGCCTTGTGGAACACCAGCATTGATCGTCATTGTATCAGACGGGACCCCGTATACCACCACGTAGAGTGATCTATCTGCAAGAAAACTCGATAGTAAAAGACACTGTTGGGGTGGCAAACCATATAACGGAAGTTCCGCTAGGAGGCCTTGGTGCCAAACTCGGTCAAATGCTTTGGAGATATCCGAGGCTACAGCCAGAGACTCCCCTGGCTGGTAGCGATTTTGGGAAGTTCCTGGCCTCGTGGATCCAAGGTAGAATTGTCTGCAAATATTTTGGCGAAGGTGTTGGCTTTTTCATGAGGTGTTAAAGCCAATGTATTATCATCCTTTGTGAGGGGAGGAAATGAGCTAGAAGTGAAATTTCCCCCGATTGCCTTAGCAAACGTCCAAAATGAACGGGAACCATTTGGACACTCTATGAGCTTCGATCTTATCTTTGTGTTGTATGCCTCTTTAGACTCATCTATCGTTCGATTGCATGTATTCCTAGCTTCAACATATACAGCTCTAGTTTGCGGGCCTGAGTTTCTGCGCCAACGACGGTATGCAGCTTGCTTCAGAGCGACGAACAGGTTCTATTGAACCATGGTGTTCACCAGTGGTTGGTGATTTGGTGCTATGTGGTATGTAAGTTTCCATTCCCAGCATGATGATTTCCGAAATCTCTTTAGCTCATTCAAAACATATTCTCCTCCAAGGAAACTCAGAAAAAAACATGCAAAGGCCATCCCAGTCGGCTGAATTGTAATGCCAAACAGTGCGTGGGGGTGTTGGACTGGTTCGCGGAATGATGTAAGGACATATCGTGGAGATGAGTGTGTGGTCTGAGTTTCCTAGTGGTGCACGGACTTTCACTTCATACGGTTCCGGATTGTTAGTGAGGAACAGGTCGAGCGTATTGGCATACTGATTGCTGATATCAGGGATCCGAGTGGGATCATTTATCAGATGACGAAATCGTCAAAGATGACGTCACAAGGCCATTGTGACCAATAATTTCGAATGAAACTCTACGGCAAGGGACACCATATTTAAAAGCGAAAAATCTATTCAATGATAAAAATTTTGTTTGTGTTAATGGCTCATTAGTAGACATTGGATTACAAATTCCATTCAGTAGGCCTTGTCACGTCATCTTTGACGATTTCGTATATTCAGTCTCCAAATTTCACTTGTTTAGTATAATCGTTCCAATGATAAGAGGGGGGGGGAGGACTTTTGCTACTAAAATGAGGAGTATCATCAGACACCCCGAATACTTGTTTGGGTATAATTTCTTCAACAAATGAGATCGCCTGAGTGGTAAAGACATTAGCCTGATGATCGAGTGGCCGCGAGTTCAATTTCCCATGGTAGATACCATTATCTTTTGGATAATATTTGGATGTCCACAATATCCTGAATGGAAATCCAATGGACATTCATCGGATGTCCATGTGTTGTATGGGAAGAGGGCCAGTAGAAGTGAAAATTTTAAGTGAAAATTATAGATTGAAAATATCCCTCTATATGTATAGAGGAAAATAACATTTGTGGTATAATGACCCCATGTCAATATACTCCGAAGCCTTGGGCAACGACATCTATGGTGAAAATAAATTGTGTTATACGTCGGATATTCGCATCAGAATACATAACGATGCTATACAGGGTGAATCAAAAGTGAGTAGCATCCTTTCGTAGACGTAATCCTTGCGAAAAATACGGCAAGAAATTCCTCCTATTAATATGGATCCGGAAATGTTGCCTAAGGGAGCTCCTCCCCTTTGACACCACAAAGACGATTTTTCTCAACCCTCCACAATTAAATTATGAAAATTGGTGTACGTCATGAACATTCGATGGTTAATGAGATTCTGAATTCAAAGTTTGAAAATTCCATTCAGGTGCGTATTATGCGGGAAAGGGTGAAGTTAAAAACATCCCCTTTCCTTTTACTCTATAGGATATCGTGATTTTGTTTGGAAATCATAGAATTCAAACGTTTAACCCGTTAAAAAGGTTCTCAATACAGCTTGCAATCTACGAGGAAATTGACTTTGAAAATTTTCTGATTTGCGTATGTTTATTAATAATGAAATAACTACTAGATACGCATTCGAAACGACATCTAGGAAATCACGTTGACATGTAATACTGTATATTTATGATGAACGATATATATATATTTATATAAATATATATATATATATATATATATATATATATATATAATTATATGTAACACTGTTATGAGAAACTCGAACTGCTTCACAGGATGGGCGACCGCCTGGACATCGCTCTGGTCCAGCACATCGGGTGGAACGTCGACCCGGAGGACCTGATCCACATCCCGGAGCATTGGCGACTGTTTCCTGCGCCCGACAAGTCCCTCCACTTCCTTCTCGGCATGATCTACATCTTCCTGAGCGTCGCCGCCCTCATAGGTAACGGCCTCGTCCTCTGGATCTTCTCCACGTAAGCGACGTTTTCGAAATAATCAGTTGGATAATAGATACTTGAACTCTTCATTCCAGTGAAATCATTGTCACATGATAACGATGTACAGAAGACTGGTGCAGTCACTGATGATGTTTTGTTTCGCCAAAACGCTAACGGCATTTCCGCTAATATTGAATAAATATAATGAAGAATTATTCAGAATCATTCAGAACGCTTGCATGCGATTTGTATGTTGTATACCATTCGGAGAGCACATAAGTCCTTATCTAATAAGTATGGAAGAATTAAATGTCGAAGCCAGAGTTCAATATCTCACTAGTATATTTGTGTACAGGTTGCTACAAACTCAAACTCCTAGGTACCTATATAGTTTGATAACCAGGAGATCCGATCTTCATTTGGTAAATATCAGGAATGATTCTTTCAATATTCCCTTTCATAATACCTCGAAATTCGAAGGATGCTTTCCATTTTTGGCCCCTTCATACTTGAATCAGATACAACCTTTACTGGATCTTTCAATTAATCAATTTAAAAAAGTTTTGAAATCACAACTGACTATTTCCTAATGAAGATATTTTTCATTGTCTATAGATCATCATCTTTCCACAAGACGTATATTTCCAAATAACTCGGGCGTGAATAATGTTATTGTGTGTCCTTAGTCAGTAGCCTTATTGCTCCTAGACAACATAATGAGTTTTATCTTTCTCCTCGTTTTTTCTCTTTTTCTTTTCTAACTTCATTCATTCAATGCATTTAATTTAATTGTACCACGAAAATACATGTCAATTTTGGGAAGGGTGGAAGATAGCTTATGGCTAACCCTTTTTCCCTCTGTGTGTGAAATTTGATTTTTTTATGCACAATAAATGTTATTATTATTATTATTATTAATTAGGTGGACCAAAAATTATTTCGATAATTTCAAAGTTGTTATAACTTTTTCAAAAATCTGACGATTTCCAATCGGATTGAAGAATCGGAAAGTTGCATTCTTTCTGCTGAAGATGTATTTCTCGAAAATTATCCAATTGTACTGATTTGTGATACACCAGGTGTTCAAAGAAAGAAAGAGTACTGTCTGTAAGTTTTTCGAGAAGGTGGTACATTCATTTTCCATCTTTTTTTTTGTGGGATTTTCTCTCCTCGTTTCTAAAAATGGAGTAGAAGTTATTAAAAATTATTTTAATATATTTGTAGTGAGGACAGATTTTGTGATCTGCCCCAAAATGTCACTGCGCTTGAAATTAAACCTCTAGATACCTAAAAGAGAAATCATCTATTTGTCAGTGACACCTTGTTTTTGAAAAATTTGGAAATACAAATATATTTAATAAGAATGAAAATTCTACTTATCTTGGTGGACGTTTTGGCAATTTGGCACCCACTTCCGAAAATTGAATATGAAAATGAAAAATTCAATTTCTCAATTAATGATCAAGCTGCATAATCACAATCTCAAAACATCAACTTTTTGTACAGAAGTCTGCAAAAATGTCGCCATCTTCTGAAAAGTTTCAAAACTAAAGTGCCCAAAAAATAACGTGGACTACAAATTATTTTGATAATTTTTCAACTTCTCAAAAATCTAACGATTTTTAATCATATTGAAGAATTGGAGAGCTGCATTCTCTTTGCTGAAAATGCATTGCTACTGATTTATGATACACCTGATGCTCAAAAAGAGTATTACATAAAAGAAAATATTTAGATGGTCCCACATTCCTCAGGACTTTTTGTTTTTTTTTTCGTGA
The DNA here is from genome assembly GCA_963576655.1 of Gastrophysa polygoni. Taxonomy (NCBI): domain Eukaryota; kingdom Metazoa; phylum Arthropoda; class Insecta; order Coleoptera; family Chrysomelidae; genus Gastrophysa; species Gastrophysa polygoni. The sequence goes on from OY755083.1 coordinate 40,404,981, forward strand.
ATCACTTTCATCAAATCAAATCTTTGAGTCAATATCTGAAAATGGTTCTTGTAATATTTGATTCATCTCATACACGATGTGAAATTTCGATTCTGTAAATTTTCTGTAAATCCTGATGATTTTAGATAATTATAGAAGATATCCAAATAATAATGTACTGTAAGGTGAATTACTACTTTTGAGTCAACGTTATGAAACTGATTGGGTGGGCAAAATTGGGCGTTTACACGGGGTATCTCAATAACTAAGGGAGTTATCGGAAAACCGATAAGTATACATGTTACGGGTTCGATGACACAATTGGAATTTTCGTCATTCGTTCCAGAGATACAGGTAGAAATTGATGAGCTGCCGATTTTGAGTACTGGAACGCCTGCAACTATCCAACTATGCCATAATATACGGAGTGTTCCATTAAAAAAATAATTGTATCTTCCCAATGTCACCCTGTATAAAATTTCGAAGGGTGTCAATGGATTCTCCGCATCATACTATATGAATAAATGTGTGGAATTTTCCAATCTCTCACCATAGAGTTAGAAAATAAAATCAAAATCGGCAATTTTTCAATTTCTTGCTATATCTTTAAAACGATTGATGATATCAAAATTCTAATTGGGCCATTTAGGGTTTTTCTATGAGAGAACCCTCAACATGTATATCGGTTTTTCAATATCTTCTTCAGCTATTGAGATAGCCCGTGAAAACGGCCAATTTGGCCTATATACCCTGTACGATTAATAATAATACTGATTTTCTTGTCATTTTTGTATCGTCATCTAACATATGAGTGATTCAATGATAATGAAGATAATGATTGATTTCAATTCATTTTTTTCCTGAACATTTCTTCTGGAATTGATTATACAGGGTACCCAATATAAGGACGCACAGTATGGGGATCCCGGAAAGGATGAGAAATACGAATCCGGTTGAAGAGGAAAAGAGTTGCGTGTACGAAGATTCATTTCAACCGTCTTTTAAATTTGCTCACAATTATCAAAGTTTTTCAGCTTTATCAACAAGAGAATATTTGAAAAATCTATCCTTTATTTCAACGTTATTATTAAAAACTGAAAAAACTTCCGCATACGAACTGTTGATATTATTCAAAGTGGTCATATTTGATTCTCCAACTTGATTTTTCTTAAGAAGCAAAAATACGATATGAATTGACGTTCATACAACGTTGGGAGTTGGGAATATTCTTCACAGAAAATACGTATTTCAATTACGTATTATTGTTGTTTACCATCATATTCATGACATAACATATTGGTGTTTCATTAATTCATCCGTGGAAAAGGTTGTTCACCTGGTTGTATTCTTTTCTATTTCTGTCTGGATTCGCTGAAATTGTGACTTCATGACAATGCTTAGAGTATGGATAATATCCTCTTGAGATCAATTAGATTTGTTTTGTATTTCCAAAAAACAAAAAAAAAAGATTACATGGCAAATACATATACGGAAATGCTCATATGCGTATACCATTTGCTACAAATAGCCATTTATATTCGATCACAATTTTCCTCACGTTTGTTTTGAAATCGTTTTCGATAGTTCGAGTGGTCGTTAGTTTAAACCCAGCCAGAGTTGGTTCATGATTTCAATCCTGATGATATCGCTTCGACAGTCTCGAACCCCTGTAGTGGTTCAGAGTTCACTATGAGAATTAATGAATGTTGCGAATTGAAAAAAAAAAGAAATTATTTTGTACCAACAATATCAAAAAAATATACCAGATTCGGATAAAATGTACCAAAAATTGAGACGAGAATTTTTTAATTTCAGATCGAGTGCTTCTTTTGTGAATTCCGCTAATAATGGCAGTGATGTGAATGAATAATGAGATACTCTATTGACAATTCAATTCAATGGGTGGAAAAATGAGATATATTCATGATATCATATTCATATACACATATCCACATGAAAATACACATATTACCAGCATTATATTTTTCGCACCAACAACATTCACTAGGAAATCACTATAGAATCCTGTAATAATTCTACGGACGGATAAACGGATATTGATATAGATTAGAGATAAAGATATATAAATATTCATATACCTCAAGAAAAGTAAACATGTGTCTTTTAAATAATAGAATATCAGGTGATGTTCTTCGGTGTTTTGGTATCGTTTTCCAACAAATGAACTCGAAACTATTCCACCGTATTTTGTACCCAATCAGATCATCAATGTATGAATGTATTGGGTGCCAATGAACTTTTCCTTGCAGAATGTGTTTTTTATTTTTCAGGGCGAAGAGCCTTCGAACTGCCTCCAACATATTCGTCGTGAACCTGGCCTTCTGCGACTTGATTATGTTCCTGGTGATGCCTATTTTCGTGTACAACTCATTCGGCCAGGGCTTCTCAGCCGGCTGGATGGGATGCCAGATCTACGCTATGATCGGGTCCTTTTCCGGTATCGCAGCAGGAATGACCAACGCTTGCATCGCTTATGACAGGTAAATGTCATTGAGAAATGAACAAACAAAAAAGGATGAATTTTGTGTTATAAACATAGTGTTCCTGTCCGTTCATTCCTTGGAATTGAGGTTCTCCGAGGTGTCCGAATCAACTGTACTATATTCTAAATACACCCTCTCTTTCGAGTTAGACATTCCTTCCCCAGCCCAGGCCAAGCTCAGCCTTGATTTTTCGTCGCAAAGGTAGAGGAAATCCTTTCGTTTATCGTATATGGTTCTGTGAGATACCCAGGTATCCACTGTGAGGCCTGGTATTCAGGTATACTCACTGAGAACTCCATTCCCCTCGAAGACTTTTCTGGCTATAGCCTCCTCCTATAGCCTCCATTATATGTAACCTATTTGCTAACCTCGCAGTCATCACTTCAATACTTTGGCCCCTAGTACTGGTTGTCCGATAATTCACTTTTACTGTTCAATGCCACGCATTAGCGCAGATATTGTTAATGGCCCCTTTTTGCATAATCTGCAAGTAATACCTCCATCGTACGCTCTCATTTTATTGGGACGAGAGTCCTGTTAAAATTTTTGTGATGAGTGTTCTACTGACAGATCTACTGTTTCCCCTATAGCATGGTCCTACTGTACGTGTCAATACTCCTGTGGCCTGCTCTGGATTTGGTATAGTTTTCCCACCCTCTTCTGGCTAGTTCGTCAGCTTCCTCCCATTTCCTAAAATTCCCCTATGCCGCGGCACTCAGATCAGCTCATCGTGACTCCGTCTGCCACTTTTCTCACTTCCTCTTTGCATCCTTTGCTAGCCCAAACATTGGTACACCAGCTTTTGTCGAATCGAACGCAAGCCTCATCTGCCCTCAATGAATAACGAAGGATTGAGTGAATAATGGAGGGATGTTGCCAGCTGCAGACAAACAAAAGATATTGTTGCCGGGCCTTACAAATCGAAGGCACCTTGGTTGATCGGCATAAGCATAACAGATCGACGCATCGTTGAGGAAGGTGAACAAACGTCTTTCCACTTCCCCGGAAAGTGCGAGGCATGCAGAAGACGACGGAAGAAGTTTTGAAATTTCCTCCGAACAACAAACCCAACAAACCCACTAGAAGGATCACAAAACAAATATTCTGATGCTAACATGAATTCCCAGAATTATCATAATATTAGTACCCAATCGTCGCCAGTGTTGTCGAAGCCAATCATCAAAAAGTCATGAATAGTCCATAATAATCAAAGTCCTTTATGAATTGATGTAGTTCAATGCACAAATATGATAATAAATTTGGGTCATGACGATTATGAATCAGTTCTGATTATTAGAAGATTGCTACATTATTCTGAGACTTAGCATTTTTACTTTCTTGGGGGCTCGAGGACCAGCATGGGTATCGTGAATACTTTTTGCTCAACGTTGCAACACCGCAATTTGATATTGACAGTCGACGGCGATTATTGTTTTGTTTGGTATCTGTCATTATTTACGTTTTGATTTATCGATATTATTCAACTTGTGTTCAGTTTTGTGTACTCAGAATTCATCAGAAACTCAGTTCATTTCCTGTTTTGGTGATTTGATATAATGGTGAGACGTTGTGAGGTGTGTTAAAGACAATTTGAACAGGCGATCAAAACACGTCATTTCATAGGTGAGTTACCATTGTCGTATCATTCGAGATTTTGAAGCATTTTCCCAAATGGAATGGATAAAAATGAATTTGAATTGAATTGATTAGATTATATTGATTATACCCATTGGTCAGCTGCGACAGTGTCTTGTGGTGAAATATGTAGCACTGATAAATGCTTCCTTATTTGTAGTCAAATATGCGAAGCTGCTGAAAAATCACTGAGAATAATGATGAACTCAAATAATATTTTTGATGAAAAATATAAGGATATTTCTATACTTCTTCTACACACAACAATGAGAAATTTACCGTTGACTGTTTTTGGAACTAGTCAAACTAATTTGGAGAAATATTTCACTGTGAGACTTCATCATGAGGCAAATAAATTGAAAGATTCAACGGAAGTTAGAGTAAGAAGTATGTTAACAAAAACAATCCTATTCAAAAATCAATAAATTATTTGTGTGATTATCCATGGTTGTTTTTCATTTCAGTCCTGTTTCAAATAAGAAACACTGCTATTTGCTACATCTTCACATGATTCATGATTTTATTGTTGATATAACATTTCGTCAAAATACTTGTCAACACATATTCATTATCGATTTTCATCTATCTACATGAGATGAAATAATCAGACATCAATTTTTTGCGTCAAAATATATGAATTCTGCTCAAGATGAAACCTCCTTCATTTTTGACGATATCGTGAAATGATATAAACAAACGAGGAGAGAAAATCCCATCAAAAGCTGAAAAATGAATGTACCACCTCCTCGAAGAACTTACAGACAGATATAAACAAGTTTCATCTTCAGATTTGAAAATTACATTCAAATATGCGATCATATCTGTTTGCCTTGAAAACGAGTTTTTTACTTTTTTGAAAATTATTTCCACTAGTAGGTACACTGAACTTTGGAATCGTAAATATACTTACATGCACTGTCACTGATCGCCAAAGATATAAATGTTCATTATTGAAATTGAACGTTATTTATGATAACGTATAAGTAGACAACTGTATACTCAATAGTAAGTTTATTGTTTGATATGGCGTTGCGAATTGAACTTTTCTTGTGACGTGGTCATAATAAGTTTATTGATTACAAGCAAGTTACAAAAATCACCATAGGATTGTATGTATTCGAATTTTTCGTAACAATGTGAAGGAAGTATAAAGATGTTCATTTTCCCACCAAGAAATGCTAAAAAGTACCACTGAAATTGTTACGGATTTTCAATTTGGTTTCATCATGAATTAATAATAAATTCGACCCCCTCTGACAACACGGCACTGGTGCTGGGAGAATCAGGTTCTGCTATCCTTGTTTAGACAAAGATATATACTATAGATGTTGCTTCCAAACAAACTGTATTGCCAGGGGTGTGGATTACTTATCTAGTCTGTTCTATGATCGAAGGAAATTTCTGTACGCTTAAGCGGCAAGAGTTTATTAACTTATTGAGATGCACGGACCTACTAACCTTCATCAGAAGGCACGGAGGTTCGAGAAGGAGAATGATGCAAGTGGAAAGCAGGAGTTGGCAAAAAAGACCTATTGGGGTTCCCTTGCTCGGCAGCAATACTGCTACTAATTGGTCTTTTAATACGAACGCTCGATTTAAAAAAAAGGTTTTTTTGTGAGATATCCACATTTATTTTATGACCCATCGAAATAACACACAGATGACATGTTATTCTCAGGAATATAACTAAAAATGCCAGGTCATAATTTTTTCAATTCCATCAAAATATCACTGATTGGACAGATATGAAAATTGCATGAAAATACATGATTGACAAATTGGCCAGAACTCCCATATTACGTTCTGAACAGACGTAATCTCGAGAATATATCAGTATGCATATACTTCGATTGGTTGCTAGGAGGATGTAGGAAGATCATAAATTCGAAATTTAGATTGCCAATTCATATCATTCATATCATTCTCTTTTCTTGTATTTTTTTCAATGCGAGTATCGTACATTTTAATCATTATTATGAAAAGGCATGCAAAGTGTTTTGGTACTGAAATCGGATGAGTATTTTCCACTCATGATTTCTCATTGAAGAGAACTATAGTCACTGCATAGCTTAGATAAAAGTTATACAGTGTCTCTAATGGCAACCAACAACGTATTCAACATGAATGATTACATTTCCTACTCGGTTGTGCACTACGATGTTTACATTAGTTCTGGATGCATCTCAGGAATTTCGCATTATTCTATAATTTGACGTTGAGAAATCGATTTCTATTATGAAGACTACAAAGCAATCAATCTAGTTTTACTTCCTTTCCATTTGTCTGTCAATTGTTTATGTTCTTCCAGGTTTTTCTCTGTTATGTGTTTAACCTGACCGCTCAACCTCCTGGGGTCCAAATTCGCTCCGATATTTTGGACTCCCTTCGCCAATTTACTGAACGGGTTGAGTACTTATAAAAGAAGTCGAAACTTGAATCAGATGATATAATATCATATCATAACATCATCATCTTGCGTCGAAATGACAGGAGGCTGAAAATTACATAATATTTTTGGATGCTTGGTTGAATAGTAGTGCGCAAGCCAAGCCAATCTAATAGGAATACGACAAGCGGCGTGCCCAATGCTGGTTACAAACTGCCGGTTTGCCAAGTCTGAGAAAATATAAGACCTAATCATTTTCACAGATTTTTGGGATTTTCTCCTCGATTCTAAAAATGAAAATAGAAATTATAATAATTTATAGTGAGGACAGATTTATGATCTGCCTCAAAATGTCAGTGCGCTTGAAATTCCCTTTCAGTTACCTAGAAGAGATATCCTATATTGTGACACCTTGTTTTTGAAAATATTTGGAAGACAAATATTCAACAAATATCAAAATTTCTACTTATCTTAGTGGTGGCCGTTTCGGGAACGAATCTGCTTCCGTTTTCAACACAGTGGAAAAATGTTTATCATCTAAATCGTTTTGCTGATTAAAAATCTGTCCTTTCTGAAATATATTGAAGAATTTTTATTTTCAGGAACGAGGAGAGAAAATCCCAGAAATCTGTGAAAATTAATATGCCACCTCATCGGTACATTATAAGACGTAATATTTCATTCCATGTATATATGAAAACTATCCATCTAAGGGTGAAAATTTATTTTCTTTCCACATCTGAATTTAGAAAAATTCACTGTAAGGTTTTGGGAAGTATCAATTGGTGAGATGATTTGACTTTTTTCTGAATAGTTTATGAAGGTTCCTTCCAGAAGACGTTTGAATTACATATATGGTTATTGACTGGACATTTTTTTTGTTCTCAAACTGAAACTGTTTCTTAAGTGCGTTTCAAAAATGGTCAACAACAATTTAGAGCAATTTCAAGAACCCGATAGCGAGGGCTCTGCTTGAGATTTTGGCACAATGGAATGGAAGTTTTTTTGGAAGCGAAATGCCTTTTTGAGCAAAAATCGCTCATGAAGAGTTCATCGAGGCCAAACAATCAACTGAAACTTTCACGGCGAGATTCTTTTTACATGAGTTTTTGCGCACAAAAACAATATTTCTCTAACTCCTCAGTCACTTGATTCTGTTGATTCGCCTGATTTGAATCCTTGTGACATTTGAAATGTCTGGCTGTGCACACGCTTCGGTAAAAAAAGGAAAGAAATTTTCTATTTCCTCTACATTTTTTTTTATTTAATAAATCTGTATTTACCTGCCAGAATGGGTATGGAATAGTGTGGAATATAACGTCAAACTGATATGGATATGGATATGGAATATAACAACTTACGTATAACTAGTAAGATTATCTATTGATGAAAAGTTTCAGATACATTATTCAGTTTACTTCTCATTTTAAATAGAACACCCACTATATTATTCTATTTTTGGGGTATTGAGAAAATTTCATGATGAGTTTCATCAGGTTTTCCTGTATTTTCTTCTGTTACTCAGATATCTTGATTTTTTCGTGAATATTTGAATATCTAGCAAACACTACGCGTTTTGTCATACTGGTGGTAATCGCTTCTGCTGAGAACATCATCAATCGATTTATCGCATACAGAGTATCTGAAATTTTGTGGCCAATTATATAATTTTCATCGTTGAAAAAGTTCGCCGTGTATTCATGCAGAATTCAATTCTGCATCGATTCGCTATAACTCCCTCTATACCTATTTCTACCGGTTTTCTTGCTAATCCATATTTTATTAAATACTGTCTGTAAGTTCTTCGAGGAGGTGGTACATTCATTTTTCAGCTTTTGATGGGATTTTCTTTCCTCGTTTCTAAAAAATAGAGTAGAAGTTATTAAAAATTATTGCAATATATTTGTAGTAAGGAAAGATTTAGGATCTGTCCCAAAATGTCAGTGCGCTTGAAATTAAACCTTTATATACCTAAAAGAGAAATTCTCTATTGGTCAGTGACACCTTGTTTTTGGAAAAATTTGGAAATACAAATATATTCAATAATAATAAAACCTCTACTTATCTTGGTGGATGTTTCGGGAACGAATCTGCTCCTGTTCTCAACACAATTGAAATATTTTTCTTCGTAAAGTGACAATTTGGCAGACGGAGGAATTCTAGTTACAAGGTGTTTTCATTAATTGATATCGAATTTTCCATTTTCATATTCAAGTTTCAGAAGTGGATGCCAAGTTCTATCTATATCAACTGAACAAGAAGCAATATTATTGTCTCCGTTCAGGAGAATGCAAGCAGACTCTTTGATTTTCCGTTTTTGATTGTTGTCTTCTTTTCCTATGAAAATTGAAGAAATTGAAACGTAATACCCTGTATTTATTGGATGATCGAATGCAGAATTCAATTCTGCATCGATTCGCTCTAACTTCCTCTCTACCTTTTTCTACCGGTTCTCTTGCTAATCCATATTTTCTGTTGTTGGTCTCTCGAAGCAAACAAGAAAAGTATTGGAAGTAGTAGTACCATAGTATAGTGCCTAGTCCGTAGACACTCATCTGTGGTTGTACGCACCAATAATTCCGCCAGTCCAGAATCCAGACCAAAGTGTCACTTTTTTGGGATACATTTAGTGCGGGTGTATTTCATGTGAATTGGTATCGTATCAAACCCGACATTTTGCTTGTTCACACATCCGAATGGATCCAGATATGGGCTTCGTCTCTGAAGTTGCTTTTCGAGAAATTTGTGTCAACTCCTAAGCCTAATAATCAGCGAACACACACAGTTATCAATGGTCGTTTCCCTTGAATACGTGGAGCAGTTGGTGATTTGCCATACACTAATGAACAATTCACAACAAATTTGATGAATGTTGTTTCAAAAACATGGCGGCTATAACACAAACGATTTCAAGCGTCCCTATTGAACGACCCTTCAATGCCCTTCAAAACTAGGCATATAATATAGTTCGTCAGTATGTGATGTAGTTAGAGCTGATTTATACATACCCGAAATGAAGTTTCATAACATGCTATAACTTCGATAATTTGGCATCCAGATTAACGATTATCCCCTCAATGTATATTATTGATTCTGGAAGGTACATGATCATCACCAGGCCATTCGATGGAAAAATGAGCAGGACGAAGGCCATCATGTTGATACTCTTCGTGTGGGTGTATACAACTCCTTGGGCTGTACTACCGATGCTAGAGATTTGGGGGAAATTCATTCCCGGTGAGTTATAGTAGTCAGAATAATACAAAGATCTCGAGAATTGGAATAGTGCACACCTTCTGTGCACACCTTGAAGATGAAAAAAAAAACTTGATTATGTATGTATTTACCATTCATTTCAATTTAATCCATCTTTGACCTAACCATTTATTGTGATATTTGCAGAGGGATTCTTGACAGCTTGCTCTTTTGACTATCTCACTACGACGTTCGACAACAAGCTGTTCGTTGCGTCTATATTCACGTGCTCTTATGTGATACCTTTGAGTTTCATCATGTACTTCTACAGCCAGATCGTCAGCAAGGTTTTTGCTCACGAAAAATCTCTGAGAGATCAGGTAAATCGTTAAAATTTAGACGACACTTGAAATTGGCGCAGTCGGTAGGAACTCATCGACATGAAAATCATGATCATAGCGTTCCAATGGGGAATTTTCATATGATCGCTCGAGATAATACTTTGGATTATCATTATATAGCCTCATACACCCATTCTTCGATAAGAGAGTTGATTTCTTCTTCAATTTGAATTCACCTGAGTTCTTGATACCTAAACGGCCCTACCTTCATGTAGACCATCACTTCAACATCAGTTCAGGATGTGCAAATATTTGATATTCGAACTTATTTGCCATTGTTCAGTTTAAAGTTCTGCAACTCATTCTTGAACTATATCCTGGCAGTTTCTGATCGATTGAACCTTCTGACGGAATACTACATATTTCCAACGCAAGATGATCTTGTCTCTTGGGCAAGACGATTTTCTCATTGAAAAATACTATCGAGCGAAATGAATTCTGGTTTGGTTTGCCCATTAATATCATCTTGCCTCTCAAGCAATATGATCGTGCTCATTAAGCAAGATGATCTCGCTTCTTAATCAAGATGTTGCTTCCTCTTTTGCAATATGATTTCCTCATTGAACAAAACGATCGCGCTTATTGAGCAATTGCTATAACCAATATTATTTTACCTCTGAAGCAAGATGATCGTGCTCAATTAGCAAGATTATCTCGGTTATGAAGAAAAATGCTCCTCGAAGAGATGATCCTGCCTCTTGGTCAAGATGATCTTGCTCATTGAACAGAATCTTGCTTATTAGGTGAGTTGACGATTTTGTTCATAAATCAACATTATTCTGCTCATCAAGCAAGATGATCATGCTCAGTTTCATTTTGTGAACACGTCACTTGTGGTGAATTACCTCATAAGATCTCGAAATATTACTAATGAAGCTAATGGTGGAATTACTGGTTTACAAGCAATTTCCAATACATTGAAAATAATAAACTTCTTATTCAGATCAGATTCAGATCAAATTACTCATGCGAAACTGCTCCACAAGTCTCTCTATCTGAATGGAAATTAGCAGTCGATAATCGCAGATATGTTGTAGCATTCTTCTCAGATTTCAAAAGAGCCTTCGAGACCATCGATGTTCCTCTTTCACTGAGAAAAACTTGAATACATGGTATATCTAGTACTATACTTTCATGGTTCAGAAGCTACCTCTCTAACCGAACTCAACATTTCATTCATATTATATCTCGATGATATCAACTTCCGTGATGTGAATAAATTATTATTATTAATTTTTTGTAGTTAGCGAATCTGATTTGAAGGCAACTATCAATGAATTTCTCAACATCAACAAACTTGAAATCAATACAAATGAAACCATAGCAATGATCATCACACCGCATTATACACACAGTTCAATTGACAAAACATCAATAAACATCAATGTTTATACTGAGAAAATTGAAATTGTGGAGGGATATGTAGATGAAAAATTGAACATGGAGGAGCATTTTGAATATATCCATGACAAAATTGTCGAGAGATTTTTTTCCTTCAGTTGTGTTAATAGGTAGGTACTTGCCGTTCCATATTTCCAAAACAGTTTCATTCAGTCCCATTTCGATTACTGTGCTAGCTTACTGTCATTGATTGATGCAAATTCTATTTCCTCATTACAAAAGCTACAGAATAGAGGTATGCGTTTGAAACCAACAAGAGAAATGCTTGAAGTACTGAACTGGCTAAGTGTGATGGAGCGCTTGTTTGATTTCTGGATGATACCTATTTTGAATAATTTCTGGTAATGCTCTCCTATACCTTCATCAATTCATCGTATTTCAGCACCAAATTGGTAATCATCCTACCAGAGGTAATAATAACCTATATGTACATACAACGTATCAATTATACGATTTCAACGAACTCTTTATTTCATAAAGGATTACTGGACTACAAAATAGCCTCCCACTAGATATAAAACAAAGTGAATCTATGCATGAGAGCATTTGAAAAATCATTTGTTTGTCACTTGAATATGTAATGTTGTATTTACATTCATAGTTAGTTATTAACCTCACTCATAATCTCTATTATGAAATTACATTATATATATATTCATTATTTTGTCTTCAACGTTTCTACCATGAACTATGAAAATCTATTTCTTTGACTACATTATTTAAGAGAAAAAAAAGTTTGTATAGTAGGATGCCTATTTGAATAAAAGATTATTATTATTATCACTAAGCAAGATCTTTCTTATTCAGAGCAAGATAAAATGACGACCTTTGGCGCTTCCATACTTTAACCTGAAACGGTCCACAGGCAAAAAAGATGAACGTCGATTCGCTGCGCGCCAATCAGCAGCAGAAGAACGAGACGGCGGAGCTGCGAATCGCCAAGGCCGCCTTGACCGTCTCGTTTATGTTCGTGGCGTCGTGGACGCCGTACGCCGTGCTCTCGCTGACCGGCGTCTTCGGCGACCAAGCGCTGCTGACGCCCGGCGTCGCGATGGTGCCGGCGCTCACCTGCAAGCTCGTCGCCTGCGTCGATCCCTACATCTATGCCATCAGCCATCCCAAATACAGGTGGGGTGTCGGTTTTCTCTTTACGTGATATAATTATATCCTATATTATAATGTTATATATATATTATACAGGGTGGACAATCGAAAACGTACCGCAAGGCATTACAGGCTGGGAAAGAGCTTTTCGATAAAATCCGAAAACAGGTCAAGTTTGTTTGTCAGGGGGACACATTTTGACGTGACAAGTATAGTAAAACCTTCAACCTCCTAAGTACGGGTGTCACCTCAACTTTTTTTTCAAATGGGAAGGGGGGTCAAGCGATATCTCTTCAGAAGGGGCTTGTCATTCCTTATACATTGCTGCTTACATTTTAAAAATCGATCCACTCATTCAAAAAATTGATTCAATTGTACTTCAAAACTCATTTATCAGTCAAGTAAATGTTCGAATTGCTGTCCGTCAACCTGCATACAGTGGTATAAGTTATTTTCAAACCGTTGTCGTACCTTATGGAGCGTTTGGGGTGTCAGTTCGCGACGCATACGTTAATGATTCTCCGTTGCAACTGTTCTAATGTGTCTGGTGGTGTTTTGTGAACAACGCTTTTGATGTGTCCCCACAAAAAAAATCTAAAGGATTCAAGTCGGGTGACCGAGGTGGCCATTCTATTGGGCCCCATCGTCCTATCCATCGTCCGGGAAATGTGTCATGTAAATAATTGCGCACATTGTGGGAATAATGAGAAGGAGCTCCGTCTTGTTGGTGAATCAGTTCCTGTTCATCGTATGCGGGATCGTTATCAATGATATTTGTTAGAGCTGGGTCGATGGCATTTTGTAGTTGATCCAATTACATATCGCCTGTTGAATTTCCAGGAAGGAAAACAGGTTCTACAATGGCATTTCCAAAAATACGAGCTCACACATTTAACTCCTGGAGGTGTTGCGTGTGTGTCTCGTGGAAAATCCTTGGATTGGTGTCAGCCCAGTACCGGCAATTGTGGCGATTCACTAAACCCTTGGGGAAAAAGGAACATTCGTCCAGAAAAAACACACATTGAATAGAAAATTACCATTGTGTAACGCTCGCACACTCATAATTTCGCAAAATTGCAAGCGACAATCAAAGTCGTCTTCAGTCAGTTCGTGCACTAAGCGTATTTTGTAAGGATTGAATTTGTATTTTTTCAATACCCGTTGGACACTGGTACGAGACACACCCGTCGCAATATCCAATTGTCTTGTACTTAGCGTACTATCAACTATAACTTGCCCCAATACTGCTATCTCCGTAGGTTCATTCAGTACTGGATTTTCAAGCGCTCTCTTTTTGTTATGAACTGAACTTGTTTCGCGAAATTTGTTCACCAATTCGCGTACAATTTTTCCAGAGGCATGTTTGTCAGGATGCCGTTGGTTAAACAACTCCGCGACCCGATTTCCACATTCATAGTTTTTGAAAAAAAGCTCAATGATTTCCACTCTGCCTGCAATTGAATACACCATAATATTGAATTTCAAAGTCAACAATTCGTCAACACTACAACCACGACATGTATCTAGCAAATACTTGACCTAATTCAACCGTGAAGAAATGAATCCTCTTCATTTTTTACTCTCAAAAATGAGCCCAAGAAAATGTGTGCATCGGCAAAAATAGCGAATTTATTTGAAGGAACTTATTGCGATAGAGTACAATTGAACCGATCTTTGTATTTTTCATCCCACATGATGGTTGCAGTTTCAACGCTTTATATTTTCTGGAAGGGTAGATCGATTGAAAAATCTAAGCAGCACTGTATAGGGAATGACAGGCCCCTTCTGAAAAGGTATCGCTTGACCTCCCTTCCCATTTGAAAAAGAATGTTGGGGTGACACCCCTACTTAGAGGGGTTGAAGGATTTACTATACTTGTTACGTCAAAATGTGTCCCCCTGACAAACAAACTCGACCTGTTTTCGGATTTTATCCAAAAGTTCTTTCCCAGCCTGTAATGCCTTGCGGTACGTTTTCGATGAGCCACCCTGTATATTATAACGTATCATATATTATTCATCATTTCTGATATATCATACAGAGTTGTCCAACGAAAATTCAACATCTCGATTTCCGGTTTTAAAATGATAATGTGGGAAATCGCTCGGACCCGTCGATTTCTAACTTCAACCCCCTGATTTTCAATAGCAATGAGTTGTGTTGCGATACCTCATTTTGAAGATCGAGTACTATCTAACCCTAGAATTTCGCCTCCAAATTTTCATCGATAACAAAATGACAACTAAAATAGTGGAAGCCTACTTACTTTTGTGATAAAAATTATAAGCCAAAAAATAACATGTTGTCGAATGAAAGATATCAGAATGATAATAAATTCAAGGGCCTTTTTACTTGAATGTGACATTAACATTCTGTTGGAAGTTTTTTTATGTGGCATCGTGTTCAATTCAGTCATTTCATCAAACAACGAAATATCTCCACTGTAGATCGTCACCCCATTATTGATCAGATATTCGAGGTACATATTTTTTCACGATGAAAATTTCCTTATATTATCGACATGAAATCTTTGTGGAGTTCTAATGTAAAACGATAGCTTCAGTTATCACGAGAGATAGCGTCACTGTTTATTCAACTTCACAACTTGACGAGAATACAGCAACATATAAGAACGTGCCTAGGTATACAATTAGGTGTGTTTCTCAAAATCTTATTGAAGATTAATTTTTTCTATGATGTTCGAACAGTAGTAGCACACTGTTTCACTTTTATAGGAATAAGCTTATATCACCATAGCAATGTGAGAGTAAATCCAGCGAATAGACGAACTAACAAGGTGCAAGTTTCAAAAATCCATTGATACTGAAAATGACCTTGATGCGTCTATTTTGGCGTGCTTCCATAGTTAATCGGTATTTACATATTCACATTATAAATGTTCCTACGAAGAATCCTCGAACACCAGCAAATACTCCATAATTTTATGAAAAATCGCTCAATCGATTTTCTATATCCTTTGATAATTATACTATAATTACCCAGGCAGCATCATCCATCCTCATCATCACGTGAGTAGGATTTACACTATTATTCTATTTTATTCTGCCAAAACTCTAACGTACAGCCACTTTGATAACATCATTCATAGCGGCATTTATAGCGGAAAATCACTCGTGAGTGAACCGATAGATGGCGACATTCATCAAGACGTGATAGTTTCAGACTACTTCTATGTTAATGATCAAACTAAATAATCATAACCTCAACACACCATATTGTACAGTGACCTGCAAGAACAGCGCTATCATCTGGGGAGTTTCATAACTATTATGCCATTATAGCGGAAAATGCCGTTAGCGTTTTGGCGAAACGAAGCACCATCAAGGACTTCACCAGTTTTTTTAACGCTTCCGTACAAAATTGAACTTTTGACAGTTTCAACTTTGATTTCAAAATTTCAAAAGTTTCCTGACCAAATTTCACTTGGTAATTTTATTAGTTTGATCAAACACGTTTTTTGGAAAAGTACGAATTCTTTTTGAAAAATTGTTGACTGAAAACCGTCCTCGTGTTTTTAGAATCGAACTGCAGAGAAGTCTACCTTGGTTGTCAATCCACGAACCCAACGATGCGCAATCTACGGCGACCGAGACATCTGCGCCATTGTCCACGACTACGACGTAGAAATCTGGCGCGAAGCTCTTTCGAAATATGGGTAAAAAGTAAAAAGTTTATCGATACGGACCAGCTGTTTGGTCATACATATTTGGGATGTGTAAAGTCACGTACACGTCACGTTACTCCTATCAGAATAAGATGGTAATGCCTTCAAACCATGGACGTATAAACAATTGTTTATTGAAGCATGGACGTATAAACAATTGTCAACTTTGAAGTTCCATTCAGACTTTTTGATCTTTACAAGTTTCTTCCAATGAAATCTATTCTTGTTGTAACAAATCATCATCACATCATTCAGTCCCGTCCAGTCACAGGTCATGTTACGTTACAGAATATCCATCAGAAGAAGAAAGCTGATGAATATTTTCTATAATAAAGTTGCCCAATGTATTGAATTCTTGAACTTTTGACCCATATAATTATACTGGAAAAGATTCAGAAGTGAATCACGTTAGTTGAACTATATTTTGATTCACTGTGGGCACTACCAACAACAAAAAGATTGACAAAAAGGGTCGGGTCGTGTTACCTCATTTGGTAGGTATTTTGATTATTTATCCAACCACCTGCATTTTGAATTTTCTTCGTACATTTCATATCGATAATCAATGAATACAAATATGTCATTATAATTCTAGAAGGTTTTTGATCATTCTCTCCTCTCGAATAACATTGCCGAGTCTGCAAAGCGATAAATAGCATTTAATAATTATATTAAACTCGAAATCAAATATTTAATTATTTCATTTCAAAAATTCCAATGAGATTTCTAAATGTTCATAGTGGTCGACTATAAAATTGAAATACCTGCCAAACAAGACAGATAGCCCTCTTGCCATTTGAAATGTTTGTGTTGATGGTGATCACAGCGCCATCAATACAATTTTTCAATCATTTCGGAATCTGAACATTTATAGTTCATGTAACGAAATTCACTAGCTAATCTTTTCAAATTCTTATCTTCTTTCTCATCTGGTTTCAAAGTTAACCCATCACATTTCTTCACACAAAATCTACTGGAATGAATCTAGCTTTATAAACGTTCAGTACTTCGCTGGACGTCACTTCCAGTCCCTGTTTCGATATTGAAATATTCAACATTTCAAACCGTCTTTTTGAAGTGGGCGATAACGCTCCCTTGTGGGCGGTGGAAGCTTTCAGGGGAGCAGTAGAAGGTTCAGAGAAGATAGAAGTTGAGGCAATTTAGAGTGGCAGACGAATTATATCCCTAATAAATTACCTGCTATGGAATCCGTAGAATCTTCAGTATTCAGAACGAAATTTATATACCGTTGGATCTTGTTACCCATAAGAGATTTTTTTTAACGAATATTTCTTGTTAAAAACTTTTGTTAATTTTTGAATTCAGCATAACATTAAAATAACGGAAATAAATATTTTCTTTTATACTTGCAATAGCTGTTCTAGAGATACGCAACAGACAGTAAGATGACGAAATATAGGGGGCACTAGAAATTTTTCAAATCTCAAAATGGGCGGTATTCGAAATAATTTCGAGACTCTGTGTTTCAACATGATTACCTCAATGACATGATTCGTAGTCAGGTACGTAAGTTACGTACATCTGTGATTTTTGAATCGGTTCGTAACCGTTCATTCACATTTGAGTATGCTTAATGAGTATGTTATTCAGATAAAATAGTCTCAGCGAATGATTCCGATAATGATCCCCAGCCAAATTAATGTGGGCACTCGTAATGCTTCGAGATTAACTGCTTTCGAGCGTAATGCGCCAATACTTTGTATATAGGGAATTGTTCCGGCTTCGATGAATATAAGAGTTGATGAATAATATGCAGTGATTTGATGCGTACGGCGTACTTACAAGGTGTTCAACCTTTCTCATCCAAGAGTTGAATCACGGTATTGATGGAACTGAGAATGAATGAATCAATTTTTGTATCTTACCATTTCTTCTAATTGGTAGAATTTCACGATTTATGTAGTGTGGTTGAATATTTTCCTCAATTACTATTATTATTATTATTGTGAGTAGAGTAGGTGATGAACAATGTCAATGACTATGTATTGTGTTTCATTTGATACCCTTCCATACTTTCAACAGCATCATAGATTGTTTCTATTATGTATTTTTGCAATTCCATCAATCATGTATTTTACCAATCTTTGACTTCTTTAATTTGACGATCTAATTGTGTTCTCCTTGATGAATCTCTCAATCAATTTTTTTTTCCGTTTTTGCGTTTTACTCGAAAGACTAAGTAGCTAGATTCTCGCAATCGAAGAAAACTACCATCAGAGAAACTTCGAAATCCCACTATTGATAAACAAAAGTGTATGCAAAAAGTGCAAAGACATCAAAACACAGTGTTTCAATGTCTTTTGAGAACTGAGTTATATATTGTAGATTGAGGTTCAGAATAGTCAATGAAGAAATTTGACGAGTGAATCTGATCCATTCAAAGAATACATGATTGAAACAAATTCAAAATTTGTCAGGAAAAGTTTTACACGATTACCAAATTCCAGTGCAAAATTTCAGAACCTATCGCCAACCCTTGACGTCAATATTTGATTGCATCTCGGGCATACACTATTTGTTTATTAGTAATGCGGTCTTATTTTGTGATCTCTTTATGATCAATATCAATTGGTTGAATTATATCTTTGCAAAGAGTTAAAGTTCGATCCTCCAACTTCTGAAACTCTGATTAATCAAAAACCCTTTCTCATGAAACTCCATTGGCTCGACCATAGTATGGGGCCTGTTGGTATCATCACCGAATGATTCTGAAACCATGCCCTCCCTGTGAAATCAGATATCATTCTAGCAGGTACTTAATGGGATTCGAGCGGGATTAGGGTCAGGAAACGTTATCCGATTAGGGTTATAAAATCATATGTCAATTGGTGCACACCGTCAGTGAGAAGAAATAAACGGGTACGATGGGGTTTGCCAACTGGACCAATGTCAGCCCCCAACTCAGGTGAGTGAAATTTGAGAAGAGTCGCTAGCAGTAAAAAAATATGACTAGTATAATTTCAGGGGAGTCAAAATACTATAGGTATTCATGATTTCAACAATTACTTTTTCCATTGTTTCACCGCTTTTAAGATTTGAATTTAAGATCATGAATAATGTAACAATTTTTTTTTACAATCTGTGGAATGAGAAAGAGAAAATGTAGGAGAATCACCCCCTCTTTCCCGATTTAATTCCTTGCTGGATGAAATTCCCCAAAGACTTGCCATCCGACCCTCTCTCCTCCTTGAGTGGTCTTCAAATCATCTTTTTCAAAAATTTTCAAAAAAAAGTTTCGAGATTTCTGAAATTCAAGATGGCGTCTCCTACTACTAATGCGCTCAGCTTTCAGACAGTCATGTCGTTCGTGCGGTGTGAATGGTTTTGAAACACAGCAATAACTGTGAACAGTTATTGTTTGTCTGTGAAGTCGCACTATGACTCTTCCTGGGACGTACCTGGCTTCCCAGGGGTTCCATAAGTAGGGCTTAGTGCTGACGTGTGTAGTGTGTCAGTGTGGGATTTTAGGAGGTAGCCTTGTGTGTGTGATTGATGCAATGTTATCGGCCCAAAGTTTCGAGGTTTGGGCGTGTTATTGCTTACCTGGTGAATCTCATCGTATCGTGTATTGCCTATCGTTCCTTATCAGTTCTCCAAGAGTTGCGCCTTTGGCCGTTTGAACCTGTGCTTGTACTTCCGGGTCGTAGTTCTCCAACTCCCGTAGTCCTCTATAAGGATGGTTTCCGATGAGTTTCCGACTTCGTTGTGAGCGGTGTGAATCTCAGATCGTTGAAGATGGTCGCGTTGGAGACGTATTAAGGCGCGTCGAGAGCCTACCTTTGGGCAAAATAAAAATATTATTAAACTGTGCTTTGGACGAGGTTCTGTTGCGCCTGTATCTTCGTCCGATCAGTCTTGCATGTCTGCCATTCAAGTGAGGCGTACTTGAGTATAGAGAGAGTTTGATGAGGTGAAACAATTTTTGCTTTGCGGCTTTAGCCTCACCTACAGTCTGCTTGACATGCTCGGTGAAGTCGTTTGACCATGGTCACTCCAAGATATTTGGCGTTATTTCGATTTCTATATATCACCTTCAGAGGTTATACTCTCCTGTTTCCACAGAAGAGAACGGCCTTACTTTTGTCCCAGTTGAGCCATCTTCCACTTCCACACACCAGTCCGGGGATTTTGTGGCAGCTCTTCGAAGGTAACGGGTTACCATCGTTGACCTGGTTTGATCTGGCTGCTATCGCTGTGTCGTCAGCGTATAGCGATAGGAAGGTTTGATCTGTCTTCGGGGTGTCTGATGTGTTAATGGTATACAGGTTCGGAGTTACAAGTACCCTTGTAGTAAAGATCAGTACAGCTCCTTGTGGAACTCCTGCTTCTACTTCTGGCTGATGAGAGCTCATGGCCTTCCCTTCCCTCGGAGCTTGTCCGAATGGACGAGTCAATGAGTTTCACTATGGATACTGGATACCCCTGTGGGATCATTTTGTATACAAGTCCATAGTGCCATCACATCTGAAATTACTCGACCTTGTACCCTCACACAAGGAGAGCACTTATCATGTGTCTCGTACAGCCATGTACTATACCAATAGCAAACATGGTTCGAATTAATTTATTCACTGATCATATACAGGGTGGTCCAGGTTATAGTACCAATAATTCAACATTCAATGGTCCATCTAAATAAGTATAAATGCATCATATATTGTTTTTGAAAGTTCAGTTTTCAGAAACTTTTATACAAAGCTACTCATGAAATGGGTACTCGTTACTTTTGTCAAAACTATCCAGTGGCGTAGATACATGTGGGGGCTGTTTTACTTTTCCCGCCCTATTTCCTACTCCACCAGATGTTTTTCTGTGTAAACATTTTTTCAACTTCATCTTTCAAATTAGAAAGAGAAGTCACTCTTGTGAGATTTTGATTTGAGGCTTCGGTTACGAAATAATTGAGTTCGAAAAAAACAGAGATCTCCGCGAGGATGAAGATTGGATGGTTCAGTTAATAAGAGCAAGACTTCACTGAAAAATGACTGGGCATTGCATTGTCCAATCATAATAACATCGTTTTGATAATAAATTCCACTCAACCAACATTTACAAGATTTACAGATGAAATAAGAACCGTTCTGCTGGTTACTTTAGCAGTGATCCAAAATTTCAACTGCAATTCGTGAATATCATCTTCGAATCATCAGAGCATCAAATCAAAACTTTGCAAATGTGCTTTCTTTCCTACAAAATTGAACAAGGAATTCGAAAAAAATGTCTCTTTGAAAAAATAATCGTACCGAATTTGGTCAAAAACGTTTCAATGTCCTGAGAGTCATGGCAAAAAAATATGAATGTAAATAAAAAATATAGATATAATTGTGCAGTCGACCTTTATTTTTCGATGTCTGATGTTGAATTATTGCTATTATAACCTAGACCACCCTGTATATATACTCGCATGCGATTTCATCGTCGCTGAATAGAAGAAAGTCTGAACGAATCCAGAAAAAGTATAAAATATCATTGAAATGAACCAATTTTATTTTTCTAGTTTTCTGGGGTTTTCTCTCCTGGTTTCTGAAAAATAAAAATAGAAATTTTAATAATTGTCTCACTATATTTATAGTCGAGAGATATATACGATCTGCCCCAAAATATCACTGTGCTCAATTCAACCATCAGATGATCTGAATCATTATAATTCCTATTTTCATTTCTTAGAAACGAGGAGAGAAAATCCTACACAAAAACTAGAAGAATTAATGTACCAGCTCCTCGTATAACTTACAGACAATATTTTAATACTGTTCAATATAGTATTTCATTTTATTTGAATATAATTTTTCTATTTGAATAGAAGTTTTCAAAACTATTTCAATGTATTTGTAGGAAGGACAGATCGTGATCTGCCCCAAAATATCACTGCCCTTGAAATAGTTGATACCTAGAAGAAAAATTCTCCATTTGTCAGTGACACGAAAACTAGGAGAATGAGTATTGAAATAAATGCTGGAAATGTTTACTTATGACTTTATTTCACATGTTTTGCTATATAAAATCGATATAAATCATTATCTCGAAAACGGCTTCAGGAGAATATCGAAAAAGATAGCAACGTGAACTTCTGATTTTTAATTTTTTAATTTTAATTTTCTGTTTTAACCCATAATTAATGAAATTATTTTACTGTACAAATTTTCTCTAGTAGCTAGGAAGCTGTAATAGCTATTGAATATCAATGAGCATTTGACAAATTGTGCCAAAATATTCTGACTTTCATAGAAACTTGCTTTCAATTTAGAAATCTGATATAAACATGATGAATCATTTGAAAGGGACTTGTTTTCATTTCATGTTTGTATCAAGCGGTGAGATCACAAATTTTAGAAGACACTGTACAATGTAGAATGAATTACAGTAGATAGAACAAGATATACCAAGATATACCAAGATATACAAATACCAATGTAATCAACATTTCATTGGAGATGAGTTCTGAAAAAAATAAAGTAATTACTTAATCCCACTAAAACCGCTGGAAATAGGTATAAAAAAGTGTCATACATTAATAATCGGGAAGCAATAGCGAAAATTTGCAAAAATATACAGGTTGTCTGTTTTGAAATATCAGAGTTTTTTCTTCGTCGCAGCGCTGACAACATTTTAGATTGATAGATCGAGAACGATTACCCAAGTGATCTAACCTACCATCGACATGTATAAACAAATTCATTTTTTATCAGCACGAATGAAGGAATATATAATCATACAAAAGTTTTGGTGACATATCATTACAATTACAGATCTGATGATTCATAGAAAAATGATAGCTGTCATAGCATCTTTCATAATATCGAATTTGGACCACAGGTCTCTTGTCTCAGGTCTCAAAGCCTGAAAATATTTCTCACAACTTTTGGCTCAACCGGAAATGACATCAGCTTTCCATCCACCATCCACCGTTTTGGTGGCCAAATTGTTGAGAATAATTGAATCGACATCAAAAATCGTTTCCCTTCAAAAACTCACCCTGTATAAATATAAATCACTACTTTTTATACAGAAATAGAGTGATTGTAAGTAGATTTGTTGGTACTAGGGGAAAATTCGAATTATATGTTCGTGTTTGAAGTGAAGATTATCGATTAATCTAATACACTTGAACAATATTTTTTCTTGGAAATGTTTAATGATTTCGGACAAGCACATACGCGGTATCACTTGTAAGTGCCAAATAGCCGGATCATCCGGCTTTTCATCAATATTTACACACCTTCATTCCATTCATTAGGGTATTATGAGGACATGAATCAAGTTCTTGTGGCTTCGTGGCTGAAACCTGAGGAAGCGGTTCGAGATAATTGGACTATACAGATAGGGTAGCAGAAGTTTCATAATGGTTATAACTATTATCACGTGTTCATTTAGAAAAAAAATCCAACCCCAGTATAACGAGAAGGTTTTTGTTTATTTCAAATTCATCTCATGTTCTCATCTACTAAACATATTGCCGAGTAGTTCCAAATAGCGTTACTTTACCCCGATTTGACATATACTGTATCTACTATGGGTCACGAGATCCCCATGCCGTAAGCCATGTAGCAGTCTGTATGTTACAATCAATCTATAAGGCATATTAATCTTGTTCTTCAACTCTATGCCAAAATACGATACAACTTGTTCAATAATATTTTAGTTCTCTCTACTACTAACTAACTTTCGATTTCAAGGAGGCTCATTTCGTGAAATTTGGAATAATAATGATACAAATATTCATGGTCGTGAGTAAAATGTGCATATAACTCGTTGGAAAGTATATTTCAAGCACTCGTTACAAATATCAACTCGTGCGAAATAAGTCACTCTCCACACTTGTGTAATTTTCTACTAGTACTACTTGTGTATTTTCTGATTCCTTGACAGTCTATGAAATGGATAATCATGTGAATGAATATAAATTCATATATCTGTTTACTGTGAGTATCAAACCCATCAATCACAGTTCCTATAATAAGCGTTGCCATGGTAACAACCACTCGGTATTGAATGTCAGTAGGATATGATGTGTCTCAATCTATTGAATTCGTGAAATAACAACAGACAGCTAGGACAAGTACTGATATCAGTCGAAGAAAAAAATATACGGTACAGCTAGAGTGGATTCTGCGCCTACGGACTACGGCGTAGTGCTCAAACTTCGTCTTCATATACGATATGTATACATACATCATATTCACTCTAGTTGTACAAACTACTTAACGTGTCGAATAGAAAATGATAGGATTGGTTTTCTGGATGTTTCACTGATTAGGTCAAATAACACAATCATAACCGACTGGTACCATAAACCATCATACTCTGAAAGATTCATAAACTACCACTCCAATCATCCAATGACACGAAGAATTAATATCATTACTAATCTGAAACACAGAGCTACACACCTAGCACATGAAAGTTTCAAAAATCAAAATCTTAAACTTAATGAAACTTGAGAACGGCTACCCCAAATCTTTGATTAAAAAATTAGTATACACAAATAAAATCTCAAAGTTAGCATGAAATGTGAGAACACAGTTGAAAATCATTGTTTCACGAGACTCAAAACAAAAACACAAAAAAACCTGAAATCTAATGTCATTTACAAGATACCATGTGCTGAGTGTGAGAAAGTGTACATAGGACAAACCGGAAGGGTATCTACAACAAAGGATGACTGAACATAGCAGAGATTGTGGAAATATACACAATCAGCTGAAATCAATAAAAAATCCCACTAGCCTGACAGAACATTGCAAGTCATCGCTCCATAACTGTGACTTCAATTCTGTCAGTATTATAGGACAACAGACAATATTGAAAAAACGACTCTTGAACGAAATGATTGAAATAGCAAAACATGGAACAAAATGTGTTAACAAAGATCAGATATTGAGAATTTACACACCCCATAAAAAACATTAATTCAGAATCATTATCAGACCAGTTCTTCCAATCCTGATTATCTCATCTTCCACGAGCCTTTTTTACAATATGAAGAAACGATTCAACGACAGTTTGGTTTGTTCATTTCTTAGTGTTCGTGTCTGTGTTAAGATCTTTCATGGACCGGTATATGTATTTATACTTGATGTCGAATTTATTTGTTTCATCATTTTTAAACCCGGAAAACCACCCTTAATGTAAGTACCCATTAATATTGTTTTCTGTAAAGTGTTCGAAGTGTTTTATTTTCAACGACTGTTATTCAGACAACAA
Organism: Gastrophysa polygoni; assembly: GCA_963576655.1. Classification (NCBI taxonomy): domain Eukaryota; kingdom Metazoa; phylum Arthropoda; class Insecta; order Coleoptera; family Chrysomelidae; genus Gastrophysa; species Gastrophysa polygoni. Next base: position 40,430,496 of record OY755083.1, read on the forward strand.
CAACAACAATCAACAACAGAAATCATATTCAACGGTCGCCATTCTATTCAACTATACAGAAATGTTACAAATCGATGGTGTTTTTGAATATTTCAGTAATTATGCTAGGATACACACTTCAGTCCCTATAGGGATCAAATTCACCAGTTGAGTCCCTGTTTGGAGGGAAGTACACAAGAATATTATCGCTATTTTCCTTATATCGTTCGGTTGAGGCCTCGAGATTGAATTTTGATACATGAGAAATCACTAAATTCTTGATAAACATCTCATAGTTCTAGACAGTTTTGGAAATTCCATTCCATCTTTTTTATAGTGTGTTCTCGAATGTTAATATTCTTTCACTTCCATTCTGGAACAATCCATTCTGCTTTTGGAATATTCGATCAGCTCGATATGTCCAGTAAGACGACTTGACTTTTCACATATATCGATCCACTGCAGGACGATTGTTGAAGAAGTGGATGTTGTTATTACGGAAAGTACAATTTCTGATATCATACAATTCGATCTCATGAGTTTCCTCTCAATATTATGGAAGGCGTAGAAGGCCCAATATTTTTGTTATTCTTATTTCACTCTAAAATTCCGAGTTACAACTCTGCATTTCGCAATTTGGAAACAGTTTAGTGATATTCCGATGATTTTTTGATGACTATCTGAAATTCCGAGTTGTAACTCAGGAATCAGTAGTATTCCAAGTTGCAACATGGAATTTGAGTGAAAAATAAAAATATCGGCCCTTCAATGCTTCCGTACAACATAGATCAATTATTTAATCTATGGTCTCACAACCAGCAAAAAAAATGAGAGAAAAAAAATGTTACCTAGCTAATTCACTCGTACATAATTGTAATCGTTTCTGTCCCTCATTATCAGACCAATCAGGCACCACCATTTTTTGAATAAATCCAGTTTAGATGAGTGATTAAACCCCAACACCTTTTCAACCGCGGTTAAATTTTTGTCCTTCATATTGGTTTTCGTTTTGTCGTTTATCACTGATTTTTGCAATTATTGAGAAAAGCTTATAAAATCTGAATTAGGAAATAATCTGGTCGTAAACCACACATCCCATCAATTCAAATAGATTGAACTATCCAAATATATTTTGCATTATTGTGCTTTCCGGCAAACAGTTCCATGTACAATAATTTCAGATTATTGTAGCAAGCAAAGTCATGTTAAAAATATGATAATAGTTCAATCGATTGAATTAATAGGTTTTGGTATGAAATACATGATTATTCTAGATATTTTCAACTTTTTTTACAGAGTAATGAAACCCATTATGGAGGAATTTGAAGGCCTCCGTCTAGGTTGGAACGTGCCCCCAGAAGAATTGATCCATATCCCTGAACACTGGCTGGTTTATCCCGACATAGACAAGTCCTTGCATTTGTTGCTCGGTATGGTTTACTTCTTCTTTTTTGCAGCCTCCATCATTGGCAATGGTTTGGTCTTATGGATATTTTCCTCGTGAGTATTTAGAATTCAACGAAATGCATATGATTCCAATACTACAACATGTATTTTGTCTTACAGGGCCAAGTCATTGAGAACAGCCTCGAACATGTTCGTGGTGAACCTGGCGTTTTGCGATTTCGTAATGATGTTGAAATCGCCAGTATTTCTGTACAATTCCTTCCATCAAGGTTTCGCTCTGGGTCACATCGGTTGTCAAATTTTCGGCACGATGGGTTCCTTCACTGGAATTGGAGCTGGAATGACTAACGCCTGCATTGCATACGACAGGTGAAATATTTTCAACCATATACCTACACGTCTCACTTCTGGAGAATTTATTGTTTTTGTTCTTTACCGTTCAAGTTGCAGCTTCTTTGTGTTGTAGATATACAACAATCACCAGACCTTTTGATGGAAAAATTACGAGAACGAAAGCGCTAGTGATGATTATATTCGTTTGGATTTATGCTACTCCGTGGACGATACTGCCCTTGTTAGAAATTTGGGGTAGATTTGTGCCCGGTAAGTGATGACACTTCTTTCTAGCACCACGTAAAACCACTTCACTTGCTTTCTCTCAATCTGAATACCTACAATTCATTCCTGAATGACTGTCTGTCTTTGTCGGCCTAATGTAGGCATCATTTCGTTTCGTGGAATCATCGAGTGTTTTTTCTCATGTAGTCATCTGAACATGGATATTATTGTCTCATTCAGTATTTTTGAAAAACTTTTCATCTTATCGGCTGGCTAGAAGCGTCACGAAGCGTTGCCAAGAGTCTATAGCGTCTAGTGATAACACATGAAGAGGAACGACAACAGTAGGATAATTACGTCACCAATTTTAATGGGTTTTTCGGATAGTGCTGTAATTTGAATTCGAAAAGAAAGCATGTGAGTTAACTTTCAGAACGAATGATGCCGTTATATGATGTTTTTATATAAGATCATCATTACAAAGATGGTTTCAGTTGGAAATTCGATAGGTCTGTACACCTTCATTATAGAATAAATTCCGAGTTGTAACTCGAAATCTGTAAACTTTGAATAATAGAGGAAAATAAATATAATGTGAAATAGATGATGGCCTCTCTAACTCTTCCATACAGGATTTTATCATTAGAATGAATTTTACAGAGGGATTTCTGACCACTTGTTCCTTCGACTATCTGACCAGGACATTCGACAACAGATTATTCGTGGGGGCGATATTCACTTTCTCGTACGTCTTACCTATGAGCCTCATCATCTACTTTTACAGCCAAATTGTCAGCAAAGTGTTCAGTCATGAGAAGGCTCTCCGAGAACAGGTGAGATATCTATTCAATGCGAAACTTCATTGGAAAAAAGGTTGATCTAATGTCACATCAACTACTGTACCACTAAAACAGTCTTAAGATAATATACCTGAATACTAGCATGAGCTGTTTGAAATCAATTCTCCTATACTTGGATATCAACTTATGCTTTAGACAAGTAAGAGACGCGGTTATGTTGGTTATGTTTTGTTATTGAAGAATTGGAATTCATTTAATAGCATCATATTTCATCATCAATTGTACCAATTTTTTCTCGAAACTGTGAAATCGTACTAGTCTGTATAATCCAAAAAGGGAATGAGGGTTGTTTCCGGTGAAACGGAACGTGATGAGAAAGTATGAAATATTGAAAAATTTTATAATTCGTGATTCTCGAATCCAACATCCCTACCAAGTTTGAATCTCATGCTCTCGGAACTCTGGAAGCCTGAGCTTGTCTAAATATCACGTTTGATTGAAACAAATATAGGGTGGGGCAGAATTCAGAAAATTGATCATCCTGTATCTGTCCCAAAGAAATGTCAGTTGATAATATATCGAAAATTAAGATAGAGACATGTAAGTCGTTTCGACCAATAATGCACAGTTTTGACACAAAGAATTCATTACTTTGAAATATCTCGATTTTTCACACCCTATATATCTGTAATCATTTCCGCTAGACCCCAAGTGTGGTGTATCGATGAAATCAGCTCTTCAGTGAGAAATCGAAAATGGAATGAAATACTGGGTGTTCCATTTGAAATTTGAAAGTTGGTATTTTTTTTTTGAAAAAATTGCGTATTCAAAAATACAAATCGACGTGTCCAAGCGTTTTACCCAACACACCCGCATTTATTTGTTGTCGAATTTATTCCATTTGGCTGTTCCACACTGTATATTGTCTGTCTGTGTATAGTCGTACTAGTAGGCTATAGTGCTGTAGTGTGTCGGTGTGGGCAAAGGCAAACAAGGATTTATCGAAGACAAGACTATTTTATCAACAGTAAACACAAGAAATTTCGATTTGTCGAATAAGTTTCTGTTCATAATATGTTAATGAAATATTATTGAATATTATTTATTTCTCTTGGATTTTGCCATTCAGTGATCTCGCGAGAAAAAAAGCACGAAAAAATTGAGTACCTCACAGAGACTGTAGGTCGATAAATTTTGTCTAAGGTCAGTTCTTCAAGTGAAATATCTGAAGAAAACATTTTGAGTTAGTAAGGAATTTCATCCCAATAAATGAGAGTTCGAGTGTTTTTTGGGAAAGATAAATCAACGACAACAACATTTTTGAAAGAGCAGTTATTAAAGATACAATTCTGTCAAATGTTTTGGTTCGGTCTCTGAATTTTGATAAAATCTTCTCTGGTGGTTTTCACACATGTCCAATAATTGTTCAAAGACTTGCGAAGATTCCAAGTGACTGACAATATTTTCATGATTTTCTGGGTCAATTCTCTAGATGGGGTCTGATCGATACCGAAGATGAATATCCAGATATCTTTATAAGCTGTTGGTCACTTATTCCTACTTTGGTTAGCTAGCGATTGGTTTTTTTATTAATTGTGGTTTCAAGGCCAATTTCAAAATTGTATAAATTTCACAGTTCACGGCTTCTCCTCCCTTCCAAGCTGATTCATAGGAAGCTATATGAAAGAATCTCTTTGCAATCCATCTGGTTCATTTATGTTCTATACTTTTATTATTTCTGATTATGATATCTTTCTATTGCAACAAAACTCAACCTCCCTTCATCAGAAACGGCTTGTGAATCTTTTCGTTTACTATTTCTAGCATCACCAGCTTCTTTGGAAGGACAAAAGGATCTAATTCAATATAGTACCCACTAAAATATTTTCAATTCAAAGTTGTTTTCTCAGCATATTTGTTTCTCTCATATTGAGCCAAAATCTTACTAACAGCTCACTTTGAAACAAAACTTCATGATTTCCATAATTTATTTTTTCAATCCTTTGATTTCTCCACACCTAACTTCTCCAAAACGGCTCATATTGTGAGTTTCTGTGCGAAAAAACACAACACTCACAGTTGACATTTTCGAGTCACAGGCATTTTTATCGCCGTAAAGGATGATGCACCTTTTTATTGCAGAACTAATCAGAAGTCATCTCCAACGGCATTCTGTCAGTGGTTGATTGTTGATTTGATATGAGTAGTTGATCAGTACGAAATCGAATGAGTGGCTGAGATTACGCATTGCTATATACATATTTTATTCATTTATTGTATGGTGCATAAATTTATTCAATGCATTGGATCGATAATTATATTTTGTACCATTATATATTTCGTATTTTCACACTATTTTTAGAATGTGTTGGCAGTTATAAACATCAATTGTATTGTTTCAATGTTCATTTCTGAAGACATAATTTATATTTTTAGAATATCTTTTTTTGTATTGTGCTTTGTCAATGAGATTTTGTCTTGGCCAATAATGCAGATTTGATTAGCCATCGATTGATAGGACAAATGAGGTACCTCTTTGAAAAATGATGAAAATAATATTAGCAATTTCATTCGAAGGCAAAAAAAATGAACGTCGAATCCCTGCGCGCCAACCAGCAGCAGCAGAACGAATCGGCCGAGCTGCGCATCGCCAAGGCCGCCTTGACCGTGTGCTTCATGTTCGTCGCGTCGTGGACGCCGTACGCCATACTGGCGCTGATCGGCGCCTTTGGCGACCAGTCGCTGCTGACGCCCGGCGTCTCGATGATCCCTGCCGTAGCGTGCAAGCTGGTCGCCTGCGTCGACCCCTTCGTCTATGCTATCAGCCATCCTCGATACAGGTATAGTTGAATACGAGACAATTGGAACATGAACAAGAACCCTTTTTTTCACGAAAAATATTAACCGCCTTCAAAATTAACTAAAAAATGAGAAACTGGAAACTTGTGCCACTAATAGTTTAAGGCCGTGAAGTTGATCTTTTTCGGCCGAACCAGAAAGTTGCATCATTCTGGTTAGGTACAAAGAGACAAAGAAAAAAAGGATATATTTTTGTTGGATTTAACTGAATATAATAATAATGAGAATAATAATACGTTCATTATTCATCAGAATACAACAGAATGAACAGTTATGTAAATAAAAAATAATCTTGTTGAGGCGAATAAGGTGCAGGGTTTACTTCTCCTTGTACTAAGAACGTGACACTTCAAAAACGTTATGAGATCCGTGAAATGTCAGTCACTGATAGCGTTGTTGAAGTATTACGTTTTTATGCTTTTTCTGCGAAACTGACTTCGCCAGCAATTTTAGTTACTTCACGGCTGCTTTCACCTCATCGTTGCATTTATTTCGAAGATACATAGCGAAGTGAAATATAATTTTTTTTTGTTTTATTTCACTACTCCTCCAGTGGGACGATCATGTGAGGTCCATTGCGAAGACTGCTTCACAAAAACTTGGTTTCCTATTCCGTGGGAAGAGATACTTCACATCCCAGCAACTGCTTATGATCTACAAAGCACAAATTCGACCTGTCCTGGAGTACTGTTCACATGTTTGTAGCTCAGCCCCCAAACATGCGCTAATGCTCTTAGATTCAATTCAGAAGAGAGCTATTCGCCTAGTCGATGATACAACACTCATCAAATCATTGACCTCTCTAGATCATCGTAGAAAGGTCGGCGATATCTGCCTCTTTTATAGATACTTCCACTGTCGGTGCTCAACGGAAATATCATCTATTATGCCACCACGTGCGATTCCCAGTAGACCAACCAAACGAGCTAAGGCTGGTCACCCCTACACTGTCAGGCTCGAGACCTGTCGAACATCGCTTTACCAAGCATCATTCATCAATAGAACGGCAAAGTTGTGGAATTCTTTGCCAACTGAAGTCTTCCCTGATGCTTACAACCTCCGAACATTCGAGAAAAATTCCAACACCTTACTTCCCTCCCAAAATTCCACCGCTGGCTAACACGATGTTCCTCGAACATTATAGGTTTCCCTTTCGTGTTGTCCACAGATGAAAAATATGTTGCATATGTGTGTTGAATTCAGCGTTATCGAATGAAAATATTTTTTTGTATTTTCAACTTGTGTGCCTTAATACACAGGTAACTATTAAAAGAGCAATCTTGAGGTCGAAATGCGATTTTTGATTTGATTATAGGATTTTGAGACAACATGTATATTCAAATTCATTTTATTTTGCTATGTTCGGAAGTTATAATATATGCATATTCTTACTGGAATCCATCACAGTTCTGGTTATCCCGAGAATATAAAAAAATACATGTTGCAAAAGTATTTCACGAATAGCTACAACGAGTATTACTCAATATTCCTTCCAGTTATGCAACCATCATATATGATTCGTCATATCATTCCTGAATCTTCGATAAAATAAATAAGATATATCGAAAATTGTGAATGTATTGAAAATGTTGAACATACACGAGGAAGTACGCGAGGAAGTACAGGAGGAGGAAAAACCGGAATATCTTCATCGATAATTTGTCTAGCTAATAGTGTTATCTTAAATGTGTCACCTGGATTGACTTGTTACGATTAGTCACCAATTGTCTGACATAATAAATGAATTTCAGATGATGGATTAATATCAACCTTTTCCTTGACTGATATTGACCTCACCTGGACGTTCGATGTTGACTGGCATAACAGGTCACTTTCAACCGTGATTGGCAACTGTCGCTGTCTTACTCTGACTGATGTGTCTGCATCATTTGGAATACTCAGAAGACCTTTGTTGGCTGGCTAGACTCTCACAGAACTCTGGCTGTTTCCCGTTTGACTAGACTTGACATCTTCCTTCACGACCGTCCACCCATTCTTGTATTCTAGGCATCTCGTCTCGTTGAACAACTGATCCAGTAATTTGACTTCTATCATTTCATGTTCTAACTGAAGCAGTTGCAACTGATGTTCTGGGCTTACTTTTTCCATTTCAATTTCATGACCACTTTTTTTCTGTCTTGTAGTTCAATCTCTTCTAGAGGACTCTGGAACTGGTACTGGACTCATTACTCACGGCGGACTTAGATTTGATAGATTTAGATACATTTGAGGTTTCCTTTTTAACCTACCAGGTTGAAGTTTATATTCCTGCTTCTCCCCTTTTGGTTCGTTCACCAGTTTCCATATCTTGATTCAAAACTCGTTTGAAGGACCAACAATGCTGCGTACTTGATTTAAACCGATTGAAACTTTTGTTTGGCTTTCAAGTACTTTTTCAATCCAAACTTTATCAAATTAACAAATCTGCATTGATCATGGCATTCGTCAAAATCCATTCATCCTCTTTCCTCCGATAACCTTCTTCATACATGCAGGATGAGACTAGACGGAACAATTATCATCACGGTCACATGATGATTTTCTAATATGTGTCCACGTATGAATGCAATCCGAATAGATCCGAATCCTGAATGGATCATCGATAACTTTTTTGTTCTCAATACTTAATGCTTATTCAAATTTATATGTGACTACTAATTTTGTGGGCCTGCATCCAAAATTGGTTGAGTTTGGCCTGAAGCGCGTCCTGGCATGTTTTTTAGGTAGTTCAATTCAGAATCAGAATAGAAAGACTGTATTCACAATTGATTGCTTTTTCAACTATCTGGTGAAGATTTCACGCTGAAAAACTAATGAAAAAGTTCGAATACAGCGAGAAACATACGAGAACCCATACAACACCGGATACCCTATGGACATCCAAATCATGTCCAATTCGTGTCGGAATATCCTTGGAGTACTTTTGGATATTCATGGGATATCCAAACTTTACCCAAAGGGGATGAAGAAATGTAAAAGTGAAAAATATGTGAATCAAAAGGATAGAAGTTCAAATTCGTATTAAATAAAATAAATTACTGGAAAAGAGGTGAAACATTAAATTAGGTTTTGATACGTGTTCTTTTGGACATTCAGTGTATATTCATGAGATATCATTTTGGACCATTGAACTACAACGAGTCCCCAGCACATTCGAATCTCTCAATCTTTCCGTTAATTCAAATAAATCTAGGAAATCTTCCATAATGTAATTTATAATGACGAATTGTTCGTTGACGTCATTCTCAACACATCGATATGTTGTTTTTACGGTGGTATCAAACAAACCCACGTCGAATAGCTGAAGACAAAATTTGCAATGGTGTAACAATATTTTTTGATGTTATACAATAGTTGGCTGGATACTGACCAGTATATATTTATTTCCATATTTTCTGAGAACTATATAAGCATGAACTTACATGATAATCATCATCGACACACCGAATACTTGTTAGAATACAACGTCCATGAGATATCCTTTGGGTGAAATTTCGACGTCCAGAGGATATCCAAAATATCCTGAATGGGAATTCATAAATCTGGTGAAGTAGAATCGAAGAAATGCAAAGTAATATTCAGTAGGAAGTTGTCAGAGAACCTCGTAAAATATTGGACAACTTAGACCTGACTGACTGACTGAAGTCGCTATTTTGCAGGATTGAACTTCAGAATCGTCTACCTTGGTTAGCAATCAAAGAGGGTGATACGCAATCAACAGCTACCGACGCAGTAACCACAGCAGAATCTGCTGCAGTATCAACGTAAAACAGAACAGCGACAAACTATTCACCCAATATCAGTGAATCCAGTATTCTGAATATATTTCATGGAATTGAAATTTTCTTCATTTCTGATAATAATTGGATCCACTCGTATACAGGGCATTCCGGAATATCGGTCGTTGATTTTGGTAGGTATCTGAAATAAATTGCATTTAGAGTTCCAATTTGAAGGGCTGTAAATGCACGAGAATATTCATTGAACCGGTGTGGAAACCGACCTGGCTATCTTATTCTCATATGTGGATAATGCTTTGGAAAAAAATCGAGAATCAAAACTCGCCTAGATTTATATATTTTAATGTATCGGTCTTCCGATTATTTTGTTAGAGATTTTATGTTACAACTATTTTGCTCAGATCATAATCTGTATATCCTGAATATGTATAAAATATCCCTCATCTCATATGGATCATGAGGGGTGAAAAAAAAAATAAATCATTGCCACGTCAAAATGTATTTTAATTTTACATATAGTCATGCTCTATCGAGGTTTATATATTTAACGTCCACCGAAAGTAAGATTTTTCCAATATGTGACCATTTTCATATCGTCAACATATTCTCAATATAGACTTTTTATAAATACCAAAAAAAAATAAATGAAATTCAGGACAGTGGCCGTGATAGCTTTGATAATCTATTACGCTAATCTGTAAAAGTCATGAATCAAAACACATCTTTGAGAGTGGCTTTAGAACTACTGTGGCAGAGAATTATCAACTCACAACTCGTGAAATGACATACAAAATAAATGACATCTCGGAGAGTGGATATCAAAAAAACGAACGCAACACGAATGCAAGATTTAAACCATTAGCTATCCATTGCTGTCAGATATCCGTCAATATCAGACAAAGCAGATTTGAGTCAGCAGGATCGACGATCGTATTGCCATCTATACTCAGGCTGCTAAGCAATTTAATAATCTGGCACATCGGCATGGAGAATTGACCTAAATATCTTCAGATGATACAAAACAAATGACATATTCGAAACTGACTGTCAAGAGACATGACAATCTGTGACGTTGATAGAGAATTCTCAACCTGTAAGTGAATGCATCTATGAAAAATCATGTCAGTTTCTCGCAAAAAATACAATCTGCTGGTACATTGGCGGGGTGACAAACCCCCAATAGGTGTTTTTTCTGTGGTTCTTGTGCTAACTTCTGTATAATCCATCTATACAGTGAGCACGCGCACGTTGGAATCAGTTCAATAAAATATCTATGAAGCAATAGAAAAAATAGCTCGAACACGTCAACCTTCATTTTATGTTGCGCAAATATGAACACAAAAATTTTGGCACATAATATCTAATATAAAATTTAGGGAAAAAATAAATATCATTTTCATTTGTGATACATTTTTTTCTAGTGGAGAACAGGTGGCATATTATTATAATTATAAAACGAGAGCACCATATGCAGACTTTGTAATTTTGTAATTTAGCAACGTTACCATGTTGTGTGATGATTTTCTAAATACTGTCTCCTAATGAGTAGGAAGAATGAATAGGGAAGAAGGAACAAACTCTGTTGACCACCCGAAATATGATGATTTTCCCACGATTTTTGAGAATAAATAAAAATTTTTTAAATATTCCCACCCACGTTGAGGGAAGTAGTTATGTCCGATATATAGTTTGTGGAATTATTTTTTTGAAGGGGATACTCTTCTATTCTACAACGCGAAGTTTTAGGGATTCCCCAAGTTGATTCTCTTGTCTACATAAGTCATTGTGAAGGGCGGCAAATATTATTTTAGTCCAGAGCGGCTGAATACTCATAGCTAGATCCAGAGATATGATATTATATCTCTACTAGATGCACAAGTTCAAACTGAGTTTCTTTGTTTTAACACACTTATACAATGTAATCATATATATGATATTATCAATGAAAATTATTACAAATAATAAATTATCGTTTCTATTCCTCTCTCTCTCTCTGAGCTGGATCTAGAATAAATCGAATAGAAGATATAGATATTTATAGATCAATATACAATAGATTCAAGTGCATAATCTTATACTATCAACTCGATTCGAATGAAATTATTCCAAAATGTCGTTATTCTCAAAACAATGGCATGAGGCACACACATCAACCAACAGCAGAACCAGAGCTAATTTTCGATCACTGCATCTCTTTTTATGGTCGTTCCAATTCCTTTCCCTCTGAACTCGATCTAGTAGAGAATATATCCATCTTTATCCAGATCAGACCCTGGTAGCATGTAGCGCCATCTGAGCATTGTTTTCATAACCCTCTCATAAGATTATATCGAATTTCAAATCAGCCAACCTTATATGAACATTGCATTGAGTTGGTCCGCTAAAATCCGTGTATCACGGTCAAACAACTTGATCAAATCTGTTTGATGTGATATCATGCCTATTTGCCTCAAACAGTTCGACGAAGTTCAAAAATAGTTCAAAAATATTGGTTATGTTCACCGGCTCAAAGAAATTTGATTAGTTTTGATTGTGTCTGTACGGATATTGATGATAGGAAGTCGAGAAGGTAGAAAAATTAAATTCACTGCATAGAATATTGTTATGAACTCTTTGAGCTCGTAAACATAACCAATATTTTTGACCAAACTTCTTCAAACCGTCTGACATAGATTTTTTTGACGTTCCAATTTGTTTGAGGCAAATAGACAGGCATGACGTCATCACATCAAACAAATTTGATTGAATTGTTTGACCACTGACCTAGAGGTTTTCGGTCATTGTGAGACACGGGCAAAGTACTAGGATTATACAGCAGCGTCACTGTACCTCGCAGCTCATGGATTGCATCAAGTGCATTTTCGCTGACCTTGAACATTCAGAAGCGTGGCAAGTCCGTCCGTGTTGAGAGTGCCAGGACCGGATTTCGATTGGTAGGTATAATTGAAAAGTGATAGATACAAGTTTATTTTCCTGCACGAGGAAATATATATATATATATATATATATATATATATATATGATGTCGAATTTCGTGACTGTTAAATTTTATTGAATTTCTTTGTTTGGTGTCGAGCTTTCGAAAATGTTTATTTTCTTTGTCAAGACAATGAGGAATATAATGAATAAATATTCACTAATGATAATTGAAAATTACTTACTAACATGAAATATTATATAAAATCAGCTACAAAAAGAAACATAGATGTATAAATAAAACTGTAAGATGCATTGACAAAACTGTCGAGTTTGATCGATGACTTGATTCAAAACTATATGATTGCTATGAGTGATGTAGAAAATATACAAAATGTTTGAATGAATGAACTCAAGCTGGACGAGGTGAAGTATTATTATCTTTATATAATTTGAATAAATAAGTATAGATCGAACTGAGGTTCTTGATATCTGTCCTTTTATTCATTGTTTTTCATTATTGTTGATATGTACCATTTCAAGAAAGACCCGTTCATTGAGATTTTTTCGTAATCAAGAATTTTTGCATTATCATAGTTCATCTTATGATTCTTATCAATAACATGTTATCATAGCAATCATATAGTTTTGAATCAATGTCATCGATCAACCTCGACAGTTTTGTCAATGCATTTTACAGTTTTGTTTATACATCTATGTTATACATCTAATTCCTTGATATTCCTTGTGTATTATTGCGGTTGTGCACCGAAATTCGCTTCATCAAATGAATTCAAAATGGGAAGAAAAACTTGGTTTTCAATTTTTTCGTCATATTTTCAGATCATTTTTTCCATGACATTCAATTTTTTCTCCTTTAATTTGAGTAACTCTGTTTCTCTACCACTTCAACGAGATCCCAGTGGTGAGAAAATTATATGTTCGATACACAAAAATTTTGTTTATCATGTATAAACACCTCCACCGTGCGGTTCATGAGCCTTTCAAAAACAATATGAAGATGTAGTCTGCATCTGAATCGTTTCAGCACGTATTAGCAGTACAACGAACTCATTCCAAAGCTTTCAAGTGAGCATATCGTGTTCATTTCCAACTGAAATCTCAGCGAAATCTCACTGAATACGTGCCTGATCGTCCTAAATACTCGAATATGTATATATTTCTATGGTGTCTCTGCATCCCCACCACATGACTTCCGGCTGCGCGGGATGTTATGCGCGTACTTGAGAATTCGAGGAGTGTGACTCTGCTGTATAATCCGTATAATCCTTACGCTGTAACACAGGCTTAACGTGCGATAACGTACCAAAACCGTTACCATAGAAACTCCATCAAGAAATGCCGGCAATAGGTGGTCACCACGGAAACCGGACTCCGAAGCTGTCACATCAGACGTTTCGTCGGCTCTGCAATCTTCCTTAGGGAAACGGCAAGAAGACGGACGGAGGAAACATGGACCTGACCAAGCAATCGCCGACGCTAGAGACGCGCTTCTCGACCGTCAGCACCGCCATCAGCGACACCACCACCGACGAATCCCAACTGGAGACGGCCAGTCTGGAGAGCATGACCGAGGAGGAGGCCCAGAAGCTCGTCTGTCCGCCACCCACCAGATACAAAAGGTGAGTGGTCATCTGATTGTAGATGCCGTAATTATGCACTTATCTAAGAAGGCGTAGAGTGGCGAACAACCTATTTTTTTTTTCAAATTCCGAGTTTAACTCGGAATTTCAGTAATATGATCGATAGATAATCGAAAGACAACGAATTTTATAGAGTGTTCCCTAATCAATTAGAATAAGATAAATTACGGTAATTCTGCACTTATCATGCGATAGGTTTTATTCGTTTTTTATTTTGGTACTTACGTATTTTGACCTCAGGAATCCGAATTCCACGATTCTAACGTGCGCAAACTTATATTTTTTGAGATATTCCAGGAAAAAGTATGAAAATTACCCTTCTTGTTTCGGCCTGTTTTGTGTAGGCACCATAGCCATTCGAAGTTTCATTTCTCACCTAAGATACTCTTTATATCTTCCTTATATATATATATATTCTGGAAACTAAAAAGAAGGAGAAACATCCTCTAAGAATTCATCGATTTGAGCATCTTTGATGAATCCTTCTTTCATATGGACGGCGCTGTTAAATAATGTGCATCTGTGATTTTGACTCACAGAACTAGTGATTATGACGTAGATTCTCATTTGATAGCGCAGTCAATATGAAAAATGCTGGATCCGCCTTCCTTCAAGATGCTAAAGAACGTTGATTTAACTGATTCGAGAATGTTTTCCCTTCTTTTTGATTTCTTGAATGTTCCAGGAAGGTATAAAAAGTATCCTGTGTGAGAAAAGAAACTCCATGCCTACCCAGAACGAGCCGAAGAAAGAAGGTTCATTTCCATACTTTTTCCTGGAATATCTCGAAAAATATAACTTTGCCCACATTTTTATTGTAAAATTCGGGTTCCTGAGGTCGAAATACGTAAGTACCAAAAGAAATCGAAAAAACCCATCGCATGATAAGTGCAAAATTACCATATAATTTAATAAATATGTAATAATTATCCCAAATCCCCAATCTTGAATCTTTACTAAATTCGTGGATTCATCAGCATCTGAGTTTTTGATTATTTTAGTTTTCAACTGAAAAATATAGGAGAGTGATCAGTAAAATCAACTTCGATAACAAATTAGGTGTATTCCTGATTGATAAACTGTAACCAGTTTCTTACAAAGATATGATCTAGATATGGTAGGTGTTACCAGGTGTACCATGAAAAAAATCGAAAAAAAAACCCATCGCATTATAAGTGCAGAATTACCTAAATTACTATACATGTGTATGTCCGCAATTGTTTCGTTCCAAAAATACAGTGTGTTGAAGTTTTTTTTCTGAAAATCGGTGTATTTGTACTGCTTCGGCAAATTTCAGTGAAATTTGCAGCTTCTTTTGATGATATCATGTGGTATCTTTCAGACATATTAAAGCCGATACCGATATTTCACTTGGCACATTTCCTGTTTTTTTGCGTGTATCTCGCAAAATATATGTATTTTCGCAAAAGTTATCATCAACACAAATGAAGTCGACAAACTTTCCTACCTTTTTTATCCTTAAAAGTTATTTTGTAAATTGCCGGACAGTAGAAACGACACTTGTTTCGATACAAAGGCTATCAATGATACAAAAAAATATATGTATATGAGTATATATAGTGTGTCTCATTTGTTCGTGAGACGCCTTGTGAAATATTCATTGTTTGATTGAATATATGATTAAATACTGTCTGTAAGTTTTTCGAGGTGGTGGTACATTCATTTTACAGCTTTTTGTGGGATTTTCTCTCCTCGTTTCTTAAAAATAAAGTAGAAGTTATAAAATTATTTCAATATGATTGTAGTAAGGACAGATTTTGTAATCTGCCCCAGAATGACACTGCACTAGAAATCAAACCTTTGGATACCTATAAGAGAAATTCTCTACTAGTCAGTGACACCTTGTCTTTTAAAAATTTGGAAATATAACTATATTTAATAAAAATAAAACTTCTACTTATCTCGGTGGACGTTTCGGAAACGAATCTGCTCCCGTTCTCAACACAATAAGAACACTTTTCTTCGCAAGATTTTTCAATGTTGCTTGGTTTTTTGACACTGAAAAGTGACAATTTGCAGACCGAGGAATTCTGGTTACAAGCTGTTTTTTCATTGATTGATATTGAATTTTCCATTTCCATTTTCAGTTTTCAGAAGTGAGTGCCAAGTTCTATCTATATCAACTGAACAAGAAGCAATATTATTGTCTGCTTGCATTCTCCTGAACGGAGAGTGGACCTCGGGTAGTGGAATGACCAAACGTGTTTTGGTCGAAACATGTTTGGTAGCTGGTTAGTTAGGTAGCTACCTTTATTGGTCTCTCTGTTGCACAGGCAAGGTTGCATCTTTGGGTGCATCTAGTAGAGAATATATAATATCATATCTTTGGCTTCAACTGATATAGGGTTTCCTATACCTAACTCCAAAGGTTTTCGTGTTATGAAGGTTTCCTTATAAAAACGTTATGAGAATTTGAATTGCATCATTGATAGCAAAAAACGGTCGAGAATTACGATTAGGACAAATCATACGAATTTTCTTCAAAATATTATGTAGGTAGATTTTGGAATTTCAATAAAATACAGGGTGTTCCATTTGAAATAAAGACACTATTTTCTGCAAGTATGTCCAACAATATTATATCGCGACGGCTCCACCCTGCCTCAGTTAGCATATGAATAGTCCGTTAGAAAGAGTTCACTGAATATGTGTCACATACATTTTTTTTAACTTCATTCTCCAATTATGGTATATTTCCAGAGATCCCGGTATCATAGCGTTCCACGTCCCCCATAAGAAGTTGCTGGAAAATATTGAGTATAAGAAGGTCCAAGCAGAGCCTCTGGTTAGTATTTTATTTTAGGCAAATAATATTTTATATTCTTATACATCACCGCTGCTTTCCAGAGTGGTCTGTCGAAACTTCAGGATAATCTTATGCACGATCGGAGTGTCAATGTGATCGCATTGGCAGAGGAAAATCGGTCGTCAGCTTCGAACGTCAGTATCTTGACGAACAAAAGTGAGAAACGGAAAGGTAATGGAATCGAAGGGGATGATGCGAGGATGTTGGATCTTTTATATTTGCATGAAATTAATCATATTATCAGCAACTGTCAAATTAAAAATCCCTAATTAGCTGTACCATATGGAATGTCTTCATTTTCTTCACTCTGTACTGTGTATCCCAGAGAGAACACAAGAAGTTCGTTTTGCTATGTGTGTTTCCATGTAAGATAGAAATTGGTGACAATTGATTACAAAGTGTGAAATTAGGACATGCAGAGTTTGGACACTCGCAATCCTCAAAAGGATCTATAGAATCAACTCTGTTATAGTAGCGAGTACTGAATTACTACAAATGTTTATTCATGGCAATTAGAAGCATATCAGCCCCTATGCTTTCACAAATTAACTGATTTCGTGCAATTTCATGCTGATATTTTGCCACGATGGAACAATTTTTTTACTACTGATGAAAAATTATCTCAGTGTGAATCCGTAGATCTTCCAATATACGAATACCCTACGTGATTTCCATTTTATGAATGTGTCGCAAGGAATTACTCATTTTCATGGACTTTTGATTCACTCAATTCACCTTTTGGTACCTGTCTTGAGCACTGTGAGTATTGCATATATTTCGAAGATTTTTTGTATACCAACTTCGTGATCATTCGATATTGATTGAAAAAATAATTCGATCTAACAAACAAACTTCATCAGATAATGATAATTCTGATTCTTGTATCAAATATCGGAGAATAATAGTGGGAGTTATCGAAACTATCCATGCTTCAGACTGAAATGGTCATTCGTTTTAGTTCCTACTGTGGCATTCAGAGATCAAAAGAAAAAGAAAACGGTGACGGCATTGATGAACCAAACTGAATGGATTGACAAAATGCGAAATACCACCGACGGAAGTTTCGTCTATTTGACGTACGCAGTTCCGAAAGCCTCCGAACTGTTCAACCCTTATGCCTTGAGGTAAATGATAATCACCATAATCATTTAGTACCAGTTTCATTCATATCGTTAAGATATATAACCTGATGAGTGCTGACGTTTCATGGCCGATATCTATATTTCTCGACCCAGATAGAAATATCGCTGTCTAATTTCGGGACATCCTGTATAGGTACTCAATCTCTCGAGAAAGATATACTGAGAAATTCTCAGTTATTTGCTATAATTCCAGATCTAATCCAACTGCCTTGATCTCTGAGAAACCGTCCAAATACACCAGATCGTAATTTCGTAATCATATAACTGACAGATAAGTCAGTCAGTCAGCCTTTCCAAATCGAAAGAAATGCGTTATAACATTCCTTGATTTGCAAGTGTCTGATATTTCGAAAATTAATTTCGATTGCAGGGTTGTACACTACAAGCAAGTGGACAAATCGAATTTCTTCACGATGAGCGCCAAAGGCGTCATGCAGCACATCGGCAGCGAGATCACCTTTACCAGCCTCGATAAATGGGAGGAAGAATACAAGATGTATTGCCGTTTGATGGACATCAAACTGTTTTTCCACTTTAGAAAATGGAAAGGCTTCTACGTGTGGCGGTCGAACATCATCTGCAAGAAGCGGAATTCGGCCAGAAAGCACCTTGAAGAAAACATGCTGATCTTGAATCCGGTGCTGAGGAAAGGCCTACTGGACATCCAGGAGATGTGCTATAAGATGGTGGACGTCACCTTCACCGACGTCGGTGTGATCCAAGATATATGGCTCTTTTACTTCATCGAGCGGCAGATGGAGAAGCTCGACTTTATCAACGGCAAGATTCATGATTATCACGATGTGGCCAAAGAGGTGGTAGGTAACGCTTGCTATGGGGCCCTTCTAGGCAAAGGCTTCGTCGTGGATGAAAGAATTGTCGATGAGCCAAAGGAAAAACGAGGAAGAAAAACCCAGAAGATCTCCTATATCGAACAAGCTGCCAAGAAGAAGTTCTGTGAACGTCTCGCCAGTTTCATCATCCTCGTCGACTACATCACCATCAATATGTTGCACCAAGTAATAACGAACTCGGTGGTCGAACTAAATGCCGTCTTCGAGAAGCACTCCAACTTCCTACCCAGTAGCGAGCAATTGGCGAAACACGAACCGCTACACATCGAGATAGAACGACCCGATGACAGCCCCAAGCTGCCCTTATTCGTAGCTTACGTGGAGCTAGATGCCAAAAGACTCGACGTAGATCCCTCGTTGAAGGTCACCACTGACATGTTCCAGCAGATGTTCGACTTGTGGGAGGAGCAAGCGAGGGGAGTCAAGACCTTCGTCACTGATCCGTATTACGCGGCTTTTACCACGCCGATCATCAACGAGAAGGTGGAGGACAGGATTTGCGGCTGGGGACCCACCATAGACTTTTATCTAGCAAAGGACGAAGAGTTGGCACAACTCAAGCAGAAAGCTATGCGCCACTTGGAGACAAACTACGAGGCCGCCAATGTTTACATAAGAAGGTTCGAGCCGATCCAGCTGCTGTACGCGGAAGATGTGGTCGTTACCACGGAGGATATAACGGACGAAAGAGATCTGGAGACGTTTCGGAATATGTGCTTGAGATACCACAAGGAGATTGAATTAATAGGAAGCATTTGTGATACCCAAGCCATGGGTATATTGAACTTGCAGCTGTCCGATCTGAAGGAAACCTGCGAGCCAGAGCCCACTAGGTTACTGGGCATCTTAAAACACACGTTACCATGGATAGGCAAAACCAAAGTAGACGGGTTAATAGCCGATGTGGATGAAATGGAAACGTACCTCGTGCAAGAGCCGGTGGTGACCATCGATTACGTGAAGTATCTCGAGTACGTCGAGGGTTCCACTGCCAAGGTGGACAAGATGGAGCTTGAGTTGGACTATTGCAAAGAGCTGTATGATATTATGGAGGAGTTCGCCGTCAGCGTAGCTCAGGAAGAGCTGCAGAATTATCTGGGCTTGAGCGTTACCCTTGGCAATCTCAGGAACATGGTGGACAAGAAGATCGAAGAGACTGGAAATATAACGAAGCAATTCAGCAAACAGATGAACAAGGATATAAGCGCTCTGATATCGGAAGTCGGCACGATTAAGGACGAGTGTACGCAGCCATGGTTATACGACATCAGCTCGAACATAGCTGAGGTGTTGGAGTGCCTCACGGACCTGCACGATAGACTGGTCAAGTGCCAGAATCGCGCTGGAGAATTTAAGAACTATCAGAAACAATTTAGACTCGAAGTCACCAGGTTCGACGTACTAGACGAAGTGATGAATGACGTCAAGTTGCGCATGCTACTCTGGGACAGCGTCGAATCTTGGGCAAAAACGGTCGATGAGTGGTACCACTCGCCATTCTCTACACTCAATACAGAGGACATGAATCTGTTCACCGCTAAGAACATGAAGTACATCAATCAGCTGGATAAAGGCTTACCGCCTAATTTAATAGTGCCCAAGCTTAGAGACCAAGTGGAGCTGATGAAGGACAAGCTGCCAATCATAACGTACCTGAGGAACCCCTCTATGCGACAAAGACACTGGATGCAGGTAGAGAACCTCTTGAATCACAAATTCAAAGGCGATGAGGTCATCACTTTGGAAGTGTTGGAGAACTTGAACGTGTTCAGTTACCCAGCAGAACTCATGGAGATATCAGGACAAGCTAGCAGTGAGGCAGGGCTGGAAGCCTTATTGAAGAGGGTCGAGGAATCATGGAAGTCTCTAGAGTTCACCGTCATCCAACACAAAGACTCCAAAGACGTTTTCATTCTCGGCAGCTTGGAAGACGTCCAAGCGGTCTTGGACGAGAGCAACATCAACATAACGACAATTGCGAGCTCGAGGCATGTAGGGCCGATCAAGACGCGCGTAGAAGAATGGAGCAAGAATCTAGAGCTGTTCTCCACTACCTTGGACGAATGGATGACGTGCCAGCAGAGCTGGATCTACTTGGAAGTCATCTTCTCAGCTCCTGATATCCAGAGGCAACTGCCAAACGAAGCGAAGCTGTTCGTCGTGGTCGACAAGTCGTGGAAGGGAATTATGAGGAGGACGGCGAAAATGCCTTTAGCTATGGAAGCCGCTCTCCAGCCTGGCTTGCTGGAGACCCTGCAAAAGAACAACGCCCTCTTGGAGCAGATAATGAAGTGTCTAGAGTCATACCTGGAAACGAAACGAGTTGCTTTCCCTCGCTTCTACTTCCTATCCAACGACGAACTGCTCGACATCCTGGCGCAAACAAGGAACCCTCATGCAGTCCAGCCCCACCTGAGGAAATGTTTTGACGCCATCGCCAAACTTGAGTTTGGCGTCAAGGCGCCCGAAGAGGATGGGTCTCAGCCCCGATCCGACAAGAAGATTCCTGAGTCGACCACTGCCATTCTCACCACCGACATCGTTGCCATGATCAGCCCCGAAGGAGAAAGGGTTCAGCTCGGCAAGGGATTGAAGGCGCGAGGTAACGTAGAGGATTGGCTAGGCAAGGTCGAAGAGTCGATGTTCCTCTCACTGCGAAGATTGATGAAACAGTCGCTCAATCACTACATGCAACACGCGCGTACAGAATGGGTGGTGAGCCACGCCAGTCAAATCGTCCTCGCCGTATCCCAGATAATGTGGGCCAGAGCAGTGCATGAGATCATGGATGGCGCCGGCAACAAGTACAAGAAGCTGCAGGAGTTTGAGACATCGTGCATCTCTGATCTCAATGATCTGGCCGTCCTGATCAGAACAGACCTTCCTGTGGTCACCAGAAAGATCCTCATCGCCCTCATCACCATCGACGTCCACGCGAGAGACACAATCCACAACTTGGTGAAGAATAAGATTACCGACAGCTCCAGCTTTGAGTGGCTGAAAGTGCTGAGGTACTACTGGGACGAGGACATCGATGACTGCTTGGCTAGAATGTCCAGCGCCGTTTATGTGTATGGTTACGAGTACTTGGGTGCGTCAGGGGTGCTGGTAATCACTCCTCTCACGGACAAGTGTTATCTTTGTCTCATGGGCGCCCTCCAGCTGGACTTGGGAGGTGCTCCGGCCGGTCCTGCTGGTACTGGGAAAACCGAAACGACCAAGGACATGGCGAAGGCTCTGGCAATCCAGTGCGTCGTGTTTAACTGCTCTGAGGGGCTGGACTATAAGATGATGGGCCGGTTCTTTTCTGGACTGGCACAGTCTGGCGCGTGGTGTTGCTTCGATGAGTTCAACCGTATCGACATCGAGGTGCTGTCAGTAATTGCGCAGCAACTGATCACGATCAGGAACGCCAAGGCCGCCAAGCTGAGCAGGTTTATGTTCGAAGGGAGGGAGATCAAGCTGGTGCAAAAGTGCGCTGCGTTCATCACGATGAATCCCGGCTATGCGGGTAGGACTGAGCTTCCGGATAACCTGAAAGCCTTGTTCAGACCAGTATCGATGATGGTGCCCGACTACGCGCTCATCGCCGAGGTAATTCTCTACTCAGAGGGGTTCGAATCGTCGAGGAATCTATCGCAAAAGATGGTGCAGATGTACAAGCTGTGCAGCGAGCAGCTGTCCCAGCAGGACCACTACGATTTCGGGATGAGGGCTGTCAAGAGCGTTCTCGTCATGGCTGGCTCCTTGAAACGTGCTAATCCCGATCGCAATGAAGAAGTAGTACTGATTTGCGCCTTGAGGGACAGTAATCTACCCAAGTTCCTTGCAGATGATGCCGTACTTTTTCAGGGCATTCTGGGGGATCTATTTCCTGGCGTTGAACTCCCCGTACCCGACTACGGGGTGTTTCAGAACACAATTTTGGATTGCCTGCTCGCGGGGAATTTCCAACCGGAAAGTTGCATGGTCAACAAAATCATCCAGCTGTACGAGACGATGATTGTGCGTTGGGGAGTGATGTTAGTGGGACCGACTGGAGGTGGTAAAACCACCATTTTAAATACGTTGAATAGGACCTTGACGAAAATGTTCACTGACGGTATAGCCGGGCCGTATTTCAGGCCGGTTCGAACGTACACGATGAACCCCAAGGCCATCACTGCCGGTGAACTCTACGGTGAGGTCAATCCTTTCACGCTCGAATGGAAAGACGGCTTGATGGGAATCATGATGAGGACAGCGGTCGGATTCACTACCGAGGAACACCAGTGGATAATATGCGACGGCCCAGTGGACGCCGTTTGGATAGAGAACCTCAACACCGTCCTCGACGACAATAAAATGTTGTGTTTGGCAAACTCGGAGCGAATCAAACTGACGCAATGGGTTCACATGGTGTTCGAGGTGCAGGATCTCGCCCAGGCATCACCTGCAACTGTCAGCAGGTGCGGCATGGTCTACGTGGACTCGGAAGAACTGAAGTGGATGCCCTACGTCCGATCTTGGGTAGCCGGCATCAAGGAGGCTATCCTCAGTCAAGAAATGAAGGAGTTCATTATAGGCTTGTTTCAATACGCTGTAGAGAATGGTTTCAACTTCTTGAAAAAGAACTGCCATCATTCGATCAACCAGGTGGATGTCAGCAAAGCGAAGATGGTTTGCAGCCTGATTGAGAGTTTCCTTAGTATACCTGGTGCCATGGAAAAGATTGGCGAGAAGAGCAAAGTTCGCACCTTCCTCTGCCAGACATTTGTACTCTCGTACATTTGGGGCATGGCTGGGAATCTTTTCGATGAGAGTAGGGAAAAGTTCGAGGTGTTTGTGAGGGAGCAGTTCGATGAATATGCGGATGCCAAATTGCCGGCGGGGACAGACATTTGGTCTATATACATGGATGTGGCAGGACATCGGCTCGAGCCGTGGGTGAGAATCACTCCCCAGTTTCAGTACGACAAAGAGATACCGTTCTTCGAGACCTTGGTACCCACGATGGACACCGTGCGTTTCGGTTATATCATGGAGAGGCTCATTTACGTGAACCAACCGGTGTTTCTAACTGGCGATACTGGGGTCGGGAAGTCTGTTGTCGCAAAGGATGTTTTGACCAGGCTCAACGACACTAACCTGTTCGTGCCGGCAACTTTGAATTTTTCGGCACAGACTAACAGTTTCAGAACGCAAGAAATCATAGAGCTGAAGTTGGAGAAGAAGAAGAAGACTCTTCTGGGTGCCCCTGTGGGGAAGAAAGTTATAATTTTCGTTGACGATGTCAACATGCCCAAGCTGGAGACGTACGGAGCTCAACCTCCCATCGAGCTATTGAGGTAATCAACCAATGTAAGCATCGATAACTTTATCAACATTCCCTATTTTTCCAGACAATTCTTGGACTACGGTGGTTTGTACGACAGAGAAAAAATGTTTTGGAAGGACATCCGTGACGTCATCGTGACGGTAGCTTGCGCTCCGCCTGGTGGAGGCCGCAACCCTCTGACTCCGCGCTTTGTGCGACACTTCGGCATGCTGCTGATACCACCACCCAACGAATACTCACTCAAAGCCATCTTCAAGGCCATCATTAAGGGCTTCCTCAACGACTTCGCCAACGAGGTGCGCGACCTCGGTGACTACATGGTGAACGCAGCGGTAGAGATTTACGACAGAATAGCGAGAGAACTACTTCCGACGCCCGCCAAGTCGCACTACGTGTTCAACCTGAGAGATCTATCCAAGTGCATGCAAGGCGTTACGCAAGCCGATTCAGGAACGCTTCGAGAGGAGAGCGCCATGCTGAGGCTGT
Source organism: Gastrophysa polygoni (assembly GCA_963576655.1). Taxonomy (NCBI): domain Eukaryota; kingdom Metazoa; phylum Arthropoda; class Insecta; order Coleoptera; family Chrysomelidae; genus Gastrophysa; species Gastrophysa polygoni. The sequence continues at coordinate 40,455,045 of OY755083.1, forward strand.
TTTACCACGAGTGTCTGCGCGTTTTCCACGACAGGCTCATCAACGTCGAGGACAAATCCTACTTCTACTTCTTGATGAAGGAAGTTTGTACAAGGAACTTCGGAACAGGAGTGGTCAACCTTCCCGACGAGCCGGTGATCGTCAACCCACCGGTGTTGCTGTTTGGCGACTTTCTGCAGTTCGGCGCCGAGAAGGCCAACAGGCTCTACGAGGAGTTGAAAAACGTAGACAAGGTGAAAAGTGTCTTGCAAGACTACCTGGATGACTTCAACCTGACAACTTCCAAAGAGATGCAGCTGATTTTCTTCATGATGGCCATCGAGCACTGCGTTCGCATCGCAAGGATTTTGAGATCCGAGCGAGGCAACGCCCTACTAGTGGGCGTTGGTGGCATGGGCAAGCAGAGTCTCACCAAACTAGCCTCGCACCTCAATCAGTACAAGTGCTTCCAGATTGAGCTGACAAGAAACTATGACCACAGCTCCTTCTTTGAGGACTTGAGGAAAATGTGCGCCAGCGCTGGCGTCGACAACCAAGACAGCGTTTTCCTCTTCACGGACACACAGATCGTCCAGGAAGAGTTTTTGGAGGACATCAACAATCTCCTGAATTCTGGAGAAGTACCCAACTTGTATGAAGCCGATGAATACGAGAAGGTTATCATAGGGTGCAGACCTGCATGTAAGGAAGCTGGTATCGACGAGGGTAACAGAGATGGCATATATGAATTTTTCATCAGCAGGGTGAGGAACAAACTGCACTTGGTCATCTGCATGAGTCCGGTGGGAGACGCCTTCAGACGCAGATGTCGGATGTTTCCCTCTTTGGTGAACTGCTGCACTATCGATTGGTTCGAGAAGTGGCCGCGAGATGCATTGCTCTCCGTAGCGCAAAACAGCCTCAAGGATTTGGGTTCGGAGGAGGTGTGCAATAGTCTAGCCAATGTATGCGTAGCGATGCACGAGAGCGTCGAAGCAATGACTGAGAGATTCTACAATGAAATGAGACGGTACTACTACACTACGCCAAGCAGCTACCTAGAGCTCATTAAGCTTTACAAGGTGATGCTCAAAATGAAAGTGGAACAGGTCTCTAAGACGAGGGATAGGATAGCCAATGGATTGAAGAAGCTCTACGAGACAAACAGCGTTATCGACTCGATGAAGGAGACGTTGATTGCGCTGGAACCTGAACTAGCAAAAAAATCTATCGACGTGGCGGAGTTGATGAAGCATCTGGCTAAGGAGCAGAAGCAAGCTGACAAAGTTCGAGTCGTCGTCAAAGGAGATGAGGAGGTGGCGAAGGTCAAAGCAGATGAAACTCAGGTGTTGGCCGACGATGCCCAGAGGGATTTGGATACGGCATTACCAGCGCTAGAAGCAGCGAAGAAGGCACTAGATTCGCTCAACAAAAACGACATCAATGAGCTGAAAGTGTTCCAGAAGCCTCCTAAGTTGGTGCAGTTCGTTATGGAGTCGATTTGCTTGCTGCTCGGAACCAAGACCGATTGGGCGTCGGCAAAACAAGTGCTGGGAGATGCTAATTTCCTCAAGAAACTCCAAGAGTACGACAAGGATCACGTGAGCGATATGGTGTTGAAAAAGCTGAAGGTATACGTGGAGCATCCGGATTTCACGCCAGAGAAGATAGCTACCGTCTCGAAAGCTTGCAAAAGCATGTGCATGTGGGTGCGAGCTATGGACATGTACTCGAAGGTGTACAGGATCGTCGAGCCGAAGAGGAAGAGATTGCAGGGGGCCGAGAAGGAACTGAATCAGGTGATGTCGTTGCTTCGCGAGAAACAGCGAAAACTTGCCGAAGTGGAGGCGATGATAGCTAACCTGGAGGCGCAGTTCAACGCCACGGTGGCGGAAAAAGAAGCTCTAGAACATAACATTGAGTTGACTTCGAACCGGCTCAATCGAGCCGGTCGCTTGAACATCGCCTTGGGAGACGAGCAGATCAGGTGGGAGGAAAGCGTTAAGCGCTTTGCTGTAGAGTTGGACAACTCCCTTGGCGACGTGCTCATGGGTGCGGCGTGCGTAGCGTATCTGGGAGCCTTCACCAGTCACTACCGCGTGGAACTGGTGCAGATGTGGGAGCAGACTTGTATGCAGCAGGCGATATCTTCGACTGAGAACTTCAGTCTGGTCACTGTGCTTGCGGATCCTTACGATATCCGCATGTGGAACTCTTGCGGCCTACCAAGAGACAACGTCTCCACAGAAAACGCCATCTTGGTGACTAAGGCTAGCCGCTGGCCGCTGATGATAGACCCGCAGGAGCAGGCTAACCGCTGGATCCGGCAGATGGAGATAGACAACGGGCTCAAAGTCATCAAGCTGACCGACTCAAACTTCATGAGAGTGCTGGAAACTGCCATCCGGATCGGCATGCCGGTGTTGTTAGACGAAGTCGGCGAGACTCTGGATCCGACGCTTGGGCCGGTGCTTCTTAAGCAGACCTTCGTCCAAGGAGGCAGGCTGCTCATCCGACTGGGTGACTCCGACGTCGAATACGACGATCACTTCCGTTTCTACATCACGACGAAGCTGTCTAACCCGCACTACCTACCCGAAATATGTATACAAGTGACATTAGTCAACTTCACGGTTACGCCGTCAGGCTTGGAGGACCAGCTGCTGTCGGACGTTGTGAGGCTCGAGCGGCCTGAGCTGGAGCAGCAGCGAACAGAGCTGATAGTCCGCATCAACAACGACAAGACGCAGCTGAAGAACATCGAGGATAAGATCCTCTACATGCTGTACCACTCAGAGGGCAACATTCTGGACGATGAGGAATTGATCGAGGCGTTGAACGAGAGCAAGGAGACTTCGGCCATTATCGAGGCTCGTCTCGTCGAGACCGAAGCCACTGAGGAGAAGATATCGGTGGCGCGAGAGAAGTACAGATCCGTCGCCACCAGAGGTTCGGTGCTGTACTTCGTGGTCGCTCAACTGGCCGAGATCGATCCTATGTACCAGTACTCTTTGAAGTATTTCAACCAGATCTTTAACCACGTTATCGAAACCAGCGAGAAAAACAAAGAATTGAATGCTAGACTTGACATTTTGTACAGAGAGATCACGCTGGCCGTGTACACGAACGTGTCTAGGGGGCTCTTCGAGCGACACAAGCTAGTCTTCAGCTTTATGTTGTGTGTGGCTATTTTTCTGCAGAACGGGACGATCCTCGAAAGCCAATGGAGTTATTTGCTCCGAGGAGCGGTCGGTTCGAAGGGTACCGACGCGAAGAAGCCAGACTCTCCGATGATTACGGACGCGACGTGGCAGGCCGCCAACTACCTGTCGACGGCGTACGAAAGCTTCCAGGGATTCCCCGAAGACATCACCAATCAGATAAATGTAAATCTGGGCGACTTCAAGCTTGTCGTAAGCTTAGTTCCCAAAGCGCCGAAATCTATTCGCAACTGGAGCGCAGTGATAGACGATTTCGAAAAATTGATGCTGATTAAGACTTTGCAAGAAGAGAAACTGGTCTTCGCCATAACGGAGTACGTGAAGATCAAGCTTGGCAAGGTGTTCATCGAGAGTCCGCAGGTCTCGCTCAACGTTCTTTATCAAGATACCTCCAACGCGGTGCCGCTGATCTTTGTGCTGAGCACCGGCTCTGATCCCTTTGGCGCCTTCCAGCGCTTCGCCTCCGAGATGGGCTACTCAGACAAGGTGAAGTCCATCTCGCTCGGCCAGGGACAGGGTCCAGTAGCGGAGAAGCTGATTCAAGGAGCGGTCGACTCGGGCGACTGGATCTTCCTGCAGAACTGCCACTTGGCCACCTCGTGGATGCTGGCCATGGAGAAGATCGTACTAGAGATTGCTCGCGATGCCAGCAAGGTGAACAAGCAGTTCAGGTTGTACATGAGTTCGATGCCCTCCAAAACTTTTCCGGTGTCAGTGCTACAGAATTCGGTCAAGGTGACCAATGAACCCCCTAAAGGGTTGAGGGCCAACATCAGAAGGGCGTTCACGGACATGACGGAGGATTTCTTCGAAAACCATCGTGAGTGTAACGATTGATATTGTTATTACCATGATATTGACGATATATTGAGAAAATTAAATCATGGGAGGTGCCTGTTTGAAGACAACGATAATAATTTGTTTTTGTTACAAATTCTTTGAATTGTCTTGATGTTTTGTTTAGTAATTAGTTCCTCGGAAAATTCAAAAGACAGTGCATGTTTTTTTCAAACAGCTCTAGAGCAAAGCTGGAGGAACATGCTCTTTGGCATATGCATGTTCCATGCCGTGATACAAGAGAGAAAGAAGTTTGGGCCTCTGGGGTGGAACATCGTTTATGAGTTCAACGACAGCGACAGAGACTTCGCCTTCAATACTCTCAAGATGTTTTGCGAAACAGGAACCATCCCGTGGGACGCTTTAGAATATCTGACAGGTAAACTGATATGTTACTGTTACTGTTACTGTTACTGAAATTTCGATTGATGGATACTGATTTCCATTGTATTATCTGGTTCGTCTTGAAATAGCTTATAAAACATGCTTATTCAATCGGGATATGTTATTGTCAAAAGGAATTTCATATTCTTCTCACAAATCGGTGCTGATTTGAGAGCAATGTTATAATCGGTAGCTCTAACATCATTGTCTCCAATATGTTTGTGATGAGTCCATTATATTTCTTGCGAGTTTATGATAACATTGATGTTAGAAATTCATTCAAGATTTATTCCAGGCCCATATCATCTATTTTCTCAGTGTGACCCTTATTCAGATTCAATTCATATCATTACTATCTGTTATGTCACAGCACAACAGCCTAGCTGGGTAGTGGATCTAGTTGACATCTTGTGCAAGCACGGGGCGCCAGCCAATTATTCAATTGACAGGGTGTGGATTCGTACAAAACAAAAACAAAATGTAGTGGTAACTGAATATATACAAATAGATGTTATGAATATGGATACAATGTGATACTATACACATTGGAGGAATAATGCAACAGTTCAATGCTCGAGATGGCAAATGAAAAGTACTTGTCAAAAATCTGTTCTCAAAGTTCACAAAATATAGATTCACAGTTGACAGCGGCGTGACTATGCAGCGGACGGCCTGTATATTTTTCTCATCCATAATCCCAAGCCTTCTTTAGAATTTCATGGATTCGTTCCATTGTTGCTTGCCTATTTTAAATATAATTGCAAATGGGCCGTCTGTATACCATAAACCATAGGTACTTTTGGACAATCAATAATTTTTGACGTGAATTGATCACAGCCAGTTTCTAATGTAATCTTGAAGGACCTGTAATTGTGCGGCACACTCTCAGAATGTAAAAATACATCCTAACATGGGATATATCTATCCATTGTAAACATAATTCAATGTCCTATGGACATCCAAATCATGTCCAATTCATGTCGGTATATTCTTGTACCACTTTGGGATATTCGTGGGATATACAAAATTTAGGATAGAAGTTCTAATCCATATCTAGGTAATGAGGTATATTAATGGAAAAGTGATGAAACATCGAAAGGTTCTATTCAGAGTTATGTTGGACATCCATAGGATATCATGTTTGGACCATTGAAGTAAAACGTTTCCTCACATTTACAAAATTAGGATAATCTGTTAATTTTTCGTTGCTTCAAATAAATCTAGGAAATCTTTCATTATATTTCAACTCCAATATTTCATATTTGATAATTTAACCTCATTGTGATTTTTTTTTTGTTTTCTCTCCATATTTTATTCATTGTGATATAAGTTCATTCAGTATTATCTCACATTCATCATTACATTCAATTTCTATCATTACATTCACTATTACATCATTCATTCCTCATTCAGTATAATGTTGAATTCAGTTGAGTTAAGTTCTAATAGTATTATCTTACATTTATATACTTCCATGATCTCGTAATTCTATTATACAGTATCTGAGTATTTTATTCATATCTTATACATTTCCTGTAATTGGGTGTAAACCTGTTGGGAATGAATTTCTACCTATTCTATCTATTATATAATTCAAAATGATGAATTAATCGATGTAGATATTCTCAGCATATCAATGTGTTGAGATATACCTATGTCGATATATAGGTTGGGATATAAATCTTCAAAAAGTGAGATAGCCTGAGCAGTGACTTATGATCGAAAGGTCGAAGATTCAATTTAGCGTGATACCAGTTTTTTGTTATTTTCTGACGTACATGAAAGATATTTAATAGACGTCTGGGTTGGTGGTCTGAGGACATCCATTGGACGTCCATGGGATGAGGCATGGCAATAAAATGAAATATACCTGTAGTTGACTATCGGCCTTTTGAATTTCCATCTAGAGATCTTTCGGTACTCATTTTTCAGCTTTTAATGGGATTTTCTCTCCTCGTTTCTAAAAAATAGAGTAGAAGTTATTAAAAATTATTGCAATATATCTGTAGTAAGGAGAGATTTAGGATCTGTCCCAAAATGTCACTGCGCTTGAAATCAAACCTTTAGATATCTAAAAGAGAAATTCTCTATTGGTCAGTGACACCTTGTTTTTGAAAAAATTTGGAAATACAAATATATTTAATAAGAATAAAACCTCTACTTATCTTGGTAGAGGTTAAAAGCTGAAAAATGAATATACCACCTCCTCGAAGAACTTACAGACAGTATCTTTCAGTACGTTATATAACTTAGCCATATCGTATATTTTCATTAAATGCAAGTAATTTCTGATGAGTCGCAGAAACGTAGCGAGTCTCCAAAAACTGGACTGGCGTTTAGGTGATTAAAAGTATCTCTATTTATTTCAATCCTGTTCGATAATCAAGGAATTCAGCTAGACACACTATACCGTGTGTCTGAGAATGATCACAGATGTTACGTAATTTGCAATTCCACCCCAAATGTGATTGGTACCAAAATAGTGAACCAGTATTATTTCGCTTCCAGGTGAAATAACTTATGGTGGCAGAGTGACAGACTACTGGGACCTTAGGTGCCTGAAGACCATTTTGAAAATATTCTTCTCGCCCGGGACCCTCAAGAAGGGCTACGTGTACTCCGCGTCAGGGGTGTATTTCTGCCCAGATTTCGATAAGCTGCAAAATTACAGGGAGTTTATTGATGGGTTGCCCATCATCGAGGAGCCAGAAATATTCGGGATGCACGAAAATGCTAACATAGCTTATCAGGTACCTATAGATCAGAACACTATTCATTATGACGTGAATATCTTGTAGGAATTGGGTATTACATTTAATGGAATGCTACTCACAAATCACAAATTATCAGTTACAGTGACGCAACAAAATAAAAGGATTGTCTCGTCTGCTCACAGAGGAAAAAACAGCGTTGTGAATCTCATGATCGAAGGATAGTGACGTCATGAAAATAAAGCCACTATTAGAATAATGATACAATATGACAGCAAAAATTTTTCAACGAGAATTTTTCTTGAAGATATCTGAATCAAAACATTTTACTACGCAAGCAACCAAAGTACAGTTTTAGGAATGTTGCAATGCATTAATGAATCAGGATAAAAAACTTATCAATAATTATTTACAGAATATGTATTATGTACACAAAAATTCATAAGATACCTATGTTTAAGGAAGCCGCTGTAGAAATTGCAGCTTTCTGTCAGTACTGGTCAGAAAAATATCGCAAGTTATTATTTTTGCCGTCGAAAATCAAAAATGAATTCATATTTCAAAAACAGTAAGAGATTGCTATAGGACATGTTATAGTAATTATGGCCGTAATTTCCTGAAGAATCTGAAAATCTAATAATATATAGGGTGTTCCATTAAATTCCAAAGTTGCCCTTAGTAACACTAGATCTGGCAACAGCGCGCAAGTGAAAATATATTGAAAAGCTCGATACCAGCACCTCATAAGCGTACCCAAAGTTTCGAATATATTTCTCTCCGTTCTTCAGGTACTCCTAATACACCATCAAGTTTGGCATGCAATGTATAAGAAACTGAATAGACATCGAACCCGGTATCGTTGAATTCTTCATGATGAATGACATATGTATCGCCATAGCTGAATATCATTTTTCATGTGTTTTTTCTGTCAATCATCATCTTGAATGTTGATAAGGGTGGATAGTCTTGACTGGGCGATCCAGTATATTCATTTGATGTGCCTTGTATACTCGTAAACTGTCATCATTGGAGTAACTGTCTATGTCCTTAGCCTATATTTGGAAAAACGAACTCTTGATGTCTGCGTGATGGAAGAACATTGTAGAATTCACAGCTATATATATTCGAAATCCACACTTTTTTCATACAATGCCCAATGTCATTTCTTGAGCATTCTACACCAAAATACCGAGTATTGTCGTCACGGTGATACGGTTGAAAGATTTATTTTTCAATACATATGATGGACAAACCTCCAAAACTTAAACATGGCGACTCAGAATATTCAGTTCTTTGAACGTATCAATCTCAAATGATTATGTTGGCAATTCCTGGGCAGAACTCATTGTGCCCATTGTGGGCCGATTGTGCTTTCCTTGCCATTGGCAAATTTACGTATTTCCTCTTCCTCCAAGAAGATGTTGCCAAAGTTTTGCAATCTAGACATGAAATATTTAGGACACAAAATGTTGGGCGGTCTCTTCCACGTCTAAACATCTTCCATTGTAAAGGTTTTCACTCATTTCTATCAGATCTAAGTGTCTGTTCAGGCCATAGTGGCCTGCATGACTTCAAAGCAGCCATAGCAGCTCAACTATCAATACAAATGATGATAACTCCACCAGAAGTACCCAACCTGCAAAAGTATAATCTGGGAGACTGTCATGTTATGCATCAACTTTTGAAATACTTTTTGAAAAATATATGTCACAGTTGCTTCATATCGACAGATTAAAGAGACTCAAACAGTCATCAGAACCATAATGGAAAGCCAGCCGAGAGCAGCGGGAGGCTCGGTGGGCAGATCCAGCGACGATATCGTCTACGAACTCGCCGACATCGTAATAGCCTCGATAATCCCCAAGATATCGACCGAAGAGGCCAACATTCATCTGTTCAAGGTGAAGAGCAATTTCAAGATAGGAAAATTTTTCGCTAACATTATTGTTTTGGTAGAAGGACGACAAGGGTAGAGTCGCATCATTGACCACTGTTCTAACTCAGGAAGTGGACAGGTACAACAAGCTGTTGAAGCTGATCCACAGCTCGATGGAGCAGCTGCAAAAGGCCATCAAGGGACTAGTCGTGATGTCAGAGGCGTTGGAGGACGTGTTCAAGGCGTTCATGAACAATCAGGTGAGTAGCTGAATTGCTGGCCACATCTACTACCTACGTCCGTCGAGAGCGACAAAGGGTTTTAGAACGTCGATGATCGATTGATGACAATGGGTTCTAGGTCCCGAAGATGTGGAATCGCGTAGCGTACAATTCGTTGAAGAGTCTAGGCAGCTGGATAAGGGATCTCATTTTGAGGCTGGATTTTATTTACGTGAGTATCGTTTGCTACAAATGTGAGATAAGAGACTTTCATGACCAATGAAATATGATCTAACTCATGAAATAGATACTCTCTAAGTGGACAAAATAGTTCTGTGGGCGTTGATTTTGAAATGATATCTCTATCATGGTTCATTCCAGAATAGCGCAGTCGGTAGGACAAGAAATATATGCAAGAGCATTTGAGTCAATAGAAAATAAGGAATCTTTATCGGTGGCGTTTGGTTCGATCAAGAGATAACTGATAATATGGAATCTACGAATATTTACAAAATAATTTTATTTCGCTCGGTCAGAATGATGGATGATTCCCTTTCAGCTCATCCACACATTGGAATTATCAAAAATACAATCCATTACAAAGTGGCGTAACGGGTGGGCTCATATAAAATCATGTATTCAAAGATTCATGTAAATTTCACAGTAACAGATATTAATTCAATTTGTAAACACTCTATATACTTGACTTGGTCGGCACATGTCTACCATTTCTTCGCTTCAGATTGAACTTTCTAGTTTTCCATATGCAACACCAACATCAACTATTTGAAATAACAAGTACGTATCCTTCAGATGAAATATATAGAACAGAAATGAAAAATTGAAATCTAATATCATTTTGAATAGAAGTTGTGAAATTTATAATCACGAAATCAGAACATATTCATGTTCATTGTTCAATAGTTCCTTCCATTTCTCAATACATCAATGATTATTTTTTTGGAAAATTTGCCATATTTTTTTCGATCGATTTGTAAATTCATGGATGATCTTATACCAGTCATTCCTGTCATTCATGCATGATATTTCTATTTGAAATTCATTCAATCACAGGCTATGAATATGCCATAATGAATGAATAAATAAATGAAGTTCATCTAACATGGTTTTTTTTCAATAGGTGACAAATGGTTTTAGGTGAATAATTCATTCCGATATTTGGACATAATATGTACAATAAATATATATTATATACAGGGTGAGTAAAAAATGTGTACCAAGCTTTCTGGGGGTGATAGAACATTGAAAAATAAGTGTAGTTTGATGATTAAGCTCATGGCCCAAAATGCATATTAAGGGAGATATATCCTTCCAAAGTGAAATTAAAATAATTTCTCCGCATAACTTTTGAACGATGAAAGCCACCCGATTGAAATTTTGTGCATGAATGTATGTTGTCAAAATACATTTTTTCGTCACACTTCCACATTTCTGATATTGTTATAAAGGGTGTTTTCAGAGGGTGAGTCATGATTTTTTGTAGAAAACTCTTTTCCCTGTATTATTTTCGGTGAAAAAACATTTGATGGAGCGAAGAAAATTACATGAAAAAGGTACTCTTATTCAAATACAAAAAATTGAGCCGTTCGTGAGATATTTGAGTTTTTGTAGTTACATGATATCAGCAGATTGATTTTATTCATCGCGAGATTCATCGGTAACAATATTTTAGCAGGCCATGATGAATAATTTTGTTCTCAATTTCGACGTTCATGTCATCAACATTCGAGTCAAAATTGTTGTAGTCGATTTGTTCGTGTGGTTTTTCTGTGTCATTTATCACTGCGATTATCAACTGCGATTTTAAGAAATATGGCAGGTTATTCGTTCTCTGAACAAACTGATATGCTTCTAATGCTTGGCGAGTGCTTCGGAAATGCAAATGCTGCTGAAATATCGTTATACCGATGAATCTCGCGATGAATAAAATCAATCTGCTGATATCATGTAACTACAAAAACTCAAATATCTCACGAACGGCTCAATTTTTTGTATTTGAATAAGAGTACCTTTTTCATGTAATTTTCTTTGCTCCATCGAATGCTCCTGTTTTTCACCGAAAATAATACAGGGAAAAAAGTTTTCTACAAAAAAACCTTGACTCACCCTCTGAAAACACCCTTTATAACAATATCAGAAATGTGGAAGTGTGACGAAAAAATGTATTTTGACAACATACATTCATGCACAAAATTTCAATCAGTTGGCTTTCATCGTTCAGAAGTTATGCGGAGAAATTATTTTAATTTTATCAACTTTGGAAGGATATATCTCCCTTAATATGCATTTTGGGCCATGAGTTTAATCATCAAACTACACTTATTTTTCAATGTTCTATCACCCTCAGAAAGCTCGGTACACATTTTCGACTCACCCTGTATATATATTGAATATTTCATATCTGTTAGTTAAATCTTTGGAGTCCTTTTGTCATTCCTGGTTCATTTTCATAGGACTTTAACATTACTCTCATTTTTCAACTTTTCAATATCAAATCCCACCAACAATATATTGAAATCTTACTTCATCTGAAAGTCTGTTTAACTCGCAGTATCTCCCATTATTTTGGTAATATATATATATATATATATATATATAATATTTTGAAATATGATTATGGCAATTCCAGATATGGGTTCGATTCGGCCATCCGACGTCTTACTGGCTCTCGGGCTTCTACTTCCCGCAAGGTTTCCTAACCGGAGCCTTACAAACGCACGCCAGGAAGTATAATTTGCCGATCGACGAACTCAGATTCGACTTCACCTTGCATAATTTCGTGATCGATCAAGAGGAGGTGAAAAAGGCGCACGACGCAGCTGGGAAAGAGGTGAGGAAATAAAGAAAACGTACAGGGAGATGAGTGACTTTACTAGCTGACATCTCGAAAACAAACAGATATATTAAAGGTCTGGAAAATAAACTTGAATGAGATGTTGTTGCCGTCGTAATTGAAAATGTTGTTTCAAACTTGACTTTCATATAAAGGTATACCCTTTCTAAAGTAAATATCGTGCTGCCAAGGAGTTGATGAAATATCGGCAAAATTAAATTTGACCAAATTTACTGAAGGAAAAATTCGAATGTTGGAGTTATTTTTCAAGACCTGACAAAAAAATAATACTTTTTCACAGACTATATACAAAATAATTTGTAAATCGATGAATAATATTATACCAGACATTTCTGTCCGATTATGCATGATATTGATATTTGAAATTCATTATATTGTGTTGTGAATGTTAAATCTATACCTAATCAGATCAGCACAATGTTCAGCGTAGGTCAGGTTTCACAGTTATATCGTTCTCAATGTCTCCATTTTCGACATTACAAAATTATCTTCTTATTCATGTATTTCTGGTGAAAGCAAACATCCCTATGAGAACATCGCATTTTCAATCAGAAATGTGAAAATGATTGGAGAAAGTCAACTTGATGATGAAAGTATATATATATTTACCAGTGAAATATCCCAAAAATAACAAATTCCAAGAAGCAAAGAGGAATTTCAAGATTTCAAGTCAAGATCTGAAAATGGCTGGTTCTTCTGATTTTCAAGCAAGTCTTGAACCATATGAATTCACCCAAGTTAATTATATTCATGATCATTAATGTTGAATGATCATGTTGAAAATAGTGAGAGAACATTTTCAAACCCAACACCTTCTGAATATCTGTTGAAAGAAATTTCATTATTGAGGCAAATCATTCAAGACAAAGAAGAAATCATGAAGGAAAAAGACAAAGTTGTCCCAACTCTAGAAGAATGCAACCCATAAATCATATACAGATATTGTAAAATATAACAAAAACACCAAGTTTAGTTTTTCAGCCATAAAATAGACAGTCCCATGAGAAAACTAAAATGGACCCTCAAAGCAAGATAAATTTCAAAAATCTCAATATTGTAATCAATTCAATGAGGGAAATTAATAATGGAGGAATGAAAAAAAAGGAAAATCCTAAAATAGTTATTTTAGAAACGAGGAGAGGAAATCCCATGAAAAGCTGAAAAATGAGTTATTAAAGGGTTCGAACTAGAAGAAAAAATTGAAAAGAATGAACTGCAGCAACTTGTAAGAGATGAAAATATATTTATAAGTGAAGATGACGAATTTTTGATAAACCATATCAAGTTCGATGAAGGTCGAAAGAAATATACGGTATTTGCAGAAACAGATTTTTCCATAAAATTTTCAATTCAAACAATGGAAAATTATTCATATCTTGGCAATGTTGTCGGGTCCTTGACGCCAATGTGTTCACTCAATGTTATAATTGTTTCGGCTTCAATCATGTTCATCGTAAATGTAAAATAGTACCTACATGTATTCATTGTGGAGGCAAACACATTATGGAAAATTGTTCCAACACTCATCAAGAATGTGGAAACTGTTCATCTTCAAATTCGAAATTTCATACCAAATACCAAATCAATCATTCACCAGAATATTAGTGTCAAGTCTATCAACTCTATGAAAAATAATATCAATCACAAATCAATTATGATTTCACAGAATAAAATCACAATTCAAGAATATGAATCTTTATTAGAGTATCATCCTACGCAATCGAGAAACAAATTGAAAATTCTATACATGAATGGTAGATCTATGAGGAATGAATTTGATCAATATGAAATTCTCGTGGACAATATAGACCCACATGTTCTTATCATATCAGAGACTTGTATGAACAAAGAAAAGGAATCATTTTATAACTTTGCTAATTTTGAATCTATTTGTGCTAGCAGAATACAACGAGGTGCAGGTATTGAATTCTTTATGAAACAAGGAATGGAATTCGAAACTTAGAAGAAAATTCAATCTGAAATGTGATTTGTAGCTGTGACACTGAAAAATTCTGATGTGTATATGTCTGCTGTTTAGCGACCACCAAAATTTGATATAGAAATGTTTCTGAATTTCATGGACAAAGAACTACAAAATTGTTCCAAAAACAATCTGAATTGCCGATTCTTTGGTGACTTCAATATCAATTAATATAGTTTTTGGAGATTCCAGTATGAATTCAATATTTTTAAAACCATCTGATGTTCAGGTGATCGAAGAAATTATCAATGATTTAGATAATAATAAAGCATCAGACTTCGATGGAATATAATATGTTCATACTGTCAAAGCAGTTAAATCAGAATTGGTTCGACTACTAGGAAAATTAATAAATATATCATTTGAAACTGGTCTGATCCCAAAAGAATATAGAATTGCAAAAGTACTACCAATTTACAAAAGTGAGGAAAAACATTCAATGAACAATTATAGACCCATTTCTTCGCTACCGATATTATCCAAAATATAGAAAGAGTTATGCATAAAAGATTATCAGATTATTCAGCAGAAACTAAATTTTTGATGGTCAATATGGCTTTCGGAATTCATGTGATACTGATTGTGCAACACTGGATGTTATTACTGACATTCAGCTGAAATTAGATTCAGACAACAGATTCAGACTTTCATCGCAGGATTTGCGAAAGGCATTCGATACAGTCAATTCCGAAATTTACTCAAGATATTAGGTACATCAAATAGGAATAAGCAGTAAAGTTTATTCTTGGTTTGAAAATTATCTAGTTGATAGAAAGCAGTTTGTATATATAGGAGATTCAGTTTCTTCCATGAGAAACATATCTTGTGGTATGCCCCAGGGATCAATTCTAGGACCTATTTCATTTCTCATCAATATAAATTCTGTCTCAAGTTAGAATTCGCAAGGAAATTTGGAATTATCAGCCGATGACACAACTCTTATTTATTACAAATAAAATATTGAAGAGATGAAAAAAAATGGAGAAAGACCTCACTTCAATCACGTCATGGCTACAAGGTCATAAATTAACAGTCGATTTCGATAAATCCTCTTTCATGTTCATCTCGAAAAAAATTATACCATATTACCAAATAGACCCTTTGAAATTGGAAAAGTTTTGCGTGAATCCTACAAAAAAATCAATACTCTTAGGTTCAACTATAGATCAATCTCTATCTTGGTCATCTCATATTCAAATGCTCAGAAATAAAATATCTCACATTGTTGGTATGTTATACAAATTATGGACATTTATGCCGCTAAAATATTTGCAATTGATTTATTTTAGTTTGATTTACTCAAAACTGCAATATTTGATATCAATCTAGAGTACTGCAGCGAAATCTATGTTAAAACCTTCGATATCTTTTCAAAATGAAGCCCTTTTTTTTTTAAACTATATTTGGAATCAACATCTAGTCTAAACAAATCAAGGGATCTGCTAGATATTGACTGCGTCTTCAAAATGAAAGTATGCATTTTCATCCACTTTAACAAAAATAAGAAAAAACACTCGAATCTTACCTTCAATATTAATTCTGACTCCCATGAGCACCACACTGTTCAGATAAAATCCCCAACATTGAACTGAAGAAATATATTTTATCAATTTAACTCACTCCCCTATATTGACTAATTCTGATTTAACTGTTCATCTTCAATTTGGCCTGATCTTTTTTTTTCTTGCATTTTCTTATTGATTTTCGTATTGATTTTTTCTATTATGTCCCTCCATGAACATGTATGTTTCTTGGGATTAATAAATGTTATTATTATTATTATTATTATTATTATTATTATTCAACCTCAAAATATGAAATATTGTCATTGCGACAGTGACAACTAAACTGGTATAAAAATGATAGTGACAATCAAAAATGTAGCTAAATTTCTGACACTGACATGATTTCAAAAAGCATATAAACATTACATTTCATTTCAGTTGAATGTGGCGAACGCATCGAAAATTATCATTCTTTCCAATGCATAGATTTCAAATTCATTTTCCTACTAAATGTCAAAATTCACAGCGAAACTAAGACACAAATAGTCTGTGGGCCAGTTGCATGAAACATTTAACAGACGATTAAATATTCAAATTGTTTATTTCCTTGGCAACGTGTGCCTTAGCTGATGAGTTAGAAGAGAAAATCCTGCGTTAGGCTTTATGCAACTGACACTATAGGTTGTAACTAAAGGCAATTTTTTTTAAATTCTGGGAATTGAATGCACTGAAATTAAAACAGTTCTTAATCAGAAACAATATATCATATGAATCACTATAAACCATAAGTTGAAATAAACATGAACATGCAATGAAAAAAAAATCAAATCAGCGAACCTATTCATAATTCCATCCATTTCATTCTGAAGGAATCAGTTTTCTTTGTACTCATTTTTTCAATATTTCTTTATATCTGCAGTTCTTGATGTTATCATGGGCAATGTATTGAACTCAGGCTGCATGAGTAAACCGTATTGGTTCAGAGTTGTTGTCTAGTTTGATAATTAGGAATTTCAGAATTCAGAAAAAATTTCATGATACTATAGAAATTTTTATAGTTTCTATCCCATATAATTCATCTGAAGAATAGGTTTGTTATTGCATACAGTCGATTGATTAATATATCATACAGAGAAGACTATACAAACCGGCCTATACAGGGATGTAATTTCAGAGATTCGGACCGTTTGGTGTTCAAAAACAATTTCCAATGTGCACAAAAAAAAACAATAATATTCATTCACAAACACCAAAAACATAGAGTCAAATGAGATCCCACACTCCACTGCAAGGACTGTCGTATCTCCGTATAAGACTATATTTTGGGCCATTAGACTCACCCCCCCCCCCTCCCAACCCCCATTTAATTTTATGACATTATTTTTTAACGCCCTGTTCAATGCTTTTATTTGATTGGGATTAATTTTGTATGTAGAATTATGTGATTAGAGAATTAGATTTTTAATTTTCATGTCGACTTTGGGGCATCTTCTCAATGAATCAATAATTCGATAATATTCGTGAATACATGAATATTCACTTTCATTAGTATTCATCTATAAAAGAGATATCAGCTGTGAAAGTCGTCAATCGCCCTGTAAATTCCTGTTTTCCTAAAGACGAGTTTCTCTAGGATTTTTCAGTGTACATTTTATCAGAGTGTCCCAAAGATGGTGTCCTCGTCCATGGACTGTACATCGATGCCGGTAGGTGGGATATGGAGTCGAAAAAATTGGTGGACCCCAAACCAGGTGAGTAGTCACTCGATGTCAAATATAAAGAGTAGAATCAGAATCCTCGAGTTTCCCACTGAGAAAGGAAAAAACAAATTTCACCTGTTGCACTAAAAAAAAATCGTTTATGGTTTAGTCCCAACCAGCTTGTAAATGAACAAAAAACAGAATTGCTCAGCTCTCAGACAAGAAACCTATATGAAAGAGAACAGCATACTGTAAAATTGTTAGGTATACAAAATTACATCATATCAACATGCACTGACTGAGAAAACTGCAAAAACTGTGAATCAAGATGCTGCTCTCACCGCATATAATTTACTATTTGATTTCGTTCTCAAATATGGTAATAAAAATTATGGTAATGTATCAAAGATGCATCTACAAAACATATTTATTTTACGAAATTCTACTGTAAGAAGCATCTGCTAAGTTTGATGAAACGTATCGAATTTTATTCTATCTGTAAGTTATTCGAGAAGATGGTATATTCATTTTTCTAGTTTTTATAAGATTTTCTCTCCTCTAAGAAATGAATACATGAATTATAATAATTATACCAATATATTTGTAGTGGGGACAAAATTTATGATCTATCCCAAAATTCAGATACCTTCAGATACCCAAAAGAGAAATTCTCTATATGTCAGCAACACCTTATTTGTAAAAAAAATGTTTGGAAGAAGGAAAATATGTGTAATGAATATGGAAATATCAAATATGGAAAGACGAGCATTCCAACTTTACGAAAAAAAAATATTATTTATTCATTGTGTTCAAAACGGGAGCAGATTCGTTTCTGAAATGTCCACTACATTAAAATAAGTATAAATTTTGATATTTATTAAATGCTGGCGTGTGTCCCATAATTGCTGGGACAAAGAACTACCACGTGTAATAGAGGTCAAAATAAGTTGGACCCAATTTATTTATATACCAAGATGTACCGTTGACCCGTGAGATGAGTTCAAAGTTTACATATGAAAACAAATTTTTGTACGCTGCTCAGATATGAGTGGAACAAGTTGAATGAAATTTGACAAAAGTGCATTTTAGAGGATTACTCTCCTTTCGGTATGCAAAAACACCCAAAAAAATTTTAGAAGAGTTGATACCACCCTCACCTCCTGACATTTTTTTCAGAATACGAAATTCTATAATTCCTTTTGAGTTTCTTTGATTACCGAAAGGAGAGTGATCCTCTGAAATGCAATTTTGTCAAATGTCATTCAATTTGTTTCACTCATTGAATAAAAATTTAATTTTTTATGTAATTTTTGAAGTCGTCTCAAGGAAAAACGGTACATTTTGGTACATAAATAAATTTTGTTTAATCAACTCATTTTGATCTCTATTACACTTGGTAGCTCTGTGTTCCAGCAATTTTGGGACACCGTGTATATTTCTCTTCCAAACATATATATTAAAAACAAGGTGTCACTGACAAATCGAGAATTTCTATTTCCTGTAGGTATCTGAAGCCTGAGTTCCAAGCACAGTGACATTTTTCATAAATTTGTTACAATAATAAATCACAAATGTATTGTGATAATTATTATGACTTCTATTTTTGTTTTTTTTTCAGAAATGACCAGAGAAAATCCCACAAATACTAGAAAAATTACTATCGACTAATATTGAAAGAACTTCAAGTCATGACCCTTCACTCTTTTTGGTTACTCTGGAAATTTGATAAATGCTTGTCAAAACTTGAATAATCACCTCACACACAGACAGGCATCAATACGATAACAAATAAAACAGATCTTGTTCTGCGGAGCAATAGATTGAAGAATACAGAAGATATAGGAAACTTTATATGTATGTAAATCGCCTTCACAAAAATATGAAAACTGTATTAAGCAAATTTACTCTACTATGAAGATCACTGTTCATAGTAGGGTATACATATATACACATAAGCGGAACATTGAAGAGAGAAAAAGATTTTCGAACATCCCGGTTATTGATGATATTTTCGATTTCTAGGAGATTGGGTGATCTTTGAAGATAGATTTGGACCCACATTAACAAAATGACTATTAATCTCACTACACAACTGATGACAATCATCAATTTTAACATTATTTACTGTGATATGTTTGACATTTCCTGTCTGATTGTTTGATTCATTATATAAGAGTGAGTTTATTCCATTCCAAACAATTTTGGGAGTGCTATCGAGAAAATGATGATCATAAAATTGCTCTTTCACATAATACAAGAAGATATAGGCGCCCCCTAAGTGGAATTATTCAATTCTATGATCATACAGATTTTTTTTGTATTCTCATTAACAGACCTGTCTATAAACAAAACTGAAGTTTCATTTTCCAGCGTTTTCTGGGATTTTCTCTCCTCGTTTCTAAAAAATAAAGTAGAAGTTATTAAAATTTATTTCAATATATTTGTAGTAAGGACAGATTTTGTGATCTGCCTCAAAATTTCACTGCGCCTGAAATTAAACCTTAAGATGCCTAAATTCTCTTTTTGTCAGTGACACCTTGTTCTTGAAAAATTTGGAAATACAAATATATTTAATGAGAATAAAACCTCTACTTATCTTGGTGGACGTTTCGGGAACGTATCTGCTCCCATTCTCAACACAATTAAAATATTTTTCTTCTCAAATTTTTTTCAATTTGCAGTCGGTTTTGACACTGAAAAGTGACAATTTGGTAGACGGAGGAATTCTGGTTACAAGGTGTTCTCATTAATTGATATTGAATTTTCCATTTTCATATTCAATTTTCAGAAGTGGGTGCCAAGTTCTATCTATATCAACGGAACAAGAAGCAATATTATTGCCTGCGTTCAGGAGAATGCAAGCAGATTCTTCGATTTTCCGTTTTTTTTTTGCGAAGAAAAATATTTTAATTGTGTTGAGAACGGGAGCAGATTCGTTCCCGAAACATCCAACAAGATAAGTAGATGTTTTATTCTTATAAATTATATTTGTATTTCCAAATTTTTCAAAAACAAGATGTCACTGACCAATAGAGAATTTCTCTTTTAGGTATCTAAAGGTTTAATTTCAAGCGCAGTGACATTTTGGGGCAGATCACAAAATCTGTCCTGATTACAATTATATTGAAATAATTTTATAACTTCTACTTTATTTTTTAGAAACGAAGAGAGAAAATCCCACAAAAAGCTGGAAAATGAATGTACCACCTCCTCAAAAAATTTACAGACTGTTTTTAAACTGAAGTTTATTTCTGAAGACTAATGAAGATTATCATCATTGTATTCTAGGCGAGGTAAATCCTCCTCTACCGGCCATTTGGCTGAAACCGAAAACGGAAATGCCTGAGTTCGATCCTCGGTACGAAGCCCCCTTGTATAAGACCTCCATTCGCGCAGGCGTGCTCTCCACCACGGGGCACAGCACCAACTTTGTGGTGGCGGTGTTGCTGCCTACTCTGGAGAAACCCAGCTATTGGATCCTCAAGGGCACGGCGCTCTTGACCCAGATCACAGATTAGTGTTCGTTTATGGTTGACTTTTTTCTGTTCATTGTCGATTTTGATTAATACTTACGATTCAACGAAAGTATAAGAAATATTGTTGTCTACTTATAGCCAAGTTCTTGGCAGCCAATAGTTAGTAGGAAACTGAATGAATTCACAGCTTTTTGTAGCATATTCCTCGAACTGAGTGTATTCTGTCACATTTGAGAAAAATGAAGCGATACAAATGTCAGGAATAAAGTGTTTTATACTTAGGCTTCAGCATTCAAATTCGATTTTTTCAGAGATGAAAACTATTAAAACCATGAGATCGCTTAGTATGGGTTTTTGACTGTAAATTCTGTGACTCCAATGATGGTTGGTGAATAAATTCATGCCAAAGTTGCACCACGAAAAATAAAAAAGGAATCAGTGAAAGGTCGTTTAAAATTCGATCAATAATTGAAATAAATCATATTTTCGATAGTCTCCCCAAAAGCAGTGTAAAAATACAGTATATCGATTTTCAGTAATGAAACGTGCAACAAATACACTCCTGGTAGAAAAAAACGAACAAATAATATTTCTATTAGGGATCCAATCGTGAATATCCTCTTCAATATTGTGTTTTCATCTCGATCTTCGCAGATATCACAAAAATGTGGAAATAATTTTGGGTTATACAGGATTTAATTGAAAGTTACATTTCGCTCTGATATTGTGAACACTGGGAAAATTGAATTGAGCATCTCAATGACATAGAATTTACAATTACAAATATTATATATCATATATTATTTACTTTGATAACACCTTATTTTCATAAATTTCACCTGTATAAGTCATAATATTTCTTACATATTTCAATACCATTTCACATTCACATTTCATTTACATAATGGTAAGTTGGTATTATGAACTAATATTTTTCACAAATTGAGTGCACCTGATCTCAGGATGAGATCGTTTTGTGACTGAATAGTACTAATTAACTAAAATAATATAATAGATATAATAAAGGAAATAATCTGAAATTATCAAAAGCTAAGAGACCAAACTAATAGTATAAGAAATTAAGGAACTGAGAAAATAGCAGAATATGGTATATATTGACATTCATTATAAGAGTACTTCTAGAGTTCATGAAAATGAAGGACACCAGCTTTTTGCAGAACAGTTTGTGACTATAAATATTTTTGATGGACTCTGGGATGTAATTGTAAATTTCAAGGCCATTGAATGCTATCGACTTCTAATAGAGGGTAGAATTAGGACGAGGAATATTTAAATTTTTGAGACCTTTTTGTCTTGTACTGTGATTGTAGGAAATTTCTTGTTGTTGTAATATGTTTTTGTACATGAATTTTGCAATATTGAAAATATAAAGATGTGTTAATTCGAGCATTTTACTTTCTATAAAGAGCTATTCGGTGGAAAATCTGCGCCTTTTCTATTACTTTTAAAATCCATTTCTGTGTGACTTTCAAACAATTTACCTGATTATTATACGCAGCTCCCCAAACTATTATTCCAAAGGACAATTACAGATTCTACTGAGGATTCATATGCTACTTTGAATTTTTTTTCTGGAAGAATATCCATCGGTTTATAAAATGCAAATACCAGTTTTTTAAATTTGCTATTCAAATATACCCGAATGATTATCCCATCTGAGCGTTCCCAGAAATTTTATTTCTGAACTGTTTTGAATTGTCTTCTTACAATCACAGTTGGTCAGATTAGATTTCTCATGGAATCTAATTGAATTCAGATTGGGTTGTACTTTTGAACTGTTTGTGTTTTGAATTTGGTCTTGCTCTCATTCAAGCTCAGGAGATCACAGTTCATCCAACATTTGACTTGATATAAACCTTTTTCACGTTTTTTCGTGACTTATTGTCAATTTGTTCCACGGAATAGGAGAACCGTATCGTCCGCATATGAGATGATATCTCCACCTACCTGATATAGAGAAGGAATAACTTAAGGTCGAGGACTGTTCTCTGACGAACATCATGTATGATTTCCGAAGGTTCGCCAAACTTATTTTTTATTTTAACGATGGATTTTCTCTTCGATAATTAACTTATATGATTATAGCGGTAAGCCTGTAACCCCGTATTTTTCAAGTTTTTTCAATAGTTTATCGTGTGAAATGCTGTTGTAAGCTTTAGCTAAGTCCAAAAAGATGCCTAATACTTTATCATTTTCATTGACGTGCTGGTAAATTTCATTCGTGAAAATGCAGTGCATCTTCAGTGGAGCTTCCCGCCTTGAAACCGAATTGGGATAGATTAGTTGGTGTTGATCGACATGATTTTGTAACCTGCTGGCTATATTTTTTCATACAATTATGCGATATTACTAATGACAGATATTGGTCGGTAATCATTGACAAAAAGATGGGTCTCCAGCTTTGAATATAGGAGTAATGACAACGTCTTTCAAACTATTTATAAAAACGTCACTTTGGAACATCGAATTTATAAGGTGAACTAAAATATCAATAATATTCGTTTATAATAATTTTGATGGTTATTGCTGATATTTTGTCTATTCCTGAAGTGGCATTGGTTTCAAGGTTGATAATTATTCTCAATATTTCGTCGTGATACGTGACAAGTATAGGAAGTTATTTACCGATTTATCTTTTAGGTCAGGTAGTGATTCATAATCTGAGTGTGGATTAGATTTAATCGTTCTCGCAAGATTTTCTCCAACTTGCGAGAAACGATGTATGAATAAATATATTAGATATTTAATAAACATCAGACTGATATACTACATTTTCATTACATATAGTAGATGGTTCGGTTGATTCGTTATTTGAGACAGAATATTTCAACTCGCCATATTTTTTTCGTATTTTTGTTTGCATCCAGAATTTTTTTGAAGTAATAGTTTTTGTTTAGTAATTTAGTGCAGAAATTCCTATATTCCCTGTTCTCTTGCCAAAGTGTTATGTTCGTTATGTTATGTTTATCAGTCAAGCATTTTTTTCTAAAGCAGTTTTTCGATGACTTTGATATTATTATAATTGGTGAATTTTTCCAGATGATACATTAATTGTTTGTGAAAATTATCGAAAGTCTGGTCAATATCATTTTCATTATACACGTTGCCCCACGTCTCAGCTTGTAGTCTTATATTTACTGCTTCATAATCAGTTTTGGTGATTTGTATGAAATCAGCAGGTTCCTCAATATTTTTTTATCATATTTTTCTGCGATGTTCAAAAGTGTGCTGTAGTAATAGCTGTTGTAAAAATGAATGATGTACAATCTTTCGCATCTGCAGAATTGTATATTTTCAAGAAAATATGGTCAAGACAAGTTTGGCTAACTTCAGAAACCCTGGTATTTGCATTTATATATGAAGTATAGCCGTGGGCATTCGAAGTATTGAGATATGTATTTGGGATTAATTCATTCTGATCAGTTAAATTTATGTTGATGTCGCCTATCAGAATGTTGAATTCAGATTTTCCATGATCACTCAGAAAAATATCTAGCGCGCTAATAAAGTCAATGGGATTTGTTCAAGGTGATCTATAGATTGCAAATATATTATATTCTCTGTTTTTGTGTTGATATTTTAGGTTTGTTAGACTAACTTCTCCATCTTTTGCTATGTCACTGACGAATAATTCATTCTATTCTTGATATAAATGATTATTTCTATCATTTTTACTTTCATTGTAATATATTGTGTAGTCCCTGAGAGTGTAAATATCAATATACTCGATATTCCATGTTTCTGTTAATATTATGATATTGCAACTAAACGACAAAGACTTCAAGTAAGCCGTGAACTCATCGAAATTCTTTTGTATACTACGAATATTCATATGAAATATATCAAGTCATTAGTTTCATTCAATTTCGTGTTATTCATTAACTTGTCCCAGACATGTTCAGTGAATGTTGCATGTACATCTTAAAAAAATGATGCAAAAATTGTTGATGAATCATTACAGATGATGATCAAAATGAAAACTTCATAAATTGACGAAAAAATTATCATAACCGCAGAAAAATTTCAAACCGTATTCAAGACTAAATTTCAAATAAAAACTGTTTGGTC
The DNA here is from genome assembly GCA_963576655.1 of Gastrophysa polygoni. Lineage (NCBI taxonomy): Eukaryota > Metazoa > Arthropoda > Insecta > Coleoptera > Chrysomelidae > Gastrophysa > Gastrophysa polygoni. The sequence continues at coordinate 40,479,900 of OY755083.1, forward strand.
ATTTTTTTCATTCAGGAGGGTTTAATATAATATGGTTAGATATAAAATATATAATATATGAATATATAGGAAAGCAATCACATTCCTTGATTAAAACAGGATGAAAATTCTGCCAACTACTCAAAGTCTATACTTGCGGCTCATTATATGGCAAATTTATCACAGCTTCACGTCAGTCATATCAATGTCCCACTGTACACAAAGTTTGTTGAATATGAACTATTTCCCTAGGAACACATTCTCGATAAAACTGTCGGGATTCCTCGGAATAATTGGTGTAACTGTCGAGGAATCTGACGCTGAGAGCGACTTCGGGCAGCATCTCGGTGGATTTGAGGCTGAAAGAGATGGATTTTTTTAGGGTTTGTTCAGTTTCACACTCGTTTCCAATTCACCTGTTATTCTGCTTCATGAGTTGCTGAGAGTAATCCGTGAGATATTTGATGAATTTCATGTTGACGTTCGAATGGAACTGCTTCAGGATTGTGTGAATACCAACAGCGAATGCTGTGCCGTCAATTTGGTCAAGGACTTTCCTATTTCCGCTACCTGAAAATAAAAGTTGGATGAGTTTTCGAGCTTTTTGCACCCTTTTATTTTCAAGAGTAATGATCATAGTTTCAACCAGAAAGTAACAACGAGAGGCGACAGCTTGGCTTTCTTCGTGTACCGTTTTCGTAGGCGCATATGCTGGATATTTGGTATAGATGTCAACATCATGTGATTAGTTCTGAAGTTACTTTCTTAGTCCGCGTGCCGATGTCCTCATTGTACAATTAATAATCGAGTTACAGTGAGAACTGGAAAATCTTAGTGAGATGACATATTCTTGTGAAAATCGTAGTTATTCATCCAGAACAGAAAGAGGATAACTGAGTTTTTTCAGTTTTCCCAAGGATCACGGAAGGATATCATTATTATATGATATAGAATTGTATTGTTGTTTACATTATAATACATTCATGCAGTTTGCTCTTGAATGTTTGATATTCATATTCGTAAGAAAAAATGCAAAATAAAGTACGTAATACAATGCAAAGTGATTTCATAAAAAAAAAACTTCCGACAGGTCGAGATGAAGATATCATCCAGGCATATATTTTCTAAAAAAATCCTGATTGAGTGATTCGTGAATATTTTTCACTGCATCAAATATACAAATATAGACCTCACCTGTAACAAAAATGTAAAAAAAGAAAATTGAAAATTCTGTTACATTGGTAGATAGTTTCAATCGAAATTCGCCGTATTGAACCACAGTTTAGAATAATATAAAATGTCAGTTACAGAAGGTATTGGCATAATCTAGCACGGAAATAAACAGCGTAGTGGCAAACTTTTGAACGAACAATGGCTTGAAAGGCCTTCTGTATCGAAAGTTCACTACTATATTCTGTGTTTTGGCTTCTATCAATGCGAAATACATATTTTTTCCACCAAAGCACTGGTGAATAGTTTTTTTGAGTGAACTCCTTCAAAATTCGATAGCTTAGTGGAACATAAAATATTTTTAAATGACAAAAATCATGACGTGTTCTTTTGATAAAGGTGTAATAAGGCCAATGAACAGAAGGGTACATCAGTTACCATTTCTCTCTCAGTGTTTTGGAGAGTTTATGTGGTATATTTGTCAAAACCAGCGTGTGAACCATCAAACATCATAGGAATCGTCATAGCTGTCGCCTCTCGTTGTTACTGTCTGATTTCAACAGCAAAACACAGACTGATGTCGTTAAGACTGGGGTCATTGTTCCGGGATTCGAAACCGGGACCTCTCGCACCGTCATGATAGTTGATTGATCGATTCGATAACTTAAAAAAAAAATCGAAATTAAAATTAATTCAGAAAATATCTATAGAGTACCCACTTTCACTATTTATGGACCGGTTTCGATTACATCAAACTTTATACCTGGTGTGTCAAGAGATATACCATGACAGGTGTCATCTAGTAGCGAAAGATCTAAGGTAGGTTTCCGACGGAAACTCTAAATTCTCACAGAATTTTGTAATAGCTACAGTCACGTATATAACCCTAGGCCTGTATATACGTATAACTGAGTAGCTACCAATTCTGCTGGCTGGATGGCATTACCTTAATCAAAACTGTGAGAAGGCCACATCTCATCAAAATGAAGGATCTTGGTTAAAACATCAGGCATATATTATCCACAACAGCTTCCATCTGATATGAATAAAATACTCGAAAATAGTAAATAAAATATTATGTCAGAAATAGCCTCCAACATTCCCAAATATTATCGAATATTTTGATGTGTGTAGGTCTCAATATCTGTTTGCTCAAATCGTTTTGACACTTCAGTAATACAATTATTCATTTTCTTTAGAATAATGTAATTATGTCTATTTTGCCAGGGCAGAATGTTGTGGAATGGAACATACTTATTTGAAAGTTTAATTCATATCCAAACTTTCACGCATATCATTAATCAGTCGAGGTCCTAATTTCGTCCATCCCCACTTTCATACATACGCAGAGACGCTCAGAAACAGCAAATGAGAAAGTACTGCTACAGAAACTTATACATACAACACAACGAATATCTTCATTATAGAAAACCCGCTGAATATCAACCTCTATTTTCAATTTAATTGGTCAAAAATATGTGCCAGTACATAATTATCCGCGCATTCGTGCATTTTTGCACTTTATCGTGCATTTTGCATTTCATCTTGCAGAAACATTAAGATCTCCGAAAAATCACCTCTCATCCGTGTTAGCAGTTCGATCTGGATACCCCGAAAGAAGACTTCATTCATTAAGTATCTTAGTGCTGACCGTTTCTCGAAACCTATATTATCTCCATTCTTCATATATAATCAACAAACAATCCTTTTTTTCTCCCTTATGTAATCGAGTTTATCGATCCGTAACAAATATTTACAATGGGAGAAAACATCACACTATCATCCTTTATCATAAACAGATACCTCCTTATCTCTCATACGTACGTACTGACTTAAAGTGAACTTGAATAATAGGAATAAGTGGCATTTAACAATCAATGCAATGTTATCAAATCTTTTTTTATATATATACCTGTTGACAACACGAAAGGGAACCCTTTAATGTTCGAGGAACATGGTGTTAGCCAGCGGTGGAATTTTGGGAAAGAAGGAAGGTGTTGGAATTCTTCTTGAAAGTTTGGAGGTTATAAGCATTAGGAAAGACTTCACTAGGCAAAGAATTCCACAACTTTGCCGTTCTATTTATGAATGAATGGTTTTGGAACAGATTAGAATATTGAAATTATTCGAGTTCAAGGTATTTTTGAAATATTCAATAAGACACCAAGAAATAAATTTCAAAATTATTGATCCCACTATGTACATATTCGTTTATCTAGTCTATCACAGTCACTATCCACCTTCTATTTTGTTTTGTCAGTATATATAGTGAGTCTTACCCCACTCATAAGCACCCCCGTATCTTACATAATTATCAAGTTAGGATGCTCAAGTTCGTAGGAAAGACAGAAGTACCGAAGATACACTCATCGACCTATCTTCGCTATCTTTAGTAATTTACACTGTTCACTAGCTGCACTGATGACCTACTTTTCCCGAAATTGTAATCACGAGGCAAAATAGGTTGGAAGTCTCTCTGGATTGGAAATAAGGATATCAATTTACTTGTTATACAAATTTTTGCCTAAAGAATTATATTCTAAAAAGTTGAAATTTGTCTCACTTCTCATGGAAACACCCCCGTATCTTGCGTAATTTCTTGGTATGATTCTTAAAAACACAAAAGTGAACGAGATATAGTAGATACATTCAACGACTGAGTGTGGTCATCTTCAGTGATATACACTGCTAGCCAGCTCCAACAAAATTACCGACTTATCTATGTATCTATATATCTACCTTATATAAACATTGACCTTAATTTAGTCAAAAAACATCACATTCTCTGATGTGTATACTTCTTCAGTCCTCATCTCTTCGATCCTCTACAATTGAACATGAAAACTATTCATAAAAATGGAAAATACAAATCATCAGCAAAAGCCTTCATGAAATTATAATATTGAATATATTTTGAGAGCAAAAGTATAAATAACTTCTCCTTCCTTCGGTACTTATTGTTTAACTTTTTGCTTGCTCGGATTGCTTTTCAATATTCAATCAATTTTCTTTTTCATTTTTATCACTGCCCACTGATTGGTAGTACTTATATCATTAGTACACTTGTGTGATAATTAAATCAAGTCTCGATTAGGAAAGTTAGGAAGTTTTTCGAGGAGGTGGTACATTCATTTTTCAGCTTTTTGTGGAATTTTCTCTCCTCGTTTCTAAAAAATTAAATTATATTTGTAGTAAGGACAGATTTGTGATCTGCCCCAGAATATCACTGCGCTTGAAATTAAACCTTTAGATAATACAAGGTGTCACTGTCTTAGGTATCTGAAACGAGGAGAGAAAATCCCACAAAAAGCTGAAAAATAAAAAAAATATTGTTCACGCAGCGCAAAGAAATATTTTCATGTTCATTTCTATTCACTTTCTATTCAGATGTAGTTTTATTTCTCTCTCTCTCTCTCTCTCTCTTATGAATAAATGCTGGAATACTATGTATGTTGCACACTTACCTGTATTTTGTGGCAAAAATAATTTCTGGAGATGCGCTATCACGAAAATAAATAAAGTGATGGAGTAATCCAGATCATTCTTCGATGTTATGTAGATTTTATTCAACGGCTGGTTCAGACCAGCGTAATCAAAATAGCTCGACAAAATTTGCAGGAAATTCTCGCTGGGATGAAATTTCTCATTTTTTATATCCATCAGTAGAGATCTGTAAAAAATACTGATAATCTCAAAATACTATATACACTGTGTTCATTTATATGTATATGTTTCACGCTTCAAGTGACAAATAGTCGAATCAATTTTTTCAGATAGTAAGTACTCATCTCATAGCCTTCTGTGCATAACGGATTTGTCTTAAAATGAAATCTAATATCGTTTTCTTCATCATCTCGTCTCAAATACCTGAAAGTTTCACCAAAATATTATGAATAGCGTGTGAGCTGCGATGTTTTGTCATTTTCCGTAAGAGAGAATAAAAATACGAATTTCGATACTAGCCGTGAATCATTTGCTAGCATACTCAACAACGTTTCTGATACACAGATGGTTCCCTAGGTATTGTATGATGACGAAATCTAGGAATAAATATTAGGTAGGTAAAAAAGTCTGGATGCTCTAAGTTAATAAAATCTGCAAGACAGCCGATTTGAGAGTGAAAATGAATGAATGAAGTTGAACATTTCAAATGAAATTACATTCAAGATTCAGAATGTCTTTTCAAAACATTTGTAATGAATCCTCTTTACATCAAAATTAATTTTAAGCATGCTGACATGGCCTGAAACGGCTGGTGTTCTATTGGAATCTGCATTCCTCTCTCTCGCTGAAATTATTACAAATTGTAGTACTGCAGTACATCAATAGATATTTAAGTTACTAGTCCGGTAAGTACACTTTTACAGTACGAGTGAGATGTTTACTTACGAGGCGCAAGCCGAGTCCGGAATATCGAAACGAGTACTGTAAAAGTTTACCGGACGTGTGACGTTTAACATTTTATTTCATACTGCTAAAAAACAAAAATGAACAGTGAAAAACAAAATATTAATCTTTGTTGAAGTGCTACAACAAAAAAATGGGAATGTATCAGCAGGTAGCAACTCCATAATAAATATAATAATATAATATATATATAATATATAATAAAATCCATCCAATGGAGCTCCTGGTATCCATATTCATGGGAACGAAAATTTAACGGTTAATATTAATATTAGCGATAAGTAATTTCTGTGTATTGTTTTGCTGTTGAATTTTTAATAAATGTATTCATGCTTTTGACGCATAACTGAGTTTTCAATATTTACAATCCGGTAAAATTTCATTACGGGATAGTAGCACGTAATGAAATATTACGTGCGCCTATCCTGTAAAAGTCTATTTTCCGGATTGAAATCAGGTACGTAAAGGTATGTTCTATGATGCAGTATGAAATAAAATGATTTGAAAGCACTTTAGCGTATGATTCATGTGATATATATAGTGATATATATCTAGTGATATATTTTTGTACACAGAAGGCTTTGAGATTGCGACGTAATCTTGATTTAAAGACCATATGATAGATATCGTGGAGTATTACATTATGGAATACAAAATCCAATCGTACTCTTGCTCCGAAATACGAGAGTGATTATACTTGAAGCAGGACAACCTGTATTGTCTTTCAACATGAGTCAATCCTAAAATGCCCAAATTCACCGCCTTAAATTAGATGAAAAAAATATATTTACTTGTTCAATGACTGTAGGGAAGATTCGAGATTTTTGGCATTGAATTTGCAAGCGGTGTTCAAAAAGAATGCTATCAACACCCTCACTAGCTGAAGCTGACCAATCAGAAGGGTGTTCTCTAAGAAATCCTGCCATATTTTCGTGCACCTATTTATGTAGGTCTGGTAGGTTTTGGAAGGATTCTGTGGTTCCCCCGATTGTTTGAAATCATTCTGTATGGTTGTCATAATGTTCGTCCACGCTTGTATTTTTATATTTTTGTTCTCCAAGTAGCCTGTAATAACAGGAATGTCATATAGTCAGGTGAGACGGTGGGAAAATTATACCTGATATTTTTTGTAGAGCAGTTACAATCATGAATGAAAAGAGTCTGTCCAATCCGACCAAGCCTGCTATCTCGATAGCGGTTGCCACTGAAGATAGAATATCTTTGTTGAGAATTGGTTTGTGAGTTTTGATGTCGTACCATGCCAGAGTTTGGTCCAAATATAAATAATTTCTGAAACGAATTCAAATGTATTTTACAAGGATCACTTTTTTGCACAGTGACAATCATTGTGACTGTGACATCAAGTTGTTTAACAGGACAAAGAAATTCAATGCCATCGAAATCATCGTTTACAAGCGATATCTTACTTACTTGAAAAGATAAAAAAATAAATGGAAAACTGTTTTATTGGCATCCCAACACCTTATGATATTTCAAAAGCTCTATTTACTTCAATTAAATTAAACCATCATCACTTTCTCATCCACAATGGCTTCCGACCATTATACTTACATTTTCCATAATATATAAATATAATATAATATAATGAGAATATAAATTTATTCGTCAGGGCTAATGGTAAATATTGACTTCTGTATAACAAGACAAATGGAACAATTGCCATTCACGGTGAATTCAGGATTCAAAAGTTCAAATTTTATCATATCAAGGTTAATTTCTTTATATTATCATTGATTTTTTCAAAAAGTGCAACAACATACTTCCATCAAATTTGTTTTACTAGTCCAGGATTTTAATTAGATTTCAGATAATTTAGAAATCATTATTCGTGTTTTTTCAGCCATAAAAACGGTTGAGTATGACATGTCCCTGTATTTAGAATTGGGAGGCAATTCACTTTCGATGGAGATATACATACAGACGGTGAAATTCAATAAGAAAAGAAAACTGGGTGACTTTCTAAGGGTGCTGAAAGCGAATGAAGTTTGTGAGATGTCATTATTTTTTCCAAATACGAGATATTGGATGTAAATAACACCCGGTATTCGTATGGAAATATTTCAATAAAAAATTGGGCTCAACCGGGATTTGAACCCGGGACCTCTCGCACCCAAAGCGAAAATCATACCCCTAGACCATTGAGCCGCCATAACAGTAGAATCGGAGATGCCATCGTAAAGATAGCCTGAAGTACGTACTTTCACTATCTTCAGGCGTTCTAGATTTAATCGGACATTCAATTACTCAACAATGATGTAAATTTTCAGATACACTTGAATATTCTATCCGTAGATGATTATATACCTGTCGTTTTTTTGACAATCAACATTCATTTAGGTCTGGGAGACAAAATGAAAAAAGACTTGGTTTAATATGTAAATAAAAAATTGGGCTCAACCGGGATTTGAACCCGGGACCTCTCGCACCCAAAGCGAGAATCATACCCCTAGACCATTGAGCCGCTATGATAGTTGATTGAGTCGATAGCGTGAGAAAAAAAAACAGAAATTAAAATTAATTCATGAAAAAACACACTTTCACTATTTTTCGACTGGTTACGACTACATCAGACATATATTATCCACGATAGGTTCTAAATTATATCATTTAATTATCGAAAATAATGCATAACATATCATGTGAAAAATGGCATCGAACAGTTCGAAAAATTGACTTTCTGCTGCACACAAAAATTTGACACTATTTTTTTTTCTCTTTTCACAAAGAATTTCACACATGAAGCAACCTCAGCATGCCCTTGAAGATGTTAGCACAGTTTTCGAAACATGGATCCATACAACATTTTCGAGTTACCACTGCATTTTTAGTTTTTTTCATGAAATTATTAATCAATCTCAAAATATATTCGCAATATCTCAACAGTCAACTGATACAGGAATCTATTCACCTTGGATCGGTCAATCTAATGATTTCTTTAGCGAGCCTTCCGATGAAGTTCACACTGTTATCCGTCGGAGGATAGAGCGGTAATGGCACATATCTGCTTTGGAAAACGCTCTGCCAAGGGTGTATTTTATTGCGGAGGAAGCCGTTGCACTCTTGTTCCACGTTGAAATTGATGATGCGCGTCAATTCCTCTTGCCAAATTTTTAGACCGTTTATGTTCACGTAATCCTGGAAAAATGAATTATAGTCGGTAATGATTATTTTTTCACATACCATAAGATGGCGTTCTGGTTGTCTTGTTTATTTGTCATGACAATAAAGTATTCATGTGTTCATCTCCGATTTCAAAATATTTCCTAAGATACCTGTTTTTGTAATCTTTCAACGACTAGTCAACTTTGAGAAATCAGAGGAATCTCTATTAATATTACCTGAATATACTCAAATGATCGTTTATATCCGTCCATTATCTGCACCAGCAGCTTCAGTTTCTGTTGGAGCTCGTCTGGCTTCGACTTGGGCCCAAATATCAGTTCAGTGTGCAAAGCTTTGGAAATGTGCTGAACCAGCTCCTTTCTAATGCCATCTTCGAGCAGTTGTTTCGGATCCAACCGCACCACCCCAACCAAAGTACTCTTCATCATTCTCATTCCTAAAAAAATCGTCAATTATCTTCGTCAGTGTCTAAAATAACTACATCAAACCTGATATCCTAATGTCGATCTCTAATCAATTTCAGAATAGAACAGAGGGCGTATTATCCAGAAAACACACACAAATGTGTACCACTTTTCGGAAAATATAAACGCTATACCTGGAATTTTCGTTTGTATTTGGATAGTTTTAGTTTCCTTACATTTAAATCGATTTAAACGTTCTTCACTGTGAATCAGAGCTTTTGATCTATCATACTGATTTTCTTTGATAACTCTGAACAAAACAGTTACAGTGTTCAACAGTTGAAACAGTTAGTAAAACAGTTCAATAGTTAAAATTATTACAAAATTTATTAAGTTTTGTTTTTAGGAGTTTTCTTTGAGATGTGATTATTCATTCTTCCTATGCTAGAAAAAAAAAATTGAATAGGTGCACCGGAACTCGAAATATTATTTTTCTACAACCGCTTGATAAAGTAGCCTTTGACGCCTTCAAATCCCATCACAAAGTTGACGTTTTCCGAGGAATGTCATTCTGTGACAGCATTTGCGCTCATGAGCGGAAATATTGAAAAACGCTCGCATTGGTGCTGCACGGCTGCACCGTATAAACCTACCTATAGGTATATATTCACATATTGTTGAGAAGCCCATTTTGAATGCTGGAAAATAGTGACAGTGAACACGCCACGAACACGTGCGAAAGTTGTAACGTTGTGTCTTCTACTGGAGAAATCAAGGAAGAAATACGAACTACAATATGATAAATTCATGAATTGGTGCCACTCCAAGAAGGTAAGTAAGTATTCAGAAAACGTGTAACTGGCTTATTTTGGCGAAAAATCAAATACTTTGAAGTCATCAACTCTTTGGTCGTTTTGGATATATCTATAAGTGGATTGAGTGTAATTTGAATAGCTCATGGCTTCATTCAGAAGAGCTGTACATGTTAATTTTGTTATAGGTAATACTAATTATGGCTATTGCTGGTGCCTGCAGGCACGAAGAATTGGTGAAAATGCAGATTACCAACATACAAGATGAAGATTCTATTTTAATAGTCCCAATTCCGGATTCAAAAACAAGAATAAGCCGCGTTTTCACGGTTGTCACTAATAATGAAGAAAAATCAGTTGATAATTCATAAATTTGTAAAAAATACATTGCCTTGAGAACAGTGTAAAAATAATGATTTTTTATCTGTGGACAACAAGAGAGGGAAACCTATAATGTTCGAGGAACATCGTGTTAGCCAGCGGTAAAATTTTGGGAGAGAAGGAAGGTATTGGAACTTTTCTTGAAAGTTTTGAGGTTGTAAGCATCGGGAAAGACTTCACTAGGCAAAGAATTCCACAACTTTGCCGTTCTATTGATGAATGATGCTTGGTATACCGATGTTCAACAGGTCTCGAGCCTGACAGTGTAGGGGTGACCAGCCTTAGCTCGTCTGGTTTGTCTACCAGGAATCGCACGTGGTGGTATAATAGATGATTTTTCTGATGAGCACCGACCGTGGAAGTATCTATAAAAAAGAAATTATCGCCGACCTTTCTACGATGTTCTTGAGAGGTCAATGATCTGGTATTGTATCATCGACTAGGCGAATAGCTCTCATTCGAGACAGATCGAATTTGTGCTTTGTAGATCATGAGCAGTTGCTGGGATGCGAAGTATCTCTTCGCACGGAATAGAAAACCAAGTTTTTGTGAAGCAGTTTTCGCAATCGACCTCACATGATCGTCCCATGAGAAAGCACTGTTGGTGGTGACACCCAGCATGGATATTGACGACCTCATAGGAACAGTGGTACCCGATGTCATCAAATTGGGCATTGTGAGATTTGCCTTCTAGGTAAACATACAAGCTCGAGTTTCAGCTGCATTGAACTTGTAGATCCCCATTTCAGAATTCTTGTCAGATCCTCATTTAAAGCATCGACCTGTCTTCGTCTTGCACCTCTGGCCTCGTTGGATGATATAGAGGGCTCTATTTTTACGTTATTAGAAGGCAGATGTGTAATGAATAACCATGAGTATATTTCGAGCACAAAGTGTCATTGCCGCTCTCGTTAACGCGCTCCGCTTCGCGTCACGCGGAAACTCTCTTTGTCGAGCGGAAATATATCACTTTGCACTCTGTTCTCCGAAACTGAGTGTAAGTGAAAATTGCAGAAAGTTCCAAGTGCAAGATACAGGACTTTCTCTTACTTTGGCAAAATCTTTATGGAAGTCGTGGAAGTCTTTTGAATGATCTTTCATCCTCGGGAATAATTATAGTCATCATTATATGCTCGTTGAAGAATCGACTATTCTCTATCCAAGTGGCGAGAGATTGATTGAGAGAGAAAAACGCATTTACATCTAGAAATACCACCTTTCGTTCTCCTAGTAATTTTATTTTACCTTGGCTAAAAACGGAAATGGAATGTGTCAACTCGGCAAACTCGTATCGCTCCTCGAACTGCGTGTAATCCTTGATCTTGTCCTTATCCACCCTGGCGGGCATCTCCTTCAGAACGGTCGTTTGCATTTCGATGATTCTCGCCAATTTTTCGAACATCATGCTCGGGATGATGTGCAGCACTTTGCGCACGTATATCTCGAGTTCTTTACTGTAGTATTGCGAGACGGACATCAGATCGTCGCTTTGCGATTGGTTGATGCGCAGGAGGGGTATTTCCAAAGCAGAAGACAGCTTGAGAAAGACCGCTCGCAGTTTGATCACCAACGTAGGTTCCCTTTTAATGCCTACGAGAGATATTATTGAACACATAATCAATATATGGTGTGGTCAACACTGGACTGAACAGCAAGGATACGTGTCTTGGAAACTGTTTATCAAAATGACAAAAAATGTATACAATATGTTAACCTCTCAGTTGAGATCCCAAAACCACCAAACTGCAATATAGATTGAATCTCACCAATACTTTGTAGTATCGACCGTCTCTTTATTCAAGATTTGATGCTTTCGGAAGGCCATCAGAAGAAAGAGAAATTTCTTAAGATTTTTTGAGAAATGTTGAATTATTTGAATAACACGTTTTATATCAAAACATCTCTAACATTTCTGCTGGGACAGTTTGAAGACTCTAAATAAATTTCCATATCTATTTTACAGTGAGGACCAAAAGTCTGTCGCCATCCCCCACCGTAACTTCTTCATTTTACATATTACGAAAAAATTATAAACACATAAATTGTAGGGTTTCGATCGATGTTTTTGATGGTTTGAGTTTCAATTGTACAGAGTTTCTCAAATAATAATTATAATTGTTCATAATTCAAAAACTATCAGTTTTTTGATATCAAACCATTCTTCAAACTTGTTTAAAATTCAACGTAGAGTCTGATAATGCAATAATATACAAGGTGTCCTATTTGATAAAATGAACTCCAACATTGCTTCGCTTTCTTGGAGCACAATGTACCTAATTGTGCATTGAAGACAATTTTTTAAATCTTTTAGTAATGCCGATACGCAAGATAAATAATCAGCACTGGTACTCACCATGTTGCATAATGTTCGTGTAGTAGTCGATAAGCTCCCAAGCATAACTGATATCGCCAATAATCTGCAAGGTTATTAGCACATCTTCTTTGAGATTCGCCGTTCTGATCATTTGATCCAATTGATGTCTCGTTTCCGCCAAAAATTGTATCACCTGCATATTGTTATCCAACGAATGGAATTCTTGTACTTCCTCGAGAGCTTGGATCAACTGCACTATCTTTCTGGATGAACCACTATCTTCCTGATGATTGGAATGGTTCGAAGTAGAAAATATTTTTGTCGTAACGAGATATTTTATGTACAGAGATAAGATAGTGTTCAGGAACTTGGGGTTCGAAATCAATATTGAAATAGATGTGAGGAAGTTTTCTCAATGGAAAAAATCACACAGTGTAGTGTCCTTGATTACATTTAATCGAAATCGTGTATTTTGATTATCATTCTAATGAAATCGTACTTGACAATAATGTGCATTTTTCTATATCTTTTGGATTTTCTCTCCTCGTTTTCATCTTTCAACACTTTCAACACAAGAATAATCAATCATTTCCTCCCAATATTTTATCTCTGTCAGATAGATACTAGGAGTTAATCACAGTATTAGTGTTATGAATGAATTACTGTAACATTAACATAAATTCAAAATGAATAACTCCTTTTAGTTATTGAGAAGTAAAGCTTTGTTCGTTGGTGCAATTCCAAACCAGTCCAGAACTGGATCGGCTTTCTTTGTCAGTTGATCTTCCAAAACAATCATTATGCAAGATAGTATGGACACATATCGGTGAATTTACGACATCGATGGATCAAATAAAATTTCGAATGAAAAATCGGAGTTTGTCAGTCTTATTCTGACTTACCATTACTATATTTTGAATACTCCCAACATTGAAGAATGTTCAGGAGGTCGACAATTATTCCAGTATATTGTGATAAATTTGCATCATGCGAATATTTCACACAAGAAATTATATCACGACATATCTTCAGTTTTTCGCAAATATCACAGGAACCTTACTTTTAGGCATATGAAATATGGAGTATTGATGAACTGATATCGAACACTCATTTGTCCATTACCTTTTCTGATGAAAATATTAAGGAAAGTATGCCATCGTGAGGAGGAACTGGAACCGAAAGAATTCGATTTAATGTAGCTCAAGATCGATAACCACAAACAGACAAAGTTCATCTGCTGCCTTTATCTATCATCAAACGAACCAACTCCTGGTGACCTCTTCGAATTCCTTTCTCTGAAACTCGATTTCATCCAACAGAATCACCCAGCAGCTGAAATCATCATCATGAGGGATTTCAATGTCCGCAACTCCACCTGGCTCAAATTCTCGAACAACGCAGACGACGCAGGACGTCTGGCTGAGGCTTTTGCTATCACCTATGGTCTTGAGCAACTGATCAATGAACCCACTCCCCCTGATATCCCTGATATCAGCAATCATTATGCCAATTCGCTCGACCTGTTTCTCACTAACAATCCGGAACCGTATGAAGTGAAAGTCCGTGCACCACTAGGAAACTCAGACCACACACTCATCTCCACGATATGTCCTTACATCACTCCGCGAACCAGTCCAACACTCCCACACACTGTTTGGCAAAGCAATTCAGCCGACTGAGATGGCCTCCGCATGTTTTTTTCTGAGTTTGCTTGGAGAAGAATGTATCTTGAATCGGGAGATCCTACGCGATGTGCTGAAAAGATTTCGGAAATCTTCATGCTGGGAATGGGAACTTACATACCACATAGCACCAAATCACGAACCAGTGGTGGACCATGGTTCAATAGAACCTGTTCTAGGGTCGTCGCTCTGCAGCAAGCAGTATACCGTCGTTGGCGCAGAAAACCATGTCCGCTAACAAGAGCTGAATATGTTGAAGCTAGGAATACATGCAATGGAATGATAGATGTGTCTAAAAAGGCACACAACACGAAGATAAGATCAAAGCTCATAGAGTGCCCAAATGGTTCCCGTTCATTTTGGACCTTTGCCAAGGCAATCGGGAGGAATTTCACTTCTAGCTTATTTCCTCCCCTCACAAAGGATAATACATTGGCTACAACACCCCAATAAAAAGCCAACACCTTCACCACAATATTTGCAGACAATTCTACCTTGGATTCACGGGGCCAGGAACTTCTCAAAATCGCTAATCAATAACCGTATGCCAGAAATTATCTTCCGGCAACGCACAGACACATTCTACTTAGCCTCAACATCAAGAAGGCAATGACGATCAATGCTGGTGTTCCACAAGGCTCTGTCTTGGCACCAACTTTGTTTTTGCTCCACATCAATGATTTGTCGAATGTGACCTCCAGCCCAGTTCATAGCTTTGCGGATGATAGTACACTTCATTCCACCTTTTCCTCTAGAGAGTAAAAATAGAGCCCTCTATATCATCCAACGAGGCCAGAGGTGCAAGGCGAAGACAGGTTCATGCTTTAAATGAGGATCTGACAAGAATTCTGGAATGGGGATCTGAGAATCTAGTACAGTTCAATGCAACTAAAACTCAAGCTTGTATGTTCACCAAGAAGGCTGATCACACAATGTCCAATTTGATGATGTTGAGTACCACTGTTCCTATTAGGTCGTCAATATCCATGCTGGGTGTCACCACCAACAGTGCTCTCTCATGGGAAGATCATGTGAGGTCCATTGCGAAAACTGCTTCACAAAAACTCGGTTTTCTTTTCCGTGCGAAGAGATACTTCACATCCCAGCAACTTCTTATGATCTACAAAGTACAAATTCGACCTGTCCTGAAGTACTGTTCACATGTTTGGAGCTCAGCCGGCTCAGCCCCCAAACATACGCTCAAGCTCTTAGATTCAATTCAGAAGAGAGCTATTCGCCTAGTCGATGACACAACACTCACCAAATCATTGAACTCTCTAGATCATCGTAGAAAGGTCGGCGATCTTTGCCTTTTTTATAGGTACTTTCACGGTCGGTGCTCATCAGAAAAATCATCTATTATGCCACCACGCGCGATTCCTAGTAGACAAACCAGACGAGCTCAAGCTGGTCACCACTACACTGTCATGCTCGAGACCTGTCGAACATCGCTATACCAAGCATCATTCATCTATAGAACGGCAAAGTTGTGGAATTCTTTGCCTAGTGAAGTCTTTGCTGCTGATGCTTACAACCTCCAAACTTTCAAGAAAAATTCCAACACCTTCCTTCTTTCCCAAAATTCCACCGCTGGCTAACACGATGTTCCTCGAACATTATAGGTTTCCCTTTCGTGTTGTCCACAGATAAAAAAAAATATACCACCGTAACTACGCCACTGGTTTACGAAAATTAAAAATTATAAATTCAAAATACAACGTTGAAAAACCTAGAATAGTGTACCAAGTTTCAAATCTTTTCCTCCAAGAGTTTTGGAGAAAAAAAATTAAATCTCATTTTTTTTCGTACTTTTGACACCCGCATTTTAAGGCATACCTTGATAGAAACTTTTCACCTCGAAATGAGATGAGGAATCTGTTTTCGAAGTTTGTCGGTCTTATTCTGACTCACCCTGTATATATATATATTATATTTATAGGTATGGCTGCGTTCATTTATATCACTGTGAGAGAATAATTTAGATGAACAAAAGTTCTGAGAATAGTTCGATAATGTCGAAAGAAAATCCTATATGCACCTATATGCATTGTTGAGTTGATACAAAATATTGCCAAATCGCGCACCTTACAGAAATTCAGCGAAAACAGATTGCTATTGGAAACCCTCAGACTTTTCTACTCTTCTAATACTCACTTTTCGATTTTATCTTAGAAATGGTATTTGAAAATTTTCGTTACGTTGAATCTGGGTTGGTAAGACATACCCTATCGCATTTCTGCTCTCCTGATATCAGAATTATTTCGTTCTCGATAGGGCTGTAACGCGAAAAAATGGATATAACTGGTTTCGCACGGATGTTTTTCATAGGGTTAGAGATTTTTTGCAAACCACAAACAAAACAGAAAACAGCTGCCGACGATATCGACCGGTATTTCGCATGGCCAGCAGAACCGAACTTTCAAGGCTGCGCATGCGAATAGTCCCTGAAATGGTTAGGAATCATAACCGCAAAAACGGAGATGATATCGTAAAAATTATCCTTACACATTCGTTGATGTTTCAGTATATCGACTGGTTCACGGAGTGTCTTCAAGCAGGCAGTCATAGAAAAAAAAAATAAACTAACTTGGCTCAAAGACTCCACTTGCTTGGCTATCTCCAGAAACCATCGCTGCAGCTTGTCGTTCTTCTCGATCCTCGAGAGCGGCTTGCCACCGCCGAAGACCTCCGACAGCTCTACCAACCTCCCGTGACTCTCTCCCTTCAGCTCCGCCCACTGGGCATCCTTGTCGGCGAGCAACTGCTTGTACAGATCTTTGACGACGAGCTCCAGTTGGGCGGTGTTGGAGAGCAGTTTGAACAGGGCAGACGGTTCACACTTGGCCTCGGCGATCACGAACTCTCGGAGTTGTTTGGACCTTTTAGTTTTGTCGGTTTGGCCAGGTTTCAGAACCGTGTGCAACATCAGCCACCTAAGGAATCATGCAGAAATTGTTTTGCGGCCAATAAGATTTTAACTGTCGTTGCACTGTTTATTCTTGAAACAGTATGCTTGGTATACAAACATAAAACGGAGTTTGACTATGTTTCATCTCCTTTTGCTACTTGTAATAGCATATTAAATATCAGACTTCCCATACCCAACTCAATATTAATCAATGATTCCATTGTTCAAAATCGTGGGAGATCAATCACTCTCCAGTAGATATAAGGTCTGCAAATCCGACCAACGTACAATTCGAGAAAACAGTTAGAAATTTGCTAGCTGATAGACCCTAGTATAGCCTACAAGAGTATTCAATGAATCATTTCAAAAATACGTGTATTCCATTTTATTTTTATTGTATTTGTACTTATTTCATTAATTTTTTTTGTAATTGACCAGTTTTCATCTATACGCCATTAGTTATGTTTATATTTATACTCACAAATCTAAGTATATTGATTTGATTTGATTTGATTAGGGAAGGAACTATTATAATTATAAGCCTTGGTGATGATGATGGGGTTGTGACATCTTATAGCTTCCTATTCTAAGGACTGCTGGAATTTTAGCGTTTGTAGAAAGTGATTGCAGTAAATGTACAACCCTGAGTTCCTGTGGTTCATTCTTTCGTTTGTTTGTAAATGTTTATATTTCAAACTCATACACATATATATGCTTTTTACCATTATATCTACACATTCTTCATTAAAAAAACTTGAATTATAATTATATATGAATTTTGTTTTTGTTTGTGTGTTTGTTTCCTTTTCTACCACATGAAATTCATCAATAATGTTATCCATTTCATTCCCTTATTTATATTATGTACTCATATATATGTGAATTGTTATCCTTGTTTCTTAACTACCTTGCAAATAAACATTTTTATTATTATTAATATTATTATTATTATCATTATTTAGGTTGCTTATGATTTTTTTTTATTACAAATTATATAGAAACTATTTCATTGAATCCTTGTGATCATATGACACAAGGTTGAGAAAACATTTTTTTTTTCAAATTTTCGATTGAAATCTTTCATTAAATACTATTTATATTGTTCGTTCTATTGAAAACTGTCTGAGTTTTTGTAGGATTTTCTCCTCGTTTCAGGAGCCAAGGATTGAGATAAGTATAAATTATGATATATATTAAATATATTTGTCTTCTAAACCTTTTTTTAACAAGGGGTCACTGACGAATACAGAATTTCTCTTTTAGATTTTGGGCACATCATAAATCTGTCCTCACTACAAATATATTGAGATAATTATTATAATTACCATTTTTATTTTTTTAGAAACGAGGAGAGAGAATTCGACAATAACTGAAAAAATGAATAAACACATGATAGACAGTGGCCATCATGTCATCAATCGACAAAAAGAGCAATATATTTAATGAGGATGCAATAAGAAAGCAATGAAGTGTCCTGTTACAGGTCGTCGTTACACTAAAAATGTTAAGTGAGCAAAAGTTTGAAGAAATGTAGATATTTTTCGACCAAAAATGAATGTGCTATAAATATTCATATACATGAATTATTATGATGAGTGATGAGTATAGCAGTTCAGAACATATCAACAAATAGATGATCTCACAAAACTTAATATTTCTGGCAAGTTTACTTCATATGCCGATGACACAACCTTATTCTGACACGATAAACAAGAATTCATTTCATATAATATCATTCCACAAGATATTGCACTGATGAAATTATGATCAGACAACTTGCTCATTCTTCATAATCAGCGTTTTCCCATATATTTTTGACACACAAGGGTTGTTGTTCAACTTTTCCATATTCATCCGAAGCAACCAATTCATGTTAGATCTGTATACTCATTACAAAAAATGCAGCATATCGAAACTGTTGGTCTAAATATGGAATGCCATAAGAAATGAAGAATGACGCCATCAGAATACGAAATCACAGTTCAAGGACCGTAGTTCATCATACAGATACCTTACTGATAGTTGTAAAACAATCTATTGTGCTTTCTCGGACCTCGACACACAAACTGTTTAAATTATTGATACTAGCGATTGCTTCGGCGGATTTAACTTTGGAGATGCTTAACTGTCTGCAAGAATGAGACGATATTTTTCACTAGGTGAGATATTCTTGACTTTCGATGAGAGTCGACATTGGACAATGAGAAAGAGAGAGAGGAGAGACAATGAGAGTCAACAATGGAAGAATTCGATGGACTTGAATTCCAACCTTCTCAATAATACGAATGGAGAGTAACGGCTGAGTTCGAAACTAATGATGGAGAAAATTCAAGTGGGGCAAATAGTAATGGGTTTCAGACTCCTGTGACTCCTGTGGCGTATCGTTTTCCAATGAGATCAATTCTAACGAGGAGAGGAAATGATTCATTCTTGCCGAAGATGGAGCAATATGCCATGAGAAGTTCAAAAACAATTGGAAGGAACGAGGAAGAAGTACAAAATACTAGCAAAAAAATGGTTTATGGAATATCTCCATGCCATGTAGTAATGAATTGAATTGTTGAATAGAAACCTTCGAGCTTTCATATTTGCCTGAATAGAAGCAGTTTGTTTCACAAACCTCTGAGCTGTCGAACATGTTCGAGGACAACTTTGATATGAAAACATCAACTTCAACTTGTTTGAAGACAAGTATGATGTGCAAACCACTTAGCTGCCATGTGTCAGTATTTGATACAAATTTGGTATAAATTTGATACAAATTTGGGACAAATTTGTTCCATAAACGTATTGTTGAGATAGTTGAAGAAGAAATTGTTGGAGAAATTTCTAAGTTCACATATCATAATTAGAACGTGTTGTTGAGATATTTGAAAAAGAAATTGTTGGGAAAATTTCTAAGTTCACGTGTCACATGTGATAGTACCACTCAAATACAAAAAAGATAGTTATTATCAATGAGCCTAACTGATGTCACACAGCAATTAGACATTGCATCTGTCTAAAAAAAAATATGAGGAAGAATGTGGTAACATACAACCGTATCTTTGCCAATGGTTAACTGAATTCAAAACTAAAAACTCAAAGTAATTACCTTGATCAATTTGGGATAGTACACCAAGTTCAAATTTTTTGTTTTCTACAGAGGTTCCGGAGAAATTGATAGAAACAATATTTTTTACGTATTTTCGATAACCAGTATCTCAGAGAGGCATTTTTAGGACATAGGTTTGTAATAACATCCTGTATTGTTCCCGATCATTATTGTCTTGAAAATGAAAAACTAACATTATTATGACAAATATATGATTCTTTGTAAAAGAACTTAAGCGTTTCTAGTAATATTCATTACCAAATGGCGCAGTCGGAGCAAGAATTTACGCGGATTGATTATAGAGAAGATTATGGAAATGACGGAGATCATAATTCCAACAGGAACTTCATTCGTGTGGGAAAAATGAGTTAGACGAGATGATGTCAAAATGGACAACACTGATGTCAAAAAATAATAATCCGATAGTGAAAATTGACCCATTCAATGGAATCGATGATGAAGACATACACGGTTGGATTAAATCATTCCAATTCATGGCCCAATCCAACCAATGGATATCGGATGCTGACAAGATATTCAACTCACGATTTTATTTGAATGGTGTGGCATCAAGCTGGTATCAGAGCACATTGAAATGTGGAAAAAATAATTACACGTGGCTCGAGTATATGAAAAACCTGATTGAAACTTTCGATCAAAATAAAATTTATAAATGGGAGAAGGCACTAAACATTAGATATAGAAATGGATCACTATTAGAATATTTCTATTGAAAATAAAGTTGATCATCTGGGCTGATGAATCATTATCAGAAGAATCAACAATGGCTATCATCATTTTGGGTTTGGCAGGTTTTGCTTAAAAACAATTGGATAATAAGAAACTAAATACAAAAAATGAACTTTTACATGAGCTGAAGAACATCAAAATTTATAATGAAGAAAAAGTAAGTGAATATCGAAACGGAAATCAATTCAGAAGAAATGAAAGCAATAAAAAAAGACTTGAACCAACCTAGTATGAATAGTTATTGTTGTGATACAGAAACTGAAGAAATAAATTATTCTGAACAGTATTTCAATTACTCAAATTATTTGAATAACAGTAAATGAAAACATAATAGAACTAATCATAAGGTATGAAGATGGGTTTTGTTGGACACGGGTTCTGACATTGATATCATTTCTGAGGATGTAGTAAGAGAACTAAAATTACCTGTATACGAAAAATTTGTGCTCATAAGGAGTCTTGCTGGGACAACTAAATGCACACAAATGTCCAAGATAGAACTCAATCTCGATGGAGAGATTCATACGAGTTATCCAATAGTTGTCAGGGATCTGAGTTTTGATATTATTCTTGGACGGAAAATACTGAAGCAGCACAACATCTTTCAGAAATATTCAGTCGATAGCAACGACAACAAAACCATATTCAAAGAACCCTATATTGCAGATAGATTTCCAAAATTACTGAATCATTCCGATACTGAACCCTCAGACTTTGAAGTGAAATTTGAATTGAAATCATCAACAAATATATATGTGAAATCAAAACCATACAGATTTTCTTCTGAAAAGACGAACTGGATTAAAGGAAAAGTTAAGGAGATGTTAGAAAAAAGAGTTATAAGTAAATCATCTTCAGTATATGCTTCACCTTGTGTGATAAAAACAAAAACTGATGGTACGTTCCGATTATGCATAGATTATAGAAAAATAAATGCACAAACTGAACTGGATCCATTCCCCTTTCCTATTATGAATGATATCATTGAAAAATTTGGAGGTTGCAAATATTTCACGAAAATAGATTTGAAGGATGAGTTTTGGAATATAAGTATATCTCCAGAAACAAGAAAATTTACTGCATTCGTGAAAGAAGATGGTCATTATGAATTCAATCGATTACCGTTTGGTTGGAAGAACTCAAGTGCAAAATTTCAGAGGATAATGCAGGAAGTTTTATATGAGTTGTTAGATGAGAAAGTTGTTGTATACATAGATGACATTATGTGATGGTATATTAGATATATTATATGATACATGACTCTCCGAGAGTGCGAAATTTTTACTATGAGAATATTAGAAAAATTAGAAAAGTATAACTTACAAATCAATCATAGAAACTGTTATTATTGTGTTACAAAAGTTAATTTTTTTGGAAGAGAAATTCATGGAGATACTAAGAAAATGAAGAATGAGATGGTTGAAAAGGTCAAAAACATGAAACAGCCTCATGACTTGAAATCTGTTCAATGTTCAACAGGATTAACAAATCATTTCCGAAGTTTTATCAAGGATTATGGAGCATTAAAGCGTAAAAGCAAGAAATTTGAATGGACTCGAGATTGTGAATTGGCATTCAATAAATTGATAAATCTCATAACATCCGAGTCTATTCTGCAAATTCCAGACACAAGATTGGAATACGAACTATCTACTGATGCATCATATTATGGTTGTGGAGCAGTTTTATATCAGAGAGATTTGGCTGAAGTAAAATCCCGACAATTAAGACTAATAAGTTATTTCTCATATACATTCTCTAAGTTAGAAACGAATTACAGTATTACAGAAAAAGAATGTCTCGCTGTGGTGAAAACAGTTAAGCATTTTCGAACGTATGTAGAAGGTAAGAAATTTACAGTACATACTAACCATAGAGCTTTGACTCAGCTACTAAGTACAGGCAATTTAAGAGACAGACTTGCCAGATGGCAAATTTTTTTGAGGAGTTTTGATATGGAAGTGAATCACAAAAGAGGGAAAGAATTGAAAGATGCTGATGCAATATCCAGACTTTGTATAAATACACCGGCGGTCTTTCAAGAAACTTTCTGGCTGAATTTGAACATAGAAAACCTCGAAAAGCTGGAGAATGGAAAATATTTAGTGGAATCGAAGGATCTGGTGAAAGAAATCCTAAATTTGTACCATGATGATCCATATTCAGGAGGTCATGATGGTTATTACAAATGCTACTATAGGATTAGACAAAGATTTTTCTGGAAAGTAATGACGAATGACATTAAAAAATACATAAAAACCTGTTCAACCTGCCAGTTTGTAAAATTCAAATACCTGCCCAAGCCTGATTTTGTACAAGACACCATCTGTTCTCAAAATCCATTTGAAACAGTTCACATAGATTTCGCAGAATTGAGTGAAAAATCTGATTTGAACAAATGTACGAAATCATTCCTTGTCA
This sequence comes from Gastrophysa polygoni, assembly GCA_963576655.1. Lineage (NCBI taxonomy): Eukaryota > Metazoa > Arthropoda > Insecta > Coleoptera > Chrysomelidae > Gastrophysa > Gastrophysa polygoni. The sequence goes on from OY755083.1 coordinate 40,503,366, forward strand.
TCATTGATGAAGCTACAAGATGCGTTCATGCGAAATCAATGAAAGAAAATACACGAGCAGTTATTTCCTATTTAGAAAAACTACAAAATTTGGACAAAATCAAAAATATTGTGACTGACTGTGGGACAGCCTTCACTTCACAAATATTCAAAGAATGGGCTTCAATACATAATATAAGATTAATTCATACGTTCCCTTATCATCCAGGTGGTAATGGTATAGCTCAGAGAGCCATCAGAAATCTGAAAACATTCATGAAATGTAATGAAAACTTCGTACGAGGATGGAAACATTTATTAGATGCTGCTGTTCAACATCAGAACTCATCCCACTGTGAATACTTAGGATGTTCTCCACACTTCAAGTTATATGAGAATTCTGAACTATTGCCAGCTGATAAAGAACTTGGAATAGAACCACTTCTGATCGAACAATCGAAATCATGCGAGGACAAAGAAATTATAAAGCCAAAGTAAAAAATCAAGCAAACAAAAAGAAACGAATGTTGCCTCCAAAACTAAGAGTTGGAGATTATATTCTAACAAGGGGTCAAAGAATAGGAAAAGAATATAAAACAAAAGGGCCGTTCCAGATAAATAAAGTGAAATATATACAGGGCGTTTAAGCTTATGTACATTTCGAGAATGACGGCAAAGAGGAAACGGCACATATTTCGAACATTAGACAATTTCATCACAGGAGTGATATCTTTGGGAGGGGGGTTTTGTAATAACATACTGTATTGTTCCAAATCATGATTGTCTTGACGATGAAAAACTAACATTATCATGACAAATATATTATTCTTTATAAGAGAACTTAAGAGTTTCTAGTAATATTCATTACAACGTTGATGGGAACTTTTCACCTCAAAATGAGGTGAGGAATTCGTTTTCAAAGTTTGTCGGTCTTATTCTGACTCCCCTGTATCTTTTAGGAATCTGAAAGTCAAATTCCAAGCGTAGTGACATTTTGGGGCAGAACATAGATCTATCCTTACTACAAATATATTGGAATAATTATTATGATTTCTATTTCCATTTTTCGAATCGACGAGAGAAAATTGGAGAAAATTAGAGAAATTATTATACCACCTCCTCAATTAACTTACAGACACTATATATCGGACAGTCAAGAAGGAAATGTTAAATTATTTCTTGGCGATTTCGATTGAAAGCTGTACACATTTATCTTGGGTTGATATTGTATGAAAAGCCTTTGATATTGAATTTGATGATTTATTCATTATATGAACGAAGCTGAGAAATAACATGGATAATATGAATTGGGAGAATAATCTGAAGATTATCTTGTTTATTATTAATCATTTGTTAATTTTTTATAGACCATCAGATACGAAGATTGATCAAGTGATCAAGTGAAGATTGATCCTCTTTCCGAAGATTTTTTTTTTAAAGTAATCAAGATCAGTTACCTGATTGTGACATTACATTCCCTGAGGACATTGATGATCTTCGGCGTCTCTTTCAGCAACATCACCTTCGTGATATTTCCCTCCTTCAGCAAGGCGCTGGTGGCCTTGTATAGACCTCCTACACCCGCCCCATAGCCGGCCGCCAACTCCTTCACGTGGGGGTTCTCGACGGTGTTGCGCAGTGCCGCTTTGGCCGCTCTGAAGCCTTCCCAAGCGTCCGACAGGTTGACGGTGTAGCCCATGTGGAGCGACAGCACCCAGTTGTCGGGGAAGAACCTGAAATCAATATGCCTGACACAAAAATGTAAAATTGCCAATATTTCTTCAACTACAGATTTTTGGATTAGATAATTTCAGATGAAGTTACCTACCCTTATTTTCAATGCTAAATAAGATTGAACTATAAAAATGTCGGCAATACCTTGACAATTTTTATTTTGTCAGGAATGATATCAGTTTCAAATGATTCAGTAATAACTTTCAGTAAAATAGGCGCTAACTCAGTTTTGATTCCTTTCACAATTTCATCATTTATGAAATCAAAACCACAAGATTTTCGAACATGCAGGTTATCGATAAGATTTTCAATTCCTGGAAGATTTGGTGATATTTGAAACATAGTTAGGATGATTGAGCAATCATTTTCAATTCCAGAACTAGAAGTGATTTTCGAAGATAGATTTGGATCCACACCAACAAAATGATTGTTAATTTTGAGTGTCCTATTCAAAATAAGACAGTTATCATCAACTTCCGGTATAACCGAAAGTGCTACAATCTTCAAAATATATTATCCCAATTGCTCACATCGACTTCCACCAAACTAAAATTTTCCAACGTCCATTTTCTGAGAAATATATAGCGGAGTTTATCGTGGGACTATCTGCTCATACGAAAAAACCGTAGCTGTTTTGATTACTATCCATTATTTTCTTTCTCTCTGTACCCACAGAAAGATTCTGAACAAACCATAGAGATTGCACCTCATTTCATTGACAAAATGATCAATGTGAAAAAAGGGGATGTGACTTCTGAAAAAATATCTTCCTGTATATTCTCAAGACCATTTGAGAATTCAAAAATGAACTGGTGAAACCCATAACTGATATGATAAACTTTTCACTGGAAACAGGCACATTTCCTGATGCCCTCAAAATAGTAAAAGTAGATAGATAGATAGATAGTTTATTTAACTATGTTATATACAAACGTATATTAATAGCAGGTCATTTGTGGTTTGTTGTAAAATCTACAGATTATGTAAGCAAGTTAAAAGAGAAAACACTGAACTATAGTAACATCTTAAAATACGTAAATAAATGAAGACTTTAAGAAGTTTCGGTAAGTACGTTCCCAAACACAACACATGGTTTTGATGTTTTTTCAAGGTATTCACTGACAGAATAAAAACTATTTTCTGAAAAAAAAGATTTCATTTGTTGTTTGAATTTTCTCATATGCAACAGTTTGATATGATGCGGTAGAACATTATAGAGGCTAAAGTCCAAAGAATTATTTTGAGACACAGAAAGTCTATGCCTAGGAATCCTGATATTGTCAGCATTCCTGGTGCTATATTTATGTATGTCAGCTTGTATGGTGAGAGTGGATGATTTCTTGTGGATCTCAATTAGTGAATTGTATATATATAATGACGGAAGAGTCATGATTTTGAATTTTGTAAATAAAGTTCTGCATGAATCTCTGTATCTCGCCTTTGCTAATATTCTGATCGCTTTTTTTTGTTGAATGAAAATGCCACCTGCAGCAGAGCAATTACCCCACAGAATAATGCCGTAGCCCATATGTGACTGAAAGAGTGAATAATACACTGTTATTAGTGTATCAAAATTGGCAATATGACTAAGCTGGCGTAGTAGAAACAATATACTTGACAGTTTCAGTTTTAATGTCTCTATATGAGCACTCCAATTGAGTTTATGATCTAGAATAATTCCAAGTATCTTCACACTTCGTTCTTCTTGTTCAATCTGACGAGTAGTGATGAATAATCTCTGCGACTTATCAATATTTAGTTTCAGATTATGAGATATGAACCATGCTTCAGCTTTTTCTTCAATTTCTTTAGACTGATTTACTAAAGTACTGAAATTCGGATTTGAATATATGAATGATGTGTCATCGGCAAACATGACACATTTACAAGCAGTCATATAGTTACTCAACTCATTTACATATATAATAAACAAAATTGGTCCCAAGACAGAACCCTGGGGTACACCATGATTTATTCCTTTGAAATCTGATGAACAATTATTTAAATATACAGCCTGATACCGATTAGTCAGATAAGATTCAAACAGCGATAGCGATATTCCTCTAATGCCATAATGAAATAACTTTTTCAGCAGAATATCATGAGCAACACAGTCGAAAGCCTTTGACAAGTCACATAGAGTGATACTTATATGGTGCCGTTGCTCAAGGCCCTCGACTATGCCGCTCACCATATCCATTACTGCTGCTGTGGTTGAACATCCTGCTCTGAAACCAAATTGCGACTTACTAAAAAAATTATTAGTTTCAAAATAACTTGTTAATCTTTGTTTCAAAATTTTTTCAATTATTTTGGAGAAAATACAAATGATTGAAATGGGACGGTAGTTTTCAATGAGTGATATATCACCTTTTTTAAATAAGGGGATAACTTTGGAAAATTTCAGAATGTCTGGAAATTTTCCTGTACTAAAAATTTGGTTTATTAGGTCAGTTAAAGGCTCTATAATAATATCCGATGTTTCTTTGACGATTTTGCTACTTAAGTCATAGACATCAGCGCATGCAGAATTTTTCAAAGAATGAATGGTATCCATAACTTCTTGTTGGATAACTGGAAGTAAGAAAAACGAAGAGGAAGGTACTGGAAGAAAGTCTGTAAAATTGAGTATATCATTTTCCGGAATATCAGGTAATGATTTTATAATGAATTCTGCAACTTGGACGAAATGATCATTGAAGTTGTTCGGAGTGATATTATCATTAATTCGGGGAGTAGAATTTGTCTTATTTCTTTCAAAATTTATTATGTGCCAGCTAGCTTTAGATTTGTTTTCAGCAGTACAAATGTAATCATTATATGCAGACTTTTTAGTAGTTTTAACTTCTTTCATATATTCTTTTTTCATTGATTTATAAACTCTTTCATCATCTGGGTCTTTGTTTACTTCAGATATCAATTTGATATTTGACAGAATTGATCTTTTAGCCTTCAGCTCATCATTGAACCAATTGATGAATGGTTTTTTCTTAGATGATTTTTTCTTCATTGGAAAATGTTTTTCTACTAAACTTTTGTAGGTTTTTACTAAGAAATTTGCCAGATGATCAGCATCGAGTTCATTATCTTTAAAAATATCCCAGTTTATATCATTCAATGCATTTCTCAACTTCTGCATACCAGTCATTGTGATTGCTCTCTCACATAGAGAATTATTTTTGGCAATACTAATTTTCTTGTTTATAATTGCGTATTGTCCAGAGTGATCGGACAAACATGGTTCAAGAACACCAGTTTTTAATAATTCTGCGTCAAAGTTCGTCAAAATATTATCAATACAGCTAGATTTTCCAGCTGTGATTCTCGTATGATCATTAATAGTTACCGACAAGCCAAAAGAATTCAATAAGTATAGTAATTCATTTAACATGAAGTCATTTTTGAGTTCAAAATGAATATTGAAATCACCAACGATTATGATTTTTTCATCAAATACCAAAACATGTTCCAATAATCGTTCCATATTGTCAAGAAATATTTTGAAATCTCCTAAAGGAGATCTGTATACTGTGAAAATTAATGTTTTCAATTCCAGAAGCTCAATGCCACAAATTTCAGAATGAATTTCGATACTGAAAGCACTTAAATCAAGGGGTTTGAATGCTGTTATTTCTTGTCTTAGATATATAGCAACACCCCCCATTTTATGCTTTTTTCGACAATAGAAGTTAACAAGCTCATATCTAGGAATATTTATCGTTTTCAAATTTGTTTCCTTCTGCCAGTGCTCCGTTAAACAAAACACATCAAACCTAATATCATCAAGAAATAATGCAATTTGCTCTAATTTATTTGACAGACACTGAGTGTTTATATGGAACATACTCACCGAATTCGCACAATTTATGTTAAATAAAAGGTTGCTATCTAATGGAAAATAGGCTTCATTTTCATTCATAGTGTCTAGGGTCGCTCTTCCAGATAGGTGGTTTTCCTTTTTCAAGTGTTTACAATTGGTTTTTGAATATGAACTTGAATGGTGAGATAGATCATGTTCCATTATGTTATGGTGGGTTGGGTTTGACCAACTTGAAAATTTTCCCTTCCAGTCTCCTGTTGAGTCTTCAGACGGTTTAGGTATCTTTCCTCTTTACCGAAGTTGAACCTTGAAAATGCAACTCCTTTGGGCCAGAAGATTCCTTCAGTTGCTTGTTGTTTTAACGACCAGTTTAAGCCAATTTTAAATCTTTTATTATTCTGGATTTTGTTGTATGCGTCAATTTCTTTCACATAGGCTTCTTTGTCCCCTTTTTGTGCTAGGTATTTTTTTATAGTCTCTTCAGAAACGTGGTCTTTTACTTGAGATATGAACAGCCAGATTTTTCTTGTCTCCTTTCCTTCAAATCCATTCTCTTCTTTTGTGTCGTCCTCTGCTTCTCCATATTTCATTTGTGCGGTTCGTCTCCTCCTGGGTTCCTGTCGTTTGTGTGGGATCTTCTCCTCTTTATTTTCCTGATTTCCCAGTTCTATATAGTCTCTGCAGATAATATTTGCTTTAGCTTCGTGAATTGCACTAGATACTTGGTTTTTCGAAATAGGTGGATTTTCTGTTACTTTTTGCACATTGGCAACACTGTCGCTGTCCGTGTTTATAATTATATTGGACGTGGATGCCCCTTCATCATTTTTTGCAACCCATTGTTTTTTGTTGACTGCCTGTGGCACTTTCTCTAGGTTTTTATTTAATGTATTCACTGATTGTTTTTGTTGTTTTGATCGGTTTGCTTGTTCATTTATTGATCCCTTTAACACTACAATATGGTCATTTAGGATCTCAATTTTATTTCTCAGTTCTTTGATAATGATGTCCTTTTGTTTCATGATGTACGTGAAGATGTGTAGATCCACTTTCTTTTCACTATTGTTATCAATAGAATCATAAAAAGCCGCGTCTAGGTCTTCTTCATTTGAAGCTCTTGTTGTAGACTTACAAGTGACGCACAAATACTCAAATTGTCTCTTTGATAGATCTTTGATTTCACTTTCACTTAGTCCACTACACTCATTGTGATACCATTTATTGCAGAGACCCGTACAACCAATTTTGTAACTTGTTTTACTTATGTTTTTTTGACATTTTCCACAGACCAGTTTACCGGTCATGTTTGCTGATCGCGATGTTGAATATGTTCTTATTTCCTTATTTCCTATTTTTTTCCTATTTCCTTTTCACAAAAAAAAAGGATAAGAATATTATGAACAACTACAGACCCATATCAATAACATCAGTCTTCTCTAAACTTTTCCAAGATATGGATGTTCCAATGGAAAGATCCATGGAAAACACCAATTGATGAGTAGTTGAAGTACCTGTCGACGATTTCCCTCATGGCAGCCGTCTGTGTGTGGAGGAGATGGGGCGAAAAGTACAGACAGACATAGAGCATGGCAGCCTGGGCAGCCAGAGCAGCACTGCGATGTTTCGGCAAGGGATACACAGTGACTTGGCCATAGATGTCGTCGCAGCGCAGGCGGCCGATCACATGGTCGATGTAATTGGCCTGTATGGGGATTCTCCTATAATAATCATCCAGATTAGATTCTTGCTATCAAAAATGGATCAAGCGAACAAGAAATCATACACAATCATAATGTCATAAAACTCAATTCCAACTCAAAATTATCTTAATTTTTCAATGTAAGTCAAGATGTAAGATATTTCATGTTAAAACCCAAGATAAATCTATGAATGATACAAGAATAAATATTGCATATGCCTTCATGTGGAACAAACAGAAATGAGAACAACTGTTGAACCACACTTGATAAATTTTTTGATATGAATAGAGAACTTACTTGAAGTAATCTTCTGGATATGTGGCTCTCTTTGACTCATTGTATCCGGTATCTCTGAACAGTTTACAGACTTCATCAATACAGCTCCTAGTGTCCTGTCTCTGAGGTGCATAGCGATAATAAGACACCAAGAGGCGTTCCCTGACTATTCCCTCTATGTGGGCATCAACAATGAGCAGCATAAGGCCATAGAGATATAAGGCTTCACACTAAACAGAAGAAAAGCTATCAAAATATTGATACACTTAGAGAATGTTATTAATTATGAAAATATACTATAATTATCCATGAAAACTTTATTGTTGATGAATAGAATTCCTTGTTCCTAATTCTCCTGCAATTTTCTCACCATGACCTGTTTTCCTTCAACATCAAGAAAAGTGCTTTCCAGTGTTTGATGAATGTAAAAGCCTTCATCAAGTTCTTCTAGGAATTGATTCAAGTCTGTAATGTAGGAATGTATACTCTCAAATACCAAGTAGAACCTATTGATAATCTCAATGTGATTATCTCTGAATTCTTCATCCAAATCTCTGAGCACCTAGAATTTATATGAAGCTCTTCTGGAAGTTATAGGTAGAAAGATACTCACCTCATTGTTCTCTATTTTCTGTTCGTGGCTTTCAGAAATCTTAACAAAACTGAAGTCTAAAATGATATCACTGTATTTTTGTATATCCTGTTTGGTTTCAAGTCTGAAATGAATTGTTATAGAGGTTTTGGGACGATGAGAGAATTTTTATTTACCTGAATACTTTTGGTACATAATCTTTAAGCCTCAATAGTTCTGCAATTATTGCATTTCCTCTGGAAACTAGATTCAAAATAGTTTGTCCGCATATATTATTTTCGGCTAGAAAGTCCGACATTATTCAATTACAAAAATATCTTTTTTGGTTGATTTCTGCTCATCTGATAATAAATAACTCACGATCATTCCAATCTTGATATAACAGCTGTTTAAATTTTTATACTGGAATTTTCTGTTCATATGGACAGAAGAATATGAGCCTAACCTAAGAACAAGAGTCTGGAGTGAGGTGGTTATAAGAGTCTGGAGGTAGTACTTGAAGAGGAACGGAATAGCCGAACACTAATGAGGCGCCAAATACTTCGTCTTGGGACGGTGCCGGGCCACAGTTTATAGCTTATACAAGCTATAAACTGTGGCCGGGCGGTGTGCTGAGCGCGAATTTTCATTTCATTCATTTGCATTCACATTCAACAGACGACTTATTAGATGTTTTGTTTAGATGTTTGTTCAATCCAGAACGCGTGTTTTTCTATGGATACATAGCTCAATCTAAGTCATTGTTGCAAAAGACCATATATATTTCTTCATTTCATTACATAATAATATCTCCCATACTTAATGCGTGTCGTAGTAATTTTTGGGTATATATAAACACTTTTACTCAGCCCTTGTTCGTTTTCAATGATGTTCAGATTACATATAATGAGTTGCAAACGACATGTACATAATATCATGGTTGTCTCTTCTATTACTTCTATGAGCAGGACACCCTGTGGGTATACCATCTCTTGTGAGATATACGAATTCCTTTACTCATTGCGTCCTATATAGATATATTATAGTTCTTTCATAGCTATATTGGGATTAGAACTAATTCACCCTGTACTCATCCGATATTATAATATATATTATTTCCCACTACCACCCAAGAAAACAGCGATTTCAGCATTGTTTTGATATTTACGAAGTAGTCCATTTCATTATGGCAATAGGAAATTTAAACTCACTAGTGTAAAAATATTGGAAAAAGCACGGTTGCAATGATTGATGACTGTAATGATATTTTACCAGGAATTTTTTCTGCTGGTATCAACATACATGGTAGTCACATTTTACCTTATTCCTTCTTTGAGATTCATCTGGTAATGTGACCATAAACTAACCATAACTTCAATCTACGAACGTGACCATCATCTCCTCCGTTTATGACTTTGATGTATCTGTGGATATTATAAATCCACTATATTATTCAAGAACGAAAGGTAAAATATTTTGAAACAACGTTGACGTGTTCTCTCGTTCCTGACTACTGTAATACAAAAGCATTGAAAAATCCCTGGTTGAAAGATGAGGAACTCTGGGATTCTGTCACTGAAACTAAAATGAAGAGCAGCAAACAAGACGTCGAAGCCAAGACAAAAATAATTCTGTCCATTGATATTCTATTGATTACATACATGTCCAAAACGCAAAAACTGCAAGGAAAGTTTGGAATAACTTAGAGAAAGCATTTGGATATTCAGGACTGACAAAAAAAGTTGGATTACTGCGAACATTGATCAAAACTAAACTAGAAGACAATTCCTCCATCAAAAAGTAATGAATAAAATTATTACCACCGCTTTTAAATTATATTGGTGGTGAATGAATTGGCACGTTACTTTCAGCAGGACTTTCAGGAGAATACAAGCTCATGATTATGGGAATAGAGAGTTCCGGTATTGTGATGAGTGCAGACTCAATCAAAACAGCTATATTTGGAATGAATTCTCCGAAAAGGTACTTTCAACCAAAAAATAAAGGCTCAATATGTTGAAAATGCAACAAGTATGGTCACATTTTCGCAATTACAAATTACGCGATAAGAAGTTGAAGCCGATTAAAGAAAACATTCTCTTCACATCGTATATTGTGGGTAAAAGTGATGCAGAATCCTGGTACATAGACCGTACATAGATACAATTACTATGAGGTCTGAATTGCCAATAACTCAAACTTACGTGTAGAATGTATGATCTGTTTAATGGAGAAATTACATCGAGAGTAACTATGAAAATGTGCTCTACGTTCCTGATCTTTGCAGAAAGAGACGTTTGCAGTTTGAACTTCTAATCAAGAGTAATGGCACCGAAGAATGGGTCACATATACATTCAGAGTCTGAAGAAGTTGAAAGATGGATCCGCTACGTGTAGATTCGTCCGAATATGAAACGAATATGAGACAACCATTTAAGAATGTTGGAACTCGAGCAACGGAAATGTTAGAATTTGTTCACTCTGATATATTTGTGGGCCAATGTCAATAAATTTTATAGGGGGATCCAGATATTTCTTAGTTCTTGTCGGCGACTCCAGTGGGAGAGGGTTCAGAAATAAAAATCAAGTCGCAAGCAAAATATTGAAATTAAAGGCATTCGCAGAAAATCAAACTGGGATAAGAATGAAGATATTGATCGAATTTTAGCGCGTCATCTTACAATTGATCATCAACTTCTGGGCTGAAGCAGTATCCACCGCTGTTATATTTTGATTAATCTTTCTCCGAGTAGAATAACTGGAAAGACGCCAGAAGAAAGAACACCAAAATTAAATCACCTCCACTTTTTCGGATGCAAAAGGAATGTCACATGTACCAGAACAGAATAGAAAGAAACTTTATCCCAAATCTGAAGAATTTATAATACTGGAATACAGTGAACTGTCCAAGGCATATCGTCTCTATCACCCTGTAACCAAAGATATTCAGATCAGTAGAGACGTCATATTTTTTGAAAACTGTCATCCAAAGATAGACTGTCAATTGAGAGGTGAGATAGCCGATGCTACTTAAAATGGATATTCTTGATGATAGGGATTCCGCCGTAGACCAAAATACAATACTCGCCGTAGAACTAATATCTACTGAAAACATATGTTCAACACCAGGAACGGTATATCAAATGAAGAAAATAGTGAAAACATTACAGTATCCACCGAAGCAGAGTATAGAGAATTTTATTTATTAAACTCTGACCGAAGCACCCAAAAAGTGTCTAGACACCGCAAGCCAGTGAATATGGACGATAACTCATACAGGCAGAATAGGAAACTCTGAGAAATTGATGATCCTGAAACCATTGATCATTGAAGGAAGAATATGCTGATGGCGCTTTTCTAGAAAATGATAGGTACATGGATTCTTACCGATATTCCTCTGATTCGAGATAATAGTTGTAAAATCAGTCGATACAAGGCCAGACTCTTCATGAAAGGATTTACAAAACAAAGAGGTATCGACTATGAATAGACTTATTCACCTCTTATCAGAAATACGTCAATACGTTTTTTGTTGGCACTGTCAGACAGATTAAAAGTCAAAATGACACAGATTGATACTGTAACAGAGCGTTTCTACAAGGAGAACTCGAGAAAGAGATAGTTTTGCCACAGTATAGAGAATACTAACAGTAGGCCGACTCTGGCCTACGTGCTCGCTTACCGGTTCCCTTCCCCTCAGGCCCCTCGGACACCGGACAAATATAGAGTGCGAGAAAATAACTACGTATCATAATTCTTTAGTGCTCGTTTTTGATTTCATAATAATGCCTATGGGAAATTGGACGTCAAGACCGAAATTATTCAATGATCACACAAAAAAATTAAAGTGAAACTGGCATCTCAGGTTTTCAGTCATTCGGTTGCAGTTGCCATGTCAACATATATTGATTTTCAAATTTTACCGAAAGAAGCAAAACATACCATGGATTTTATAAAGAAAATGAATTCATTTTTCGACATTTTGAATTGGAACACTCTTTCTAATTTCAGAGCCTTTATGGGAACTGAAGAACAAATTTCCGTTTTGAAAGAGATGGATAATTTGTTCAAAGATTCACAAGTAGAAAATATTAATGGGAGAAATGTTACCAAACGGCTGAAATTTATTTTTGGTTGGCGATTGACAATTAATTCGATTCTTATTTTATTTAGAAAATTACAAACCAACGGGTATAAGTTTTTATGCACTCCAAATCTCAATCAAGATTGTTTAGAAATTTTTTTTGGACAAATCAGGAACACTTGTGGTGATTTAAAAAATCCAACTCCCATACAATTCAGTCGTTCGTTTAAAAAAATGTTCGCATTGAAATATTTTGATCAAACCGACGGTACTAATTGTATGGAAGACATAAATGAAGTTTTATTGAGTATCGCCTCAAAAAATATCGTCGAAAATGTCAATCAAGATATAATTTCCAAACCTACGTATATAATAATAATAATAATAATAATAATAATAATAATAATAATAATAATAATAATAATAATAATAATAATAATAATAGAGGATTTTATTGACAGTCTTATTATCTCAGTACATAAAGTTCAATGTAGAATGAGCACTGTCAAAAGGCAGAGTTAGCGCTTTGCCTGTTAACAAAGTTAACAGGTGTGCACTCTCTTACACTCAACCTGCAAAAAGAAGGTATAATCCGATGAGGAGATAATTTACATATTCTTAAAGCCTACCTATAAAAATAATTAAATACGAATTATATCGAATGATTGTTACAAATGGATGTCATCATTTGAGAAAATGATTTTTTTAATAGTTCCTTTTTCGCGTTTAATCGAGTCGGGAATCCTATTGTACAGGCGAGCGATCATATAACTAAATGACGACTGGTATGATGCGGTTCTGTGCTGAGGTAAATGGAGCTTGGCTCTGTGACGTAAGTTCAAGTTGTGCACTTCAGTGCGATAAGTAATTTTGTCATGAACAAGGTGGATATAGGATGGTGAAATAACTCTTCAATTGTTTCTTTCCAAAACATGTAGACCTGTCAAACGACCTCACTAAGGCCGCACCACTTGAGTATAGATGGCGATACGATCGTCGATCCGGTGAAGTTTCAGTTTTTACATTTATGTTGAATTTCAAATCCACATCGTGTTTCCAGCATTTCCAAGATAACCTTCGAGATCGGCATAGGTGACGCCACCTAGTTTCGATCTTGGGAAGCCTTAGTAAGGTATTGAAATCCGACAAAATCAAGTAGGCGAAGGTCTACAACTTTTTCTAGTGGCTGCATGGGTATAGGGAGTTGAGACACCAGTCTTTATTTACATCATGGTCATGAAGATACGGTGGCTGTTTGGTATAAATAATATTGTGAAGAAGAGTGCATGAGTGTAAGATTCTCCGTTGGTGCATAGTTAGCCAGCCTATATTTTTTATGTATTCCGCTATATGATCACGTCGTCTAAGACCATGTATAAGGCGTATGCAGGAATTCTGTAGAACTTGTAATCGTCTGCAGTCATCAGATGTGATTGAAGGTCCATAGACAGCGTCAGCATAATTGGTGTGAGACAGAATCAAAGTTTCTGACAAAATGATTTTACTCTTTCGACTGAGTAGATGCCTCTGGGAATAAATCAATTTGAGATTACAGTATGCCCTCCGCAAAATAAGTGATACATGTTTGTTGTATCTCAGAGTATTATCCACTATGACTCCTAAGTTTTGGCAACGTCTGTTAAAGTAAGAGGTTCGTTAGCGAGTGATATATTATAGATATTTACGTTACTAGTCCGGTAAGTACACTTCTACAGTACGAGTGAGATGCGCAAGCCGAGTCCGGAATTTCGAAACGAGTACTGTAAAAGTTTACCGGACGTGTGACGTATAACATTTTATTTCATACTGCTAAAAAACAAAAATGAACAGTGAAAAATAAAATATTAATCTTTGTTGAAGTGCTACAACAAAAAAATGGGAATGTATATCAGCAAGTAGCAACTCCCTAATAAATAATTCATCCAATGGAGCTCCTGGTATCCATATTCATGGGAACGAAAATTTAACGGTTAATATTAATATTAGCAATAAGTAATTTCTGTGTATTGTTTTGCTGTTGAATTTTTAATAAATGTATTCATGCTTTTGACGCATAACTGAGTTTTCAATATTTACAATCCGGTAAAATTTCATTACGGGATAGTAGCACGTAATGAAATATTACGTGCGCCTATCCTGTAAAAGTCTATTTTCCGGATTAAAATCAGGTACGTAAAGGTATGTTCTATGATGCAGTATGAAATAATAGATATTTACGTTACTAGTCCGGTAAGTACACTTTTACCTCTCGAGGCGCAAGCCGAGTCCGGAATTTCGAAACGAGTACTGTAAAAGTTTACCGGACGTGTGACGTATAACATTTTATTTCATACTGCTAAAAAACAAAAATGAACAGTGAAAAATAAAATATTAATCTTTGTTGAAGTGCTACAACAAGAAAATGGGAATGTATCAGCAAGTATCAACTCCATAATAAATAATTCATCCAATGGAGCTCCTGGTATCCATATTCATGGGAACGAAAATTTAACGGTTAATATTAATATTAGCAATAAGTAATTTCTGTGTATTGTTTTGCTGTTGAATTTTTGATAAATGTATTCATGCTTTTGACGCATAACTGAGTTTTCAATATTTACAATCCGGTAAAATTTCATTACGGGATAGTAGCACGTAATGAAATATTACGTGCGCCTATCCTGTAAAAGTCTATTTTCCGGATTAAAATCAGGTACGTATAGGTATGTTCTATGATGCAGTATGAAATAAATATTATTACAGCATCTCAAGCGTGCGGCTATCATTATTTTCCAGTAGTGACTGAAGATCTTCGTTCAAGAGACCGCATGCTATATCACAGTTGTTTTCAGGGAAATCAATGTATAGTTGAGTATCATCCGCGTAAAAGTGGGAATTTCTGTACCTCAGACTCTTATGAAATTCAAATGTATAGAGTATAAAAAGAATGGGGCATAGAATTGATTCCGCTCAAAGTATACACAAGCGATTATCGAAATCCAGAAACTCCTGAAGGCAACTCATTAGTATATGTAACCGACTATTTATGAGGCAATGTCTTTCACAACATTCTTGTGAAATTTGCCATGATTTCAGTAACTGAAACACTTTGAATGAGAGAGAAACCGCGTTCTGCGATCTCAAATCAAATAGTAGCACAACATCAGGGGGTTTAGTTGTGCCCTCCAGAAATATTGTCGAGTTCGTTATTGCGCCAGAGGATATTTTCACAAGTGAATTTGAGGAACTAGTTTCCCAAGTTAACATTGGAAACACACTGAAAAAACATTTCGCAAAAATATCTTTCAGTCATCCATGTGACAAGTTTCCTTTGGACTACTTCATCAATTTGTATTGCAGAGTTGAAATTTGCCAATCGAAAAGGAAAAAGGAAAAGGAAAAGCATCAAGTAAAGTTAATACAGAACTTACAATATTACAGCATTAGTGATTTTTCTCAATGTCTTTCAATATATAATAATACACGGTTCATTGTCAAATTTCGTTTTTATCATCTGTAATTTCCAAAATTTTGACATTGTCTTTTGCTAACAATCAGAAGTAGTAGGTAGCGGCGCGCTTCCGATCTCGAAATATCAAAATCATAGTGAATATCCAATCCACTCAAATTTTTGGGTCGTCACGGTACATCAGCTATCGCGCGAAATGCTTTTCCGTTACCCCGTATCTACAGCGAATTCGCCATGAGGACACGTGCAGGCGGTACGCTTTTGAGCTGAGAATCTCAAACGCCCGACAGGGAGTCGTCCAACTGTTTATTTATTAAACGATTAAACTGTGGTTTTGCTCCAACCAGAATTCGAATGAATCAACCAGAGTATTTCGACTTAATACATCTTCATATGGGTTGAAACAGGCCAGTAGAGTTCGGAATAAGAAATTTGACACGGATTTGAAGAAATATGGCATAGTTCATACATTTATTTTGATATCCAAGCCGAAAAAATATCAATTTTTACAATTTGAGTGGGTGATCTAGTTATATTTTAGAATAATCAACAGAAAATAGAAAGTCCTTAGATATAGATCAAATTAAGTAGGTACTTCAAAAAAATAATCGCCAAATTCGGAACGGAAGGAAGCAGTCCTTCTGCAACTTTCCTTGGCAGCAGCCAAAGAGACGTGTCCGAAGAATGGAAACGAAAAACACGCAATGGAACATAATATCCTTATCAAGAACACATTGGTTCACTAATGTTTGCTGCGCAGGTTAGCAGACCAGACAATAACAATCCTGATAAAGCACATTGGATAGCATCCAAAAGAGTACTCGGACATTTGAGTGGGATACTAAATTACAAACTTGTTTATGATATGATACTGTGATTCATCGGTATCTGATGATGCTGATGAAAGAAGATCTATGGCTGTATATGTTTTTTTTTTCATGCAATCTTGGCACTTTTTACTACAGAGTCTGAATATATATCTCTCGCAGCAATCACGCTTGGAGCAATTTGGTTGAAAACACTGGATGAGGAAATCATCAAGAGAGATCCTATACCGGTGTTATATCATCGTGATAACAAAAGTGCAATTCCCCTTCCCACTAGTAGTATAAACATCATGCGTGCACCAAGCACAACATTAAACATCATTTCATTCGAGAAAAAGTCACTGATGGGCTGATCAAGTTGAAATATGTTCGAACCGATGAAATGATAGCGGACATGCTGACGAAGTCTGTAGGAATGAAGTAGGAAGGAAGGAATCGTTATTTTGTTCAAGGAAATTCAGTTCTAGGGAGGATATCGGAATAAGAACTGATTCATCCTGTACTCATTCCATATAGTATTTTATTTTGTGATGTTTTGTATCGTTCCTCGAAGTTTGAAATCATTCTTCCAAGTGTTCACCGATTCATTCCACTGTATTATCCTTTTACAAGAGCCCGCAATAAATAAGTATAGAAGAGCTTTTGGCTTTCAGCAAACTATACATTATATAACATATATAAAAATAATATTATCATATAATAAATCAATTCATAAAATAATAAAATCATAATATAATATTTGGAGCTCCACTTTGACTAGCAAACTCGCTGCCGAGCCTACTTGCTACTGTCTACAGTCCCAGATACACTGCATCGCTCGGTTATCCTCGTTCCTTTTCACATGTTGCCTCCAGACTCTTGTGAGAGGCGACAACAGGAAGCTGGAAAACAAAGAAGAAGTGGTGCATGATGTGCTGTCTACATTTAACAACTACACCACAGAATATATATCTTACGGGAAACTACACGTTTTGGTTTTTGAATATCAAGTTTTACTCTTCATTTTGTTAGGAATTTGTTATAAAAATGTCGTCTAGATTACCTCTTGTCGTTATTCTGGGATCTACAGGTTCAGGAAAAACAAAACTGTCTTTGGAACTGGCGAAAAAGTTTGGGGGAGAAATCATTGGAGCTGATTCCATGCAGGTAATATTTTTTTTAACTATTATTCACTACCTACAGTTTCAACTTCTCAGGAGATGATTTTTCCATATTTCCACAAAATTTCAGTGAATAATGTAAAAGAGGACCATGTGCTTCAATAATGTAGAGTCGGCCATACCATGTATGCATGCTTTTTAAATTGAAAAAATTCCTATTTAATGAACAATGCAGTTCATTACTATTTATTACTAAATCATTGGAGTTGTTTCCATGCAGATAATATTTTTCGATTTCAATTCACTATCTACAGTTATAATTCTTCAGGAGACAATCTTTCCTCAATTGTTCACCAAAATGCTAGTGAATGATATAATTTTTGAGAACCATGTGCTTCAATAATTTAAAGTCAGCCATACCATGCATGCATGCTTTCAAAAATCAAAAATATCCTTTTCAGTAAACAATATCTTTCAGTATCTAACTATCATTCAAATATGACTTTGTGTCATGAATTGATTTGATTATGAATTGATTCTTGATAGAATCAAAAAGTGGTTTGAATCTCACTGAGGCAATGGATGTTGTGAATATGCCTCCTAAACCTCATAAATTTTGAATTTCTGGTTCATTGGTTCTACCAAGAAACAAGTGCTATTGCAAATATAATGAGAGACTCAACATGTTACTTGATATTTTCCTTTCCTATTCTCATGGTTAATTTGGGAATTTAACCCTAAAGTTATTATATTCATAGGTATATAAAGGACTTGATATCATAACAGCCAAGGCAACTATTGAAGAACAATCATTGGTACGCCATCACCTAATTGATATCCTTGATCCCCAAGAAACCTTTACTGTTGTTGAATTCAAAAATAGGGCATTGAAGGTCATTGACAAGCTGCTGTTTGAAGGAAAGCTTCCCATTGTGGTAGGGGGTACAAACTATTACATTGAATCTCTCCTTTGGAAAATACTCATTGATGATGGCCCCTTTAGTAAAGAACTTGGTATCCTACCTAACAATGATCAGGATTTACCAAGTGAAAAATTGCATGAGAAACTCAAATCATTGGATAGTTCCATGGCACAAAGGCTGCACCCCAATAATAAGAGGAAAATTCTGAGGTGAAACAGTTCTTTCGAATATCTACTCTAGATTCTAATTCTTATTAGTTACAGGTCTCTTGAAATCCTCTACAAGAACGGGAGGAAACACAGTGAAATATTAGAAGAACAGCAATCTGCCAAAGATGCCTCTCCTTCTGGAGGTGGTATAAGGTTTAGGGATTCTCTAGTGTTGTGGTTGCAGTGTGATCAGGTAATCATACTCACTGCATAACACCAGTAAGATATTTACTGCTCATCTAAGATTTTGCATTATACTGACATTGAGTAATGTAGTTGATTTTGAATTTAAATTTCTGAATTTCTGTTAAAAATACTGTTTTGAAAGTTAATATAGCCCAAAAATCAAGTATGTCACACATTATTTCCATATGCAATGTATGTTTCAGAATATTCTTGATAAAAGACTGAATGCTAGAGTTGATAAAATGGTGGAAGAAGGACTTCTAAATGAATTGTTGAACTTTCACAAAATGTATAATGAAGAAAGAATACACACTGAT
Organism: Gastrophysa polygoni; assembly: GCA_963576655.1. Classification (NCBI taxonomy): domain Eukaryota; kingdom Metazoa; phylum Arthropoda; class Insecta; order Coleoptera; family Chrysomelidae; genus Gastrophysa; species Gastrophysa polygoni. The sequence continues at coordinate 40,522,539 of OY755083.1, forward strand.
AGGTTTGTATTTTTTCTAAGCTTTTACTCTTATTGGAAATTACAATTTTTTCAAACTTCAACTTGATACCAAACAATATTGAAATTCAGGTTGTTGTAAATGATGTTGACTACTTTGTCTTAGAAATTATTATTGTTTCAACATTTATTTTTCAATTGTTCATACAATATTTCCTTCACTCCATTAAGATATTTTGTTTTCCAGTGAACCAGATTACACAAAAGGAATATTTCAGTCAATAGGATTCAAAGAATTCCATGAATATCTCATGTTGAAAGAAGAAGAACGCTTGAGTAATGAAGGCCTCAGAAAGTTAGATGAAGGCATAGAAAATCTCAAAATGGCAACTAGGAGATATGCAAGAAAACAGAAGAGATGGATCATGAATAGATTCCTCAGTAGACAGGATAGGCAGGTAAACAGTTTTGCTATTAGATGGGGAATACTTGGAGTTTATTTTGGATGTTGGTTATATATATAGGTCTAGGTTGATATTGAGTTGAAATGAAGTAGAGTTGAGATTCTATTTTGTCCTAAGAAAACAACAAGATAGAGGCAAATTGGCAAATGCCCCGACCAGAGAAAATTAGAAGCAACAAAATTGAATGCGCAGGAAATTGCAGTGCAATTTACTGAAGGTAAACAAAGTGCAAAATTCAAATATAGTGAATTTTCTACTGTAAAAATAGAAAAAAAATTGTTTTTGTGTATAAACTTTGTAAGGAAAAATAAATTTTGTTTTCCTTCTCTAAAATTTTTTGTGGATGAAGTACAGTCAGCATACTGATACAAAACTATCTGAGGAAAGCACAATGCAGGTTGGGGACTTTTGCCTTTAGCAGCACTTTTACCATGCTATAATTTTCCTAATTCTGTCTCCTGATGAGCAGGAAGGAAGAATAGGAAAGACAAAACCAACTCTGTTGAGCACCTGAAATGTAATGATTTACTCACGATTTTTGAAAGTACATGGAAATTCTCCCTAATTTTTTACCAATTTTGCATTTCTGAACCAGCTTCCTTTTTGTTTCATTTATGTTTCACGACGGGATCTTTTTGCCAATAGATGGTGCTACATTTCATGTTTCACCGAGATCAATGATTGCTTTTATGGCCACTATTTTTTTTTTGTGAATGGGTTAGGTTTTAGCTTAGTGGCCAGTTTTTTTTTGCTAGGCATATTCAATGAACAATGAAATATCAGTATTTGATACATTAGCAGTACATGCAATTACATAGATTGGATAAATTAGTACATAGTATATATGGTCCTGCTTTGGATTGGGTCAAGTCCTATTTAGATGGTCTTAGTCAGCTCTTCAGTGTGAATGGAACAACCTCTAATGAAACAAATCTATCTATTAGCGTTCCCCAAGGCTATGTTTTGGGACCCTTCTTATTTTTAGATTTCATCAATGATCTTTCGGAGTTCTGTACAGTGCATCCGAATTTGATTGAGACTACCAGGTTTTCCGGTCGTTATTGAAGATGGAGCCTTCCGGTTTTCTCGTTCCTGTCCTACTTTTTCTTGAAACTCAAAATGGTCCAATCAGATTTTGCATAACTGTTTCCATTTTACATAGAAACAGTTTCCTCTGATGTTTCCAAACTGTTCTATCACAGTTTGATTCAGTCTGTCATTGCTTATGGTCTTGAACAGTGGAGTCAATCTGCTTAAGCTTCTGAAGTATATGTTCTTCAAGAAAGAGGCTATTCGTATTATGACATCTCATAAGGATCATTGTAATTCTTTATATATATATATATATATATATATATATATATATATCCTTTATAGTATATTGATGCATTGTTTATAAATCTACCAAACTTTATAGTTTATTGAAAATAAAATGCCGAATATAACAAAAAATTACTGGTAGGCAAAAAATGCCTTGTACTCTGTTCATGACTATCTCCTTAGTTCTCCATGATTGATCTGTCAATAATGTTCGAGACATTTAATGTTGTTTATCTATATTCATTGATTTGTTATGTTTCTCAAAACGATTTTTGTATTGAGTGCTGTTATTTCAATTAATTGTACTTCACAATATTCATTTTCCATTTTTTGACCTTGTGAAAACTTCTTCGATGAAAGTTCAATCAATTATTTTATGATGACCACTATATCTTTCTTGAATTAGAATTTGCTTAATGTGGTCAACTCCCAAAATATCTTCAATTGTCCTTTCAGGTGCCCCTGATATACGGCTTGGACACCTCGGACGTGTCCCAATGGCAGGAGGCCGTCTCCGACGTCGCCGTCGACATAGTCGCTAGCCGGCTCTCAGGCGTCGAGAGCGAACGACGGCCTTTAGCGTCGATCCGATCGGGAAATTCCGTGGCGAACGCCGACGACAGGACTCATAAGTGCGACGTGTGCGACAGGGTGTTCGTCGGAGACTTCCAATGGGCTATTCACATGAAATCCCACAAGCACAGGAAGATGGTCGAGGCAAGGAAGAAAAAGGGAATTGCTGCTACAGGTGAGTAATAATAGTATAGAGATAGAGAGAGGTTATTTATTGTCTGAAGAATGAATATTGTTATTGACAAAGTAAGAAGTAGAGGCTGAACAACATTGGTTATGCAAGTTATGAAAAAATAATTAGAAATAATCAGTCACTTAAAAATACCAATAATTTATTTACTCATTATAAACGGGGAAACCCTTGAGTTGCTACATTGTAAATTATACATATATTAAAGAATACTACTAAGTACTGAATACTACCAAACATACAGGGCATAAATTCATAGATGATGCTTGATTCCAGAATTTTCGAGGCCTCCAAGGATTGATTGATAAAATCCATAGTTGGTAGAATGTGATTCCTCTAGAAAAACAGTTTAATCATCTCTTGTTACTCTGCTTGATTCCAGGCCAACTAAAGAAAGAAGTTCTGGGCAATTGAATTGGCCTGACAGTAATTTAAATAGAGTCCGCCTCTTTTCCAATGAGGCTAGGTGTAGTGTAGAAAGAATATCAGTGTAGTTATGTCGCTGGTCCATTTGAAAGCACATTTTGTAGGCAGAACTATGAAAAAAAAAATGTTATCCCTTTTTAGTGACTTTTTGTTCACTGAGTAAGAGGGACACAATACAATGGATGCATATTCTAAGTGTGACGTAATAATACAGAATTTTCATTGTGTTTGCTGAAAAGTCTTTAGCGTTCCTATCTACATAGCCAAGAAGTTTGAGTGATTTCAATCATGATTTATTTATATGAGATGGAAATGAAAACTTTTCATCAAATATAATACCAAGATCTTTAGTTCGTCAACTTGGTTCAAAGGCAAAGAGTTTATGCAGTATTCATATGTGATTGGTGCCTGAGAACAATTGAAACACTACCCAAAATGAGATATCTCAGATGTTTGGTTTCATGTTTTAGTTCTATGGATACAACTCTGACTGCATATCAAGTAGAAGACAGTTTATTACACAAGATAGTAACATGAACGATGAATTTTAGTACTAGCTGTGGTACCCCGCGAGAAAAACGAAATCGGGCTTATATACCCTTCTAGGCTGAACATAACCCAATTATAGACTGTTTTCCAAACTTTCAGATTATTCTCCTTTTTGTAAAAATGTTTGAAAACGTCATTGAATATTCCAGAATGTCCGCGAAGGATAGATAATGATATCGAGATTCACATTGCCGGTAACAACCATACAAAGATTTACATTAGTGACTGATGATAGACAGAGCCAATGTGCGAGTTATCATCAGATTGAGAAAAATAGTCTTTATTCTGTTAGTGAAAAATTTCCACATTATCAATTGTGTGATGCCTCCCGGAACCCATTACCACACCTATTTTTATTACTTTCAATAGAGAGTAAACGAGAGGCGACAGCTATGACGATTTCTTTGATGTTTGACGGTCGACCGCCAACACGCTGGATTTGACAAAAACACCACATGAAATAACCAGAGCACTCTGAGAGAAATGTGAACTGATGTTCACTAAAATACAATTCTGTTTAGCGGCCTGATAGTATATGGGCAAGATAAGCTGAAATAGATTTTCATTAAAACAACACAACTTGAAAATGTTGAAATCTGGGAACAATAATAATATCATTGTGTTGCTCCTCAATATGAACATAATGTTTTGTTTTCGATTCATTTTTGACACTATGATAGTTCAACATTCAACAACACTTAGGACCTGTTGCATACAACATTTAACAAACGATTTAATATTCAATTTGTTCATTTCCATGGCAACGCATGCCCCAGCTGAAGAGTTAGAAACGTTGAGTAAACGGCAGACTTTATGCAACCGACCCTTACACTAATACTAACGCGTTTAGATAATAATTTATTTCTACAACTGTAACCTTCACTATTCAACTCCTCATCACTACACACCCAGTATCTGAAAATTCCTTTTATATAGTTTTTATTTTCACTTATATATTATCCATTCATAATGGCTTGGATGTGGTAACTATAAACAAACTCATAATGCCCGCTGAAAACCTGTGCATTTCTATTTTTGTCTGAAGATATTATCTGATAATGGCGTTGTTTCTCTCATTTCTCTTAATCAACTTATTCATATAGCCATATTCATACACCCATATTCATATAAGTTTGACCAAGATTCAATATGGTTTTACTGCCTCAAAATAACTTTGTTATATTCAATTCAGAATATCGACAACTGTCAATGTCGACAACTAAATAATGCCAAATATCATGGAAATCGGTCAAATCATGCGTTAGCTCACTCATTGAAGTAATAATGAATCGAAGTTTTTAGTAAAGTATGTACTATGAGCGTTATTAGATGATAAATCACTTGGAGCATAAATAACTATTTCATCCTTCTAGTTTGTTCCAGAACAATCCATCCTCTTCTTTTCTCTTCCAGAAAGTTACTGAATGCGTGACTTTTCGTTGAGCTGCAATAATACTTTGACTCTACCACTGTTGGAAGTGATCAGTTCACAAATATATTGTACTTCACCAAGATATCGAACTTTGTAAGAAACCAAACTTGAAACACAGATAACAAAACACTGCTGTACTACCTGTCATAATTCCATATCTGTAATTGACATGATCTGGTGGGAAATATTTATTTGTATTGAAAAAAACCGAAATGGTATAGTAGAAAATAGTATGAAACTCTCATTATAGGAAGGCCTTTCAAGACCTCAGTGACGAACTCTGGGCTCGTGCTAGAATATTTAATTGCCTTCTGTAACTTACATACTATTCTGAACTGTGATTAAATACAGCGAATCCAACTACTATCTTTTTTTATCTGTTGACAACATGAAAGGAAAACCTATAATATTCAATGAACATCGTGTTAGCCAGCGGATTTTGGGAGGGAAGGAAGGTGTTGGATTTTTTCTTGAAAGTTTGCAGGTTGTGAGCATCAGTATAGATTTCACTAGGCAAAGGATTCCACAACTTTGCCATTCTATTGGCATTAGAGGTGATCAGCCCGAGCTCGTCTGAGTTGTCTACCATCGCTCTTGGTGTCATAATGGTGTCTAATCGCTCTTGGTAGCATAATAGACGAGATCTCCGTTGAGCCTCGACCATGGAAGTGTCTATAAAAAAAGAAAGATCGTCTACCTTTCCACGCTGTTTTAGAATGTCAATGATTTGGTGAGTGTTGTATCACCTCGACCAGGTGAATAGCTCTCTGCTGAATAGAATCTATGAACTTTGGCGTATGTTTGGGGGCTGAATTCCAAACATGTGAAGAGTTCTCCAGGACAGGTCGAACTTGTGTTTTGTAGATCATGAGCAGTTGCTGATTTGTGGAAGTACCTCTTCGCACGGAATAGGAAGCCAAGTTTTTGTGAAGCCTTTTTCGCAATGATTGTCTCATAAGAGAGCGCTGACCTCATAGGAACAGAGGTACCTGACATCATCATATTAGGCATTGTGTGATCTGCCTTCCTTGCCTGAGTTTTTGTAGCATTCGACTTTACTAGATTTACAGATCCCTCATTTCATAATTCTAGCCAGATCATCATTTAAAGCATCGACCTGTCTCTGTCTTGCACTTCTGGCCTCATTGGATATAGAGGCTCTAAAGGAAAAAGCAAAGCTATTTACTGTGGTGAAGGTCACATCCCACAAATCGTTGATGTGGAAAGTAGCCTTATGGAACACTAGCACTGGAAGTCATTGTATCAGATGAGACCCGTTCTACCACCACATAGAGTGATCTATCTTCAAGGAAACTCAATAGAAATTGACATAGTTGGGGGGCAAACCATATGATAGAAGTTTCGCTAGGAGACGTTGGTACCAAACTCGGTTAAATGCTCGGGAGATATCCAATTCCACAGCCAGGAATTTCCCATGTTTCTCGATTGATACTTGCCACTTATGTGTCACGTATTCGACCAGATCTCCTGTTGATCTTTGGTGACGAAAGCCATATTAATGGTCGTTCACGATTCTTGTGCTCTCTAGATATCGTATTATCTTGATAGCTTTTCCATTACTTTGCAGATCACAGATAGAAGTGCAATCAGTCCTTAGGGAGGAGTTTATTGCTCTTTTTTTGGATAGGTTGGACTCTAGCTATGTCCCAGTCAGAAGGAAATACACCCAGTTTGTATGAAAGGGTAAACAACCTGCAAATAACTGGTATCAGCTCTAGGGAACATTTCTCAAGTAAAATAGGTGGTGTTCCGTCTGGTCCCATAACATTCTTGCCAAAGTACAATAATTGTCTGCAAACATTCTGGCGAAAGTGTTGGCTTTTCTTCATAACTTTTCCGTGTTGTAGGCACATGTACTGTCATCCTTTGTGAGGGGAGGAAATGAGCTGGATGTGAAATTTCTCCCAATTGCCATGGCAAAGGCCTATAACGAACGGGAACAATTTGGGCACTCGATGAGTGCTCTCAGAGTGATCTTATCTGGGTATCGTATGCCTCTTTAGGCGCATCTGTCCTTTGATTGCATGTATTCCTAGCTTCAACAAGCTCTACCTTCCGGGCATCGGTTCCTAGGCCAACGACGGTATGCTGATTGCTTCAAAGCGATGACCCTAGGATAGGTTTTATTGAACCATACCAGTTGACTGAAACATTCTGCAGTTTCATCACTGCTGCATTCAAAATGTTCATGTTTTATCACAGAGAAGCTCCAATCAGAGATTTAGCGAAAATTAATGTTTACCTCAAATGAAATCACAGATTTACTTCAAACTGAAAAAAAGTGTATCATTCAACAAGCATATCATGATGGCTAATACCCATGAAGATGAAAGTTGAATACTATACAAAAAATTTTCAAAAGTTCATACTTCAATTTTGTTCAGAATTCAGGTTCAGTCAAGAGGGTCTACACAGAAAAAAATTTATAACTATTTTCTTATTTATCCGCAAGGAATCTGCCTTCGGATTATTTCGCAATATTAATGAAACACCCTTTGTATGTAAAGTTCGGCGGTAAGCGAACCTACTTCCATGTGGTTATCGCAATTAGAGATATAGCTTAAATGAATAACCGCTTCGAAAGAAATAACCGACTCACTTCGAACTCGTCACAACGTTTTATCATTTTGATTCAGCAGTTTTATCACTACTGCATTTCAAAAGCTCTATGTTGTATCACAGAAATTCCCTACTCGAAATATAGCTTGTATGAATGTCCGTCTCAAACAAGATGAACCTTTGAACAACCATGGTTGATTGACATCACAAATAACATACTGGAGCGAAACGAATAATTAATCGGTCGGAGAGCATGGATGACAAAACACAGTATAACTCACTTTTGTAACTTCGCGATCTTGAATAATTCTTGTAATCACTTCAATTTTATTTCACATACCTTCTCCACTGATGTATATCTCAAACATAGATCATATATCATCTCTTCCCCAATGCATCTAGAAAACACTGCCTTTGTCGAATTCTCTGATGGAATTGAATTCTTTTCAACATTTCATGAAATGGATGATCGTGCCGTAACAAACAATGATACTGATTTTATATACGATGTCACAATGATATTTTGTGTTGGGACAAAGTTCTCTCTTGTGATGAAGTCTGCGTCGATTTGATCTGGGTGATAAAACGTGTGATGAAATAATATTCTTTGTTCAACCTCTTTCGTGATGACGCCTGGTTGTCTCAATTTAATAATATTGATGTGATGAAACATTGTTCTATAGCGATACAGGTTATATTTTAGATGGAGGAGGGCAAAGTTCTTTTTGACTCTTATTTCTTGTGGTGAAGTTACGTATTTACATTATCGGATACACTAAAAAAAATATCATTGTTGAAGTAGAAATATCGGGAAAAATGGTGAATTTTGAATGAATGTGAGATGTGCTGAGCTTGTAATTTCAGATATTTTCACTCCATGTAGACATAGAAAGTTCGAATCGAATTACGAATTTTGTTTTAAACCAACGAACTTTGCTGAAAAATCGTAAAAATCAATACAAAACAAACAACATTTGAGGTATCGAACTGAACTCCTCCATTTTCGAAAGTGCAACTCGACTGAAAAAATTTATTTGCTGCTCTTTGTATAGTTTTTCAGTATTGTACACAATCATGATCCCAATAAGACATCAGCTGGTATGAAATATCAGTTGATTGTGAAAGCCTTTTTTGACTACCATGATGATTTTTCCACAAGAAATCGAAATTACTCACCAACTTACAAATTCAATACGCAGATAAATACCCATGCAGAAGACGGTTTGATGCATACGTCCACTATTCGACATGGTACATGGCACCAAAAAGACATAGATTTTTGGTAGTTTCTCAGAATAGCGTTTAACATGAATCACCTCTAGTTGTACCCAGACTTCAATGATTAATATCTTGAAGTTTCGATACTACATTATGGATTTTACTTAAAAATTCACTATTTTTTCTGTTATTTCAACTCCTCCAACAATGAACAATACAAATACAAGTGAAATACACAATGAACCGAGTCATCATCAGTAGGTATACAAAATCATAACTGATTCAGTTATTTTTTAGGATATTTCAGGAAACATTTCCTTCCTTCGATATCCCAGATGATCATGAAATCATGTTTTTATGTAATTTTCGCAACTCTTTCCATTTCTGATACAATGGTTTCAAATTCTGTATGATTCAGTGTTAGCGAAAAAGGCCAGGGACACGTTGATATTGTATTTTGATGGCGCATTTTTTTTCATTTCAGCAATATACATGTGAAAACAAAGTTGAACTTTTTCAATTGGGAACATTCATTAAGAGTTCATCTATTCCAGCTTTGATGAGGTATGTCGAAAGGCTAAGGAGATTTTCAGGATTTTGTTGAAAATATGCTCAATAAGTACGACAGAGTCAATTTGACTCGCCATAACATTTTTCTCTGTCACGCTCATTTGACACATAATAACAACGTAATAGAATCCGTAATATCAACGCAACAATCCGCAATAACAACTGTTCCAGTCCTATCATGTTATGTCCTTTCGTTCGAACATAACTTTTCAATCAACTTCTTCCGTCATCCAGACGTAAATCGGAACATATTCGAGATAAAGATGTCATCCCAACTTCGGGAAAACAGTCATATCGCGAGTTAAGCGAGTAGTTCCCGAGGGACGACAACCAGCTCCCGAAAGCAAACGCAAGAACGCCGGCCGGCCCGTCATAAGCATCCCCTAGCATCACCCCAACATTGCCTAAGGTAAGATCTTTAAGACGCCGCTCGGTTTCTGTCGACAGTCCATTTTTCTCGCCTGAGTCATTTCGAGGTCTCAACCCCCTTGAAGGAGCAACAACGTAACAATCAGTAATAACAACGTAACAGAATCGTGAATACCTCCGTAGCCTTTTGACATAACCCAATCATACTTGGTATAGTTGAACTCATAATGAAAATTCCTCTCTGAATATGAAATGAAATATTAAGTTTCCATTTGAAAAAAATCGTCAACTTTCATTTCACTCGAATACGTATCATCTTTTAGATTTCTGATACGACTGTAATTGTTCGAAGATTTTTCGCAAAAACTCTGTAGACGGGATATATCAAATTAATTTGCTACTTCACGAAAGCTCTGTATAACATGGTATACCATGAAATTTGCATCGCCCCGTATTTGGGTAAGTAGTAAATGAAATATCAATTATTCAAGCAACAGTTTATTATGTAAAACTCATGAGGAACAGAAACCACAGATAGAAAAATCCTTATAAATTTTACCAAGAGTTAAAATATATGATCAAGTGAAATAAGTACTAAGTAACAATCGTTATGACATTATGGCATATATTTTATTAATGAAAACAGATTACGCTCATATGTATCATAAAATCACTAATATTAATATACATATTTATATAGGGTGTTTTGTATTGATGTTATTTTCTTCTTTTCTTCGCGATTTTATTCGTCTGGCATCGTCTACCGTCTACCCATATATAGGTACTAAGTTTCTCAGGCTTGAATGTATCATACCCCATTGAAGGCTCTGATTGGCTTCTGAAAATATTTTTTCTCATTTCAGCCAAGCCACTCGACACGTCAGAGGACTTCACCGAGGTATAGGTAGAGAATTGCCCTGTTATATTTTACGATAACGAAAATCAGAGGAGTAATCAATCAACTATTTCTATATTTGGTCGACAGCGAGGTTAGATCACAGGTACGTTGAATCGAGCTGAGGTTGAACTGTCTCACACGATCGAGAAAATAGTAGGTCGATGACTAATGGTTCAGTTGATTTTTTTTTGTGTTGTGTCATAAAAACGCTCAATGGGCGATAAGTCTGATCAACAGATATCAGTGGCCATCGAACTAATTGTTAAATTTATCTGTCAAACTGTTTTCATCTTTATGTAATTAGTGACTACTAGAGTATACTGCAAGACTCGCAGATAAAATTGATTAGATAGATCAAATGGAGATAATTTCAGAATCTGTAAATGAATCTCATGTGAGATTCAACTTACTGACTGCAACCAAGTGTTAATCAAGACAATTTTGAGCTTAATCTGTCATTGAGTCTCTCTGCATGTAATTCTTGCAATAACTTCAAGAGAAAAACGTTCATTCAAGTCCATTCAGCGCCTTTGCACACAAATGTGTGTTTTATTGCAATTTTCCGATCGTTCAAGAACAAGAAAAAACTGTAGTTCACCATTAGAGGGCAAATATTTTTTTTTTTGTTTTTCATCTCAATTTTTACTATGTTTTTGTTTGTTTAGTTTTATATTATAAAATGTATAAAATACTGTAAAATATTGTGAACACAACAATTCTCTCAATCCCACGACTGTTATCATGAAATCTATCAATTATTATCAATTTCTGTTGGGAGTGCAGAGGAAGACAAATTACATAATATATCTCGTGCACTAACTAATTCCCCGATATATACACACATGTAAAAAATAATAAGAAAAAACACCACTACAATAATAACAAAATATATCAACATATTGAGCAGTCAATTCAACCAATTCTGTTGTTATTTTGGCACTCTCGAAACGTCAAGGAGCAAATGATAATCAACTATGTTGTTTGATAGACCACCTGATTTTTTTTATTATCATGGAAAAAGTGAAGTCAGTCAATGCGTTGAAATCACTACCGTGATATTCCTATATTGATAATTAAATGCATTTTTCAAATCAATGGCCACCAACAGAATGTTTTTATTCCACCACATATTTTCCAAGCTTTTGAGGTGTTGTCAAGAAGCGAATTCAATGTCAAAACATGTGGAGACAGAATTTGTATTTTAGATTTTAAAAAAGTTGACCTTACTTTGCAAAGTAACTTCCGACTATTCATTTGTTGCCATCAGGTGCATAGCTTGTCCCTGTATTTCAATATCTGAATATGATTTCGGTACTAAATTACAGGAATTGATATTTATCTATGAAATATACCCAGTGACACGAAATCATAGTTTTGAAGTGTTTTTATTCATCAGTTTGTTTCAGTTTTGCAATCAATCTTGTGAAATTCTTAACACCACTACCAAGTAGAGGTAAAGAAATGGCGGGGAAGCTATCACTTTTCAATGTTTATGATGGATCTTGATAAATTTGTTCTAGGGGATTTTCAGTTCACTCTTTACATTGACATCCTAAAACTTTTCATTCTCAAAAAAGATGAGAAATCAGTTGGTTTCGATTAACAAGTTATCAAAGTGCAAAAATAATTCAACATATTATCCTCAACAAAATCTGAATGTTTCTGAACAATAAACAAACCAGATATTATTAGTTTTTGTATAATTCAACAATATTTAAAATCCCTAACAGTAAAAAGCACTTAAAATATACAAAAGTAAATGTATAATATATTTTTTACACCATCTTCAAATATTAAATATACAGTAATTCACATAACACAAAAATTAATAAAGCGTATAATGCATTGATTAAAAGCAAAGTCTCATAGATTTGTCTTTATGTAGTCATTCATCAAAATATACCTCTGTAGATGCAGCAGACAAATCTAATACACTTGCAGTCTATTTTTTTTTATTTACGACCCTCTAAATAAGTATTGATATGAAAGATTCAGAGGGTTCAGAATGAAAATGACTCAGCTGTTTTTCATTGATGTTAATTATTGCTAGCAGCAACTGAATCATCCTTCAAAATGCACATTCAATAGTTGAATGGAAAAGTAAAATCGAAACCAAAGTTCCGAATTAGTGTGAACTTAAGTTTTTCAATCCCAAATTGTTTCACTGTCAGCACATAGAGTCAGTGTATATAGTACGATCGATACATGTCCAAAATGACTCGAAAAGACGATACTATATACAGGGTGTTCATCAAATGGCAAGCAATAAAATGCTGTAAGTTCACACAGTGATTGGAAATTGATCATTCGAAAGGAAAACACTGAAGATGGCATCTAAAATATCTCGAAACGCTGATTTCAAATAAAAATCTTGAGCAATAACATACTCAGTCCCAAACTGTTATAGGAGCCTCGAAGAATCAATCTCATATTCATCATAAAAAAGTAATTACCCACAAAACTGCAACTATCTCAGAGCGTTTCAGAAATAGTCGAAGAAACCATCTTGATTGCTCCTCTTTGAAAAGCCATTTTTCTACACACACATGCAATTGTGTGTGTCGTGAAATATCATGCAATAACTGCAGAACATTCTCAATCATGATAATTTTCCTGCGCCAACAAGAATTTATCCACAGGACTATTTCACAGGGTGTGTCTGATTTGACACCGATCTTATTGTGTTCCTCAAATAGTATCATCAAGTGCGCCCTGCTGGATGTCGACACACCCTGTATTGAAGAAAAATTAAACACCCTTCCCTCGGTAAGAAAATCTTTCCTATATGCAGATACATTTCCGGAAATGAGCTATTTCACTGATAGAAATAAATGATTAACTAATTAGTTGAACGATAAAACGATTTTTCAATATTTATGGTGGGTTCTATCTTTGCGTGAATTATGCAAGTTTTCATGGCTAGACGATTCGAGAATTAAAGGTCAATAATCTCGATAATCGTCAAAAAGTAACTTATCTAACGCGAACCTGTCATTATGAATATTTATTTGGTATTCCGAACCACGGAAAAGCAAGAGTTTGTGCAAATTATGCATTTTTCCTTGATTTGATCACTTGACTTGAATTTTCAAAATTCTCATTTGATACGGAAAGTTGGTCCAAAATTTTTCCTCTAATAAGCAATAGAAATTGAAAGGATTAGCCATAAAAAACTTGCATGAATATTTTTGTGCTCCCCGAAAAGTATGGTGCAGGTTTCAAGAGTTTTCAATTTTCTTTTTCAAAATTTCTTCAAAATCAAAATAAAGCGTCCGAATATTCGAACAATCAGTAAAAATGGCCAGATAAAACTCTGACAAATCAAATGTTATAACTCACACATTAAAAATAGCATGATGAAACCTTAAAAACGGAAATTCACAATGTAACATACACAAAATTTACAAGAACATTCTCTAAAAAAAATCAAACCATCATAATCATTATTGCTTTGTCGCAAATACTTTATAATGTTTTAGCTCATTTCAAAATTAAAATCAACTTGCACGAAAGAAATTCCAAAAATAAAATCGCCACCGATAACCGAATCGGAGAATAAAAACTGTTTATATTATTATCACATTGTTTTCATCACCGAATTCTCAATAAAACATTCGAAAGTATTTGTCGAGTAAACTTAAAAAAAAACTCCTTTTTTAAAATAAACAAAAGAATTAATTTCTAACCCTTAGAATAATAAAATCACAGTGAATATTATGAAGCAATCATCGAAACTCTCGTACTTGCATAATATTTTTTACCAATATAATCATACGTACATAAGATGCCAATTTTTGGGATTTGGAGAACTCCGAAAGATACAAAAAAAAAAAGAAATTTCGCGAAATCTTCAGTGAACTACCAAATGGTCACATCAATCATCTTCTTGGGGCCATCATCAAGTAATTCCTCAGAAAATCGAAACATTCAAATACGATTTTGAATCCAACATAATATGTAAAAAAGAAACATATAATGAAAACTTATGAAATTACTAAACGATATTTCTTTTCATATTGGAGTTACTGTGATTCGACGGATTTTGAAAGATGCTGAATAAAATAAAGTTATTTTGTCATGCTTCATTGCAGCACTCCGATTTATTTTCTAGATATTGGACTCACTTGCACTAGTGAGCCATCTCATATTATTTGATTACTTTTTGTTTTTTTTTGACTTCACGATTGAGAATGAATTTTTTTCCATAATTTTGGTTTTCAATCAATAGCAAAGGTCTCATGTCAAATATGTATTGAATGACCAATATATTTCCAGATTTTTCGCCTTTGAATCTTGCTTCATCTCTAAAATAGTTTATTATTCTGCAGTCAGATTTTTGAATATGATTTCAAAATATCAAGCAGCAATAGGTCCACTTTCGTTTTGTTTTGCTTTTTGTCTTTTATTGATGCTCTTTCGGAAGGAAATTCGAAAACGGAAGTATAGTTTTACGAGAGAAAAATTCATCTACTATTTACAACAAAAGATCAGAGCGCAGCTTTTAATCTGACTACGAAACCAGGACCATACAACAACTGCAAATGTTTAAAAGTCTACAGAACTAGAAAGAAAAATTAAAAGATGCAAGCACCAGTGAAGCAAACGTCACCGTCAGGAAATCAATCAATATTTACAAAACAAAGCGGTCGAGATCAACCTATTAGGTAAAATTCGACACGAAGTCAGAATCCAGCGTAAAGTTGATTTCGCGCAGGAGCTGAGGAACCAAATAGTCCAAAGCTGAGGGCCATCAGAGGCCGAGGGCAGGAAAATATGAACACACGCTGTAAGACTACATTAAGAGCCTAAGCTTAAACTCGAGTCTACAAAAAAAAAAACTAAAAGACTAGGATATTTAGTCAAGACTAAGATCTATAAAAACGCTGATAACCAGGAAAGTATCACTGGCAGGAGGATATCAACATATACTAACTACAATATTTACAAAATGGAGCCAAAATTGAGGCTCTTCGAGGTAAATACCGTCGATATGTAGCATGAAAAAGCAAGAACTGAACACTTCGAAAAACAGTGTAGAACAACTCATTTGCACGTGGCTGAATGAGCCGGAATGTACACAAATTTACAAACTACGAGATATTAAATAGAGTCACAAGTGCCTTTGGCTGTCTTCCACCCCGTGGATTTTTTCGACACATAGGTGGGACGCGGCGCAGCAGGGAAGAAGATTAACTGAAAAATTACGATATCTACACATTCAACATCCACCAGCATGTTGAATGAAATAACGCAGAACAGAGCTACAGACCACAGATGGCAGTGGTAAGTTAAGATAGCTGAATCGAGAAGAGGAATTGAGGATGGTCCCAAGAAGACAGAATGTCATAAGGAGCAGCATCCCAAAATTGCTGCTCAGTTCAAACAATTCAAGGTTTTCATATCCGCTGAAGTTTTCCAGACCTCAAATGATTGATCAAATGAAGCTAAGTATTCATGCAGAACGTTATTCTGCTCGGTAAATTCGTACAAAAATCGGATTTCTCTCACGGCCGCATGAAAACCTAGCTCGTCGACACTCCAACAACGAGGTACTTATCGTTTCGCCGCCAAATTCCTCCTGAGCATCGAGACGCGCTGTCTCAGCCACTCTTGACGTCTCTTCAGGTCCTCGGCGTGCTTGTTGTAGTTGGACGAGGTGTTAGTGAGGAAGTCGCAGTATTGCGCCGCCTCCCTCAGAATGACGACCTTGGCGGCCCGCTCTTTCTTGCTGACCTCGGGCACGAGCAGACGCAGGTCCTCGAAGGCGTTCCGCAGGTCGATGCGGCGCTGGCGCTCCATGTTGTTGTGGAGACTCCTTTTCTCGGACGGCTCGGGCTCGCTCTCGCTGTCGTGGCGTTTCCTCGAGCGGTACGGCTTGCCCTGGTGACAATCATCGCATGGTTCAATTATCGAAATTCGCAATTTTATGTCCGAATTATGGATGCACCGAAACATCGTTTCGGTGCTAACTTTCAACTACTCGGTACTAAGCTGAAGCACTAAAAAGTTTTATTGAAATTCGAATAAAAGAAATGGGCACACAAGACTTGATGGTGCTCACTAAGGTTTGTAAAAGATTTAAGAAATATCGATCAAGTGTGGATGTGCTATAAAAATCAGTTCTGGGGCCTATTCCGATTTTCGTTCAATTCGATATCTCCTGGCTTTCCTGGACAAAAAAACGGACAAAATTTTTCATTCAAAATTCAATCTTGAATGATTTTATCAATTTTGCTTCGACTTCGGTAATTTTTTCATCAAGTTGTTAGCGTTTTACCTTTATTGTTATCTGATGTTAAGTTCGCGAAAAATTCTGATGATAATTGATGTTGTACAGGGTGCATCTCTTAAAATTGTACCCCCTTATTTTTTTCTATTTCGCGATATTTTTCTAGTACACAGTCTTTTATTTTTCAAAAATTTTGTTGTTAGATAGTCGCGACAGTTTCAAAATCGTCAGAGCTTATTTTCTGATTTCATTAATATCCATAGATTGCAAATTTTGATAGAGATTGAGTAATTGACGATCAAAGTTGACCAAAATACTGCTTCATTGATCTACACATGATGTAGGTGAAAATTTTTGGGCTTTGAGAAAATGTCAACATGTACATGTTTAATAGAGATGTCAATATACAGGGGTACAAAACGATATCGACAAACTTCCAAGGGGTGATAGGGGACATCAGAATAAGCATTTTTGTTTACATAAACATATATCTGCAAACCAGCCGTTTTGGCTGTAGAGCAAAAAAAACTATTTAAATTATACGCAAATAATTAAAGAAGTTTTTTTAATCGGTTTATCATTTAGTTGACCACGAGCTGCAAGTTCTTAAAATGAGAAATTATTTGGCATTTTGAATGCGAATCAATAGAGAACTAAGTCAATATTATAACGGCCAACTAATCACAAATAATAAATTTTACGACGATCGCAAAGTAGGAATTTTCGAAATGTTCATGTTTTTTGCAGCTAGTGGTCAACTAAATAAAAATTCCTCTACTTATTTGACTCAAATAGTTCTTTTGCTCTACAACCCACTCGGCTCATTTGCGGACATATGAAACGAAAATGCTTGTTTTGATGTCCCCTATCACACCTTGAACTTTTTCGGTATCTTTTTGGGACAGTACATTTACGGGGCTTGTTAATATCTCAATTTCAAAAAACTATGTGAATTACAAAAATAGCAAACAATCGAAACATTCTGCAATATTATGCAAACGATATTGCCACTAATAGAAAAGAGGATAAGAAAAAGATAATTTAAGGGATGCAATAACGGATTTAGAATTGACGATTTTTCTTGTCCAGAAGGGTAGTTTTCTAACGTGACCAAAATCATTACCGTTGCTTTCGGAGGCGCTCCTCGTTTGTTGCCGCCGCCGTTTTTGCGTTTGGCCTGAGAAGACGCGCTGGGCGACTTGGCTGCTGCCGCCTTCTTCACCGGCAAGATGGTCTTTATGCTGCCGTTGTTAATCTTCTTCTTGGTAATGGCGGTGTCCAGGCGGTGCTGCAGTTTGTGCTTGTCTCGGTTGGATGGATTGGTCGGCAAGAACACCTTGTTGGAGGAAGGGGTGGTCTTGGTCTTGGCCGGGGACGCGAAAACTCGGCCGATGTTCGGGGGGCTGCTGTTGCTGGTGCTGGCATTGCTGCTGCTGGCGTTGCTGCTGATGCTGCTGCAGCTGTTGTTACTGTTATTGCTGTTGCTGCTGTAGCTGCGGAACAGTTGGGCCCTGTCGACTACGGAAACTACGTCAATTTCTTCTTCTGCAACGAAAAAGAGATTGAATGAGAATCTTGAATGTTCCGTTCCCATTCAAGACAGATCATCTTATTTTCAAGACTGACGAATACGGAAAAATGAATCTTTCTTGAATGGTCATGTTATTGCAAGCTGAAATGGCACCTCTTTTTCCCGCTTTTTCTCAAAATTGTGGTGAGGATAGTTTTCACTGCATTGTATTCAATGAATACTATGTATATTCACCTAATGTCTTAGTATTTAGGATTTCAACGGTTTGTGCTATGGACATCATCAATAATGTTTCCAACATTCGTAATCAATTCAATGAGCCCCTTGAAAATACAAAGGAATACTCATTCGCAGATTGATTTAATGAGCATATAGAGAATTTGGATACAGATCAATTTTTCAGGTGTACCAGAAAATGACGTAAGATTTTTTCAATGATTTGGAACACTTTCATGTCAGGATGAACTATAATATCCAAATTCACGATGTCAGTATTGACAAAGCTTTAAATCGTTGAATGTTATTAAATGCTATATTTATGTGTCTTGAATTTCAAAATATTTGTCAACGTTGTGGAAACGTTATATTATATCAAGTGTATTCACAATGTATTAATAAATATATCCCACTTTGCATATATTCGATTCCTAATATATTAGGATTTCGAAGAGAGCTGTGACGTCATCGTCTCAATTCGACAACATCGTATTCATGAACTTATTCTTAGTCTCAGTTGCCCCATACTTTATTATTGGGCCTTATTCAGCAAATAATATATCTTTTCAATCGTGATCGAAATCATGTGAAGAGATACTAACATACTAATAGAAAATAATTTACTGAAATAATAATAATTGCACACATGATGTAAAGAGAAATTTCTTAACGTCGAAAGCATAGTTCTAACCTCAAGAAATATTTCTTCGATTGTAATTTCGATATTCAGTGATTTATATTTCGTGAATATCGGTATTATCTTAGGAAGGGTCAAAGAGGAAATCGACGACAGATGCCTCTAAATTTTGGTTATTGATCCTCTGATTTATGTCTCCTAGTTTGATTGATGTTAATTGTGTAATAGAACAGTAAAAATACAGGGATGCTCATAGAATCATACCAGAAGAGAAAGCTCTTCCCAGGATCTGTCTACGAGGCCTGTTCAATACACAGATACGTTTTCCTTGCATCGTTAGTGAATAACTGTTGTTTCAACATATCATATGCTATTGGATCATTGTCGCCATATATTATAGTTTCAGTCACCCCTGCCTCGACATAATCCCAAATGAAATAACGATCATGAATATGGCATAACATTTGCAGCTTGCATGGTCTCTGATCGATAAATCTCTCTGTATTCTACTCGGGCACACAGGCAGCCAATTTATTCGCGGATTACCCCACCCTCATACTACTCTCTAGGTATATAGTGAGTATTCTTGTATAAAAATAATTTTATTGCTTCCCAGAATTGGCGCATGAGTCTATAATGTAATAATCAAAGATTGTTAAGTCCGAGAATACCCTCATCTACGCGAAGGGTTTGAAAGAGGGAATAAATAGTTCATACAACGGTCCCATAAGTCTTGGATCCAATGACGTGGAGTGAAAAACATACTTGGACACCCTGTATAGTCGAATTTATTCCAACGCAACTGAAAACCGACCAAACAAGTCCAACACTTGATTTGATAGAGCCCTTGGAATACTTGTTTCAACTGTGATATGTCCAAAAGATACCGCGCTAAAATACCATCAAATTGAGAAAATGTGTCATCTAAATGGAAAAAGAACGATTTTCTTCAAGAGTATGAGTATATCTCAGATTCGACTAAAGAAATCCGAACCAAAATTTTGCTAGAGAAATATGTAGACATAAAAGTAATATCTACTTGTTGGTGTTTTCAAAACTGAAAGCTCGAGAAGTTTTTTGGCAACAGAAGTGGAACCGGAGTCAATAAACCTGTATATTACAATTATACAAATGCTGAACAGAGCCGGTATGATATAACACGCCAAGATCATTTACTTGGTGCCGCACAAACACGTTAGTTGATTGCTTCATTTATCATCGGGATTACCAACGAGTGCGCATTCAACATTTTCAACACTTCTTCCATCATTTGCTCTTCTACGCCCAAAAACAAACAGCAAAAAAGTTCTCGCTGTTTTATTCAACTTGCGTCTTCAGTTGAGTATGAAGGGCTAATGACATATCGATCGAAAATAGATTTTCTTCGTGAACGTGATGTAGTTTCCCTCAAAAGGAGTTTTTTTGCATTCGCCCATAATTTTTAATTTCAAAAGTTTTCTACTGATCGTAGTATCCCCGATGAATCAACAAACACTATCATTATTATTATTATTATTATTACTTGCATATGTGATTTCAATGAAAATGTCTAGTCATCAAAATTCATTTATTTCCGACACAAAACCCGAGGGAGAAACAATTCTTTAAATAAATGTACGTACACCAAGGACTTTCGAATATTTAAGTACTCTTCCAAATACAATAGTTACAATTCAATAGGATTTCAAGTACTTCAGTTCTGAACAAAGTTATTATTATTATTAGTTATTATTATTATTATTATCAACTGAATCATTTCAAGTATTTCCAGTATTGAATATATTATTTTGAGTACCAAAATTCAAGTACCTCTAGTAAAGGTTTTTACTTACCGTACAGTTGATCATCTGTTTAGTACATGAGTATTACTGAAATTTTATCATTTAATACCCAGATACCAATACTAATTTCAAATGTTTTCAATACTTCATTACTTGATTCGAGTACCAAGTAATTAACCATAACATAACCCATTCAAACAAAACTATTTCAATATCACGAAAATTTTCTAAATATTTCGAAAATATTTGTATACTATTCCAGTGATTCAAATATTCTTTATTCTACAATAGAATCTTATCTTAAAACGAGTGAACATAATAAATATCCGAATCCAAATTGAGATATATTCTGTTTGTGGACATTGTTTATTTTTTTTTATTTCGTGTTATTTTTTCCCTTGACGTTTTTAAGAAAGGAACTCTCATCGGGAATCCATTCAAACTAATGTAGATTTTCATGAATGGCGCCAGATAAAAATGTTTTCCGTACTACTTCTGATATCTTATCTGTATGTTGGCATATGAATAAACATTATGTATTAAGCCAAAAAATCTACTACTGAACGATTGGAAATACATTGTTGCAATTTCAACTTATCACTAAGTCAATAGTTCCATTCATTTACTTCACCGAGTTTCAATAATACCATAATAATTAATAATAATGGTAATAATAATTACCACTGAACTGAGAATCAACAACAGTGTTTTGAATTTCAATATTGACACAATTTGGTGCTTCAGTCTAAAATGTTGAAATCGGAAGGCAGCGATCTAGGATTTTAAGATTTCCTATGTGATTTCGAAGTTTTTTTCAAAAACCGAAATCCAAATGAAACGAAGTAGGAGCAAAGTGGGGAAGACTTCATGCATAACTATTTTATCCAAGCAATCTCTGAAAATAATATGTTCAAATACCTACGGTGATGAAAGAACTAGAAAGAACTAGAACTACTAAGTTACCCTTTTTTTGTTGATAGATAATCTTTCATACTAGATAATCTTTCATACTATATAGTCCTTCATTCGGATTTTTCAAGAATTATATTTCCATATAATTCTGAGAATTTGAGAACGATTTATTAACAAGGAAAATAGAAGTATGTGTGTGTGGTTCACCATCACAATAAGGTAGATTTTAGTGAAGAGTAAATATGCTCGCAAATATGCTGTATCCTTTGGCATCGTCAATCGGCATGCCTAATAACTCATATTTCTACCTGATCTGAGTAGACGGAACGAAGCCGTCCTTCTGGGAACCGAGATGAAAAAATGTACGGTCAGCAATTTCGAAAACTAACGCCAAATATTTGCTTTCTCCGAAATAGATTGCACCGCCTGCAAAACAGACCATTACCGCCACAGCCACCATTACAGCCCAGGGCCAGTGGGTACCTATCGAAGGGCCATAACCATTAAATTTTTGTTGTTCCTTGACGGATTAGTAGTACCCCGAAAAAAGGTTTCTAAGCGGCCTCACACTCGAATGCGTCGAGAGATAAGGTTCAAAGAGATCCGAAGATGTAGATAACAGTGGTGTAGCGTTGGGAAGGCTCGAACCAAAACCCACCCGCCACTCATATACGTTAGTTAATTACAATGCTCATCTTGTAAGAGAATCTTTCATTCCAATAGACTTTTTCCCGGTAATTTTACACGATCCATATTTTGTCGTTTTTTTTTTACTCACGTATTTCGCACATAGGAACCTGAACTTCACGAGTTTAAAGGGTGGAAACCTCTATTTTTCGAGATACTACAAAAAAAGCGAAAATTCACATTCTTTCCCACATCAGCCAATCGGCATTTCATTTCTCACACAGGATACTTTTTTACCTTTATTATACATTCAAGAACTCAAAAAAGGGTAAAAACATCCTCGAAGAAGTTGAATCCACGTGCTTTAGTATGTTAGAGGAAGGTGGACTCAGCTTTTATCATACAGAAGGCGCTGTCATATGAGAATCTGTCAGAACAAGTCAGTATGTTCTGTGAGTATAAATGTGACAGATTCTCATTTGACATTCGAGAAAGATTCATCAAGGATGCAAAAGAAGATAAATTCAACTCCTTCCAGGATGTTTTTCCCAATGTGTGACTCCTCGAATGTATGATGGAGGTATAAAAAGTATGTGTGAGGAGTGGAAGACTATGATGTCTACACAAAACAGGCCTAAGGAAGGGGGTGAATTTTCCTACTTTTTTTTTGGGTCATCTCTTGAAACGGAGGTTACCACCTTTTTTCATTGTGAGATTTCGGTTCCTGAGGTCGAAATACATGTATAACAAAAAAAATTCTTGCCACATGATGAGTGCAAAATTATCACATCCTCTACTAAGACTGTGATAATTATCTTTATTACTTGATCTGTCAGTCATTCTTTCATCAATATTCATATCATAAGTTATTAATGTTATTGACTGTTAAAAATCGTATTAGATATCGATGTATTGTATGTACTATTGATGACATTGAATATATCGATAACGAATACGATTTTTAGTAGTAGAAAGTTGAATACTATACTTTTTTGTACTGTTTTATTCATTTATACTGTTTTAATATTCGAACGATCATATTGGAAGAGTGCAAAATGTAGACTCCGTTAGTTGTTCTCAACAATAAGAATCGCAACGCCAGCGTGGAAACAAGTTCGCACATCCAATGAAAGGAAGAAATTCTAGTGACTATCCAGAAATTTCATCCTGATTACTCAAAAGTGCTGACATTGAATTCCCTTCTGATGGCTTTTCATTCTTAGTGTCACTTCTGCTGCGATGATCGCTAGCTAACTTTCTGTGACGTAACTTTTTTTTGTTTAATGTTTTCGACGTTGCTATGTACGTTTCATTATTCATTGTCAGCAATATGGTTTTGATTGTTGATATATACATACAATAGGTATGTGGTGGAACTTAGCGAGACTGAATTATGAAGTTCAGGTACATGTGCTATGGGAATTGAAGGATACAAAACAAATTGACATATCATATCTACTATCTGTAACTGTAGATCACAAACATCGAGAAAAGTCCTGCAATGGATCTGGTATATCTGGATTTGAGTTATGGTACCGATTATTCAATCGAACTGTCATTATTATTCAATTCATCAATAATCAACGCCATTAACTGATCAAAACCGGTCAGGAACAGTGTGTTTTGGATGTGTAACTAGACAGTCGTAGTTAAAAATTGTGTGGTGTATAGTGGCCGTTTGCGCAGTGTGAATCGAATTCGTAACGGCTGAAATCCGAAATATACATACAACACTGACGAATCGATATGAAGAATGGAAGAAAGAAAAAAAGAACTCCGTTACGATTCTGGAATGTGAAAGGCGACAAGAACTAGCCATCGGTGCTCTCGCAGATCGTAGTTGGCGGTTCTACTTATCGAGATCTCCACCGATGGCATTCCTCTCACGAATGGGCAGGGGGGGGGCGGCAGATTGGGGGGGCAGACAGGGGGACACGTCGATTATCTCTTTCGAAAAAGTAATTAAAATTATCGCGAAAGGATCGAGCGCTATAAACTGGGCCAGCTATGACGACAGACTAGATCTAGTTCTGCTCAATTTTTTTGGGGAGGGAGTGGGTGCCTTCTGTCAAAGTTCATGTAGTCTTCGCCATTGTACTTTTCTATTGTCCATTTCGATTTCGGGAAAATGTTAGTATATTTGGCTAATCCTGCTGGTTAGCTTTGATCAGAACAAATCCCGTTTGACGTCGATGTAAGATAATCTACCTTACGTTTTAGGACATCTTTTTCTGACCACCTATTTTCAAAATTGTTTTCTAAGAAATATTTCCGGAAAGTCATAAATCCATAAAAATTATTCATTTGTGTATTTTACAAGTTTCAATTGTGTGTCAAGTATTCTCCAAGTGTTGGGACATTTAGTTTTACCTGGAACCCTTGACAATTACAAAGATTCGTCTTAATGGCTTTCTGACACTGACAAACAAAGAACTACCACTTTCTTTATTGTAATGTTACACTTCGAGTTTGAAGCCTGGCATTAATAAATGAATTTCAACAGGGGCTCAGTAGGTGATTTTTCAGAAACTCTCCACAAAAATTTACACGCAATCAATCTAGAGAAAAGAGACAATAGAGAAGCAAAAATTAAATCCGAGGGCGTAGAGAAAAGAAGGGAGAAAAATTTCCCAAATTTTTCTGTTGTTTTGTTAGTTGTAATTTTTGTTCTCATTAGCCGCGGTCCAATTAGATGAGTTCATATTGTGGGCTTGCAACAGTGGGTAGATGATACACTTTACCGATTGCATACGGATAGAAAGTCACAATAGAACGGAACTCCTCCTTCGTCTTTCTGAATCGACAATCGACATAATACCCAGCCACCTACCTACCTACTTACTTCCTTTCGTACGTACATACGCCTTTCCGTCTATCTAGGTAGGTTGAATCAGAATAGATAGTAATTTCAGTGAGAAAAATTTTTGGAAGTTGCTTCTTACACAACGAATTCATGTCTTGTTAATGCTAGCACAGACATTGTATAAATAGTTTCGACGGTGTAATGATAAAACGTAATGGCCTCCGCTACATTTCAGTCTAACCTGAATATCTGGCGTTCTATTTTCGTTAGTGGAAAACTAGCGCCTAGGTAGGTGGATGGTAGTTGATCGTTTCCTGTCACATTGTTACTATTTCACAGAACAATGAACTTTCGATAATGGGTCGAGAGAAGTTCGGGCGAACCTGGAATTTCTCAATATGTTTCTTTAAACCGTATGGGGGAATCAGAATGGAATTTTTTGAAACGTAAATCGGTAATAACAATAATTTTGTTATTTCAACATGGTTTTTCATGGTTATTATTGAACGTTGTTAAAAGTTCGGTTGAAGAGTTTGTGTAAAAATAAACATCACCTTCAATCATGTTGAAATCAACATTATTTTTTCGAAATATTCCTTTTTCTTTTGAAAGCTTATAAAAGCATTTTTCCTCCAAAAACTTGGATCATAACAAAAATACGCAGTGATTCATGATCAGATGGTCAATTTACTCACACATTGTTGATCAAAAATAATTCGAAAATTTTTCTTATAACAATCCACTTTAACGAGAATGAAATTGACTCCTATTTGAACTGGAACAATTGATTCCAGCTAGTCAAAAATGATCAGAGAATCGAAGAAATTGTACACGAATGAATTATCATCAACTTCAGAAAAAAATAGAATCTCGAAATTTTGTAAGCACTGTCACCAGGCATAATAGTAGTTTACGTTATATACTTTATACTAATATTGACAAAGTCGAAGCCAACACACTACACACTACTTTATATTTCAGTCAGCCCAAATCGCATTCCAAAAATGATTTCGAATCGAAAAATCTGCATCCATCCTAGTGATAGTTTCGATTCACTGGGTTCAAGAAGTGATATAATCTCATGGAAACTACGTACCTATACGTGGAAGTTGCAATCAGATTAATAATTGACGAGGCATTCCTTACATATCGAATATTTTTCATATAGCAATTCCGTAGTTGAATGATGACGTAATTCAAATCTATTCACTCCTAGAAAATCTTGAATTTACATAAACATATATATCTATGCATGTTTGATCAGTAAGAAGAAAACTTACAACGAATGAATCCTTCGTGAAGACTGTTATCAGGAGAACTCAATTATTAATGTAATAATGTAATTCTTACAAGTACGTTCTGATGTGATTTCTATGAATAGTTACTACCTATGCCCCAGTCTAACTTCCCAGACTTTTATTTTCGTTTACCGTGTCCCATTATTTTTATTTTTAAAAGTCATAGATCCCAATGCACCGTTCGTTGAACTTCTGGGAAATGATTATATTTCGAGTAGGAAGGTTTTGGCTAGGAAATTAGGTAGTTCTACCTTCTGGCTGACCTATCTGACACCTCTCTACGTCTATCTATCCGTACTGCCAAACTTCAGAGCATTATAGTATATTGTTTTAAAGTTTTTGTGAATTTTTCTTCCATCATTATGTATAGATACCAAGTCAATTTGGCGACTCAAATATTCAATTGACACCACATGGTGATCGGCGGTCCAAATTATGTACCTATTTTACAAGGTATCAAATTGTTTTCACCACCAGAATCCAAGGGGTAAACCGTGGTCGAAATTGTATACATCAAACCTAATTATACAAGGAAGTCCAAAAAATTTCTAGAAAATACTCAAGGAAATTTAAAGAATTTCAATGTATTCCAATGAAATCCAAGGATATCCAGCAATTCCTAGCTCAGCATTATCCACCCAAGGAATTCCAAGAAACGTACACAACAATTCTACACACAATTCCATCTCAGTCTGACTGACACTATTTCTGATTGTGCAGATGTCGAATTTCAATTATTTTGAAGCACGAATTATTGTATTTGATGCGATTATTTTTTTCAGTTGATTCGAGCGATATAGGCACCGTTTATTGATTCTAGCACAAAATGATCGTTTTCGATCTCACCCATTTTGGATCGAATCATTATCACACTACATCTTGATATTTTTTTCAAAAGTAGGTTTTTTGTCCGTAACCTATTTTATTACACCTCGTGAAATAATACTGATCATAGAATTGGATTCCGCTTGGCTTTGATTTGTAGTCTTCATCAGTATCGTATTCTTCGGATAATTTTAGTACTTCATCAATTAGAGCCCAAACGGCCGATAAAATCGCAAGTGTGGGATTAAAAGCGACCACTCTGTACATATCCTCAGTTTTGAAAAATACTATATTCATTGATTGAGTTAAAATTTGACGGTGTGCTTTGCTCGTATGAAAATTACATTATGAAATTGTTAACTATGGAAATTGAAATAATTTGAAATGTCTCATCAATCACTCTGAGAATATCTGTATTATTGAACTCATACAAAGCATCGATTTGAAAATATTGAATGAAATATTGATTGAAAATCATACGAAGAGAAAATAATCATGAAAATAATCTATAACCCTCTTCTGGACAACAGATCTTATACAGTGTCCTTTCTACAATAGTTTTCAAGCACGAATTTTCCAATAATAAAAAAAAAGTTATTTTTATCAGTTATAATATATTCATGATTCGATCGGCGATTTTCCGCAGGTAAATAACATTCATAAAAATGTTATCATTCACAATTCTACTTCCCCCCTATACCAACCGATCGTTGAAAATTCAATAAGAGAACAGAGCAATGCAATCTGGGCCGGCCCAGACCCTAAAAAAGGGCAATAAAATGACACGCATAAACAAACCCCATTGCCCCTCTCCATCGTATCTGGCAACAGCCCGACTCGATGCGGGGTCGAAAAGCTGCAAGGTCACGAGGCGTCGAGACGACGCCGGCGTCTAGTCGGTCGGGACGCTCGAGCGGCGGCGGCATAGGTTATTTACCGCCCCCAGAATGGCATCAGTCCGCAGCGAATGTATAAAACTATTCGCCAGGACGGTTTCCTCAAGTTCTCAGTCGTTTTTCCGAAAAGATCAATACCATCATTTATTATTCAGAAAACATAAATTATTTAATCCACAAAACATCCACTAATATTCAGGGTGTATCTGAGAAAACCATGGTATACATTCAGAAATCGTCCTAATATAACATAATTCAAATATCAGAAATCTTCCTTTGTAATTCAGAGAGCATCAAGTGTAATTCAAGAAACATCAATCGTAATTCACAAAAAAATGTAGTTCAGAAAACATTCATGAAAATTCATACCGGGTGACATATAGTCATGGTACACGCCCTTTTCTCTTTCGCTTTCATTACTTAATTTCTCACTGTTATTGTTACTCATCTCCTTAGTTGCCGAAGCAACCCTCAGAAGCTCCGAAGGGGTTGTGCGAGTGAAAGATACGGGGATCTACAGTTCATACAAGTGGAATCCAAACCACTGTGGCATTAGAGATATTTATGTATAACTTCCGGTTTTTCTGGAAATGGCATTATCTTTCGATTCTCAAAGGGAACACCTTGTATATTATTACATTTTTCATAGTTTTGTGTATCCAGTGATACCCAATAGTTGATATTCAATCTGTCCGAATACATATTTTTCTCGATCTAGATGGTCATGAACCTCCTAGAATTATTCCAAATGATCGAAATGATGCTACACTAGCGTTACTTCGATAGAAAAAGTGGTTAGAAATAGGTTTTTCTCAATGCGATCCATCCATATTATGAAGTCATGAGAAATGTAATAATATACTGGGTGTTCCATTTGAAAATCGAAAATTGATGTAATTTCCCAGAAAACCGGAAATTGAAAAAATAAATTGTATAAAGGTGTCCTCCAGTGAGCATATTAGGTGTTCCAAATTTAGAAATGTAGCTTTAAAACAAATATGAAAAGGGCATGTACCATGAGCCTGTGCCAACCGGTATATCAAAGGTCAATCATCAAAAATGTAATTTGTGAATCGCTAGATTACATTGAAATGTGAATTTTCATTCAGAAAATACCCATAAAATTAATACCAAGGGTTAAAACTAATCAATTGGTGCTTGAGAACCATAAACATCATTCATCCAAACAAATTCTGTGCAAATAAAGTTTCGTGTGTTCTATCCATACCTCAACAAATAATGAAAAAAGTATCTCCATGACAATATCGAGTAGGGTGCACCAGGTGATCAGTAATACAACCTCACCTTCTCGAGTTCTCTACAGAGTATTTTTCTTTCAATTAGTAGCGCCGAGATATCCCTCTACCCCACCGTCTTCCTATTTATGTCGCGAGGCAACGCTCACCTGTCCCCTCGAAGATGGCCCCTAGTTTCTCGTGCACCATCTCCATTGTTGTGGGATGTTCACACGGCGTTCATTTTTAATGGATTGTGTAATAAAGGATGGAAATTTTCGAGAAAGTAAATTTGTCACAAGTCTTCCGGTCACGTGATCATCAACATGTCAATTGAATAGGAATTTCTATTGGAATCCAAAATTCGTTTAATTCGTTCTCTGCATGGGACTTGGTCGCTAATAGCTCACAGATGTCATACCAACAACCTTTTCAAATAGTTTCCCGGTAATTTAATGTTTTTATTATCGAAACAAACTGCCTAGGAAGGAATATTTTCTGTTTATTCACCCTGCTGCATATCGAAACCAAAGTGCAAAGGACTCACCAAAAACTTTTGAAATTCAAGTGACCACCCATTGAAACAATTATTTCGTTCCGAAAAATTGTACATTATTGCCTAGACTATCAGCAGACGTTGCTGGCGAAATAATAATTGGGATATACAAAGGCAGGCGGACAAATATTTACGAATTTATATGACCGACAAGGTCTGGTCAATAGAATATTAAACTGGGTGGGAATTTCTAGACGTACATACCAAAGGGTTCCACGATACACATCACTAATACTTTGATTAATATTCTTCTTGTTCGAGGTACCCGGTGAACACAGCATTTGCTTCGCCAGAGATAACAATAGGTACACGGTGTGGTAAATGTCGTATTTATGATCGTTTGATTCGATTTTTTAACGATTTGTCGAAATGGAAAGGTCGGACTGCAAATAATATGTAACGGCTTTTCTCACAAATCAAATGAGGAAGTAGTCTTCAATATTCGATAATACTAATATAACGTCATTGAGAGAAAAAATTAAATCGAGATTTTTTAATTTTTCGAAGACTTAGGATAATCAACTTCTGCAGAAGAAATTCAAAGGTCATCACATTTTTTTTTTCCAATTTTAAATTTCCACCGAAATATTCACTCATTCTGCATCAAGCATACTTCTTCACTGTTTCTACAAACAAACAACAAAGTATTGAAATGAAACAGTGGCATCATGTGAGAGAAAACTTCTTATTTGAACGTTCCATTTGATTCGTTTAATCCTGTATATCCTAAAGACGAAACGAGAAGAAAATCTGAAATTTCCCACGAGTCTTCAATAGTAGGCGTGAATGATATGGGCCTGTAGCTGTAAATCATAGCTACAGTGTCGAATTTCACCCCAATTGAGAGACGGGTGTGAAAACAGCAACGGTTTTACAGCAACGGTTTTTTTTTCTTTTTTTTTTCGTTTATGGTATTTCCTGGTGATTTTCTTATGTGAGTGCACCATTCCGCAGTTGTTGAAGAAGCTCCTAACAAGAAAATAATTAATGAAACAAAAACCACCCCTCAACAACCCTCCAAAGTAGAAAAATCTTGAAACAGTGAAACAGTTGAAAATACCCGTTGCTCGGGGTTTTCCGACGGAAATGAAGTGACTCACATTCGCTGAATACGCTCTATGGGGTGAAATAATTTGTGAACCAAAAACAACCCCTCAACAACCCTTCGAAGTAGGGAAATTCTTGAAACAGTTAATATACCCGTTGCTCGAGATTTTTCGACGGAAATGAACTAACTCACATCTGCTGAATACGCTCTATAGGGTGAAATAATTTGTGAATCAAAAACTACCCCTCAACAACCCTTCGAAGTAAGAAAATTCTTGAAACAGTTACTATACCCGTTGCTCGAGTTTTTTCGACGGAAATGAACTAACTCACATCTGCTGAATACGCTCTATAGGATGAAATAATTTGTGAATCAAAAACTACCCCTCAACAACCCTCCGAAGTAGAAAAAATATTGTTACAATTGAAATACCCGTTGCTCGGGTTTTTCCGGCGGAAATGAACTAACTCACATCCGCTGAATACGCTCTATAGGGTGAAATAATTTGTGAATCAAAAACTACCCCTCAACAACCCTTCGAAGTAAGAAAATTCTTGAAACAGTTAATATACCCGTTGCTCGAGATTTTTCGACGGAAATGAACTAACTCACATCTGCTGAATACGCTCTATAGGGTGAAATAATTTGTGAATCAAAAACTACCCCTCAACAACCCTTCGAAGTAAGAAAATTCTTGAAACAGTTAATATACCCGTTGCTCGAGATTTTTCGACGGAAATGAACTAACTCACATCTGCTGAATACGCTCTATAGGGTGAAATAATTTGTGAATCAAAAACTACCCCTCAACAACCCTTCGAAGTAAGAAAATTCTTGAAACAGTTAATATACCCGTTGCTCGAGTTTTTTCGACGGAAATGAACTAACTCACATCTGCTGAATACGCTCTATAGGATGAAATAATTTGTGAATCAAAAACTACCCCTCAACAACCCTCCGAAGTAGAAAAAATATTGTTACAATTGAAATACCCGTTGCTCGGGTTTTTCCGGCGGAAATGAACTAACTCACATCCGCTGAATACGCTCTATAGAGTGAAATAATTTGTGAACCAAAAACAACCCCTCAACAACCCTTCGAAGTAGGGAAATTCTTGAAACAGTTAATATACCCGTTGCTCGAGATTTTTCGACGGAAATGAACTAACTCACATCTGCTGAATACGCTCTATAGGGTGAAATAATTTGTGAATCAAAAACTACCCCTCAACAACCCTTCGAAGTAAGAAAATTCTTGAAACAGTTAATATACCCGTTGCTCGAGATTTTTCGACGGAAATGAACTAACTCACATCTGCTGAATACGCTCTATAGGGTGAAATAATTTGTGAATCAAAAACTACCCCTCAACAACCCTTCGAAGTAAGAAAATTCTTGAAACAGTTAATATACCCGTTGCTCGAGATTTTTCGACGGAAATGAACTAACTCACATCTGCTGAATACGCTCTATAGGGTGAAATAATTTGTGAATCAAAAACTACCCCTCAACAACCCTTCGAAGTAAGAAAATTCTTGAAACAGTTAATATACCCGTTGCTCGAGTTTTTTCGACGGAAATGAACTAACTCACATCTGCTGAATACGCTCTATAGGATGAAATAATTTGTGAATCAAAAACTACCCCTCAACAACCCTCCGAAGTAGAAAAAATATTGTTACAATTGAAATACCCGTTGCTCGGGTTTTTCCGGCGGAAATGAACTAACTCACATCCGCTGAATACGCTCTATAGAGTGAAATAATTTGTGAACCAAAAACAACCCCTCAACAACCCTTCGAAGTAGGGAAATTCTTGAAACAGTTAATATACCCGTTGCTCGAGATTTTTCGACGGAAATGAACTAACTCACATCTGCTGAATACGCTCTATAGGGTGAAATAATTTGTGAATCAAAAACTACCCCTCAACAACCCTTCGAAGTAAGAAAATTCTTGAAACAGTTAATATACCCGTTGCTCGAGATTTTTCGACGGAAATGAACTAACTCACATCTGCTGAATACGCTCTATAGGGTGAAATAATTTGTGAATCAAAAACTACCCCTCAACAACCCTTCGAAGTAAGAAAATTCTTGAAACAGTTAATATACCCGTTGCTCGAGATTTTTCGACGGAAATGAACTAACTCACATCTGCTGAATACGCTCTATAGGGTGAAATAATTTGTGAATCAAAAACTACCCCTCAACAACCCTTCGAAGTAAGAAAATTCTTGAAACAGTTAATATACCCGTTGCTCGAGATTTTTCGACGGAAATGAACTAACTCACATCTGCTGAATACGCTCTATAGGGTGAAATAATTTGTGAATCAAAAACTACCCCTCAACAACCCTTCGAAGTAAGAAAATTCTTGAAACAGTTAATATACCCGTTGCTCGAGTTTTTTCGACGGAAATGAACTAACTCACATCTGCTGAATACGCTCTATAGGATGAAATAATTTGTGAATCAAAAACTACCCCTCAACAACCCTCCGAAGTAGAAAAAATATTGTTACAATTGAAATACCCGTTGCTCGGGTTTTTCCGGCGGAAATGAACTAACTCACATCCGCTGAATACGCTCTATAGAGTGAAATAATTTGTGAACCAAAAACAACCCCTCAACAACCCTTCGAAGTAGGGAAATTCTTGAAACAGTTAATATACCCGTTGCTCGAGATTTTTCGACGGAAATGAACTAACTCACATCTGCTGAATACGCTCTATAGGGTGAAATAATTTGTGAATCAAAAACTACCCCTCAACAACCCTTCGAAGTAAGAAAATTCTTGAAACAGTTAATATACCCGTTGCTCGAGATTTTTCGACGGAAATGAACTAACTCACATCTGCTGAATACGCTCTATAGGGTGAAATAATTTGTGAATCAAAAACTACCCCTCAACAACCCTTCGAAGTAAGAAAATTCTTGAAACAGTTAATATACCCGTTGCTCGAGATTTTTCGACGGAAATGAACTAACTCACATCTGCTGAATACGCTCTATAGGGTGAAATAATTTGTGAATCAAAAACTACCCCTCAACAACCCTTCGAAGTAAGAAAATTCTTGAAACAGTTAATATACCCGTTGCTCGAGTTTTTTCGACGGAAATGAACTAACTCACATCTGCTGAATACGCTCTATAGGATGAAATAATTTGTGAATCAAAAACTACCCCTCAACAACCCTCCGAAGTAGAAAAAATATTGTTACAATTGAAATACCCGTTGCTCGGGTTTTTCCGGCGGAAATGAACTAACTCACATCCGCTGAATACGCTCTATAGAGTGAAATAATTTGTGAACCAAAAACAACCCCTCAACAACCCTTCGAAGTAGGGAAATTCTTGAAACAGTTAATATACCCGTTGCTCGAGTTTTTTCGACAGGAATTAACTAACTCACATCTGCTGTTTAAGCTCTATGGGGTGAAATAATTTGTGAATCAAAATCTACCCCTCAACAACCCTACGAAATGAGAAAATTCTTGAAACAGTTAATATACCCGTTGCTCGAGTTTTTTCGACGGAAATGAACTAACTCACATCTGCTGGATACGCTCTATAGGGTGAAATGATTTGTGAATCAAAATCTACCCCTCAACAACCCTTCGAAGTAAGAAAATTCTTGAAACAGTTAATATACCCGTTGCTCGAGTTTTTTCGACGGAAATGAACTAACTCACATCTGCTGGATACGCTCTATAGGGTGAAATGATTTGTGAATCAAAATCTACCCCTCAACAACCCTTCGAAGTAAGAAAATTCTTGAAACAGTTAATATACCCGTTGCTCGAGTTTTTTCGACGGAAATGAACTAACTCACATCTGCAGAATACGCTCTATATGTTGAGGAGTAGTTCACCCTATAGAGCGTATCCAGCAGATGTGAGTTAGGTCATTTCCGTCGAAAAAACTCGAGCAACGGGAATATTGAATGTTTCCAGAATTTTCTAACTTCAAAGGGTTGTTGAGGGGTAGTTTTTGATTCACAAATCATTTCACCCTATAGAGCGTATTCAGCAGATGTGAGTTAGTTCATTCCCGTCGAAAGAACTCGAGCAAAGAGAATATGAACTGTTTCAAGAATTTTCTCACTTCGAAGGGTTGTTGAGGGGTAGTTTTCGATTCACAAATTATTTCACCCTATAGAGCGTATCCAGCAGATGTGAGTTAGTTCATTTCCGTCGAAAAAACTCGAGCAACGGGTATATTAACTGTTTCAAGAATTTCCTTACTTTGATGGGTTGTTGAGGGGTTGTTTTTGGTTCACAAATTATTTCACTCTATAGAGCGTATTCAGCGGATGTGAGTTAGTTCATTTCCGCCGGAAAAACCCGAGCAACGGGTATTTCAATTGTAACAATATTTTTCTACTTCGGAGGGTTGTTGAGGGGTAGTTTTTGATTTACAAATTATTTCACCCTATAGAGCGTATTCAGCTGATGTGAGTTAGTTCATTTCCGTCGAAAAATTTCGAGCAACGGGTATATTAACTGTTTCAAGAATTTTCTTACTTCGAAGGGTTGTTGAGGGGTAGTTTTCGATTCACAAATTATTTCACCCTATAGAACGTATTCAGCAGATGTGAATTAGTTCATTTCCGTCGGAAAAACTCGAGCAACGGGTATATTAACTGTTTCAAGAATTTTCTTATTTCGAAGGGTTGTTGGGGGGTAGTTTTTGATTCACAAATTATTTCACCCTATAGAGCGTATTCAGCAGATGTGAGTTAGTTCATTTCCGTCGAAAAAACTCGAGCAACGGGAATATTAACTGTTTCAAGAATTTCCTTACTTCGATGGGTTGTTGAGGGGTTGTTTTTGGTTCACAAATTATTCCACCCTATAGAGCGTATTCAGCGAATGTGAGTCACTTCATTTCCGTCGGAAAACTCCGAGCAACGGGTATTTTCAACTGTTTCACTGTTTCAAGATTTTTTTACTTTGGAGGGTTGTTGAGGGGTTGTTTTTGGTTCACAAATTATTTCACTCTATAGAGCGTATTCAGCGGATGTGAGTTAGTTCATTTCCGCCGGAAAAACCCGAGCAACGGGTATTTCAATTGTAACAATATTTTTCTACTTCGGAGGGTTGTTGAGGGGTAGTTTTTGATTTACAAATTATTTCACCCTATAGAGCGTATTCAGCTGATGTGAGTTAGTTCATTTCCGTCGAAAAATTTCGAGCAACGGGTATATTAACTGTTTCAAGAATTTTCTTACTTCGAAGGGTTGTTGAGGGGTAGTTTTCGATTCACAAATTATTTCACCCTATAGAACGTATTCAGCAGATGTGAATTAGTTCATTTCCGTCGGAAAAACTCGAGCAACGGGTATATTAACTGTTTCAAGAATTTTCTTATTTCGAAGGGTTGTTGGGGGGTAGTTTTTGATTCACAAATTATTTCACCCTATAGAGCGTATTCAGCAGATGTGAGTTAGTTCATTTCCGTCGAAAAAACTCGAGCAACGGGAATATTAACTGTTTCAAGAATTTCCTTACTTCGATGGGTTGTTGAGGGGTTGTTTTTGGTTCACAAATTATTCCACCCTATAGAGCGTATTCAGCGAATGTGAGTCACTTCATTTCCGTCGGAAAACTCCGAGCAACGGGTATTTTCAACTGTTTCACCGTTTCAAGATTTTTTTACTTTGGAGGGTTGTTGAGGGGTTGTTTTTGGTTCACAAATTATTTCACTCTATAGAGCGTATTCAGCGGATGTGAGTTAGTTCATTTCCGCCGGAAAAACCCGAGCAACGGGTATTTCAATTGTAACAATATTTTTCTACTTCGGAGGGTTGTTGAGGGGTAGTTTTTGATTCACAAATTATTTCACCCTATAGAGCGTATTCAGCAGATGTGAGTTAGTTCATTTCCGTCGAAAAAACTCGAGCAACGGGTATATTAACTGTTTCAAGAATTTTCTCACTTCGATGGGTTGTTGAGGGGTAGATTTTGATTCACAAATTATTTCACCCTATAGAACGTATTCAGCAGATGTGAGTTAGTTCATTTCCGTCGAAAAAACTCGAGCAACGGGTATATTAACTGTTTCAAGAATTTTCTTACTTCGAAGGGTTGTTGAGGGGTAGTTTTTGATTCACAAATTATTTCACCCTATAGAGCGTATTCAGCGGATGTGAGTTAGTTCATTTCCGCCGGAAAAACCCGAGCAACGGGTATTTCAATTGTAACAATATTTTTCTACTTCGGAGGGTTGTTGAGGGGTAGATTTTGATTCACAAATCATTTCACCCTATAGAGCGTATCCAGCAGATGTGAGTTAGTTCATTTCCGTCGAAAAAACTCGAGCAACGGGTATATTAACTGTTTCAAGAATTTTCTTACTTCGAAGGGTTGTTGAGGGGTAGTTTTTGATTCACAAATTATTCCACCCTATAGAACG
The DNA here is from genome assembly GCA_963576655.1 of Gastrophysa polygoni. NCBI lineage: Eukaryota > Metazoa > Arthropoda > Insecta > Coleoptera > Chrysomelidae > Gastrophysa > Gastrophysa polygoni. The sequence continues at coordinate 40,560,093 of OY755083.1, forward strand.
TATTCAGCAGATGTGAGTTAGTTCATTTCCGTCGAAAAAACTCGAGCAACGGGTATATTAACTGTTTCAAGAATTTTCTTACTTCGAAGGGTTGTTGAGGGGTAGTTTTTGATTCACAAATTATTTCACCCTATAGAGCGTATTCAGCGAATGTGAGTCACTTCATTTCCGTCGGAAAACCCCGAGCAACGGGTATTTTCAACTGTTTCACCGTTTCAAGATTTTTTTACTTTGGAGGGTTGTTGAGGGGTTGTTTTTGGTTCACAAATTATTTCACTCTATAGAGCGTATTCAGCGGATGTGAGTTAGTTCATTTCCGCCGGAAAAACCCGAGCAACGGGTATTTCAATTGTAACAATATTTTTCTACTTCGGAGGGTTGTTGAGGGGTAGATTTTGATTCACAAATCATTTCACCCTATAGAGCGTATCCAGCAGATGTGAGTTAGTTCATTTCCGTCGAAAAAACTCGAGCAACGGGTATATTAACTGTTTCAAGAATTTTCTTACTTCGAAGGGTTGTTGAGGGGTAGTTTTTGATTCACAAATTATTCCACCCTATAGAACGTATTCAGCAGATGTGAGTTAGTTAATTCCTGTCGAAAAAACTCGAGCAACGGGTATATTAACTGTTTCAAGAATTTTCTTACTTCGAAGGGTTGTTGAGGGGTAGTTTTTGATTCACAAATTATTTCACCCTATAGAGCGTATTCAGCGAATGTGAGTCACTTCATTTCCGTCGGAAAACCCCGAGCAACGGGTATTTTCAACTGTTTCACCGTTTCAAGATTTTTTTACTTTGGAGGGTTGTTGAGGGGTTGTTTTTGGTTCACAAATTATTTCACTCTATAGAGCGTATTCAGCGGATGTGAGTTAGTTCATTTCCGCCGGAAAAACCCGAGCAACGGGTATTTCAATTGTAACAATATTTTTCTACTTCGGAGGGTTGTTGAGGGGTAGTTTTTGATTTGCAAATTATTTCACCCTATAGAGCGTATTCAGCAGATGTGAGTTAGTTCATTTCCGTCGAAAAAACTCGAGCAACGGGTATATTAACTGTTTCAAGAATTTTCTTACTTCGAAGGTTTGTTGAGGGGTAGTTTTTGATTCACAAATTATTTCACCCTATAGAGCGTATTCAGCGAATGTGAGTCACTTCATTTCCGTCGGAAAACCCCGAGCAACGGGTATCAAGATTCAAGATTCACCGTTGTTTCACCGTTTCAAGATTTTTTTACTTTGGAGGGTTGTTGAGGGGTGGTTTTTGTTTCATTAATTATTTTCTTGTTAGGAGCTTCTTCAACAACTGCGGAATGGTGCACTCACATAAGAAAATCACCAGGAAATACCATAAACGAAAAAAAAAAAGAAAAAAAAACCGTTGCTGTAGAACCGTTGCTGTTTTCACACCCGTAATTGAGAGAGCAAAATACATGGAAGGGCTGATAAAATAGATATAAGAAGAAAGCGCAGTGTTGATAGATAGGCATTTTCGAATTTTTAATCAGGAGCTGAATAAAATATAATGATAAATCGTCTTCAGTTGGGCCAAATTAAGCCAAGGTTATTCTTACATACAGCCCTATTCAATTTGTTGTTGAAAAATATTCAAAAGAAAATGAAAAAATCTCTATTACCTCAGATACAGGGTGATGATGTTGAAAATCAGAGTTCGAAAACATCTTCAGATATCGTGCGGAAATAGCTCAAAATAAGTATATTCCCAAATTTGGTTAACAAGAACACATAATGGTATTTCGCATAAAACAGAGGTGAAACAGAAATCACATTATTTCCAGAACCTCACGTAGAGATACGAGAGTTTTTCGATGGTTCTAATCCCCTGACCAAATTTTGGTACCCGAACATGTTCATTATTATTTGTCGATCATCTTCTCGCGAATGAGTACTTTCAGTTCCACTGCTCTAGACAGCTCTATTTCTCGAGAATATCAAATTTAGAAGACGCCGTCCCAATAGTGAGTGAAACTACTAACAACATGTACTTCATTATTTTATATACGAAGATTTTCCATGGAGTCCGAGGAAAAACTCATTCACATACCAGTATTTCTGGCAGTCGACAGTTCACGACTTTGTATCTAGTGTAAACGGGGCCCAAAAAGTCCATCGGCATGAATATGAGCCTTCATGAGTTATAACATACATCTAACTAGGAATTCACGATCGTGAGTCATCATTTGGCAACGTCGTCGGCGTCGAGACTATGGAAAGCGGAATGCAAAACACGTGTACGAATTAGAATCAACCTTGACACGATAAAAAGTCCAGAGAGAATCTCTCTGGCACAATAAATGGTACGCATATTTTTATTATTATCATAGGAATAGCCGCAATCAGCCATTTCGTCCTCGTGTATGTGGCAGGAGATAATAAATAATAATAATAATAATAATAATAATAATAAATACATCGAGACGAAAATGTTATTTCCGTTTAGGAGAACGAGATGAATGCCAAAAGTTCAGATCAGCTAGGTTTAATTTCTTATTTGTTGTAGTGGAAAGTTTGGAGGCGATTTTCCCGAAGTATGATGAGAACTACTGAATACATTTTTTGTTTGCAGCCAATTGATTCCTCTCTAATAAAACAGAACACTAATTAAGGTCATCAATGAGAATTTTTCGAGTTTTTCTTGTAAAATAATAAATCAGTGAATGTTTTTTTCTTAGATAGTACTGCAGACTTTTCCCAAAATAATCAAGTAAACATGAACATTTGTGGTGCGGCCTCAGTAAGGTTTTTTGACAGGTCTACATGTTTTGGGAAGAAACACCTTGGTCATTACCAATGCGGACGTCTAAATGATAGCTATTCGAAGTTCATTATAAAATGGGTCCAGACCATTCAGCTCAATCAGCTAGGAGGATATTGAAGATTATGAATTTTATTTTTCAAAAACAATACAAAAATAATCGTAGCTAAAATCGCATCAGATATTTCGACTTTTATCAGATACATATTTAATTTCAGATTAAGGTACAGTTTTTGTAAAAAAATATAAATACATCAATTATTTTAAGCATGAAGAAAGAAAGATATTTGGAGTTGTATTCAATAATTCAAAGTGATAATTATTTATCTGTATGAATGACCATCAGGGACAATAAAATTTCAGAATAATCGTATAAATTCCAATATAATAGCATTTATGTCACACACAATCGTCGACACGTGGGGCCGAATATACGCAACGCGTTACGCAAATAAATTATCCTCAAGCAAAGGTCGCAATACGAAAAAATTAGGATCCCCACAAATTTATTCATGTCGTCATTAAAAAACGTCTGTCACCCATATATAAACCGAATCGAGAATTTCCGGGATACATCTGCCGGAACACTCAAAATTTGTATTCTACCTAAGTGTTCTCTCAAATATTCAGCGTGGAACGAGGTGGTCCTTCTAAGATCATTAAATTCCCTGGAATTTTGATTCATCTTTCAAAACCGACAATGAAAACTAATAATTGTTGGTTATTCTTGGTGCCTCCTCTGATTTTCAGACATCATTATTATTAGCTACTAATTATGAGTGGTTCATTAGTGCGTTGAACACTGATTCAATTGCGAATATTTCCTTTCAACAATTTCCATTGAAAAAAAAATCTTGAAAAAAATATGGAAAAGTAACATTACCACTTGAGTAAAATAAATATCAGGGAAGGACATTCTAGGAATTCGAAAAACGAGTCTTTCATCAGGTGATTGGGTTCCGGTTGAATACTTGTAGTCAGCAAAAGTTATTCTTCTGTCGTAGAAATAGTATTATTTTTCTGCAAGTGTGTACATTTTTACGATATGTAGATATATTGACCTCGCCGAATTTTTTAAATAATATTGTTCATTTGCACATTCTTGATTCGAACATCGATAAATTCATGATATTCCTCGATTGATACAGGGAGTCCCACATCAGAGGGGCCTTTAAAATTTAAATCATCAACGCCGCCATTATAAAAGTTTAAAAAGACGTATATAAAAATAAGTTCTGAGGTCAACAAGAACCGAAATTGAATAGCGTGGGCATTTTTATACAGCAGGGTGTTGATTTACGAGGCCTTGTCCGGTGATGTGATTTGTTAGGAACAAAAAACCATTCTCACGCCTTGCGGAAAATCTGACCGATAATACTTCATTTATGTGAGATAACGTACCGCTGTTCCTGTTGTTATTTCCCAGTTTTTCGACCACAACTGATGTAAGTATTCTTGTGCCTAAATCTCGACAGTAAATAATTTGATCTGGTTTGTTATCTCGACTCAGTTTGTGAGAAAGTTTCGGAATTTCTTATCGCTCTGTTCTCAAACATTACGCAACGAAGTGGTTAAAATGTATATACAGAGTTTGAATCTCTCTTGTTGACAACAATAACATTTCTTCAATATATATTCCTGTCAGAGACAAGTCAAATAAGAGGACGTTGTTGGTAATAGATAGGCCGTTTTTTGATAAGCATGGTATCTACTGGGATTGGATAATGAAATGCAGGAGATACTTCAGGTAGGTACTTGAGATAATTGAGGGCATCAATCTAGATAATCTAGGTATAAATACAGTGGAATTTCGGAAAGGTTACATAACAGTTCACACTCTAACTTAACACAGAAAGTAGTTGACAACAAAAGAGATGGAATACTATGAAAAAACTTTTGATTGGTGAATCCTGTACTTTTGGCTTTTGGATATCTTTTAGCCTATTTCTGAAGACGCTACTGGAATCACTATTAATATTCATCAAGTAGGTATATTCTGGAATTTTTGTTGAGCAACGTGATGATTCATTTTTTCAAACATTTCTGAGATAACGAGAATCGAAATTTGCGAATATGTATACCAAAACAAAACAACTCGTTTTTGGGACTAGTGTCGAAAAGATTGAGAACTGCTGGTTCGAACTGGAATCTCGAAGAAGGTTAAAAATACCAACTCGATCGACTAAAATAATGAGTTTTGGCACACGAAACCGGTAGTAGAAGTTTTTCGGTATTGTTGTGGAGGTTTGCGAGATAAGACTTGGGAATCTGGTGAATCGAGTTTATACTGTCAAATTCGAATGTGACTCGGGACCGTTAATTGATCATGATGGATGATAACACTGAACGATTGCTTCGTAGAAATAAAAAATATATATACGAGAAATTCATTAGGCATCTATCATTTTGTATTTCAATCTGGTTCACAGACCTCAGTCCATTAGTCTGAGGTCATTGGATTATTTTTCTGCTGAATAGAACGTGAGCAAGATCTTTAATTTAGTTAGTTTCTTTCGTTAGTTTTTCTTGGTATGTATCTTTTTTTTTTCGTTCCTAAAATGCCATTTAAGACTTGCGATGACACAATTTGAAAAATCGTCTTTCCAAAAGGTCAAATTAATGGCATTTTTATAAGGATATCGCGTGAGACATCAGTCTATTATTTAAACATTGCTATTTTGAAAAACCCACAAAAACCCCTACATTTCTGTTCCTATGCCAAGTAGGTACTGGATTCAATAATTTTTCAATAGAGTAAGGAACTAGTTGAGATTCTTTGAAATGGACCGCTTTGAATTCATTTGGCATAACTACTTGGTTCGCAAGTGTATTCGATAGCGAAATGAATGATTACAGGATATGTGTAAAGTTTGAGCTGAATATATAATTTTTTGTATCAACAACAGAGGTTTTTGCTCTCGTTAACTGCAAGCAAAGTTTGTTGTGTGCATTTTACGAATGGCATAATTATGATCTCACCACAAACTGTAAACAGGTCGCCAACATCTTGTCGGGATTATTTTGCATGTGCATAATGGCCTGAGACGAATAAAAAAAACCGCCCAAATGCATTGCCAGACAGGATACAGACTGTTTGCTGCAGATTTGGTTTCCTCCATTTGTTGTTCCAACTTCAATAGTCGGCGTTGAGAAAGGATTCACAATGATTATAAAAATAGTAGGAAATGATTCTTCAGTCGCAAGTTTACCTATGGTTTCTATAAGCTCATTACCAGCTTTCGTTCTAGATTCAGATAATAAGAAGGTGAGACTCATGACTCACGTCTTGAAGTTAAAAGACTCCATCTCGATAAAGATTATTATAGCACTGATGGCTTCCTCACTGACAGCTTCATAATTAGTATCTGAATATTATTGATCATCCATGTGATTCATTCAGAGTTTATATTTTCATTTATTTTGACCTTTGATTGAATTCTTCATGTGGTTTGTTATTTCAACTTATATCTGTCTGCTGTCATTCTCGAATTCATGTTAATTTTTAAGATTTTACTCGATTTGTGAAGAGAGGTGTGAATTCTATAAGAATAAAGCATTTCTGACTCTGATACGATTATATACTAGTTGACTGAGCCTGAGCTGAGAAGTTGCAAAATTACAGCTCCAAACAAGTGACTAATAGAAGTGTTTAAAATAGAAGGAACAGCCTTGGTAGGAAGTAGATTAATGAGGTAGAGCATGGCGTTTGCAAAAGTTAATCATCTTTTTCCGTTCTGAAGATATAGGTGGACAGTTGCCCTCAATTCTTGGCAACACTGCTCAATATGCTCTCACATTCGCTTCGCGAAAATTACAGGTTGCCGACGAAATTTCTGACGAGACGGTGGTAGGTAGTCCCCCCCCTTCAGTTAGCACTGGCGGCTGCTACAGGGTGACGAATAAAACCGTTCAGCTGAATTGGTCAAGAAATACATAGCAGAAAATCTATGCCACCTTGAATTAGCGATTCTTGATTTGAAATTCTAACTATTTTCATATAAAATAAGGAAAACGTACGCCATCACGACTCTAATTTCCAAACTTCTACTCGGACTCGAGAATCCACTACAGCCAAACTTTGAAAATCAACAAGTTGGACACTATGCTCCCAAAACATGTTCTCTGACTTCGGTTCTTGAATCCCAGGAGGACGGACGCCACTCTATCAACAGGTGGACCGTCGCCACTCTATCAACAGGTGGACAGGCGCCACTTATCAACAACAGGTGGACGGATTGAAATCTCTCAAAGGGTGTTCCTCGACTCTGGTTTCTTATTATCGGCGCGTTAGTCCTTACCGATTGAGATTTCCCCTAGAACGCAACCGCAACCTATAAAATCTTTATGCTGTGCACCCGGTAGGTAGAGTTCGCAACCGGTGAAAATACCTCTCCTCCGGACCCATAGTCTTGACCCAAACAATACGACGGTCGACCGATGCCCAACAATAACAAGACATGACAAGTCTCGACTTGTCTACTGAAATAGGCAGCTGCCACTTCTCGGGCGCCCCAGTCTATCAGTTATAACGAGATGGGCACACATCAGTTGGGTATATCGTGGGCACACACTACACAGGAACATGCAGAAGACACTGATAGCCCTGGAAATCTCATTCTTTGTCGAAGTTTTGGCAGGTAAGATGTACAGCCGATAAAGTTTGTACCGTAAAATACACAGTATCAATCAACACATGCGTGATAATGCCGAAGCAAAGGAAATTCGAAAATATTTGATGGAAGTTTGTACCGTAAAAATATTCAACTCACCGAAAAGACTCAAAAATACACAAAACAAATTTTCTATCACACACACTAAGACGAAAATTTATACCACAAAAATGTACAATCGTGGTGAAATTTGAAGCGGAAAAACAACAGCAAATAAAACCATATTATGCAATGCACAATAACAACAAAAAATTGTATCGGAAAAAACAAACCTTATTCAGTATGCAAATAAAAATTATTTTGCAAAAAAACATATTTCCGCTAGGAATACGATAACCTAACTGCAAAATTATTAATATTTACTGGTAAAAATTTTACCCTTACTAAATGGAGTTACAAAAATGGTATAAAATCGTAGAAAACTCACTAAATTTCTAAGACAATATACGGACAAAAATGTGGAAGACAAACAAACATCTGAATCACTGTGAAACTAGAAACTTCTGGCGTTGTTGAATGAATTTGCCACCCAAAAAAATGATTGATAGTACACAGCCCAAACTTCAGTAACACACTAGGCGCTAATCGTTTAGAGAGACCAATAACCATCAATGACCTGTTGCGAGTTAATAAGACATTATTTTTCAGGCACAGTCTAGACTCACTCGCAGCGAAACAAGCTAATTACATGGAATTCTTATGAAGACCTGCTGAACAGAAGGCGAGTGAAAGGCTAGCTATCTCTCTCTATCTTGGCCGGGAGAATTTATGTAACGTTATGTGTTACTGAAATGGAAAGATTAAAGAATTCCGATATTCTGCTCGCGAGTGCACAGGGTGATACACTCAACTTGTATCAACTGGTAGTATCAACTATCTCTGATCATTCATCCGAATTGAGCCCACGGAAACAATCTACGGTTACATAATCGAATTTCCTGTTTACGTGGGCCGCCCGGTAAGATGGTCGGCGCGAGAAAACATGAATGAATCGAATGGAATCGACCGCAAGTTCGGTTGTCGTTGCACATTTACAATACTTGTAGTAGGTAGGTATAATATGATGTGCATCCATTTCACCAACCACTCACCTAGTACGCATATTGTACAGATGTACAGTGCGAAGCGGCAGCATTATTTGGCGAGAGAAAATAATCTCTATGGACGTAGGCAGTACAGTGACTTGTTTGCGAAATACAAGGCGTTGGAATACAGAAGAGGAAAAGCCGCCTTGTATTAGATCGATCTTGGAGTCGTCAAACTTAACGTGAACGATTGTTCGTTATTGAGAACTAATAACGTAACAATTGGTGTCAGAAGTGGGATGACAAAATACAGAGCGACTTTTTCGACTCATTACAGTATCTACTTGGGTAATTATTATTAATATCTTTAGAAAAACAACCCATAAATAATTATATTACAATAATTGATATCGGCCAATCTAAATGGAGATCAGAGCCATACCTATCTACAAACAAAAGATCAAAGATATGTTGATGGGCAGGAACTTATTATTTATTTTTTTAGCTGAGGAAGCTCAATTCCTCCTATCAATTAGACTATTATTTAATTGTTCCTCTCAATAATTAATTCGCACTTGGCCACGTGTCGAGAAGTTACCGGAGCATTTCAAATTGATTGGTGTGACTAGACACAACCGGAACAACCCTTATGAGCACGGTCAATTATTTTCGATAAGATATTGTATACCAGCAGTACCAGTTAACTTTATATTGATATAGAAATGATATTTTATTTCACCTTTAGAACACGCCACTATCTCACATTTTCGAACCGATAATTATTATAGTATTATACTGAACAAATACTATAGAAGACTTCTTGAAAACATAAAGAAACAACAATAATAATATTAGTATTGTTATTATTTTCCTGTCACACTAATATGACTCTATTATTTCATAGTTGCTCATACCAAAAGTAGGCACTTCATGTAATTCTGTGTCAATGGCAAATTTAAAAAAAAAATTGTATGTATTGTATGTTAATAATGTGTATGTGATGTATGTTTATTAAATAAAGAAACATTGACAGTTTTACCAGCAGTGAAGTATCCCGTAATCAATCTTCAGTTTCAATTTGTTGGAATAAAACTTTGCAATTGTTCGAATTTCACGAATAAACTGAATTATTGTTCTAGCAGTATTATGTAAAATGAAAGATCGGAATGAGAACTTTCATTTTTAGTGTAATAAATTTTTTTACTTGAATCAGGTCTTTAAATCATTTCACTTGATGTAGATATTCTCGGACTGAATAAAATGTAGTGTGGTTTTCGAGCTCGTGTGTGGTTGAATTCTTTTACATTTGTAGATAAAATTGTAGTTTCTGGTATTATTATTACTGGTTCTGGTAATATTACGCTCGATCTTGAAGATTAACTTCAACACTTTACATTAACGTACAGAATATTCTCCACTAATTTTGAACAGTTTGACAATAGCAACATGATTTTTGTGCCTTGCCATTCAATTAATATTTTAGTTAGTAATTTGTTAGGATGTATTGAACAATTCCACGCCGACGAAGTCGCCAGAACCGCAAGTAAAGGGTAACGTTCTTTTGAAAATGAGCCAATTTCGAAATCTCTCCACACACTCTACAGCAGTTCAATGCACTAATGATTTTTAAAAATAGTCGATCAACATCAAAGTTAATAGATCTCATGTCTGTCAGGGTCATGAACAAATCTTAAAATCCATTAATTGATATTGAGAAAAAAGTAAGAGAGTTAATGCTTGGGATCAGTGTGTGATACGAACACGTGATATGTTTGAATACACGATGGAAGACTGCTAGTTAGTTACTGCCAGAAATATCCGGGACTTCCATGCAAGCGGTGGTTTCTGGGGCTGTTCTTCTCGGAAAGCATGTGCTATAGAGCTTCATTTTGTTTATCCTTCGAATTTTTCCTTATCAGCTTCAAGTGCCAACCCTTTTCTGGGTACAATACATCCAATTGACAATGAATACAATTTGTTATTCTAGGAAAGGGGTCTTAACAATAATTTTCATCTATTATTATAGTCAGATAGGTAGTTTCATTTAATCCATTCCTTGCGAGGTGTCTAACAAGAATATTTTTACGAACTAATCTTTAGTCGTGAATGAAAGCAATATGTCTATAGAACGTTCGTACACTTCTGATGCTTATAACCTACGACTAGAGTCCCTATCGACAAGTAAGAAAGCAGAAAACCTTGTGAAAATGTCCCGAGATGAACTGTTGAAATTGCATCATTCGAATATTTTTCAAACTTTCATATCATCTCCAGAACTTCAAAACTACTCGTCTGTCCGCACTTTCAGGTTTGTTTTGATAATTACTATCTCGAAATTACCAAGCAACAAGCTGTCGTAGAAAAACATAACTTGTAGTACATTATATGTCGCTAGACATCTGTTTGTCTGGGTATTTTTCGAAATGTCTGGAAATCGAACAACCTCTGTATAAGTAGGTATTTCAGTGTAAGCGCCCTTTATGGTGAGAAAACTCGTAAATATCACTAACTTGGTCGAGATAAGATTATATAAGCATAAGAAAAACAAGTACATATACGTGTTGAATTTTTTCCAAAACAAGGTAAATGTGCGACACGTGTAATCACGCGCAGTTATTTCGCAATGATTTGATAGCTATAGGTAGGTATTTTGAGTAAATATAGTGATTTCCGACATCGATTTAAATAGCAAATATCGACCTATCTGATTAGAATAATGTTATGATTATCCTTGATTAATTTCTAGTTTAGCATAACCGATGACTGATTTCACCATATTCAATAGCATTTAGCAACGAAATATGACTTTCATGATACCAGAACGGAAAAATTAAAAATTCAATAGCAGATATTGAATTCACGTTCCTCATTAAAATCACAGATTCTCTTCGAACTTCAGCGATGGCATTCAACGTTTGTTTATGGTTTAAATTATCGTTTATTTCTCACTTGTTAATGTTACTTAACAAAGCAAAACCAGAAATTCAACACTTTACTGAAGTTCAACAAAAATTCTTGTTTATCAGGACAAATGAGCGCAACTAGTGGAAAAACAATATACAGAATGCCGTTTTCCGAATATAAGCATTGGGGAGCTGCTATCTTAATTTAATTCGTGTACATATACGAAGTTCGTTATATTACAGTCGAAGTTGTGCATTTTCATTTCTATTTCCGATTTTCTTATATTACAAAGCCTTTCTTTATTCAGCCGATGTATCACATTATGTTTCAGCCTCACGTTTCGATATTGATGTCATTAGAGTTATTTCTATAGAAGTGTCTTTCAAACATATGCATCAAATTTGTAGGATTCAAATTTATTTCCAGATTATCAGTTAGCATATGAAAACTAGCACCTCTGTCCTTAATTTTATCAACTCGATATCTTTGAAGTGATCAATTGTAACCATGAACCATGAACAAATATAATATTCGAAGTCAGAAGGAAGTCTGAGATTGAAGACAGAATTATTAGTTCCTACGTCAGAGTTCTGAGGCCTATTTCAGAGTTCTGTGATACAAATAATTAATAATTATTTTTTTTGTAAATACCTCAAGGCTTTCGTACTCTGAACTATGAAACTATAAAAAATGTCTTTTGCAGAATATATTTGATAACTATTCCTAAATATGACTCGATATAAAAGGGACATTCCCAGTGATTCTACTTAGCGGTTAGACATCATGTCATTGCTCATTGATATTCAAAATATTCATGAATATTCCCAATTAGGTGAGAAATAACTGAAACACAAGAAAACCATAATGTCAGCCCTAATTTCGTATACAGGACATCCGGACCTACTGATAAATTAATCAAAGTACATCAAAACGTCTACGTTATCAAATATACCGTGGGATCCTTTCGGAGTGGTATTCGTTAAGATATAAATCATTGATAACGTCACACCAACGTTCTATGATTGGCATTTCTTCAACAAACTACAATAAATTAATAGTGCATCTAGTTATTCATATGTTTTTGAATGTTTCTATATATTATGGACATTGTCCTGGACACAAATAGAACACAAAACATTCCATGGCTAGTTTAAATTTTAATCTCTTGTATTTTCGTTTGATATGGTTTTCATTAGTTTATATGTAGGTTCAATATAAGCTCCTTCCAATCCTATGCATTTCATAAATAGGAAGAATAGAAGATTGTTGGACCATAGTTTAAGGAATAAATATTCTGTATACTTTGATTGAACCCTCCAGAATGCCAGCACACAAACCCAAAATTTCATTTCACTTATTTTTACACGAACGAATGACAATATTTTCTTCCAACTCACGCATACAAGTTCAAAAAACGAACAAAATTTCATAGCCCTAAAATATCTATATACGCGTCAAGCGAACCATTCGCTTGTCGTATAATAATTGTTCATTCGTAGTAGTACAGGGATGATATTTCACACCTACTGTCACAGAGAGTAGAAAAAAAATCAATCTATATATTCTGTGACATCCTGTATATACATCAGTCCCTGGAAAAGATTATCTGATCTTGAATAAGAGGCGCATAATGAAATGGCAAAAAATGCTCAACTTTCCAGCTTATCGTTATAAAACGCAAAAAGATAGGCGAAATTTGAAACGACGCGTATTCATTACGCAACGTAATTCAAGGGCAGATAAAATGAGTGTGCGCTCGAAATGAAGATAAAAAAAATGTAAATGAACGCGTTTTCCAACAGAACGACTAAGAACTCGTACCTATAAATAGGTCCTTGATAAATTCTCAATCGTTTTGTCATTATCAACTATGAATACGGAATGTTAACACATCAGTGGAACAAATCAATTCATATCTAAGCAAGGACGAGTCCCACTTCCTATTGGTCCAGTACAGTGGCATACCAAAAGAGAACTAGTACGGTGCGAAATCAAGTTGGAATTCGAAAATGACAGGATTATATGGTCAAGACTAATCATCAAAAATATCGAATCAAGAATAGTAAATAAGTTGGTACTCGTTTGTTTGCCGTGAGAGATCACCAGCCTAGCTTGCTTATTCCCAACAGTGATTGTTAGTTAGCAGTTCATACCACCGAAGGTGGCCCTTGAATGTACTTCTGATATTTCTTTGGCACCTGAAAATTTCCGAATCCTGACTCAATAGATTATTACGGAATATATATACGAGTCATCTGAAGTAAGAAACTGACTGATTATGACAATATTCAATTTCCACACTTCGTTTACCTACAGTCTAATTTTTATAATTTTTTTCCCACCGTGCAGCCGTTCTTAATTTTGCCGCTAGGTGGATTGCCCGGCTTGTCCCCTCCTAGATCAGACCTTGGCAGTATTGAAATAACATAAAAGTGTAATAATCTTGATCTTCTATGCTAAATCCAGGCGATATCGCAGGCAATCACCAAGTAATGTATTCGAAAGGACAGATTTCAAAACTGGCTTCTTTTCATTTCATCAGAGAAAGAACAAAGTCGGCTGGCATCGTTTGCACATGTCCCCCCTCCAATTCCACAAAAATTCACGTTTCCCACCACTGCCTTTTCTGGAATAATTTCCCGAACGCGAATCCTTGACAAGCGACACGAGCATCGAACAATATGCGTTTCGGACAGTGACCTGGATTACGTGAAGGTCGCGCTGGCACCGTTGATTCGCCATATTCGGCGACGTTGCCGACGCCGGGAAAGCTCCGCGGAGTTGCCGCCCCTACGACCATTTCCTTCGTCTACGGAAAAAGATGCCACACCGGATGTCTCGATCTTCATCGAACGCGTGACATGACGCATGAAATAAGGCAGTGCGTTATTTTTTATTATGATCAAGCATCAAAATCTAATTCGACTTTCTGAAATGTTGTTGCCTTGATAGTACTCGCGACAGAAAGATTTGAAATATTCCAAAAAACCAATTCTCTGAAAAACAAAAAAAAAATTGATACGCCGCTGCAGACTAAATCACATATTCAATTATCATTTATGACTCGACTACTAGATGGAACACATTTCGTCATCATGCAGAGAGCGATGTGGCGACAATGTATCGCGAACGTCCCGTGGATGGATCCCACGATTTATGGTACTAATGAATGAAACACGCGCTTTGGCTTTACTATCATCGCGTTGTTACGTAAACGGAACCAGCGGCGACCAGTTTTTGGCGCGGCGGCAAAGGTCGCTGCGGCGTTGCCACTTTTCCACCAGATTTCTCCAGAATTCCACAAGGGCGTTGACGACAAAAGTAAAATACCGAAAGAGATTTTTCCGTCGGAAATTATGGCTCGACTGTCATCACAGTACCGGGTGTTTGATCGAGAGCGTATCTCAGAAATTACTCGTGGTAGAATTGCGGGGAGAAGTTGCTGATAATTATGTTCTAAATTCACTTTCGACACAGAGCGAGCATGAATAGAGACAAGAGAGATCAGTAGGTTTTGAATTACATACATATTTGTATACCCTTATCCCATAAACCTTCACTATATCTTCGAATAGGATAGAGACACTATTTAGAAAAAAGTATATTATTCTTCAAACTGTGATAGAGATATCATCAGCAATTCATCACAGTAATTATCTGTTCCAAGAAAAATATGCCATGCAAGTCAGAGGAACCGAGTTGGTAAATATAGTCGAGCAGATTACATATTTTTACCCGAACAACTTGGTATATTCACGAAAAAAAAAATATACAGAGAGAACAGAGCAGAATATACAGAGAGGACCATTAATTTCGAAAAGAATGCCACTTTGAAAATGCTGTAAGAGTTCTCAAGAAAACATCAGTGTATACAATATTTTCTCTGAACACCCTGAATGTACAGCGTGGGTATCTGAAAAATAATTGATAGATAGATTTAAAAAACCGTACATTTATGTCTGAACCAGTAGACTGAGTAATATGGTTCTCACGAACAAGCCTTTCACTTAGAATTTGCACTCGCATTCAATTTGGCACAAAGGCGTGCACACTTTGAGGAATTCCAGCCATTTTGTTTATACAATAGAACAATAATACGTTCGTTACATATGATTCTACAATAGAGTGTAGTTGTTTTATCTTTCATACCAAAGCAATCATTACCAAGCTAATTGGCTTACTTTGCCACCTTGTTATATCTACAGTGATATCCCAGCGGACACAACAAACATATGTATCACCCCCGTGGTAAAATATCTGATTGATCGTAAAAAAATCGAAGTCATAGCCACGTTACTTGATCAAAATGGGTCAAAGTCACTTGAAATTTCACAAATGCTCACTTGATACATTTGTGTTACCAAACTGCGATATCTCATTACACACAACCTATTCGATATCAACGATGTGGAAAATCAAAGCTCAGCTCAAGCTCAAAGATATCATTTATAGTAGATACTTTCCTTAAATCTTTTCGCCATTAGATGGCGCTGACATGAAACAACTCATGTTCCACTCAGACACTATATTTTTTGTTGATAAACAAGTCACAAAGTGACGAAGTCATCATGAGTCATGAAGTGTTTCCAATGTGTCAGCAAACCAAGGCTGATGAGGCTTCCAGTGGGACGAAACAGATTTGTCTCGCTTATGATCGACGAATTGGAAATATCTCTATCTCAAGATCTTACATAGTAGGTATAGTCACATATCAAAATGTGACATGCTTCTCTACAATTCTTAAATTATTACCTGCCTAGAATTCAAATGAATTTATTATAACAGACGGTATTACAACGTATAATTAATATTTTAGTGCCCATTTAGAAGCCCTTTGTTTGCAGAACTATAATGAGAGAATGAGGAGAACTGTAATTATTTACCTTCGGTATATCACCTTGTATGAATAAAAAAATATTGAATTCTTAGATGGCGTAAGAACCACTGACCCATTGTATATCATTATAGTAGAATATTCAAAGTTTACGGAAGGTTTCCAAATCCTCTGAAAAACTAACTAACCACTTACAGATCATGGCCACGGTCTGTCTGCCATCGAAACTAACGACCTTCAGACTATACAAACCTATTCGACGATTAAACATCACTATTAACATATTTTTTAGATATTTCAATAAATTACGGCAGCCATTTGCATAATTCATAAAAAATAATGGGCAATTAGAAATACTACAAAGAATCATATTTACGTTGAGTTTCAATAGTTTCCCGATACCATATCAGTTCTTCGATTCGAAATATACCTATTGCAGTTATGGCTATTTCACATCAGCCATTTATTTCAGATTAGAAACTGATTTTAATGAGAAACAGCCGAAGAATGAATTATGGATAACTATTCAATGAATATTACATCGACAACGTGACAAAGATAAAGATATTTCAGTCATTTCAGTAGTGTTAAACCAGTAGTATAGTGAGAGTCTTTTTAATCAGCTCAATTCGTTGAATTTTGTTGGTGTAATTATGTATTCATTTTCCTGATGGAATTCTTCAGCTAACTCAACAAAACAAACAATAGGATCGAATAAACATGATTATCGAAAACAAACGAATTATGTGGTTGGTTGAATGGTAATAGTAGAGTTCATGTGATAGGGAGTATATAATTTCGCTACAAGAGCAATATATTGATTTTTCGACAAAACCTGTTTTGAGGTTTGGTTATAGTTCGGCAGCGCTTCAAAACCACGACCGTAACATGATTTCGCATTTTTGGGAAATAATATATGAGGCAAACGCTGATTAGAAATGGGAGCGAAATCTAGAGAACCTTCGGATTACAATGACAATTCTCGGAATGAACAGCTGCATGAGAACATTGACAAATTGACTTTGAAGAATCGTTCGCCAACGGAAAGTCCAATCAGTTCACTATTTTATTTCTAGTAGGTACCCTGCATGAACCAGCTGTTTTCGACTAATTATTCCCATGAAAATTGTTCCATTTGGAAATAATTGGAAAACCTACGCTAGTTTTTTTTGAAGATATTTGAAAGGAATAGGTAGGTACACTTGTATGCAAAACGCAGGTAAGGACAGCGGATTATTCAATCTATATAAATTGAACCAATTGAATGAAGAATTGCGCCGAAATTTGGAATCTGAAATTTGGGCGGATCTGGTGATCAAATCAAATAAAATGATTGGATGAAAATCATTTCCGCAATTATATTTTGGAAAAACCAGTGCGGTCTGCGTATTGTCAAAACCACTACTACTAACTTAATTAACGAGGGCTGATAAAAATATACACCGCAGAATTCGCAGATTATTGATGTTGAAATAATCTCTAGCCGAACGTGTAACTTGTCAATCCGGACATATAATATTATCATGATATCATATCAATGTTTGGAACGTCCTTTCTTATATTGTTCCACATATAAAAATTATCAACATTCGTAACAACTTTCTATTTTATATTTGTAAAAGGCAACCTGAACTGTCAGTGAAGATTATTCCCAAACTGGTTGGAGATTTTCGTTAGGGTTTGGATTTCTCCAAAGCAATCTAGAAACTTTTAACCTAGTTTCGACTCCGGTTTATAATGGCAATCCAACGAACGAACTTTCGTAGTGTTTGATACACGTCTATTCTGACAGCCAGTGAGACTCCTTCATTTTTTTTATAATCGGCAAATGAAATAGCTCAAATGTCATTTTGAGCGATGAAATGGCAAAAATAACGTTATGTATGTATACTTTGAGAACTATACAGAGAATAAATATCAACTTTGAGAAATTCAAATGAAGAGTTTGTTTATATAGCTAGGTATTATTTGAAGACAGTTGATGGTGAAGTTCAGACGCTTTGAGAAAATACTAAATGTTACTACAATCGGTAAATTTTAAAATCTTTCGGCTGATGTGATCCTTCAGTTGCTGTTCCAAAGATGATTTTTTAAGTGAACCTTGAATTGTCTTCGTTTCTCAGTTCATGATCCAATGAATATAACAAAAACAAAAATTTTATCGCGCCGTATATACTGAAATTAAAATATTGAGTGGTGGTCATGTATAAACTACATCGAAGGAAGTAGAATGAATTAATTTGGGTCATTAACGAATTATGTTCATTCATGAAAAACTTACTTCCTAAGTCCATTCAGTCCATTCAGTAGAAAAATGAGTAAGTAATTCATGATACCCATAGAAAATGAAATTAAGAATTCCGGTATAAACCAACTAGTTCTGGTTCTTAGACAAAGGGCCTATCGAGTGATCAATATTTCCTTGATGAGCAACACGATTATTATGTTAATTTGATTCTCATTTCGGGAAATTATTCAATACCTATCATGAGCGTGAAGGTATAGGTAATTATGGAAGGATAACTATCAGATAATTTTAATCTTACATTCTCACGGATAGTGGACAAAGATAAAATTGGTTGTGAAATATCGGTAGGTCCTCGAAAAGCCTACACTTTTGAAACAATCGTACCTTCACGATAATATTTCAATCAAGTACAACACCTTTGGAAATATTTATTCGGAGGCAACAATTGAATTAGAAAATCCCACATGAAAAATTGATCATCATAAAAAATCATAAACTGATATGATACTACTGAATGATACTATACCAAATAAATATCACAAATCTATGTAAATGAAATAACTGAGATCGGTCTGAAGTTAGAGGATCAAAATTTATCTCTAAATTTGCAACAATTCAGAGTTTTTCTCACTGATTATCTGACAGATAACTAACTGCTAATCTGAACTAGAAACTGTTCGGTCGAAAAAAATCCGCACACGATATCCCTGTTCTGATAAATAAATGCTCGAAAAAATGCTAAATTGGCATTCGATTATCATACAACATTGATCACTAGAAATCGGAAAAGAAATTCTACACGTGTCGGAAAATAATCCACAACACACATTCAATGCTAATTCATCAATAACCAATTATTATTTTCTATTTATAAAACAGAATAGTCACTCACAATCTTTCACAATTCCAACCGTTTCTCGGATGTGAATTATGCTTCAAGGACAGACGCAAACGGAAAAGACATTTTTATAGACGTTCATTGAGAATTTATGGTAATCTGAAAACGACAGTCTTTTCCACTACGCAATAGCTGACATGCCAACGGCACTATAAATACGAGAAAAAGAATCCGATCCAGTGAAGTCACATCGGGTAATCCTGCTGGCCATACTTCCTTAAAACTCGAATATTCAAACGTTATTGGAGACTCTTCGAAATGTTAGTAATTTTATCGGTAATGACTTTGTACACATCAACCGGAGCATTTTTATCGTTGGAACTGGGTCATATGCGGGTCACATCTCAAAACTCCAAAAATCCAATATTACTTGAAATGGATATACTCAGATCAGATAAGGATTGTTACAATCAGACACACAATACGATAAACAAAAAAGAAATAAAACGATAAAGATACTTTGTATCGATTTTATCGGGAGTAATAGATGCAATCGAGTAGCAAGAGAAGTTTGGGTCAACAAGTCAGACGTATTTGCTACAACTTTTCCTCTCATAGATCGATCGAACTTTGAAACCATGTGTTGAAAAATCGCATAGTCAGCAATCAATTCCCATAAATATTACAAAAGGAAGGTCATTTTTCTGATAACCATTTTGCACATGCCAGTATTTCCAAATAAGTACGTTTTTATATTTTTCCAAATATGACTCAACTTCACATGACAAATCACATGAATGATACTACCTTTATAAATGTTCTATCATTTTGAAAATGTTGTGCTTATTTATAGATTTGGACAGTCGTCAAGGTTGACCGCTATATACGATTTGAATTTATTGCATCTTCAACTCTAAATAAAAATACTCAACATTGAAAAAATTCGGGTTCAAGAAGATTGGCACAGTACCAAAATGATGTAAAAAATGCTATTCGGACGATATAGAATGACAAATAGTTCATGATATAATCATGACAATAGATGAATGCCTACGCGCAATATTTTCCAAATTTATCGTGCTTCTTCAAATAAGGAAGTTGCATAAATGTATTCATAGAAGTCTCATCGTCTACTTGAATTCCTAGCACATATTATGAGTAGGTTCATCAGTATTTCTTCGCTACCCATAAACGTCATTGTCCGCTAAACAGCCAGACAGGTACAACAACAAAACAAACGCCAATCGCTGAATAATGAATGATTAAGTAATAAGGCGCAATTAAAAAATGAAATTAATAGGGCCCCACTACCGATGTTCGGCCGCAGATATACATCTAAATTAGGCTCGTCGAATGTGCGCAAAAAACGCCGAGCGAGTGAATGCACTTTCACGGCCAGTCGATCAGGTGAATATTCCGCAAGACATCATCACCGATTCGGTTTACATCAAGGTCGAAATATTAGGCAGCCAGTAGTTGTACACTCATAGTCCGAGAATTTACATTAATTAACACCATTATTAGCGACTATTAGTAATTGGACCTATATTTCAGTTCAATTATTTTGTTGATATCATCTCATATTTGAAAGAATCAGGAGACTCGAGTGTCAATTCTCTCACCCACACTGTCAGGTGTCAGCAGAAGACGACTCAAAAATTCTTTACGTCATCCGTGATGTCTTAATTAAATTGCACGGTAGCAGTCATTTGAGCTCAGAGCTCAGGATCAAGGGTCATCTTACCCGGCCAGATGGCTCCTGTATTTGCACGGCAATAGTAACTCACTCAGATTTTAGTTTTTTTTGCTTGGCAGCTGAGGTATCATCTAACCTTCATCTGACCTAGCCAGTTGGATTAGGTTGGCCCTCATTATCATTGCTAGGTATCTATCCACCTCCTAACCAGTTAACTTGCCATATTCTAGTAATGATTACCTCAGGCACTAGAAGGCTCAAAAAGCATCTAAACTAGTCATTTATTCTCTGCTAATCAATTTGATGTCATTCCGACTTGCCAAAATATTGGGTTATTGAGATACCTCGTCGGAAAAATCAGTAGTTACCTTACCCAGATAGTCTCCTGCGGTATCAATCATCACTGTCGCAGGAGACCTAGGTGCCGATCTCTCTTGGTGTCCACTTTTCTCGACAAAGACAAAGATCAGGTGTCATGCTACCCGGCCAGATGGCTTTCGTATCAACAATAACAACCATAATTGTCACATAAGACACAGATAACCTTTCTCTTGCCTCAGTTGGTATCAGCCTACCTCTGTAGAAGGATAAGGCGTCATCTCAAGCCCCCCAACCAGCCAGATAGTTCCGGTACCAAACATCACTGCCACAAGATATCAAGTCTCAGTTCACCACAACTAACCAGAATGAACTATGGTATTAATCTACCTCGCTAGAAGGATCCATAGCCTTGGTATAGACTTGGTATCAGTCTAGCCCACCGCTCCTAGAAGATTCTGAGATCATCAGTTATTGCTTCCGAGATGAACCAGGTATTTAATCTCCTCGTGAGATGGCGGATGGCACAAAAATACAATATTTAGGGCCATTCTGTTGAATTTAGCTATTCTCAAACTTTCGACTGAAGACTACTGGATCCCCAATGTCTGGGGGGCCAGCACGAACCGGTTTTCATGACACATTATGAAGTGCCCTCGGACCATCATCGTAATGACCACTTTATTTGTTTTCGTTGGCCGTTTCGGACCACCAATTAGGGCTTCCTCGCGGAATGTTCGACAAAAGAGACGATCTGAATAAGAAATGATCTCATTTCCATCGGACGACGGGAGATTCTCGCAATGTCTCGCGGGGGATTGACCCCTCGGGGGGGCCCATGTAGGGGGAACACGTTAGAGACGGAGAGAGAAGCGATATCGAGGTAGATTTTTACGAGGCTCTTACGCGCCACTTTGATCGATTGGATTTGCGTGGTAATTATTGCGAAATTGCCCAGTCTGGGAAGGTCCATTCAACAAGTTGTTAAGTAATCGATATGGATAACATTTATGTGTGAGGGATAACAAATAAGTATGTAGTTGATTGAATCAAGTTACGTTTTATGGGTCAAGGATCATGGGTTCTTGGATAAAAATTGGAAAATTCAAGAAGGCAATTTCAATATTCTAAAAGCGGTCACCTATCATCTGGAATGAACAAAAAGTATAATTCTTGTATCGGTCATGCGTGGGCCTCTGAGAATGTTATCTGCCTATTTATGGACTCTGGGAAGTGAATGAACACCATGTGAGCACTATTTCCTAGCCGACGCTGATGATTGATGATGACTAATGTCCGCTTTCTCTTTCCAAACGTCTCTTTCATCGATGCCGATGCCGTTTGTCGTGTCAAAACTTCCAACTTAAACTTTGCGGTGGTCCAAAAAAAAAACATTAACCAACTCGGTGATTGGGATCTAGAGAACGGTGTGAAAAAACCGAGCGGTGGCTACATACACGACAGTTCGGCAGCGTCAAAAACTTATTTCTGGTTATCGATATGATTTGATCGGTACTTGATAAAAGTGAGTTAACAAGTTTGTTTATAGTCAAGGTCGAACAATTTTCCGTTGAATTCCATAGATAAAATCGATATCGCCCGAAAGAAAAAAACGATAGCTATCCTCTCAAAGATAATGATTTACACGGCAGTTCCCAAAATATCTATCTACCTGAATGCGCTATCTACGCTTTCCGTAGATAGTCAACATTGACATGATGTTTCAAAATTCCTATTCACGCGTTCATTCTCGTACAAACAAACTGTATTTGATCAATCAATTCGATAACGCTGCTTACACAACTAGCACCGCCATGGATCAACGTCCGTTTCCAAGAACACCGATATACAGGGCGTCGCAAAGTGGTTCTGATACGCAATACGGCTTTCGTCAACGAAGATCAACACACTTGGATTAGATTTGTCGAATGTCACTCTAATTATTTCATCATTTCCGTCCCAGATGTCCAGATGAATCGGATATTATTGAGATGAGTTCGTCAAAATGTGAATTTTACAAACATTATAGTTCTATCGGACAATCTTGTTGAATGTAGTCTGTTCACATCTGCCCACCAATATTATTACCATCATGAATGGTTTCGTTGACCATTTGTATTGACAACTAAATATTCGTAAGTACGTAATTGCAACTCTTCATGTCTTCATTTCGACAAATATTATAGCCGAATGCGCTGAGCAAGTTTACCATCAAATATTTTTACAGATATCCTTATTTGATTGATCAGTTACGTGTAGGTACGCATCCTATTTTTTTGTATCTCTCAGTTTCCAATATTAACTTCGCAATCACATCGTTTCTCCCCTTTCATTTTCTATGCCTAGATATCTGAGAAGACCTTGAATGGTTCGTCTTTCATATTTGCTAATCGCGATGCACAACTTCCGGTGCGACTTTTGCAGACCCATTCAGCAAACACATTATCATTTTCTTCGTTGCCATATCGAGTGTGTGACAATTCTAGTCTGAGAAATGTCGCTGATTTGGGAATAACGGGCACAGTCAAAGTGACGTGATTTTTTTTGAGATCTGGTGTCAGATCAGTAGATTATAATGGAAGACGTTGCACAATGAAATGGAAAATTACCTACTGGTTGTATTTATTACGAATTTAATCTACGATTTGAATATCTTGAATGGCTGTATGAATAATTCCATAGTACGTTCATTCGGACTCATACATAAACAATCGATTCATAGTGCTAATATTAAATTGAGAGGTTCGTTGAGAGGTTAACAACTTTTTCGGTTCGGAATTGATAACTCTCAAATGAGGAATTGGAATTTTTCAGTTTGGGTAGACGTCCAACAAGTGGAAAACTGTATGTGCGAAAAGAATTCTTTTTCATTTCATAATGAAAGTGCATTATTTTCATAATCGTATGCCTACTATTATATAATTCACGTATTGTTATAAACTTGGACTGAAAAATAATAAACGGGTTATCTTTGACTTCAAAATAAATCATTTGATTAAAGTAATTACCAGAACAGCCTTGACTCCCCTACACTTTATGACATTGCATAATATCTTCGAACTCATCACGCTTTCTTCAGATGAAAAGGTATAGCGAGTGATCAATGAAATTTCCAGGTTTATATTAATTTCTCACACGGTAGAATTTGAAGACGAGAAATGCTGATTTTCCTAATGGAACACTAAGTTAGAGGTTCTCTCTGAATATCTATCCAGTGAATAATTTTAGTTTGCTTCGGAAATTCCTATATAGTGGCCATTTTCGAACGAACCGTCCCATCTCGAAGGCCGAGATTAGTCACGATCACGAGATGCAATCCATCGATAGTTCCCAGAAGAGCCTTTGCGGCATTGCCAACTAACCCCGCGAGCAACCGAGCTAGCGAGCCAGCCGCCTCCCGTGAAATTTCCCTGATCTGCGGACGAAAGCAGACGAGCCGGCAACGCCGCGGCCGCGCCGCTCCCGCCAAAACGGGTGCGCGCGCGCGTCGCAACGCGATGCAATTTATCGACGCCGGCAGCAGCCGATGGCTGGATGCATCGGCAGAGTGCAACGTACTTACTACGTACGTATCTGTAATCTGTATCCGGATTGCAAGCGTCACTATAGTCTGAAATGGCGCGAAACGATCGGCGTGTTCGTTCATCAAGGTGCCCGCCAAAAAGGTTGAGAGCAGTTGCACACCGGGTTCTCGGATCGATTCGGTTTCGACTGATTGATGAATAAGTCCTGTTCTTGCGTCGTTTCTTGATATTTCAATTTGTTATTTGTTAAATAAAATGTTAAGATATGAAAAAAAAATCCGTAGAAAAAAATAGTGTACGATTTTTTCATCTTGTATACTAATCAGATTCCCATGCGATGACAATTCGGTTTAATCGTTAAAATGACTAAATTTTGATCTATTTTTAAATGCCGGAAATAGAAATGTGCGAATGAGCAATCGCATGACAGATCACCGGAAAAGTTTATACGCGAATGAAAGTTGATGTACCAAATGCTGCATGCTGTGTAAAAAAAACCAAACCTATTTCAATGAATTTCGAACGTGACAAAACCATGTTGACGAGCAAAAACACAACTAGCCGATGGAACTTTTTGTTGTTAAAAATCACCGAGACCTTTTCGACGCACCAAAATAGCCAACACGAGATTACAGAGAAGGCCATCGGTAATTAAGACAATCTACACACTTTCTAAATGTCTACAAACTACCAAAGTCTCAATGTAATCACACTTTTTTCAATAAAACCTTATGCAAAAAGTAACAAAGGTTATCATTGAAGATTAGAAATAATAAAATACAACCGATTTACGCGTATATGCACGAACGAGGTCCATGAGAATATTCGGAATTAGCGAGAATAATTCAAAGACATTCATTCAGTGTGGCCAGTTATCTCATGCATGATTCGCTTTTTCCATTATTGGGACATTTGGAGTAGTTGCCAAGGAGAGATGATAATGCCGATACTTATATGATGACGCGAAAGTTTATAATCATCCAGTACCGTGTATCAATCGGGTCATTTTTAAAAATGGTCAGATTTTTTCCAGTGCACTGAAACTGGAATCGGATTCTCTAAAGGCCAACACCTGCCCTCATCTCAGCAACCTGTAGAAGAGTCATTATATCATACATAAGTTACAGGGGCAGGTGCAAGTCAAGTTTAATGAGGGTCGCGCGCCATGCATAGTCGTAGAAGGGGGGAACATGAAGAATGGAATTCCAAAGATTACCTGATATTTTTCGTAGTTATTTGAAAAGGTCCAATGAATTCTGGATGAATATTCGAGGAAGCCCAATTATTTTTTTAGAAAGATCATGCTTAAAACAAGGTCAAAAGCGTGGAACCATGATATCTAATTACAATAATGACATTAATGAACAATTCAATCAACAAGGAACACCCTTCTTCCTCTTGGACTGAATATTTTCGAGGATTTCTTAAGATTATTCAACAAAATAATTATACAACTCCTCGTGCGTTGGTTTTTCATAAATATATCAATTGGAATATCCGATGACTTCTTGAGATGCCCCAGCGATATTTTTTATTTCATTCTTGTACGTATTGAGCTATTCGATTCACAACTGCCTAAAGATTTCTTTGATACTTCAGTGACAATTCCAAACATATCGGCGACTTTTGGGACAAAGAACCAACCCTTAGATAAATTACCTATAACTCAATGATACTTTGAAGAATTCTTCCAAATCTGGAACAACAAAATGCCCTCTTGGGC
Organism: Gastrophysa polygoni; assembly: GCA_963576655.1. NCBI lineage: Eukaryota > Metazoa > Arthropoda > Insecta > Coleoptera > Chrysomelidae > Gastrophysa > Gastrophysa polygoni. Next base: position 40,586,648 of record OY755083.1, read on the forward strand.
TATCAAATGGCGCCTTCAAAATTTTTGGAAATGTCAAATAATTTCGCTGACGAGAATATTCCGAATTTGCTACAAAATATTATCCCAATATCTATATCTATCCTATTATCATTTGAAACATATTCGTATATATTTTTCACTTCTGAAACTACCCAATGACCCTCAGAAGACTCATGACAATTTTCCAATGGGCACTCTCCATGATACTTTTCACATAATTTTTATTCCTGTTACTATAAATTGTCAGGGTCCCTAATGACTCTTCGCCAGTTTCCCTAATTACTTACTGAATATATATTTATATGGTGATTTAACTAAGAATGTGAAGATTGTTTGTGATAGTATGAATGAATAACTATGGCATCAGAAAAAAAAAAACTGCAAAATTCCAGAGCAATCCTAGTGAATATATGGAATTATTCCAAAATGTAACCCCAATGATGAGCCATTGAGTAGGAACGCAGTTTCCCTTGCGACACACATTCATTCATGTATTATACTTCGAATTACCTCCTGGTGTTGCCAATTGCATCATAAGCAACAATGTCTGCCGGCAGTTGTTTACAATGCTCGAGAGATGACCCTCCAGTTCCAGATTGTTGTTATAAATGGAAATGCAAAGTATTATTTTAAGGTTCAGTTTTTTATTAATGTCTCATTAAAAGCTTACTTTTACAACGCGTTCATCAAATTTCAGCTATGTTCAAAGTAAATACGAAGTAAATTCGCCAAACAATTTTCCACGGGATATGGATCTCAATTTGTTGAGTTTCATGGAGCTTAGTGTGCGCAAATTTATAATATCCAACTCAGAGCTAGAAAATAACAGTGTATGGAATCAAATTCTTAGTTGAATTAGCTGTACACACATACGTATGATTACATCACGTATCGGCAGTTGCTGATGTTCGCGCATGGTCAATGTTTCCATCATAAACGTGCATTGCCTATTAATTATAAAGTATTCCACAGATCCTTTTGATTTTTCTTTTTTTTTTAATTTCAAGTTTACTCTTTAATTGACGGGGACTACCCACTGAATGCATTTTTGAATTCTTAGGTAGATCCGATGGATTTCCGTGCAAACTGAACGGTTTCTTCTCGGATTTCCTTGACACACCAGTTGAGTTTTCTTCTAGTGCTCAGCTGGCTTTTTTCAGATTCAAGTCATCCCAACATAAACCAAGATAAAATTTCTGATCTCTTGTTCTCAAAGGTTTGTTTCAACAATAGGACAAACAAAAACAACATCGACTCACCGGAATCAGAAGGAGTGTCGATGCCCAGCACGTTCATCGGCTCGATCTTCCCCTTGTGGTAGCTGTGGTCGCTTTCTGCCGCCAGCTGGTACGACCTGATCTCCTCATCGTCTTCTTCGACCTGTACCCCTTCCTTCATGTACTCCTCTTTCTTTACATTGTACTTCTCTTCCTTTATAGTATACTTTTCTTCCTTTATACTATACTCCTCTTCCTCTTCTTCATTATCGTCGTCCTCCTCTTCTTCCTCCTCTTCCTCCTCCTTAGAATAGAATATTTATCAAACCAACAGATATCATTACAATAATATAAATATAAATTTGGAAACTGAATAGGCTTATCTGACAACTATCCGAAGGCGGAGCTTGAATTTTGAATTTTAGTATCAACTGATTTAATTATCACAGACTTTTTGAAAGCGAGTTGCCCAGTCTTTTGAAAGCGAGTTGCCACAAACACAAACAAAAGTAGTATCATTAAATAGGTTTTTTTGATACCTTTTGAAAGAGGTGTTGCTTGTCTCAGAATTCCATTAAAAATTATCGATCACAATGGCCTTATGACACCATCTTTGATGATTCCGTCATCTATCATCACTCACCTTCATATCGTCGTCGTCGTCGATGAGGTTCCCCCTGTCCTCGAAGTAGTCGCACAGATCGCTGTCCTCGTCCAGGTCGCAGTCCTCGATGGCGGCGTGCAGCAGCTTGAGCACGCCGGACGCCTGCGCGTCCTCATCGTCGCTGAGCGGCGGCGTGTGCGGCAGCGCCGCGCGCAGCGCCGGCTTCAGCAGGCTCTGCGGCTGCTGCGCGAACGCGCCGGGGTGGCCCTCGCAGCCGCAGTGCCCCGCCCACATGCAGTCGTGGTTGCGGATCTCGCACGGTTCCAGCTTGAAGGGCGGCGGCGCCATCGGCTCCTCGGCGACGGCGTCGAACGGGCACCACTCGACGCCGAACTTCTTCCACACGTCGTCAGGCAGGAAGTGCTCCGAGACGGGGCTGATCGGCAGGTAGAGGTCGATCAGCATCGCTTTGTCGTCCGACTTGACGGGCATCTTCTTCTATCTACTAAGGGTATTCTAATATCACAAGTTGGCTCGGGCTGGGGTCCCCTCCTGGGTACCGACAGCTACTGCAACGAAAGAGATTCTATTCAGCGTTGCCAGGCGAGATTTTCTAAGCTGATTAAATTGAGGTGTCCATTTTCGTCAAATTCAAAACCAGCAAGCACATGAATATGAAAATAGTCCCGAAGGAAATAATAATCTTACTAAGCCTATTATTTTCGTTGAAAAAAAAAACTAATATCATGTGGTTATGTGAGTATTAACATTCAACAAGGACATTTGCTGACGAAGATGGAATTTGTAGAGCGAGCCGGTGGCATGTGCTGCCACATCTAAATGGGTGATACTCTTGAGTAATTATACCCATAGTGTTTGTTCTATTTCGAAACTTGGAACAATTTCATGTACGCCTGTAAAACGGTGGGATTTAAATTAATGCTTTTGTTACTTTTTGAAACTATTGCTGCTCATAGACTTGCTTCTGAGTTTGTTGGTGAATTTTTATTCGATAATTTTCTTTCATATGAAGGCTTCGACTGGCGTGTATCAAAAATGACGAAAAACAATAATTCACAGTAACAATTCAATTATCGAAATAGAAGTTTCGATGTTCAGTTTTATAGCGATTTTCTCTCTCATCCAGTGTACGATACGATAATACGGAAAGAGATTTTATTACTTTTCCTCCAGCACGCAGTTTCACTTTTGGTTATTCTTTTCATTCCATCAATTTGTATATACGGGATTACCAGAATAAATGGTAGCTGTCAAATATTTTACCAAGATTTTTCGCTCAATGATGATATCATATATTGCACCTACTAATTCTATAATAATTCTGTACGTTCCGGATTTGTCTCAACAAAACGCAGCCGTTGTCAAATGTCATACGCGATATCATTTTAATATTTGAATCATATATATGTACCACATATCGGCATTATTTAATAATGTAATACCACTGTACTTTTCCGGAATGATTGTACCACATGTGGTACAGAATAAATGTATACCACCTCTGGCAACACTGATTCTATTTAATAATGAGCCAGTCAGCAGATGTGCCCCTCTAGGTTTACTATTTTCGGTGGACTTGACCCCTATGCGGGCTGAACACCATATCTAAATTTGTTTCCTATTCGTTTTCCTATTTTGTCGTGGTTTTTTGATTGTATCTCGATTCGGGCGCGATACGGGAGGCTTTCAATGAATCACCATTAGGAGCATGTGTCGGATATAATGCTGGGATTTTTTTTGTTCTTTCAACGGTTTATGCTTTCGAACGTTGGCTGCGTTATTAACAACGTTTTAGATAGAGTTATTACAAAATGTACGCTAATTTTTTTGATTTTTGTAGATAGAATAAATAAGCATTTGATTTACAGGCGATTTTTTCTGATTTAATCCACAAAACCATTCTCATTGACTGAGAAAGTATACATTTCACGAATTTCCCATATTCACATAGATTTTAACATCACAAATCCAGCATGGTGATATCTCAAAAGACTACTGAAATATGGCCTCTTTCATTTTCGTCAGAGAGGTTAATTGACTGAGATAACACAGAGGTTAACACCATCAAACCCATCTTTGTTGAAATTGTAATGTTAATCTCTATGAAAATATGGAATAATATACAAGGTGTCCCACAAAAAATTCGTAAGATGTTCAATAGACCCTGTATTATCTCTCAAATATTGATAACTACATGATCATTATGTCGTTTTTTTTCAATACTTTCTGAATAAAGCCTCAAATTATTTCATTTTTAATGACTGGGTTTATTTTGCATTGCTTATACGATTGGTTCCATGATCGGCCTGGGCAATAGAATATAGTTATGGAAAAATGTCAATGGCCAAAAAAGTTGGTTTTTCTGTTGCTTCGACTAGAAACATTCGTAAAAACCTACCGACTTATAATTTTTTGTTCAAAATCTAATAATATATAATAAGTAGAATACTTGTCCCGTAAGCATGCTTCTGCTGGTGATGATTCATCAACTCAAATGGCCCATTGAATTATTAACAAAATTTGTGTATTTTATCGAAGTTTCGTCCAACGATAATGGAACACCTCGTATATCTCTCGATATTTGTTGATTCCGGAAAGATATGAAATCTCCTGTAGAAATATTTCCTTCCTGTATTCAAAAATAAAAAAAAGGTTATCGGTTGTGATTCTTCATAACGGCCACCCAGTACAAATGAGATCTGATTCAGCTCCCGAAAATTTCAGTATATACGCTCTAAATAAATATACCTAATACTTATAAATAAATGGGTTGGCATTATGTCATCAAATTGATAGCGAATCATGTGTATGATACTTGAGATACATTTTTTTTCCACTGGCGCCATGATAAGGAACTCATAATTTCGTTATCATTATCAGCTTTATCGCAAAGATGGTGCCAGATTTTATAACATTTGACCCAATTGCATCTAATTTTATCTAGCTTTGTTTCCAATTTTGCTGGTTTTTTTTTTCAATCGAAATTATACAATGAGCCATGAGCCGACATAATTGGACCAGAATTGTTAACGTGAAATGGAAAAACAAATTTTAATATAGCATCACATGAGTGTATGTTTTTTTTTATACATACTATTTATACTCAACAATGCTTACAGTGATGAATCACAGCCTGCATTGTTCTACGATTCTTCGAAAGTTTGTAAACTATCGTTTATCCTGGGTGTTCTATTGAAGCTCAACACTAAAAAAAATCTTGTGATTATTCGCTGAAGAGAATTTGAAATATTGTTGTTAAATGTTGTTGAAAGGCTAACTTTGTGGACAGTCTTATGATTGAAAAGGAAATCTTCAGAATAAAACATTTCATTCCAAGAATCAATAGTGTTCACTTTCAAATATATATATTATTTTGTATTCTTCGAAATACAATACAGAAACTTTTCAACATTCCACGATCATAGTTGAAATCAGCTCAAAATTATTTCAATATTTCACTGAGTAGTAGAAACTAGTAGTAAGTAGTAGAAACAACAAAAATGATAATGTATCCTCCATAAAGGGCCATATTAATTAATTATTCGAAATAAATTTCCGGTCACTAAATCTACTTAACAAGTCACCAAGACGCATATATTACAGCAGAGCGATAAAACATGGGACAGCACCGAAAAAATTCAAATAAATCTCGATAACGCCTATCACAAATCCATATATAAGTGTCCAAGACATCACTCTGATATATTTGGGAAAATATATATTCGGAGATACACACCAGAGGATTCTAATGAATAATGGGAGATAGGAATACCTCGGGAGAGATAAAAGCCATCGTTTTTTGAGTATTTTATATAAATACTCATCATTAGAATTGTTTGTCTATTGACTTTCTTATTCCTCTTAGGAATTGCCTATTTTATATTTCATTATTAGTTGAGTATCTCGAATATAAGAGCTGTCTTGTACCAGGAAAAACGCCATAGTAAAACAGTTCAACACATCCTTTTATTCAATCATCCTTCGAGAATCATCTGCACAACAATTAATTATTCATTATTTGGATGGCAATCGATCCATTGTAACAAAACAATGACTATCAAACCGCCAAGAATATGGCACATTCGTTACACTTTCTATTGCTTTCAATCGACAGTATTTCTGTGTTGTATATATTGGATACAAACGAGTATACGATAGCGAAAGATTTCTCTACATTCTTAGGCATCAAACAAAACTACACTTGAAAAAAATTGAAAAAATAAAACTCCAAACCCAATACATTTGAAAATGGTGTAATCTGAATGAAATTGTTGATCAAAGTTCTTTAGAGAAAAAGCTGAGCGGTTTTAATTGACTATTTACAAATGATGACATTCCAGAGATTCATCAGACATCATTAACTCTATATAGCTTTCAAAATCCATCCAAAGTTTTGAAAATCTTGTGACGAGAATAAATATAGATGAACTTGAATGACCTACTGCTTTCCTGTTCCTTCAACGAATTTACACTGAGGAAAATGTCTAGTCGTGGACGTAGAGCGTGGAAATAGTAATCTTTCGAGTTCCAATAAAGATCTTAGGAAATCGGTGAAATGCCAAAACAAAAATAATACTTTCAGTCTTTAAAATGATGTCATAGTGTATACCTCAGAATTCTTACATGGCCATTTTGCCATGATGTCGTAAAAACGAACAATCCTGATAGTATTCACCAAAGTTAATTCATATTTGCAAGAGTCTGTGTAGCAAAAGGAGTTCATTAGATTTGGATATTGTACATGTTATCGTTTACGATCCTTTGTAAATCTTCTTGGCACAGCACTGTCAATACGAAAAACCCAAACACGCCTGAGGATTAGTCACCATTCCTCGATTTCCAGGCTTATATTTGATATTCACGGGGCGTATTGAGCATCATTATAGAATTCCTGGTATCATCGACCATCTATACAGGATGATTCACATTACATTCCTCACATTACATTCCAAACAAATGCGTTTAATAATGTGTTACCAAAAATCTAGTTTTGGTCCACCGGTTCTAGGAACAGTATACGCTTACTTTTAATTAATTTAATTTAATTTTTTATCAAAGACATGTCAATTATAGATTATGCATAGAAGAGTCGATGGAAGATAATTCATATATATTTTTTGGTTTTACAGGAGTCGATTTTAATTCCCACCTTGTAGTTACTAATAGTACCTCCAAAAATGTCAACCAGCGTCGTATCGACACGAAGGATATGTAAGGAGAGAAATTATCGTTTCATGCGGAGAACTTTGAAAAATATCGCTCACAAATAATACCATCATTTTTGAATGAATGTGCTACGCCACTGTTAATAAGTGTAAGTTTCGTGTAAATTAGCCTGCCTCGAATGCAAACAAGGTATTTACCGAGGCAAGTAGGTAGGTAGCTATTCAATATGAGACAAATGCCAACCGACCAAATCGTCGTTTACGGATAACCATATTTCTAGGAACAAAGTGAGAAAACTAACATCATATTCCTATGCAAATAACAGTTCCTCAACTTCTTATTTAGCATGGTGGGAGGTCCATTCATGCCAAATAACTATGTGAACGAATGTGATTGCATGTAAACAATGCATTGCTTACAATCATTGACGATATAATAAACTGGTGGTCAAATACATCACTGACATTGAAAGGATAAAATTATTGAGGGCGCCAAAACGAAATTATCTCATTTCTCTTCTAGTACACCCACTATATAAATATATATATATATTTTCGATACAAGGAATTCTGAATGAAATGAGTGCTTATTTCATTAGAAAATATTTTTTTAATTTCAAATGAAAAATTCTTTCAACAAAAAATATTAATCATTATAATATATATATATATAAAATATCAATATAATATATATTATGAAGCAATTGGTATTCCAAATGAATAAATATTAAGGAGTACACATAAAATTCACTCAATAATTTCACCATAGTATTTTTATACTGTACAGTTTACTATAACCAATTGAAAAATGCATTTGAAAATAATAATAGATGCTGACTTACCAAAGCAAGTGACTGTAAAGATTCCTGGTTGAATTCAGTAAACTAAGCGAACTTCAAAACACACTCACTAACTGTTTAGGTTTGTATTCTATCGAATCGATGTTCTTACTGACCTCAGTAGGTAGTTCGAAAAGGAATGACCAGCGTAGACTTGCAGAACTTCAAGACTGAGACCACTCGGATTACCTGTACCTAGGTATGTACATCTACCTGAGAAACTTTTCAGAACTCGAATTCAATCATCTACTTAAATCCCAATTTTCGGAATTTTCCCTCATTCAGGTATCTGGTATCAACAATTTGAAGAATTAAGTCCTACGCAATTTTCAATAGCAACACAACTTCCAGTGATATTGAACTTTAGCATGATACATCTATACAGCTATAAACTAATTTGACAGGAATACAGACAGTGAGTATATACAGACAGGTATAAATATACCTAAATGAGAAGTTGTTTTTCCCTGGATACAACAATTGTTTTCTAAATCGCAACGTAGAACCTGAAAACGTATTTTTTCCTCATTTTTTTACGACCTAAAGAAAGATCTAAGAAGCAACATGAAAATCAGAATACGTTTTTCAGCCTTCCTAAAATTTTGGGCAGCATTTTGCGTCCTTTCTCACTATATGGGTATTACAGCTATTACTACTAGGGTATATTCATTGACTTATCTTGGACATTTTATACAAATAGGGCCAGAGGTACTCTTCAGTGATATGGACTATATGGCCGGTTTTACCAACTATAAACCTAGTTTAATGATGGTATGCATGATACTTTATCTACAGTTGAATAACAAACCCGGTTTACTTATTCAACGGATTGAAATCCCAACGCACAACCGGCCCTTAGTCATGATCTTCTAAAAAAAAATGGATTGTATAAAACTTGATGAAAAAATGCGCAAGGAAGTATTTGAGGACCACTTTCATTCATTATTCACCTCAATGATTTATGGCAGTTGAATTCAACTAGCACTATACATTCTTTCGCAGGACAATATGACTTACTCGGATATTTTTACTTCCTATAAAAATTACCAACCGAGTTTAGGAACTATGAGTGGACATACCGTGGTAGGTATAATGATCGACAATACTTTGAAATGTGATCATATTGATTTTGTGAATTATAAACATTGCTTTGGTTCATTCTCATGATATATTAGGATGGGGAAAAGTGAAGCAAACTAATTTCAAAAAGTAGATATCACAAAAAAAATCAAATTCATTTATCGAAAAGATTATTTGTTTCCCAATGTGTTTTTATTTTAGGTATCTAAGAAAATGGATATATATATATATATATATATATATATATATATATATATATTATATAATCTTTGTATGATTGCTCTACTGAAAATTGAATTAAATTCAAAGACCATATCCATTCATGATATGGAAAATAAAAATACTATGGCATTGAAACAAATCAAGACAATTGGCAGCAGAAATTATTAAGCAGGTATTTAATTCCTCATGCATTTATGATGAAATTCCAAATGACATCAAAAAATCAAAATCACTTATTCCTATAGGACAAAAATCGAAAACTGGATATTTCTCAATCTATAATTAATAACATTTTGCAATTTCTAAATCATAATACAAGAAATACAGGCTAGTCTTTCTTCCTTTTCTATATTTTCATATTTTTTCAAATAAAAATCCAAGAAGGAAGTGAGTCCCTGTAGATCTTTCTCGACCACTAATGCTCTCCAAAATAGTTCGGTAGGTACTGACCTTTTTGCTCATTTAGTCGTCTCCGTAGGTATCTCTCACGATTTAGAAAAGTTATTTCATGACATGATGAATGAAACGTCTTGTTTATATGATGTAGGTAATATTTTTTTTAACCTTTCCTAAGGTTTCTTCAGTTTATTTATAAGGAATTTACATTTCTAATTCCAATTTATATTTTGCGAATATCATAGGTGAATAAACTTATTATTATTGTTGATAGATAAGTATCGCGTTTCATTCAGTTCTACGCGTTGGTAAAAATTCTATCCCCTAAGTATATAATGAGGGTCAAATCAGAATTCAATTCAATTCAACTCAGAATTCAAGTCCTAATTTCCTCATTAATGCGAAATTAGCTATAGCTATAGCAAAGATAAAATCGAAAGTTCGAAATGCCGCCAAAAATTCCACTGCTCAACTCATCGGTCAAAGCTCACTTCATACATTTATAAAAATGAATTATTATGAATCACCAAACGCATTACTCTGAATTTATGCATTGTGAATAGGATTGTTTACAATGTTGTGCAATACGGTACAACATCAAGACACAAAAAAAAATCAAGGATGTATAGGAAGAATAAGTAGATCTTCCCAATCAAATTATCCAGTTGGGAAAGAACTCAGCGCTCTGCAAGCCATCAATCTCGCTATTAATTAAAAATAGAAACTTGAAATTGATTCGGTATTTATGGTTAACTACTTGGGTACTAACTGCCATGTCGCTTACTTTCACAGTTCACTAATTGTCAACTAAGTAATTACTGTTTGCAAGAATGGAAAGAATGCAGTAGATAAAACTACGTGATTGAGTTTGTCCTATGCCACATTTTTTACGATACCTAATAAAAATCAGGTAGGCTGGTAGGCAAAGCCACGTCAAAATCACCGGCGAAGCCGCAACAATATGCTAGCGCAAATACTCAACAACAAAATATTATTGATAACTATAAATAAGTAGAACATTATATGGTAGCCAAGTTTTGTACTCACATTTAAAGCTTTGAGGTATTTCGATGAAAAAGCACTCGAACAAGAACTTCAAAACGAAAAAAGTTTTTTTCTGACACACGGTGTATGTAGCAGCACGAAAAAGAGGTTGGAAGATGATGCGAAAACAATGTTCTTAACGAAACCACTCTCCTTTGATGTAACTGTCAACTTTGTATACATTCTTGAAAGATGGAACTCGAAATCTAGACGCAAACGTCTTACAACCAAAACAGACAAGTTGTGACTAAAATTGAAGATGAAGACAAGTCTGCCGTATACTCCCTGCCGGCACTCGGTTGTTCGCCGGTGTCGCAGCGTTGCCATATCCATTTCCGCATTCTACACGAAATGTCCGTAGGATTCAACTAACAATATTGTAATACGGATACGGGTTGTTTCTGTTGTTATTTCGCGAAGAATAAGCAATCGATTCAGGAAATATAAACTTGCATTGTTATTTGTTGACAATGCGAGTTCTACGTTATGGATGTAATACGTTTCTTTGACGTTAATAACCGCCATTTGTTGTTGAGAAAGTCTATGAATAGTGACACATTATTATTCATTGTTTATGTCCGTGTGGGATTTTTTTTGGGGTTCGTAGGAATAACAAGAGAAGACTGAGAGAGATTATCTCTTTTCTTCTTGGAAAAATCAGGGTAATTTTGCACTTAGGTATGCGATCCATATTTTTTTTGCTACTATCATATTTCGACTTCATGAACTCGAATTTCAAAAATAAGAAGGGGGGAAACCTGTATTTTCTTCTAGATAATCCATTAATATTGTGAAAATTCACCTTCCCTCTTCGGCCCGTTTTGGGAAGACATCTTAGCCAGTCGGCGTATCATTTTTTATGAAGGATACTTTTTATACCTTCTTTATACATCAAAGAAGTCAAAAGAAGGACAGAAAGCGTCCTCGAAGAAGTTGATTCCACGTTATTAACATCTCTAAGGAAGGTGGATTCACCTTTTTTTAAATACTGTCTGTTATGAAATGAGCTGTCGAATGAGAATCTGAGTCAGAACAACTGGTTCTATGAGTCAAAATTAAAGACTCTCACCACCTTCATCAAGGATGAGCTTTTTCGAGTATGTGTCTTCATCTTTTACGGGTTGCTGAGGTCGAACTAGAGGTATTGAAAAATTTCGAAAGAAATATGTATCGTATATATATTATGAGTGCAAAATTACCAAAAATAGTCTATCAACTGACTACTAGGACAAAATTCATCCTCAATGACAGTCCTCCAGAAATGATAATGAATGTTATTTGAAATATCATGCAGTGATAATCAGTACATATCACAACAAACAAAATTTAAATAAGTACCAAAACATTCTGTTTATGCTATCGAGAAAACGTCAAAACAAAATCAACAATGTTTTTGAATATAATAGCGACAAACAAGACTTTTGTTGATAGCTGTCAAACACCTACAGAGCTGAAACTCTCATATTTCATCATTAGTGGCGTAAATATGTATAAGTCAACCAAATTGAAATTCAATTGAAATTTTGTTCGAACTGGTTATTTTCCCACAGTCACAAACAAGATAATATGATAACCGTTTGAACAAATACCTACATTTTTATTTTCTTATGAATACTCTGGTCAAACCCAACCTTATATCACGTTGTCGACATATTTTAGGATACGATTATTGTTTCACGATAGGTCGTTGCTCACTGCTATATGATATCTGGCTGTAGAGGATACAGTAGGTATCAAGTTTTCCGTAATCCGAGAAAAATGCTGTCTCAAGAGATTAGAAGAAATTCAGCAAATTCTAGTAAACAGAGATAAATACCAAGCCGCTAGAGTACTGGGATCATTGATCCTATGAGATGATGATACTTATAAAAGACTGGTAAAAAGTTTGAATTATCTTCAGAATATAAACGTAATTATTCAGAATAAATTGCCATCTGTCAGTTCCGGGAATATTAAAATGTTTTTTACATACAAATATCGAAACGATAGATATATTGAGATATCTTGATATAGCCTACTGATGAGAAACTGGGCAACACCGCTGCTAATCGCCGAGTTCGCAAAATGCGGGAGACATATTGCGGCAAATGCCGCCATCATTCTTCCACAATTCTTCTGATTTTGGTGGATTTCCAAGACTTGCTACTACACTACGAAATAACTTAATCGATAGATTTTCTAACTACCCAATGTCGACTAGTTGTCTTTCCATACTTTCGTTGAAAATTTCAAAAAACAATTCATTATGCGGGCAAAGACAGGTACCGGAAATGGCCGAACGTAGCCGAGCCGGGTGTCGTCATTGGCCTGATCTGCCGGAGTGAGCTCGCGCCAAAACAGGGCGTCTGCTATATACGGGGTGAGGAGGTAACGGGGAGAATATGAGGTCCTTGGGCGAAATATTTCGAGGTCCAATCGTCTAATAATGGCATGGGATACAAGGAGAGTCACCGAAAGGAAATTCAACTGGGTGAAACGCGGTAAAATCAACAAACGATAGGTTTTGGACTTTTTTACGTCAATAAAATAGTACCTATATATACCTATAATATATGACCTATGACATTTCCTCGAAGACTATCGAAGTATAATCAATATACAGATTTTCATCTGTAATTATTCATAGGATGAAAATTCTATGAGGTACCTATCCACAAAATGGAGGTTTGTGAAAGTTATCTGCAAATTTTAATATCAGTAAGTTGGCTAATATTGATACTTCTTCTGGAGCCCAGGACGAAATTATAATAGAAAAAATAGCCACAACACATTCTGAGAAGATACCGAATTCCCCGATACATTGTGAGTGTAGATTTCGGCAATTCACCTAATTCGCCAAAATTGGGTAAAACAGATTTATGTTTATTTTGTTAGCAATAATTTTGAACTTAGTAGGGTCGATCGGAGAGCATATTTAGAATTAAAAATAATTAAATCATCAAACATTATTACCGAAATTTCTATACCAGGGATAACATTTTTTGTTGTAACGGGGCAGGAATGGCACGGCTTTGCCATTTTCAAGCAAATTCGCTATACTGATATGTAGCTAAGCTGAAAGAACGTTCAAAAAGTATAGAACTCGACATAGAACATACCACGGAGGAATAAATAAATGCTTCACTCGCTCATCTCAATCACAGTTTCGAAAATATACTATACAATTCCGGCACTCTCTCCCCAGCAATTGATAGAACAGAAAAACCTTGAATTCCATGGCCTCAATGCAGTCTGAAACTGGTCTCAAGTTACTTGGAAGATAGAAGATAAGTAACATCTTGTGGAGGCACTCTCTCAGAAGAAAGAATCAACAGGCATGGTGTACCACAAGGCTCAATTCTGTGACCTCTATTATTCCTAATTCACATGAATGATACGACTTTCGAGGGAAACTTCGATTCTTTGAAAGATAGTATGACCATTACAATATCCAAAGCATCAGAATGGTTCACTTCAGAACGGTTGAATCTAAATGGAAGCAATTTTCTCCACCTATCAGTATGATATATATGAAAATCCAGAATCCGTAAAGTTGTGAATTATGTATCAAGTGAAAACCTTCTAAAAAACCTTAGATCACTAGCAGACCAGAAAGTTGTGTAACCATTTTCCATGCCCTCATTCAGTCAGTTTGTACGTACGCTTCCAGAGTATTTGGCAATCAGAAAAGAGCAATGCGGTACTTTCCAACTTGGGGTATGGTGCCGATATCAGACAAAAATTTATCGATCTCGAAATCTTGACCATTCCATCAAAGTACATATACGAATGCATTGTCTATATGCGTTAAAATATTAGTCAATACATGACTCAAAGCAATGTACATAATCGTTCCACAAGGAAAAGAGACAATATATGAATGAATAATCTCAGACTATATAAATCTAGGAATGCTTCACTTTATTATGCTCCAGAATTCTACAACAAAACTACCATGCCATATTAGGGATCTTCAAACAAATGATCTGAAGAGTGTATTGAAAGATTGTTTAATTAAGAAAGCCTTCTAGAGCTACGATGGATTCCCTAACAGCAGAATTGAAATGTAATGTAATTTAATGTCTCAGAGAAAATGAAATCAAAATTTCAATTGTGTTGATATTACCTGACCTGAATTCTATCTTCTATCTATTTTATATAATTTATAATTTCTATTTCTGTATCTGTACTGTGTTGACCTTTGTAAAAACTTAATGTTATTCTTTTCTATTCTGTATTCGAGCAAATAATGCCGAGGTTTTCGCGATTGTGGAATTCAAAACGACCTACAGTTGATTTCGTCGATTGAATTTGAATTGAATTCATTGAGAACTTCTTGTAAATACTTGAAAATTAAGAAATTGCATTTTTGATCCCGAAAATTCGAGTCCGAAAATTATAATTTCTCATACATTGTGATTTCTTCAATTCAGTTTTGTAATAAACGTCATCATTATATTGTAATATAGATAGATATTTTTCCACGTATATGCCCTTCACTATAGATTATTCTTTACCGCACTTTGTTGTAGCGGGCCACCACTGGCACGACTTGGCCGATTTCAACCAACTTCAAACGAAATGCAGCTGAGCTGGAGAAAGGTTGAATATATGAAATTTGAAATCGGATATACCACCGAGTAATGAAGAACATCTTCACTCGCTCAGCTCATCATTGCAAGTAGCGAATCGCTTTGGATTCCTATATTAGTTTCCTGTCAATTGAAAAAGGATTAGTGAAATGAAAAACTTAGAAAGCGAAGAGAAAAAGTAGTAATATATTAGTATAAGTTTTTGTTTTCAAAGGCACCGGAAGCTTCTTCACCTGAATTTTGGAAAAAATAAAAAAGCATGACCAAAAATGGAATGAAATTATTTTACTCCATTACAATGTCTAGTCTTTGAGGAAAAATTCATCAATATGTACTAATTTAACTTTTTTCAAATAAGTGATATGAAAAATAACTGCAGTGTGTGTCCATCATACAGAGAGACATCTCTATTCTAATCCGATAGATTGAATTCTAGGTACTCAATTGGCAATTGTATTTATGTAGATAAGTAATTACAGTTATTATAAAATTTTTTTATTTTTTAATTCAAGTCAGTGCTCAACTCGCATGTAGGTGTATAACTGCTACTATTAGAGAAAAAAGCTGAATCCACCTCTTGTCAGACATTGAAAGTAGCACCAAAATAACTTTTAGCATCTTTGCGGAATCGTTGATGTAATCGAATGACTAATATCATAATTACAATTGAGAATCTAAAGCGTTGATTCATCATAAGCAAATATTATACACACCAATAATCTTTGTAATAAATGAGCTTGAGATCTGAGAATTGTATAAGACTTGGTACAACGCTTCCTTTCAATATGGAATATGCTACGCCATCTATCAGTTCTAATGATCTATTCAGTAATTACGAAGAGAGCTGTGTAATGTATTTTGAAGAATCTTGTAAAATACTTCACTTTACTTCAACATGATCGAAGAATATAACTGATAATGGGGGTTGCAAACTGATAGTGACAATAGCCAACTCATTTGATATTTATTTAATCTGTATATTTAACATAAAAGCATCACATATTATTGCACCTAAAATATTGGATTATAAATGTCCAAGTGAAGCCTTCAGAATATTTGAATCACATTTTTGAATGATTCAAACTTCATCATATGGTGGTTCAATCCCAGTAAGTTTGCAAGAAGCTATCTTCCAAAATCTCTCTCCGTCAATGTATAATTCCTGGCAGACAGACTGTTGGGACATGTCTTTCTTCCACTTCCTCATCAAAGGTATATCATCATCTTTGAATGGAAGTTTGTAGCCCAACCTGATTGATAAACATCCAGAACGTTCTGCCCAAGGCCACAACATATAGTCCACCTGCAACAAAATGTCACATATTATTAATGAAAATGTTGCAATTCAGGAATATTCACCATTCCTGGACTATTGCCTCCAAAAAACTTTGTTCCTCTGCTACCCAATTCATCTTCCAAGTCCTGTAATGGGGCCAGAAACAGTTTAGCCCATGCTTCTGGGGACCTTATTTCATCAGTGAAGGCACACCTTGCAAAAGCATTTGTCACAGGGGCCACCAGTTTGATTACTTCCTTGTCTTTATTCTTGGCTTCTGGTTCAGCTGGGTACATTGGGTATTCTGGGTATTTCTCATCCAGATAGTCACAAATATCTATGCTTTCAACTATCACTTTGTCGCCATCTATCAGAGCAGGGACTCTTCCTGAAGATCAGAAGTTCATGATGAGCGTAAGTGTGGTGAGAAATCACAATTTCACCTACCTTCTGGATGTACCTCATGATACCATTCTGGTTTTTGAAACAAACTGATATAAACAACCTCATGAGGAATTTGCTTCGCTTTCAAAACCAACAGAGCTCTTTGAGCATATGGACAGAACTTCATCGCATAGATTCTCAATAAACCATCAACTTTTGGTGGGTCCTCAGAACCTGCAATGAGTGTAATAATATGGTTAATGAACTTGAATGCACATTTTATCTATTTTATCTAATTTTACCGATAGTTAAATGTTTGGTAGACATTGCAATCCTCTTCGATGTTGAAAAAAGCGACATGAGAGGAAACCACTGCTTGTAATATGAAACTTTCATCAAATATATAGGAATTATGGTTGATACTGGGGCGTGATGATAATGAAACCGGATTTTCTTGAGGTGAATTTGGGATTTTCCAATGATTCATTCATAAATTTAACCTTGAAACTGAACTACTTCTTCTTCTTCTTAAATTCTTTCTTGACAGCCATGGATACATATCTTATGTGAAATATCCATTTTTTTTTCGTAGTAAGTAATCCACTGAGGATAGTATAGTGATCCAACTAGTCGCGAAATTCCGCGCGTTTGCTCTTGACTGAAATGTTGAAGATGTCGAAAGTTTATTTTTATCGACTAGTTATTTTTCTGAAGGATATACAGGGTTTTTCACGATGAGCGTGAATTAAACGTTTCTGGCGAACGCTACAACAGATCAATATGAAAATCTGGGTATATATATATGAATCAACATGATCTATATTCATCTAAAATTTTGCCGCTTCCAACAGAAATTAGTAGATTCTTCAAATGAAACACCCGGTATAAAATATTATTTGATTGATCCTTGTCACATTTTCAACAACTTCATCTGTTCAAGGAATGTTGTTGATTTTGGACTTAGAGGTACTAAGACGATGAAGTTTGAAACAGAATAGGGTGATATAATGAGGCTTCTCACCCCAGAGCCAGATTGGATTTTTTCATACAGAGTGGTTAAATATTACAGATGAAATGATCACATGCAAAAGTGAATGAAGTCAACTTTCTAAAATGGAACTCTGTATATTTTCGCATTTTCGAACTCTAATTTCAATTCAATGGTTTTGTTTAGATATCCCTATTCCGATATCGAACCGGTTTTCGGATAAACGGTTTCAAAGAATAGAAGACCTCTGGTGTTTTAGAGACTTCATCTATCTCAAGATTTTCCATTTTCAATGTGTTCATGTTTTCTAGACATGCCGAATCAGTTCAGCAGATTGAGTTGATTTTATATAAACAAATACATTTCATTCATCGAATGTTTCATCAACACTGAAACAAAAATTTTAAATAAATTCACGAAATAGAAATTTCATTCATCGGCAGAATTCAAAATATATGTTCGAACACGCCTCCTCCTCTACTCAAACAAACATGTCATCTCTTCGGAAGATGTTCTTGTGTAGCGGTTCTAATTGAGTCAGGAGTTCAGCTATTGAAAGCAGTATTTACTGTGATTACATATTTTCCACTGTAGTAACGGGTGGAGTAAACGGATATTTTCAATGAAACCTCACAAGAAATATTCCAATAGATTCCGTCTCTCCAGATCATTTCCGTCTCCGTCTTTTGGCGACTGGATGATATAGGGGCTCTAGAGGAAAAGGTGGACTGAAGTGTACTCATCAGCAAATCAATGAACTGGGCACATATCCAACAAATCGCATTGATGTTGATGAAAAACGAATTTGGTGCCAATACAGAGCCTCGTGGAACACCAGCATTGATAGTCATTGTATCAGACCCCAGCCAGGCCGGAAACCCATATGACGGGTTTCGCTAAGAGGTCTTTGGTGCCAAACTCGGTCAACTGTTTCGGAGATATCCAATGCTACAGCCAAAGATTTCTCATGTTTCATCTATGCAAGCAGGTCTCCAGTTGATCTCTGGTGACGAAAGCCATATTGCCAGTCGTTCACGATTCTTGAGCTCTCTAGATATCAGGAAGGATGTTGATACTAGTGCAATATCGGTCTATAGTTGTAAGGGAGGGTTTTCTTACCTTTCTTCATTATCACACGTCGCGATGAAGATGAGATACCCTCAGAGATGCGTTACGATACACTGACAAATGACCGTGAATTCGTGAAAATGTGGTCGCTAAGCGTTTTGCATACACGGATAAGAAGTCGACTACCCTCAGTAGTACAGCATAGTTATCTTCACTCTATGGTGAATCTATGTGCTGAATAATGAGAGTAATCTTGATTATGAACTCATCCACTCAAAGATTAATTAGTTGATGAATAAAATATACATAACTAGAAGAGGATCAACTTCGATGTCGCATACGACAATACTTCATAAACAACATGCGCAGTATAAATGAAGGGGCTGTTATTTTATCAGTGATTCAGATATATCAATTGCCATTGTATTTATTATTGTACTGAGAATACTGACTATAACCCATTAAATCATTAGTTATTTCGAGAATTGTGGACAAGTTGGGTGTAGAAATGAAACATTTATGAATCTATAATTCAACCTTCATTAGTCAAAATAAATTGATTAAAAGTATATTAGAAACGCAATATAAGGGTAGAGGTGAAACAAATGGATGATACATAAAATAAACAAAAGCCCATTGCTAATCGTGAACTAGGACCGAGAAGGTCCAAGTACTCGATCTCCAACCGCAACCTAACCTACAAAACATAAAAAAAATCTTTCCTCTCGCGACGAATCTAACAAAAAAGCACCTAAAACTACCAACAACTGCAAAAGTGCGCTTGGCCTCAACTGATGAGCCCCTTGGCCTTGAACAGATCCCGCATCAGCCCCTTCAAGCACTTGATCTCCCGCTCCAAGTCTGTGATCTTATCGCACAGCTCCGTCCTGGCGTCCAGCATCTTCTTCTCCTCGTGCAGGATCACCTCCACCTCGGCCTTCTTTTTCATGCGGTAGCGCGTGGCGGCGTTCTTGTTCTGCTCCTTCTTGCGCACCCTCTTCTCCTCCGGCTTGCCCTTGCCGCTCCTGGCGGACCTCTTCTTCGTCGGCCTGCCGGAGATGTCGTCCACAGGCTCAGGCACCCATTCGGGGTCCTCCGATGAGGAGTCGTCGAAGTTGCTGCTGCTGCTGCCCTCAGACGATCTGGGGCTCCACTGCATGTCCTCGACGCGCTCGCGCACCAGCTCCTCGACGACGGCGAGCTCGTGAGCGATGTCCGGCAGAGGCAGATAGTTGAATTCCACCAAATCTATGAGCTGGTGCTTGTCGGGCAGCGGGTTCAGCGGCTGGAGGGTGATCAGAGAGGGCCTGGGGGGGCTCTGCGGAGGCGTGAGGGTGTCGACCGCGTTGTACATGGTCTCGAACTCTTTGAGCAGGTATTGGGTGTTGTGCTGCTGAAGGGCAGGGTACTCGAGCTTGGTGGGTAGCAACGGGGAAGCTTCCTCCGCCGCCAGGATGGTCGGCAGGATTTTATCATCGAGGAGGAAGGGTTCTGTAACGAATAGAGAAATATGTCGTGAAGGTAGCTGATATATTGAGGACATTATTTCCATAACTACTGACGAAAAGACCGAAAAAATTAAAGGGGTGACTCTATATTTGAAAATTTTTTTTTTTGAAAACTCACTAGTAAGGAAAAGTTATAGGGCTTAAAAGTTGATTTTATAATATCAATATTATCTGTCAACATTAATTTCAAAGCAAACATCTTGATTCCTAGACAACCCACAGAGTTGCTTCCAAAGTATGCTCTACTATTGTTGAGTATACTCAGAATTTGGTGATCAAATTTAGTGCAAACAAATTTTTGAAACAGTTTTTCTCGGAATCGTGATACAACGAGAGGATATTTCTCGAATATTTTCTCATATTCTTCAATTGTATATCTTCAAAATTTAGAAGGAGATAGCAAGAAAAAAGTTATGGGCCTATTTTGATCGACAAGGGCAATTAAGGGTCTGAGCGATTCAAGTCTAATTTGGACCAAGGATGCAAAAGAACATCAGTACTGAGTGTGTCAAATTTGTTGAAAATCCGTGACCTGAAAGAAGGAATAAAAAATATTGATTCCAAAAAATCAACTTTGAAGGCATGCAACTTCCGCAACAAAACGAAGAAACGTCAATGGTGGATAGAGGTGACTAAGGTGGTTCTGAATATACCATATTTGTTGGGTCTTACCAACTTTTATAAGCGAGATATAGGGCGATTTACATTTTTTTTATATTTAGGATACATGTTATCTTCCATCTAAGCGACTTGCCTCTCAGTCAGCAGGAAAATCCAGACTACATTAAAGAAAATTCAACATATTTTGAGTCCTCAAAAAACACCCTGTATCCATTTCCGAAATCCGCTACATACAGAAATCTGCATCGAATTGTTTATTCTTCATTCATGCGCATGAACTTGCATTGAAGGTTTTGTGCATTGATGGCTAATTACGAAATATTCTAAGTTTTCTATATTGAATTATTATTGAAATTTTGCAATTTAACAGCACACTAAAATGGATTCCATAAATCAATCAGTTTGTTCTCGGCATTCGTATACCTGTGGAACATGCCAATATCATTATCAATATAATATCATTATTTCGACGTTATAATTTTATGTTCAGGGTTTAAGGGTTTGTGTCCCCCTATAGGAATTGTTTGAAAAAAAAACCTAAATTCATCTAAATTACGTCTAATAGGTGAACAACAGAAGTGGCAAGAAATTCTTATGGTTCAGAAAAAAATATAGTACTATTGTATCTATCATTTTTTGATAACGTTAGAATTAACCCCTGTAGGTGGGGTATAAGAGGAAACCCTGAACTTATTCGTGGCAAGAATTTCAACAAATCGAACCAGATTTATCACAGGATTCACCTGAAACGAACTGAAGAATCTTGATTGGTAAGAATCTGGTAAAATAAAATATGGCATAATTGATTTGTTACTGAAATATCTTCAACTCTGATGAAAGTAGTTCGGTTAGATGCAATTCTTGGTAATTCCATGAACGGTCACATGGAATTAACACCCAAACAAAAATGATGAAATATGTGAATACAAGGCATTTGGAAATATCGCTCAAATAGATGAAGTAGGGAGGATCTGGTATTTTCAACAGGCATACGAATGCGGACCTGCTATTAAATTAACTATTAAATTGTTAAATTAGTTACATTGTGAAATCCTTATGAATCAATATGGAAAACTCAAAATATTCAATTTTTTTGGTCATCTGGATTCACAAAACCTTCAGAGTTTGGTGCTATTTTCGGATATGTAAACAGATTTTGGAAATTCGAAAATACAGGGTGATTTTTTTGAGGATCCAAAAATATGTTGAATTTTTGTCAATTCGAATTTGTATTTTTCTCCTGACTGATAGGCAAGTCGCTTGGGTAGGAGAACATGTATTCCGTGTAGAGACCCAACAAAGAAGGTATATTCAGAACCACTTTTGTGACCTCTATCCACCGTCGACTTATTTCCGTTTCCAAACGGAATACCCTGTAGATGTTTTGCTCAATAGTTGTAGGTGATACATATTACTTGAACCTACTGATGATTTCTGAAGTGGTAGAAAATGGCATTGTTGCCGTATGTCAAATTTTGTCTGTAAACTTGTTAACTGATTCTGGACAATATTTTTGTTAATTAGAGCAGACTAGTTTCATTATTTCCAATCTATTTTGCCTATCAAAAATGCTTTGAATCAAGTGAAAGTGATAAAGGCTAGTCGTCCTTGCGATATTTATATGTACATATTCATGAGAAATAAAATGATTGAATCGTTCAGGAAGGCGAGCAGCTAGGTCGTAAATCATTCACGCAACACAAGCTCGCAAATATACGGAGTGTTCCACATGTCAAAATAGGAATGTTAAATGTAAAACAATACTTATTATTTAGACAATAGTTATTACTCCATATATTCCATAAACATATACCATTCATCTTGTTTCTATGTCTCACCTTTTCTGGAATTTTCAGACGTATTTTGACATACGGAAACTGTGCTGTCTGTCGCACGAGAAATCATCACGTAAGTAGCATTGCAAAGCGATTTTCAGTCATATTTATAATGAGCATGTTCAGCAAAAAAAATATTTCAATAATTGATCGTATACTCCGTTTTTCTCTGAGTAATACTTCCTACGTTTTTTCAAAAATAATTATTAAAAATCGCACCTTCGTATGTTTTTAAAATAATTATTGAAATTCGTAAATTCACATTCAGAACGAATGATGCCGTTACATGATGTTTTTGTATGAGAACACCATTACAAAAATGGTCTCACTTGGAAATCCGATAGGTGTGTACACCCCAATTAGTGAATTTCAGATCTTAGAATCGGTGAAAATATCGGAACCAGTAAAAATCATGTTGAAGTTGTCATTGAGGAAAAAAAAACAATCCAACCATTCATTATAGTTGAAATATATACTCGAGCTGTGCACACTATCACATTTCCTTATTGTGAGTGCTTAAAAAACTATATCGCCTACTACGTATTGCGAAGTGTTATCTAATGACATGATACGAGAAATATTGGAGAAAGAACAAACTTAAAGCTGTTTTTCATTTTCATTTCGTTGCCTACAGGTTTGACTCTTTATTCATAAATAACCATCCAGGAATCTCTGTGAACACACTTTTGAAGTCTGTATGGCATTTCTATAACATTGATATGGCCACGAGAAGACATCCACTGGCTACTGGCATTCGGATTAGTAGTTTTCTCATTTGATAGAACATTGACAAATAATAAGTATATATTGATGTTTTTACTGCCATTTAGAAAATTATAGAGCATTCCATTGAATACTTACTACTTGTCCCAATTTGCAGTGTTTTTATTCAATTTTGAAGTGACACACGAGATTTATCAGTACTGGATGTGACTAATTTTTAATGTATATTAGAACAGTCACCACAATTGATGTTTTTCAGAACGAAGAAACATCATTTTGAAACTCGAAACATCATCAGCTTTTTACGATTGAGACTGAAAATTAATTGACAAAATTCACCCGATGTCGATCATGGATTTATAGTATTATCATTAGTATTTACAGTATCATTAGTCAAGCCTGACAAAAAAATATTACTATTTTAAATGTTGCGCATCAAATAGTGATGAGACATTTTTCATTTTAAATTGGTAATCACATTTTTAAACTACGCTGCAAGTTTGAATATCTTATCAAATATCCATGAGGAATGGTATGCCCTTGAAATTTCAGACTCAATCAGACGTCACCCCAAAGGTTCCCCCGACAACTTTGGAGCACCTCGTCGACTGAAATGATTCAAGGATGTATGGTTGTCGGATCTCGAATCCAAAAAAAAGTATTGCAGTTTCACTTTCGGTGAAACGGGACCCGATAAACTCTTTTCATCTTCATTCAATTCATTCAGTTCATCCTCTACCATCATCATAGGATACGAAGTTTTTTGCCAACACAATATAGCAGACCCTGTATCTTGGAAATGATGTTTGCTCAGACGGACTTTGAGCGACGTCTTGTTTCTTACATTATGAGGGCTAGTTATCAGAGAGGTGAAGGATATGTTTACATTCTCCAATGTCATTTATCTATTTTGAAATATTGGCATGAACGTAACCAATAAAACTAATGCATTCTCTGGTAACATCCAATACAGGATGTTTTGAAAATGGGAGACATCACTTTCTGGGAATTAGGTGACAATTTTCAAACACATAATGATATCTAACGAAGATGGAATTTGCAGAACGAGTCGATGGCGAGTGCTGTCACATATCAATGAGTGATACTATTATTGAGTAATACCCATATTAGGTATGAGTTTAATACTACACTTTATCTATCTGCAAGTCAAGTTCAGATTCGTCACTTCGTGACTGGGATTTATCACTTGACTGCAGGTTGTTCAATAATAGAACATAATAAGAAAAACTAATAATAGTCCTGGAAATACAAAAAGTCACAAAATGAAACAATATCGATTTTTTTTTTGGTATCATTCGCAAGTGTTTTTTGAATATTTTGGATTTTGACGATTATTTGATGTTAATATATTGAACAATTTGATGTGCGCCCTCGGTGGAATTCACCTTAATTTTTATTTCTTTGGCCTTTTTTAAAACTATTTCTTCATAGACTGCGTCTGAGTTTGTTGGTGACATTTGATTCAATACTTGTCTCTCATATAAAGACTTCGACTATTGTGCTAACAGTCTACCTGAGATTCTACCTATGAACTTGACAGAAATCATCGTGTTTTTCAAAATGAGCGACAACATTCAGAATCAAATGGCCGACTTGTGGAGTTGATGGTGAGTTTGTTTACGTGTATTTTGAAGTTTACTATGTGTGATTTTTATAGTTCTGTCAATTGTATCGATACAATCTGTATCAATTATCTAAATCTGCACATATTGCTCCTATCATTAGACGTGTTAGTATTCCAGTGTTTGTTTCATCGTTGGACTCATTTAACCTGATTTTAATTTCTTCTGTTCGAGAGTTTTCACAAACTATATTCACGTTGTGACTCTTCTTTGATCTGCAAATGTTGGGGCTGTTCCCCATTATTATTGTTTCAGTGATTGTTTTTTAGTGTGTCAACTATCATTTATTCTGTTCTGTGTGTGAGTTTCTACAAAATATGTTTACTTATAAAAAATATATTGACACAGTTTTCGAGTTCGAATACTACTGTACAGAGTCCCAGCCAACTAGTTTTTTCATTCAGAAGGACAATGGTTAGTTTAAATATGCCCACCAGGTGTCATATTCGTACCGTCAGAAAGTAAACAAAGACAATATTCCAAAAACGATTTGTGGTTCTTCATATTGTGGGTTGAAAAGAAGTCCGGGGACGAAACAGGGAGGAATTCGTAAAATATGGCCAGAATAGCTTGACACGTAAGCGTACGTGTACGTGTACGTGTACAGAAAAAATATCAAGATTTTGAGATATTTGATCTCCAGTCAAGTAAAAATTTCAAAAAAGTCAAAAAAAGGTAAAAGATGTTCAATGAAACGACTCCTAACCTTCCGTAGAATATAGTACACAAGTTTATTGAAATGCAAATCTCAATTGACACAGACAAGGTTGAAGAGGATATTCCATTTCAATTTGAATTTCAAGTTAATACCTACGTATAAAATCAGTTTGTGAAATGGAAATATTGGGTCGTGCATGTTTTGGAGTATGGGTTTTTTGTTATTAATTTTTCGTATCACGAATCGTTCAATTTTGCCCCGACGATACTAAATCAAAAATCATGCTTGAATGCATCACCAATGACCTCTCAAACAATTATGTACAACGTCGATACGGTTATAATGATAACCTTGGATGAACTCAAAACTGCAGATAAAGAAGTGCTCAAAAAGCCCAACTGAGTGACCAAGACTTAAGCTACACAATCTCATTCGACAATGAACAATGAGAAAATATCAAAGTCTAAAAAGTATTTGTTTCAGCTATATTGAATGCGTAGTCGAAGATTTTCAATCAGGTTAATCAAGTCATCCTTGTAAACAATAATTCGATCCGGCTCAGCTCAATAACATTAACGTTCACTGAATAATATATGTCTCGGACTAATTCAAGTCCATCATCAGATTCCATTCTAGTGGAGAATTCACACGAGGAGTGATGAAATTCTGCTCCTCAAATTTTCCTACAGGGTGTTACTCAAAAATAATTAATTAACATAATTCTATGAACTCTTCCGATAACTCGTAGATTCCGAGATGCAAAGGAGTCGGAGTTTCCGTTACTTATTAGAAAAAAAAAAACAGCTATTTCTGTTAAAGTTCAGATTTTTTGCAATTTAAAAATATTTTTTATGATGTAATAAGAATAAGTTCAATTATTCCAGTGGCGTCCAAGAAAGCAACCATGTCATGCCATAAGGTGATGGCAAAAGTACCATACATTGAAAGACTTAGAGGCAAAGCTAACTTGTGAAAAAAGTTCAAATGAATATCTGTCAAAAAATGTCTTTTTAGCGAATTATAGGATGTTCAAGTGTCGGCTACCTGACAACTTTTGTTACCCGTCATATTTTGATAGGATAATTCTTATTTTATCTTTTTTTCAGACAAGTCTGGAAGTATCCACTACTAAATAGTGTTACTTTTGCGTTCGTGCATACGTTTGAATGGACTACATTTTGAGAATCTCCTGTTTTTTTAAACTAAACTACTATTCAAATGAAACTCATTTTGTTGCAATATTTTGATGATTTAAATATATTGTTGTTTTTGGTAATTAGTAAAGAAAAAGTTTATTAAAATCATTCAATAATACCCTGTGTATCAAAACCTTACACTTATATCTTTTGACTTTTTGAAACAATCTTTGCAAGCTCTGTATCTCGAAAAATACATTTTCAGGGAAGAAAATGTTTCTAATGGTTCAATATTTTTGTTGCAAGAAACACATATATCGACTTCTTTACAATATTGATGAAACGGCCTGTATGAATACCCACTGCTAATGAAATTTATATACTTTGTACTTATAGCATATACTTATCTGAACGAACGTAGTGGAGATTTTCATCACATATTTATTTCATTCTTAGAAACAGCTCCTATAGATAGGTAAAACCATGATTATTGTAAACAACACTGACTATGAAAAATGGAATCGAATGGAAAACTAATTGAATTTGAATTCTTACAAAAATAAACATTCAAAATTCAGCTGAAAGATAGAACTTTAGAAAATCGAACAAAAAGTGAAGAAATATTTGAGCAGTTGGGTATATTGACGATAATTCTCTATTCCGAATTGAATGCGGACGAAGTCGTGAGTGAAAAAGCTAGGCTACAATTTTTCAAGACTCTCTGTAATCAGCTAGTACAACCAAGATGATAATTACTTTTCGAAAAAAAAAAAGAACAATAATTTTAATTGACGAATGAAGGAAATATCTGATGCAAACGACAATATAGAATAATGAATAATAATTGTCATAGCAGCAATTCTGAATGCGCGATGAAGTCAACAAGTCTTACATGTTCTAGTAATGCACTTTTTCAAATAATTTAACAATAGGTGTGTCGCAGCTTTAAAAAACGAAACATATTATAAAAATAATGGATTCGAAACATGCAAAATTATTTCTAGTCCGCCCAGAAACTTTGCCACCTTTCCTTTCGTTTGCAACATGCAGTTTTGAAACCTGCCACGCCATTTTCAGCTATCTCGTAGACAGCTGTCACACAGACATGAGCATATGAGCAATGCGGACGAGCCCTAGCCTAAATTTGTTGGTTTTTGGTACATGCTCAAAAGGGCCTCAGTACGAGTCATACGGGCAATGTGTGCGGTCTCAGTTTAAGTTGTGCCTCGCAAACCCGAAGTGAAGTTCACAAAGAGAAAGAAAAAACATTTTCGAATCTTGTTGAGTACCGTCAAATATTATTTCTTGCCTTAATGTGTTTCCACAATGATGTCGATTTTCATATCCAATATCATATTGACCTTGCTTTCCTTATTCATGTTATTGTCCTATAATAAATGTTGAAAAATCTAAAAGTTCATTCAGAAGTAGTAACTTTAGGTTACTTCTCAATTCATGGTATACAATTCGATTCAAACTACATAATTATAGTCTCAATACTTTTTTCTACAGAAATATGCAAAAATATCGCCATCTTCTGGGGAGTTCCAACTATTATGCCATTTAAGTGGGAGGAAGCTAATAGCTTTTTGGCGACACAACAACATCAGTGATTTCAACAGTAACAGTTTGTGATGTACAGGGTATTTCTTTTTTTTTCTCAATTAGACGTCAGCTTTCCATACAAATATTTGATATTTTTCTGAGATATTTGAATGCAATTGATTTGTTCCATTTATTCATGGCCATACTTGATATTATAGTAAATATTTTGAATTCTTTCCGATTTGACTTCGAGTAGGTGCTATTTCTTGTTTACAATCTATGTAGTTCAGATCGATATTTTCATCAATAAGCGATGCCTTGGCAATATACTATCATTCTCAGTGAAGTACCGTTATTATCAATAAACGAAAAATCTCTCATTATAATCTTCAAGTAAACAATAAATTGTCTCTTTTCCTACCGAGTCGCAAGTACACAACATGTTTATTCACAAATTTATTAAGGAATTGAATATACTTCGTCTGGATAGAAGTCGAACCAATTAATAATTATCTTCAACCCATATTGTTTTTGTAGCGTCTTTAGCTCTATAAATGCATTTCTCACTTGAAATTTAGCACCTAACATTTGAAACCCATTTGACAGATGATTGGTGTTATAAAACCATTTAGTTGAGAAGATGGCCAACTTCCAACTTTTAAAAATCTAATTCAAATGGCCATCAATGAAAATAGGAAGAGCGCATGTTATTGGGATGCTTGCGTAATGTTTTGTCCGATTTTGATAAGAATTGTGGTGAGGACAGTTTTTACTGATTTAGGTATATAATGAATACCTCGATGAATACCATGTACATTTTCCTAAAAGTATCAGTATTCACGATTTTAATTGCGCTATGGGCATCATCACTGATATTATTAACTTCGAAACAGGAGATTCGAAATGAACCCCATAAAAACACAGAGGAACCTCTTCTTGTTTCTACGCTATATTTTTTTGGTACATTTCTTCCTCTTCAGTTTTCTAAAAGTAGTTTTTGGCTGTTCAAAACTACCCATCACGGGCCATTATCTATGTTGAAGGTTCATGGATTTCTTCAAATAAGAGATGCGAAATCGAAGCTGCATCGAATCATTGACAAGGCGGGAAAAGAGAATAGAATCCAGATCTTAGAAACCCAGCCAGCCAGCCAACCTACCATAACACATTTCCATCATTTTATGGGCCAATCGGGAACACCAATCCACAGACCAAACGCAAAGTATTTTTTTTTCCTAAAAATATTTGGCAAGTGAACGGCAGTTAGCTGAAGACGGCGTGAAATGTCCGGGCCGAAACGTTGCTAATATGCTCTAACGTCTCTTGACCAATTTCTGCGAATTGAACACGATCTCTCTGTTCCACGTGTAACGGTAGCAACACATCATACTATATGCTATGCGAATCACCACCGGAGGAACAGACAACCATGGGTGGGGGATTTCTACCCTGGTTGGTCTTCCGACTTCTTCTCCTGACTTCTTGCGGCAGCCTTTTCGCGAACAGCTCCAACAAAATGGTCGGCCTTGGTCGAAGCACGAAATCACTTGTTGATTACGCGGCTGATCGCGACTTGGACACAGAATCGACTGTGCGATGCGAGAAATCGAAGGGAATCGACTGGACGGCCTCAAACGAATCGGTCCCCACCAAGATTCCACTATCGCATAAACATGCATAACAAACAAAACGAGAGCCGATAGTAAATTCGACATTATTAGGCCGGGAAATGTTACTCAGAAAGAAGCCACATTGTTTTTAGTTACGGTATTATTGTATACGATGCAAATGCGTGCCCGAATCGCTTGGAAATCCGACCTGTCATGTTTGGAATTCAGCTCCTAAACCCTAAACATAGATCCTATTCAGAGAAGAGTTACTTATTCGGTGATACTACATTAACGAATTCATTGACCTCTCAAGAGCAACGTAGAAAGGTGTGCGATCTCTCTTTCATAGAAAATCGCCTTCCTCCACCATATTGCATTTTCTAATTTCGACCCAGGATCCGATATGGATAACCTTGTAAACTTCCACTTCTACTGACACGAAATTTGCAGTCAGTATAAAAAAATATACTTTTTCATGCTAATTGGTTAAATTTTCCGCCATCTCAAAGTAAAATAGAAAAAAAACTCAGGCCATCATCTAGCAGATATCTTGAGCTATTGACCGAGTTTGGCACCAAGGCCTCCTAGCAAAACTTTCATCATATGGTTTGCCTCTCCAACTATGTCGATTACTATCGAGTTTCCCCGCAAAGGACAGAGGTGCAAGACGAAGACAGGTGGATACTTCAATATTTCAAATGAATTTTCAAATGTGGACATGAAAATTTAGTAGAGTTCAATGCAAAACAGCTATCTACACCACGATTCCATTCATAAGAGAGCTATTCGCCTAGTCGTTGATACTGCACTGACCTGCCCTTTTTCATAGATACTTCCATGGTTCTTTCCAACTTTGCCGACATTATAACTTGTACGTGTTATCCCCCTGTATGTGCATAGGTACATAACGACACCAGAGCGGTTTGAGGAGTGAGGAGTAAGTTGCTTGTCACGTAGGCCACAATCATAATAATGTTTGAATTTTGAATATTTTTCCTGGGATGATACATTTTTGACGAATCATATGAAGAGTGACCAAGTCATCCGCCTCCTTGGGAGAGCCATGTTGAATTTTCGAATCTGACGAAAAAATTGCAATCATTAGTGAAAGATTCCAGGAAAATCGGTCAAGAAGACAACAATACGGCGATAGATAGATCAGAAATAAATAATTAATTCCTCTTTCGACATGAACGAGGGAAACAGTGAATTTTTGTTTTTCTTCACATTAATAAAGTATCAATACCAATAATTGTACTGGTTTCTAAGACAATCAATTTATCTAGCCTACATTATACTTTTTATAAATAGAAATAATAATTGATTCTGGATGAATATTTTAGACGCAACAGCTTCTGAGAATTCATTGAATTAACGAAAAATTATGCCTATTTTCTTGATTAGCCTTATCTCCAATAATTCTTGTTTACTGTTTAATTCTTCCGACCTCATTAGTTGACAAATCATAGACATTTGCTTTAATTTTTTTGAATGAATATCAAAGGGTCATCTTTACGGAAACAAAAGCGATAATTGCTGAAAACTAGGTCAGCATTTTTTGAGTGAATGGAAATAGCATGAACATGTGTATCAAAATGAATATTTTGAACTGTAGTGATCATGTCATGTTATTGCTAAAACAGTACTAGACTATTATGTTTTGGTCACCTGCTATATCAATTTGATTATCCTCAATTTGTTTGCATACAGTTTTTTGAACAATGGATTTCATTCACAGTCAAAAAGAATAGAAAAAAAAATGGTCATCAAAATATCATAATGAAAATTAATAAATGGAAATAGGTTCTTTCGCGACACAACGGAATCAGTTATCACTTGATTTCAAGTGGATTATTGCCGCTATTGTGATATTTATTTACTACAAGGTCAATAATTATTCGTACCTACACGGCGATCCAGTTTGAACCAATATGTTTCTTGTATCATCTGTACTCTATTATGCTATTTGGTATGCTTACTTCACTTGTTTGAAACTTCTAGTGGCGAAGTTACGATAGGTGTTTTTGAGAAAAAAATATATTAAACATTTTTTGACAATAATTTATTTATTTTTCATATTGAAAATGCTATTATGCTATGCCATAAGATGCATCATTTATGTATAAAATAATTTATAGCAGCTCAAACTGCCCAAAATGTGGAAGACTAATGAAAATAATGCATCACAGTTTTGGTGATAAGTGATAATTCAATATAAAACGTGTTTCAATCGCTGAAAAAAACTTTCAGTGGTGGCCAATATATTAGGACATTGTTTTTACAAAATGAAAAACAATATATTTTTTGAAAATTCAATACCCTATAGCTCAGAAACATAATTTTAGGACATGTTTATCAACTGTTTTCCTCTCTAGATAGACAGTAGATAGAAAGCTAATTGAATGAGCTTTGATTGGAAAGTTATGGATGATACCACAGGAATGTGCCCTACCCCCCCCCCCCCCCCCAATAAACCTGTCACAGTTTGTTTTCAATTTATTTCCTTCAAAATAGAGAAAACACTGGTGGAATTTTTAAAATATTCATGTCTCCAACAATAATATTTTCCAAAGTTTATTGATGTACAATGCGAATTGATTCATCCAAACCTGAAACAATTATGGTATTTTTATCTGTGTGTCACCTCAAAATTGGTGAAAACATTGAATAGGTACATCAGAAAATATTTTAAGACAGGTTGAAATATTCTTTACATTGAGTCAAGTACCAGATCAACACTCGAAAGTACGGTGGAAAAAAGCACAAAGATTGTGGAAATCTGGCAAACCAGATACATACAATACAGATATGTAAAAGACAATCTGACAGTGAAGATATTACATACCATGTTCACAGTGAACAGATCGTACCGATAATAAACGTTCTTGTGAACAGAGAAATGTTATGTGCAATTCTGAATCTATGGTTCAATAACATGGAAAAAATTAATTAATCATAGTTTGATATCATAAAGTTTTTCAACGAATTAATAAATAAATGCTCTAATTGGATTCATGCAACTCCATCTATAATGAATATAAGATTTTAATGAATTTTCGATCTGGTGTTCATGCAACGTTAATTAAGAAAATTTACCAGGTTTGGGTTGAAATGTCGGTATCTGAACTGAATGAATTCGTGATAAACTAAAATTGATCATCTACTTCAATATCTATATCTGAATATTTAATATAATATAATTATATCAAACACGCTGAATTGCAACATTTGTTACATCGGAAATGAGCAGGAGTGCCCTATCAATCTATATCACCACCCCTTTATGGACTCTCCTGAACTCGAATCTTTACATCCGTCTGTCGATATATCTTACCGTTTTTGAGATGAAGTGGCAACGGACGGACCTCCGAACAACAATGATCGAAGGGACAGACAGACATAACCGATTTATAGGAGAGCGTCGTCTTTATACAGGTTGATTAGAAAATACTACAAGCTTCAGGAGGCGATTCCTCACAATAATAATAAAAATAATAAATGTTCTTTATTGAATTGAATATACAAATAAGTTCATATATATATATATATATATATATATATATATATATATATATATATATATATATATATATATATATATATATATATATATATATATATATATATATATACATACATACAATTCCTCAATTCAATTCAAATGAATATATGTCCGGAAACACTTTCTAAGATACAGTGTGTTGTAAGTTTTATTTTTATTTTAGTTTTTTTAAATATCTCTCGAAATACCAAATGTGCGATCATCAAAACTACTTACTTGAACGTCCATAATTAAATTCAGTTCATTAATAATCTTGTGGAAAATGCAAAATAATGTTGAAAAATTCAAGATGCATCAATTATCTGATAATCGGCTTGAAAATTTCAAGCAAATATCTAGAAAACAGTTGCTTACAGTGACACCTAACAAGGGTAGCTTATTGACGTTGATATGATAAAGGAATCGATTTTTCTACTGAAGAATGTGCAACAAGTACGAACGTTCAAAAAAGTTATGAATCCTTAAAAAGACAAAGACATGACGCCCCCCTTCGAGTAAGAGCGATAATAACATTAGGTTGAGTATGATACCTCAAAAAACTTCTCGATACAAATTTTCGTGAGCACAGTATTTCGACATTAATTAAAAAAAATGAAAATAAAAATGAAACTTTTATACACTGTGTCTTGAAAATGAAGCGTTTTGGGACATATATTTATTTGAACAATTCATATAAGAACTGAGGAATCACCTCCTGGAAGTACTTTTGAATCACCCTGTATATATTTAGAGTCTTCAATAACCTCAAATGAATAAAACAAAACCAAACACAATCCAAATTAGCAAAATATCGTGAAAGCCGTCAGATATGTGGAATTTGGCCATATCTGTCTAGCAAGTTGATGATCGAGTTGGACACATGGGCTGTATGGCCTTCATGGAAGAAGTGAATAGTTGAATGTTGGCCAACTTTCTTCATTTTTCAATTTTCATTCGGAAGTTGGAGTTTTTGCTTGCATGAATCCACCTTCACATTGTTGGTATTGTGTCTATCGTCCAAAAAGCGATGGGATTCCTTATGTTCAGTTTTTGTCATTACATCATGTGCATTTCATTCATTAGCACTGACATTTGCTCCGAACGCATTGAGGGTATGAAACGTTATATATTCGCCTAGACTACCTAGAGGCTGAATCAATAACAGAAAAATTACCCACAACGTGTTCTTAGCGAATATCGAATTCCATGACTTGTTGTTGGTATAAATTTCGGTCATTTAAAAAATTCGTCAATTGTATCAATAAGCAACTCGATAAGCGAAAAGTATTGATATATTGATATCTTGAATATCGTCATTTGACATTGATATTATATAGATATTGTCTCCAAGACCTAGTTCCAACAAGTGCGCTGACCACTTTTTCAATTAACAATTTATTTTAGACCTTAAAACAGTTACAATAAACTGTTACCGAGGCTTTGTAGATTGAAAATTAATAACCAAAATTAAAGAATGATTCTGAATTTTCTACTGACTGCAGGTCCCAAAAACCTTTAAAAAAACTAAATGTTCTAGTTTAATGTCATCTTCATTTGATTATCTTCCGATACCTTTTATGTTTTTTGAGATTATAAATCACTTTCTTGTTATGTCTCTTCAGTGCTTCTCTAAGAATAATACTGTAAATTTCTATAAATTGGAGAATCTTGTCTGATTTTTGTTCTAAAAATACTGTTTTTAGGGTGTATTTACTTTTTTGATGTAGTTGTGATATTGATTGTTTTGTTTCAGTCAAATTAATTAACTTTGTATGTTATATTTATATCAATTCTACTCTAGTTTTCTGAAGTCACTAATTCTAAAGAAACGGGCTCTTCACTAGGTACATAAAAGTTCATCTCAAATAAAGTTTCAACTGTTTTGTTTTGGGGTCTTTGGATATGATGCAGTTGTTCTTTACTTGTATTGTCCCTACAAGACAACAAATATGGACGTGTGGTTCAATGAAACTGTTTTACAAAAGTTGTCTTGACTTCTTATCAAACGTCCTTTTTTTTTAAATTTCCCTGTGAAGCATTAAACTGTGACCAGACCACTGAACTTACCGTCCTTGATGAGGTCATCCAAGTCCATTAAATTTTCTAGATTCTCCAAGATGTGGGAGGCGATCTCGGCCTTGGTCTCGCACGCCGCCAAATCGGCGTCAAACTTGACGTCATCGTACTGATGCAGCACGTCAAAGGGTGTCGTCTGGTAGAGCGTCGCGACGTCGAGTAGCGACGCCTCATCGCATGAGAGCGGTGAGGCGGGCTCCTCCTTCCAGATTAGAGCGGAGCTCATGTTCGGAGGGGGCGGAAAAGATTTCTTTGGGGGGTTGTGATGCGGTGGGCTGGACCGGAACGGCTAGCGAAAGGGAGGCCATGGCGGCGCTGCATAGACGGAAAAAAAATGATAGTTTTATCCATGGTCCTGCGTTGGGCGCCAAATCAATTGCTGCACTGAATAAATGTAAATGTCGATTCAATTTGTAAAAAATTTGAGGTATCCTGTCAATCCCATTTTCGAACGGCACATCTTGACTTCCTTGTGAGCAGGGTGACAACTGGACAAAACTTTGTCTAATTTATCCAACCCAGAGAAATTCATTCCAGAGTGGGAAAAATCAAAGCATCAAAAGAAGAAATAAAATGCTGAAGATGATTAGGACCATTTATTCTCATTCACAAAAGAATTAGCATCATTATGAATGAACGAAAACAACAAAAAATGAACTGAAAAATTACTTCATTTCTATAAAAACAATAATCCTAATTATTATCATATTGTGGTTCACATCCCCATTACCAAAAAATGATACACACGAATAATCTTTGCCATGGATATTTATCTCAAAATGAAAACATAACCTGACATTACACATACATTAAACAAAAACATGCTCAATGTATTTTGACCATTTTAACGAATTATGCAATTTGTTCCTTATTTCTTAACATTTTTCTTCATTTCTTAGATCAACTCGAAAAATGAACACAATGGCCACAATATTTCTTGTTTGACATCCTAACGAATATGCTGCGAGTCCGACTCTGCACCTGTTCCCATTGCAATCCACATTCACCGATTTCACAATCATTTATACACATAGTAATTGCGCAGAAAGAAATTTGAGTTGTATGAAAGAAGCTATCAGTGGCGGAACTATCGATAAGCAACTAAGAGCAAACCTTAGAAGGCCCGGTCGCAAGAGCCTTATTATTTAATCATGCCAAATAATTTGCACACTCTTCTATCATAGAATATTTATATATATATATATATATATAGAATTGATCTCGATATTGCAACTATAATTGAAAGCAACCTTAGAGCACAGCATAAGGATTATATAAAATAATATATAATATATTCATATAGAGTATTCATCCAAAATCTGTCCTGTATTCGTCTACCTTTTTAATTTTGCCATGAAAGATATTGCCTATACGTCATCTTCGTACAAATCAGGTGGTGCCAAACTAATAGCACCAAAGCAATCTGAGGAATTTGTAATTATGAATATCTTATTTCACAATGTTAATATACTCGAGTTGTGCATGATCACTTATCACGAATTTTTGGGCAATCTATAAAAGACCCATATTTTCAAGTGTAGATTTATGAATCTCTGTTTAGTTTCTGCTTACGGGTCCTGAGTGCTCTTGCTCCGCCACTGTAAAATATAGCATAAATAAGTCGCAAATTTATCGTTTATCTCTTAGAAATGCAAAGTGCAATCAACAGATGAACAGATAACACACGCACCAAGTGCAACGTTTGAACAGCAATATGGTTTCACGTTTGTTATATCTGAACGTTTTTATAGTTCAATGAAACGCTTCAAAATGAATGAATTCACTACTTACAGCATGTTACTTGACTGTCGTGGCACACTTGCGTGTGCGAAACTTTGGGCGGCTAGTACCCCATTTTTCCCGTATAGCTGGACAGGAAATTAATACAAACACACTTTTAGCTCAACATGGACGACAAGAATATGTGAGCTGTGAGCAGGCGCGCCTTGCTAGAGAAATTTTTCATGGCGCAAGCGCGTTGTTCTTTGGTGCTCGTAGAAATGTGCTAGCATAGAATAATTGTGCTAGATTTCAAGACTTAAATGTATTTAGCTCATGGCGAAAGCACAGATTACCCTATCTAGATAGGTGATCCCGGAAAGTCACATAATAATAAAAGTTATTGTTCCAAGAATCTTCATGACTTTTCTGATATGACAGCATACTCATTTTCTGACAGTTGACGGTTGTGTTATATTTCTAATTTCTATATTTAAAATATTTATGATTTTCATGAAAACTTCTTTCATTGAATAATGATTTGTTGCATATTGACGACTATTACTAACTGAGAAATGTCTGAAAGCGAAGAGGAAAACTTCTGTTACTTTGGGAAACCACTAGATCCATATGATGAAGGTAAGTAAAGAGTCTGCAACAACCGTTACCTCTTTTTATGCATTCCCCCTTTGTAGACGCCTTCCCTAAACGACGGCCCATCACCGTCGAAGAGCAAATCGCGACGGACGCTCAGGGCCGCCGCAGGTTCCATGGTGCCTTTACCGGAGGCTTCTCTGCTGGGTTCTTCAATACAGTTGGATCACTGGAGGGCTGGACTCCCAGCGAATTTAAGAGTACTCGACAGGAGAAAGCAATAGGAGTGATGCAAAGACCTGAAGATTTCATGGATGATGAAGATCTTGGTGAATATGGTATAGCCCCCCAAGTGGTCAGAGCTACCAAGGATTATTCTACATCAAAGAAAAGGAGGAAGCAGGTATATTACTAGTTCAAGACCGAAACTATTTTTTTTTCATTCCACCATATAAATTCCAGTGTCTGATTTTTGTCTGAGTATTTCAATGGTTTTGATGAATTTCTTTAAGGTCTTTGCTGAAGGTCCTATTCCTGGTCAACCAGTCTTGGAAACTCTATTGACAAGTGGCAATGAGACAGTGGGGTACATTCTATTGAAGAACATTGGGCTGAAGGAAAAGATTGAGACACATATAGATGAAGTCAACTCTAGTACAAAGATTTATGGTTGTCAAATGCCTGTCCAATGTAGGATACCGCAAAAAATTGAAAACAAACAGTATCATATACCTGATATCTACAGGGCATGTCTGGAGAATCCCAAGGCTAATACTTTTGGTCTGGACTATAAGGGACTTGATAGGTCACATGTGAATCTTTTCAAGAACTCCAACTTGGTGGTAAGTATATGTACTGAAGATATATTTGATACATTTCTACTTTCTCCAATTGTTGAAAGAATTGGATGTTAATTTGATGATTGTTGAGCTGTAGTTTAAATTTATCAATTATAATAATATTTTTTATCAACCATTATTGAAATCAATGTGAATACCAAATCAAAAAAAATATGTTTGGGTAATGTATTGTATGTATGTAGTATATGTATTGTATGTATTTTATAGGTATGAAAGTAAAATCTTGAATTTTAATTGAATCCAACAGAATTCAACTCATTATTTGACCTGATACAGTCTCATTTCTTTGATCATGAATGTCATGAAAAAAAAAATGTCTTCAGTTCAGGATTTTGGTCCCTTCAAAATCCAAATTTTCACATCATCATTGAAAGAATAGGAATGTGCACATAGCTGATTAGATCAATATTTGACAAAACTCTGGCTTCCAGTTTAGTGTTTTCATCACTTCAAACACAACATTTTGATGAACTCCACCTTCATGATAAATTGAAAATTTTTTATTGATAATTTGGTTAAACAAATCACACTCAAAATTTTGTTTCGACTTTCGACAAAACTCTGGCTGTCAATCAAGATTATCATCACTTCACAGGTAAGGGATAGAAATAACAAAAAGTTTTCTATCGGCGGCCAAGCTTTTGGAGTCGGAGCTTTCGAAGATGAGGACGATGATATCTACATGCGCGAAGACATGAGCAATTATGACCATGAACTGGTAAAGGAAAAGAACTCAACAAATGTTGAACAACAGCACAGCAATCTGGTATTTGGGATGTTCAAGCAGACAAAAAACACACTTGTTTTCAAAAAAGTCTACCCACCACCAACAATTCCCCACAGTTTCATTGGTAAGAATAATATTTATAGGATTTTATTGACCTCATTTTGATGCAACACTGAGGTCATCAAATATCTGCCCATTGATTACAGTGTTTTTTTACTCTATTTTCTCGCAATGCTCACATTGTGTATTTTCACATTGTTCTCGTTGTAGGCAAGCACAAAGTGAGAAAGTCAAGGTTTGAGCCTG
Source organism: Gastrophysa polygoni (assembly GCA_963576655.1). Taxonomy (NCBI): domain Eukaryota; kingdom Metazoa; phylum Arthropoda; class Insecta; order Coleoptera; family Chrysomelidae; genus Gastrophysa; species Gastrophysa polygoni. The sequence goes on from OY755083.1 coordinate 40,626,625, forward strand.
AGGCAGAAACAATTGAAAACGTTGACAGAGCTAGTATTAATCCTAATATAAGAGCTAAATATTTGGGAGAAGAAACTTCGGAAGTTTATACGCCTTCTCGGCCTGCCAAAGAGAAAGAATTGCCCAAGAAAGCACAAGAAGTCAAAGAGAATGAAGCTTCAACTGCTTTCAGTTTAGTTTCCCTGATGTCTGATAGGTAAGGAAATAATTGTTTCTTATTTTCTTTAGATAGTGACTTGAAAATGAAATCAGGACACTTGGGAATTTCATTTTATTTCAAATACATGGTTGTAGCTTCCATACATATAAATCTATTTGAAAAGTCTTTACTCATTCTACTAACTTTAGGAAAAATAGAATAGATTAGAAAAAAATATTTATTGCGTTCATATAAGTACAATACAGTATATGGCGCAAATGGTGACATTCGTATTAACGTTCTTCCATGCCACCAGAACTCTAACTTTAAATAATCTGTATAAAAATATATAATTACATAAATATGACAAAAAAAACAGACGTATACCAAAGTGATTGAAATAAACAGAATGTACTTGTAGAATAACCTATCATTCGTCTGCAATGTAGCTAAATATTTCTTGAGTATCACTTCGAAAATGGATAAAGATTTGCCTTGGATCACTTGAAAATATATGTTTGTGTTCAAGAACTTTGCAGATGTATATTCAAAACAGTTTTCGAATTTCTTAGTTGAATGTTGTGGAATGTTGAATTGCATTGAATTCCTTAGATTCAAGTTATGAAGGTCTTGTCTAGGTATTATCAAGTTGAAGAGTTATTCTGGCTTTTTGAGTGTAAATATTTCATATATGAAAACGCCAAACAACAATATGTATCTAAATTAAATTTTAAGATGTGAGTTTTGATTATAAATATATGTTATGTGATCGTATTTTCTTATACAGTATACAAACCTAATACAGGAGTTTTGGGCTAATTGCAGTTCACCTCTATACTCGTTGGACAAATAGCTATAGTAAACTTGCACACAGTAATCTATATGTGGGAATAAAAGTGATTCTATTAGCTTGTATTTAATTTGTTCGGTTAATATGAATTTAAACTTATATAAGGATTTCAGTCTCATATAGATCAAGCAAACTTTCTTTGTTACATGATCCTCAAAGCAGAGCTATTCCTGGGTAGCTCTACTCCATTAATGTTCATTGTCATAAAGTTATTCATTTCAATCTTGGATTTCACTGAATTTGTACCAATTATGAGAAAGCTACTTTTCTTAGCATTTGGGGTTAAATAAAATATTCTGGATTAATCTTTATTTACTAGAGATTGACTTGCTCTTGATGGCTTGAATGCTTTCATAATCTGGACATCATCAGCATAAAAATGTCTGGAGCATTGAGTAATTGAATTCTCAAGATCAGCAGTATGAATACTGAATAATGTTGGGCCCAATATACTACCCTGTGGCAAACCATATAAACTGAAAGCTGGGTTCGATTTTTTCCCGTCTATTTCTACAATTTGAATTCTTCCTGTCAAATAACTTCTGAACCATCGACAAACAGGTTCAGAGAAGACAGTATTCCAACTGTGCTTAAAGGAGCTCAATATTCGATAGATCAAATGCTTTACTATACTCTAATAACACCAAACATGTTGTTTCCGATCTATCCATTGCACCTGTTATTTCACATGTAACTTCACTCAGAGCAGTTGTGGTACTATAACCTGTCCTGATTGCTCACAGGGTAGTATATTCTCCTCATTTATATACTTATATACTATTTTTTCCATGATTTTTGAAAAGATTGGCAGAATGTTTATGGGTCGAGAAGGTCATTACAAGTTTTAGGATTTGCAATCTTAGGAAGTGGTTTGATTGAGGACGTTTTCCAAATAGACGGGAATTCACTATTACTCAGGCAATCATTGATGACGTTCTCAATGAAATTCATTATGTGAACCAAACTCCATAAAAACATTTCAAAACTTATTTTGTCAATTCCCATGCATTTCGATTTGAGCTGTTTGAATGCATTGTATATATCTGCTTCCCTAACAGTTTTGAAATTCATTGATGATTCTAGATTATATCTTTGATTTCTGTATTGGTTTAGCACTTCATCATCGATGGGGACCGCTAGGCTGCTTACACCACTGAAACATTTGCTAATATTATTTGGATCTTTCAGATGAGCTGGGGTTTTCTAAACAGGGATCAGAATGGACACTCCATTGATTTAATTTTTGCCAGAGTTTCTCAGATTCTTTTCCAATTTTATTCATCGCAAAGTTCATGTATGCTTTTTTCTCCCTGATCGCAAGTGATAAATAACATAACTTTATTCACAGACCATAGAGAACATAACAAATTAAAATACAATAAGTGAATAAAGTGGTAAACGATAAGTGCAAAGCACTTGTTTCGCAAACAAATGGATAAATAAATACAGAAAATACGTATTAAAAAAGGTATAAATGTGTGAAAAATGTACCTATATAAATATAAAATGTAAGTAGTAAAAATGTGGAGTATAAAATAGAAGAGAAGTTTCATAATATACATAAAAAATAAAAATCTCATATACTATATAATAATAACAAGTTATAAAATTCAGTTCAGTTAAAAGTTCATCACATGGATAGGTTACAGCAAGGCAAGCCTTGATAGCGAAAATAAAAACAAACTAGATAGTAAACATTCTGATGTATTGAACTACACTTCACTATAGTCTATTATTATCGGAATATATGATTAAGCCAATTAAATAGTTCTTTAGATCCAGATAGTATAACTCATAAATACTGTCTGTAGTATAACTTATGTTCTTGATTCTGAGTCTGTTTATATTTGTTGAATGCTTTTTTCTTCAGACTGATCATACATTTCATAGTATCTGTTATCAAACATACTGTTTTGAGTGGTGCATGAATGTCGAACACATAATTTAAATTGTGATTAAGTATATTGATTCTGTCATCGACATTTTTGCATTGTAAAATTTCGTCAAAATTGATGCTTTCCATGTGGATATTGAAGAGCTCCAAGTTGAAATTTCGAAAATTTCTATGAGTAATAGTTTTCATTTACTTCTATGCTTTTATCGAGACAAATTACATCGATTAACTTACTGTTCTGGATACTCTTGTTGGTTCCGTAATAACTTGTTTCAAGTTGAAACATGTTAGTAATTGCTCCAAGTACATTTTGTCACAGGTTTGTTCAAAAAAATTAATGTTGAGGTCACCTAACAATATTGTGTGATCAAATTGTAAAGAAATTGTACTTAATACATTCTCTAACCCTGTCAATTTTCTGTATTTATTGTTATATTCATTGTTATGTCTAATCATAATCATTATTATATCCAAAGTGCCACATGGAGAAAAGAAAATTTTTGGAGTATCTGCAGGTTGAAGGACTAATATCATAAGTTGCACAAATAAATATATCATCTTGTGACCTTTTTTTAGCTCATTTGAAGTGGAATCAATGAAATCTGTTCCTTCAATAATTCATAAATGAAGTTACGTGAATGTGCAATTGGCGAAGGCGCAAAATGTTTATTTTCGATAAAAAGATATATTTAGACTTTTCCATTTCACCGATTCTATTTTTCTTTCACGTGATAGTTACTTGCATCAGGATTTTCATATCCATAGTCAGAACTCAAGAAGAGCAAAATTGCTGTTGACCAGGTGTCTAATGATTTCTGATTGAATTTGCACTGACCAATAACTGTTTGGTATCCACAGAATCAATATGATGGATGACAGGCTAGGAGAATAAGCTTTGAATCTTAGTGAAGAACTTTTGAATAAATTTAAATGTATGGAAGCGAACTAAAGTTTCATGTATCCCGTTTTTTTTTACCATTTTATTTGTCTTTTTTTCTCATAGCAAGTTCCAAGACCAGGATCTGTAGAATCTTTTTCTTTCTGAACTAGTGAACTACTTTTAGGTTTGTCTCTGCTTCTGTGAAAGAAGAAGTGAGTTGCATCTTAGAGCCAGTGCAGAAGAGTGAAACAACTCACGGCACCAAAGACATGAGAGTTGCTGCCAAGATGAAGATGTTCGGGAGGTTGACGCGAGTGACAGATGACTGGCACCCATGCTCTTGTTTGTGTAAGAGATTCAACGTGCCTGAACCATTCATGAGGTGAGTGAAATTTTGTGAGTAATAATCGAAAATGTCAATGAGAAAAAAAAATCATTTTATTATCATTTATTTATATTATTGATACTGTGTACTTTTTCCTTCAAGAATAGCCCTGTGAATCCACCAGATATTCCTAAAAATGGACCCTCGGAATATTTTATGAATTTTTTCTATTCTGTAAATTGCTGCAGTTCTAATTGTTTTTGGAAGTTTTGATTTTTAAGACAATTGGAACTGAAGTCATTTCAATGAGAAAGAACTTTTCTAACTACAATCTCAATCACAACTGTTGAACGATTTTGCTTAGGTTTCGTTGGTTATATTCTTCATTATCATAGAGTAGCCCTATGAATCGTCAGAAAGTGACATTCCTACTTCCCACTTTTTGCTATACCTGCTTGAGATATAAAAGAAAATCTTATACTTATAATGGGTGTCCCTCCTGGAACTGAATCGATCAATACATGGAAAACTATAAGTAGGGCGAATTTGAATATTTGGTGGTATACTACTGTTGATGAGGGCAGTTTGGCTAAAATATTCTCAAGATGCTGGCATTTTCGGTTGCACTGGAAGTTGATATCAACATGCTCAATTCAAATTGAACACCCTATATATTCCATCTACCCTAGTCGTTTTCGACATATTTTGTATTTTATATTGAAAATGACGTTTGCAGGCCTTTACATGTCTATCAATTTCTCCTATATGAAACCTTCAGTTATTCCATTGGGTTAGGTTTCTTTATAGAAAATCTTCTCCAGGGTACTGGTATTTTGATAATGGATAAATACAGGGTGATCAGAAATTAACAATGAGAATTACTTGAAAATCATTAAAAGACATTCTTTTCAAATGGAAACCCAATATTTTCATATAACAAAAAAATGAATTTCCATCAGTTGACGATATCCTACAAGAAAACATTCTTCCAAATCTAGTATAAATGTTAGATGAGTTTTCAAATCAACTTCCATGTTATGATAATTAAAATAATACCTCAAATGTCTATTCAAATTTTTGTAGCAGGACTGAAGAAAAAAATAGAAAGAGAACTAAAAATCTGATTTTTGAAAGTCAAAAAAATATAGAAGAAGATATTGATACATTCAAACCTGGAGTTACACCAAGTGCGTCAGAAACCAAGGAAGAAGAACATTCTGAATTCCTGAGTAAGACTTCATTGACATGTCCAGAAACATGCACAGAAGCTGAAATAAAAACAGAACAACCTAAAACTGATAAGAACCTAGTTGAACCTGAACTGGATGAGGTATCGAGTCCCAAAGATATCACTGATAGAATAGGTATAGAAGATAAAACAGATCTCTTCAAAGCTGTCTTTTTGAGCAGCAGTGAATCAGAAGATGAAGAAGAAGAAGCAGCAGCAAGAGAGAAATCAGAGAGAGAGAAAACTGATGAGTTGAAAGAATCTCTTCTGGATGACCAACTGATACCAAAAATCAAACCTCTGAAGGAAGGCATTCTGTCCAACCTCAATTTTCACCCGTTCAGTTTACCAAAACCAGAACTCAAAGAACCCTCTGTAAAGGTAGCTGCAAGTGTAGAAAGCACCTCTTGTGTTTCAGATGAGAAAATTTCAGATTCTTACGGCCCTCAGTTGCCTAAGGAAAAATTGTTCGGAAAGAGGTTGGAAAATCTCGAAAGTTCAGAAGATAGTGATGATGAATGGGTTGAGAAAGACAGTAAAGAGAAAAAGAAAAGAAGCAAACATAAAAAGAAGAATAAGAAAAAAGATAAACATAAGAAGGATAAGAAAAAGAAGAAATGAACTTATTTACAGTAAGAGGTGAACTAGGAATATTTGAAGCTGTATTGGTGTTGTTGATGAGTCTGTGATATTAAAAAGAGTTAGATAAAATATTTTGAACAAATCCGATTTTTTTCACCCTGGTTCCCACTTGTGGCGACTCCGCCACTGTAATGTTGGAATTCCTATCCACCTTTCGGACAGCTTGCCGACAGGGCGCAGGTAGCGAAACCAGAGCAGCTACCAAGGCAGTCCGTCTAGAGACATTATCGTGTACTGTTGTTTTATCATCGTAGTGTGTGTATGTTCAATTCATGTCGAAATATATTTTATATTAGTGTGGATTATTGCTTTTCTGCATCCAGCATTCGATCCCCACACACTCACTAACCCATATATACTTACTCAAAAACCAATTGTTTGTTAATTGGCACAAATAATCAAAATTTCTAATCACTAGTGTTTCCATTTTGTGGTCAAATAACTTTTCAGACAAAAAACTGTTTTCATCATCATAAAAATATGAATCAATATGTCCATCAATCATTATCTTTATTCAGGTCAATATCATCAAATATCACTCATTTCATTATCAATTACAGATAACATCTCACTTCTTCAGGATACTATCTATCCATAGATTCAGTTTGTCCTCATCCTGTAGTCCAACTAACCTCTCTTTGACTTTCCCATTTTCGAATACTACTAGCGCAGGTATTGTACTTACCTAAAAAGTGTCTGTACAAGTAATTGAGGAGAAGTGAGGAATCGAAGTTTGAGAAAGGAACATTAAAAATCTGATACACTCAACTGAGTGAAATCAACTTGAGGGCGATTTCTCACCTCATATTTAGCTGCCAATTCACCTAAATCGTCTATATCTACTTTAGCAAGTGATATTTGCCCTTTTCTTTGAGCCATCACATTTTGCAGCCTTGGTTCCAAAGCTTTACAAGGGCCGCACCAACTGGAAAGCAAATGATTATTCAAAAGCAAAATAGATTGTGAATGAAGGATATTACTTGGCAAAGAAATCCACAATGATTGTTTCTTTGCTATTTTCCACTTTTTCTGAAAAGTCCTTGTCATCCTGAACCTTGAAGGAACCATAGAGATGATGTGAGGACCCGATGGATCTTAGAGCTGGAATAATCAAAGAAATCCTTCTCTGGACTGAGGGGCGGAATAATGAGTTCATGATAAATACAATTAATTTATTACTACGCGCTAGAATATTAAATTTTTTTTATGAATGGGGATCGATGGATTTATTTCTAACATAAAACAGTAATTCAGTCTTCAGGGTCATGTGTCATTAAGCATAGACAATAATTTTGTGGATATAGAATTCTTATATCTATGGACAAGACAATTCTGTGTCACACAAAACCGAAATCGTGTACAAAACGTATAGAACGTATCAGTGTTACTAGCTGCCAAAGCTAACTGAATTTCCAAACATAAATTTACTCTTTCCTTACACGATCGGCTTGTTTGGTACTAATGTGAAATGGGCTGCCAAAAGCTAACTGCCTAAATTTCCGAGCACACCCGATCGATCTGGAAATGGTGTGTATCCCCGCTTTGAGTAACCGTAAAAGGAGAATATGATTTGCATATTTCTATCCAGCCTCCAATGTAATGAATGAGAGGAATAAATGAAAAACAGATTGATCGAACAGTTATATACATCAAAAGCAGATTTAGATTGATATTGATAAATTGTATCCATGTACCGATTCCACTGAAGCGTCCTAGCGATATATTTGTTTAAAATGATTTCATATGAGGAGATGATATTTTATTTGATTTTGAGAGATCGTAGGAATTTCCACACTAAAAAATGTTATGACAATTCTTTTCATAAATTTCGCAAACGATGACTGTGTCAAGACGACACTTCACCCTGATAGAAAATAATTCCTCATCAAATAGGCTGGTAGCCTCTACACGCAGAACATGGAGTCTTCGAAATTATTTATTTATTTCCGAAACATTCACAAGAAACTGCATCGAGCTTTCTGGGTCAGGAATGTAGCTGAATATGTCAAAAATCACCCTAAATGAAAATAATTTCCTTGCCAATAATTAATTTCGAAATTTCTTTCTTTTCCCCTGTGTATAGATGAGTCTACCATCCCATTTGGCACGGAATTATTTTCATTCAGGGTGAACTGCCGTCTTGGCTGTCGTTCGCGGAAGTCGTAAGAAAAATAATAAACCTTTTTTTTTTCGTGGAAACTCTTTATTTGGACACTACTTAGCTCACTTCATTCCTTCCTAATATTTAGCTGACAATGGATATACCATTGATGTAATAAACTAGCTAGTTCATTACATCAATGATATACCTAATCAATCCAAATCTGCTTCCGATATTAATCTGTTTTTCATTTTCTTTTATTCTTTACTTACTTCATTTGATGAAAATCACGAAAATATACAAAAAAAAAATAAAACAGTCAGTATCATTTGAATCAGCAATTGTGCTGGTGTTGGAACATAACATAATTGAATAAAACGGCATTGAATTCATCTATGTATATCAATTTTAACAATACATATATAAAATCTAATTCCAGGTAACAAGAAAACAATACAATATACAAGTGTTTTAAATAGTTACTCATACACAATCACATATTACGAGCACTTATAGATGAATGATCAATTCTCTCATTCGGTTCGTTCGGTACATTGGAAGTGAACAACAATATGCAATTCATTTCCTTTTCCTTTTACGTTTCCCTAAAGGAGGGATACACGCCACTGCACAAATTGATCGGGTGTGTTCGGAAATTTAGGCAGTCAGCTTTTGGCAGCCCACTTCTCATTTGTTCTCTACGGTGCTCCAAGCCACAAACCAAACAGTCTTCTCCGATATGATCTGTGCAGTCCATAGAAAACAGTGAGTGTTTTTTTATGGTGCAGTCTTCTGTGCACATACAGCCACAAAAGTTGTAAACATCAGCGTGACACCTTTAAAGGTTATGTTTCCTAAACGATTTGATTCGGATCAGTTTTTAAGATAATTTTTTCGAATTTGTGTACATTAGTGCCAATATTTTAGTTCCAATTATTCGATTTTTTGGTACTTAACTCATGTCGAGAAAGATTTTTGATTCGATGAAGTACTAGAAGTAGCAGGTTTTACCGGTAATTGATTTTTTATTGATAATTTTAACACTACCAAGTAATGGAACCCAGTTTAGTAGATTTTTCCATTATTAAACAAAAAATTATAAACACAGAGTGAGTATTGTTGATATATAAACGTCTCCACAGCATTTACTATTTTTTCATTGCAGTGAAGTACTTCACATGTATGTAGATAATGATTTGAAACTCAAGAAAGCCCAGGCAGTTAACAATAACCTTAAAGCCAAATTTGATCAGGCTACTGCAAGTCTGAACCGACTTCAGTTGGAAAATGAAAGGTATACTTTCACCTCAGAATCCACAAAGTCAAAATTTGATGATCTGCAGTCAGAAAACCAACAGCTGATGGAACAAAAATCTATACTGGAGAAGAAATATAGCAGTCTTCTGGTAGATTCCCAGTCTACAATTCTGGAACTTCAAGATGAATTGAAAATGATCAAAGATTTGACTACTAGTGCAGAACAATTATCTTCACCATCACCGAAGAGAAAAAGTGCTGGAGAAAATATTTCTTTCAAAGAGTTGGAAGTGAAATTTAAAAAGGTGCATGAAAATGAAAAGAAGCTTAAAGAGGATAATGAAAAATTGCTTTTAGAAAACAAGCATATTATGGAAGAAAACATTAAGGTCAAAACTAACCATTCCAGAATGGTTGCTTTCTTACAGCTCGAGAAAAGCAGGGTAGATCATGAAAACAGACAATTACGCTTACAGGTGAGTGAAATTGAAGTGAAAAGCATGCAAGAGTATATTTCTCACTTGATCTTGAGTATTTTTTAAAAAGCAAGTACCAACACTTAATATGAAATAACAAATCTTTGAAGATTCAGTGAAAACATTTTCATTCTCTCACTTGTAAAATATCATCAATTGAATAAAATAATAACTTTCATTTGTTATCAGAAAAACATTACATGAATACAGACAATTATGCTTACAGGTGAGTGAAATTGAAGTGAAAAGCATGCAAGAGTATATTTTTCACATGATCTTGAGTATTTCTAGAAAAGCAAGTACCAACACTTAATATGAAAGAACAAATCTGTGAAGTTTCAGTGAAAACATTTTCATTCTCTCACTTGTAAAATGTCATCATTTGAATAAAATAATAACTTTCATTTGTTATCAGAAAAACATTACAATCTCAAAGTTCAATTTTTGTTCTTAAAAATTCTATATAAATATTATTTGTATTATTATTACATTCATTCAATACTAGCATTATTTTGTTTTTGAGCATAGACCATACAGGGTTGACCAAGTTGGAGCAAAGTTGCGCCATTTGATGCTCAAAATATCCAGAATCAATATCCGGAGATATCAGAAATTCTGCAGAATTGTTTTAATTTTTTCCTGTTTATTTGGAAAGTTATTCTGAAATGAATCATCTGTCACTTCTTATTGAATTGAAAATCTCATGTTTCTCTTTTGAGCGTCCATTATCAACTTTATTTTTTATATAACAGTATTGTATTTATTATTTTATACTCAATCAATTCGATCTTCTTTTGATGGTGTTCTACATTAATGGATAAAATCAATTCTTCATTTTAAATTATTTGTTGGAAGATATTTATCAATGACCCAATGAAACACAACTTGAGTAGGTAAACAAAGTACATATGGAAAAATTAAACTGAAAGTATGAGATATTTTTGATTTCCTCAAAAGTTTATATTTCTTATGTTTTTTATATTGAATATATTTCAGTTATTGATTTGTTATTTTCCTAATACAGTTGTGCTCTCTCCATTTGAAAATATTATTGATTAGAAGCAGTTTTATTATTATCTTTGTTGGCTTCATGAATCTGATATTTTGTAAAAAAAAATCAAAGTTGATAATGGCCGCTGAAAGTATGAACGTCGGATATCAATGATTATATTTTGTAGGAGAAAAATTGACATTGATGATATATTTATATATATTTATATATATATATATATTTCAAAATATCTATTTAAATGAAGTGAGGAAAAAATGAAAACAATTTTGGAGAATTTGGTTTCAATGGGGCAATTTTGCGCCAATTCCGACCACATTTATTGAGATCTCCATACTTAGCAAGAAGTTTGTAACAGCCTGTAGATGTGATTACATTTTTTCTATGAAAATATCATTGACTTTCATATATTAGGAAACTTCTTCTAACACAACAGCCATATCAGTGGCTTGTAGAGATAATACAAACGATGTATATTCACAATTGAAAATTAAGCATTTATCATCATTTAGTCATTTATTTTATTTTGATCACCTGTTTCCCATTATCATTCATAATTTTTTCAATACTGTCTGTAAGTTCTTCGAGGAGGTGGTACATTCATTTTTCAGCTTTTCAAGGAATTTTCTCTCCTCGTTTCTAAAAAATAGAGTAGAAGTTATTGAAAATTATTGCAATATATTTGTAGTAAGGACAAATTTGACCAATAGAGAATTTCTCTTTTAGGTATCTAAAGGTTTAATTTCAAGCGCAGTGACATTTTGGGGCAGATCCCAAAATCTGTACTTACTACAAATATATTGCAATAATTTTTAATAACTTCTACTCTATTTTTTAGAAACGAGGAGAGAAAATTCCATGAAAAGCTGAAAAATGAATAATTTTATCAACTTTTACTCATCAGGAAAGGCTAGTCATTTCAATATTTTGCAATTCATTGATTGCATAATTCCATTTGAATTTTTTCGCAACTAAATTATTTGATGTGAGCCTTTATATTAAAATTTTCTACTTCATTGAAAAAATTGATAAGAAAGTAAAGTTATTTTGCTTCTTATAATTATTATAATAATATCCTGCACAAATAAGTCGCTGACATTGTTTAAAAACATTTGCAGATCGAATCTGAGAAACAACAACACCACATCATTGAAGAAAAAGATCATGAAATCAGTAATTTAAAAGCTGAAGTGATGATGCTGAGAGAACTGAGAAAACAAATGGAAAATCTCCAGGAACAAAACAAAAAGTTGATGAGTGATCTTTCATACAAAGATGTGGCCTTATGCAACTCCTTGAAGGAAGTACATGTAACTCAGAATGCTTCTTTAGTTCATGCTGAAACTCAAACACATGAAATGGTTTCAGAACCAGAAACTGTTCAATCAAAGTGCAACAGTTTCTGTACAGAACAATTGTCCTTGGATGATATGGAATATAAGGCTGTGGAAGGTATTTTTGAGGAGATGATATTTTCCTCACAAATGGTATCTCCATTGAGAATTCCATCACCGGAAAATTTTGTCTTGGATGATGACTTTCCAGTGCAAGATGCTGAATTTTCAACTAGCATTCCAGATATTATAATCACTCCTTCAACTCCGCTCATAGAGAAGCAGCTGTCGCTTACAGAAATTTCAACCAAGAAGGAAAATTTCGATATGGTACCCAAAGCTGAAATTATTTATAATCTAGAAAATGTTGAAGATCTCTCAGAAAGTGACAAAGACTCAATACCAAATAAAAATTATGGAACAGAAGAGGAAAATATAGCTTCAAGTGTTTCATTAGAAAGCCACAAGAAGTTATCCCAAAACTCAGATTCTGGACATCTGGGTAAAAGTGCAGGTAATCAATTTCATAAGGAAGTTTTAGCTGAAGATGAGAAAACCCTTCTAGCCAAAGACATATACTGTGAACAGATCAAAAATCTAGACAAAGACGAGTCAAAAGATATAGTAGCCAAAGAAAGGAAACTCAGAAAAAGAAGATTCAGAACACCTAGCAGAATCAATAATCTTATGAAACAAAAAAGATTATCAAAACATGCTGTTCTATTGAATAAACGATACTCTTTCAAGAAGAGATTGATGTCGAATAGGTTGAAGACCCAAGATAGTGTCCTCAGAGCTTTACAGGTCTTGAAACGTTCCAAAATTAACTTCACAATTTCAAATGAATCCACTTTACCATTACTAAACCAACACAATTGGTTAAACAATCATTGCAGAGAATCTTCCAACCATGTTCCACCTGCTCCAATTCCAAAAGTGCCCAAAGTAGCAGGAAATCAGTTATTCCAAAAACTGAAGTGCCAATCTCCCTGCTGCAACAAGATGCTAATGCTACTCAGTGGCAAAACTAAAGACCCGGACTTGCACGGTTTCCTTAATGTAAAGAAAGAAGTGGTCACCCCTCCTGATTCCCGAATGACAATTGCCAATCCACAGGACCCTCTGCAATGGCTCAATGAGTCTTTGAAGAAGGAAGTATCGCCTGAAAATCTCCTGGACACACTTGCAGAGTTGGTTAGTAAGAAATTGCAGGTGAACAAGGTTACCAAGAGGAAAAGGAGGAGTACTTCCAACTCAGAGTTTTATTCTGAAACAGAACCTGAAATCGAGAGGCTGTTCCAAGACCCTCAGAATGTGCTGGAAAGAAACAGAATGATGCTTAAGAAAGCCAAATATGATAGAGATAAAGAGTCAACATCAATTACCAGTTTGGAAGAGAATGACATAAAAAATTTGAGTTCACATTCTAGCTTGGGAGAAAACGACATAAAGAATTTGACCTCACATACTATTTTACAAGATGACATTAAAAATGTGAGCTCAGAAACTAGTTTAGAAGATCAAGACATCAAAAATGTGAGCTCTCAAACTAATTTGGGAGAAAACAACATTAAAAATGTGAGCTCACAAACTAGCTTGGAAGAAAAAAACATGGAAAATGTGATCTCACAAAATAGTTCGGAAGAAATCGATATTGAAAATGTGAGCGCACATACTAGTTTTGAAAAGATATCCATTGAAAATGTGAGGTATTCAATTTGTATGGAAGAACACGAAATTGGTAGTGTGATTTTACAAAATAATTCAGAAGAAACCAATATAAAAAATCTGAGCTCACTAACTGAGGGAAACCTTGAAAAAGTTTCAAACCTTTGTCAGACTATCTCAGATCTCAAATCACAAAAGACTCAAGAAAAACATTTGAATTCATCACCAATATCTATTTCAAAGAGTCAAACAAGAAATCTAAGGTTGAAAGGACAAACTCCTGAGAATAATACGAAAATTTCAATGGAATATTTGAACAGCTGTGATTCCTTTGAATTTTCTTTTCATCCTGATATGTTGAGCCCTCTGGGCCATAGTCCTAAGCCAAAGAATTCCCCATCTGCTGTGGAAAATCAAAATGGAATCAGCAGAAAAATAGAGTTGAAAAGTCCATTGGGCTTAGTGGAGACCAAATTATTTTCACCCATAAAACACAAAAGTAATTATAAAAACTTGAGTTCTGAACAGGATCTACATCCGCTTATTTTTTTCAAAAGTCCTACCACAGGGAGTGATTATGATAAAATAATTGAAGACAGGAAAGAAAATCAAATTCAATCATTTGAAGATTCCAAAACAGATCTTTCTGTAGAAAAAGAAAATAACCATCACAACAAAAGGGTAAACTATGATTCCGAAATTCTCGTCAACGGTATTGTTAAACTAGAAAATGGAAATAAATACAAAATAAATTCTGAAATAGATATAGCTGAAAATAAGCTTGATGATTTAATCAGTGATTGTGACAAAAACAACCCAACGAAATCTACATTTATCGTCGAGAAAATTGAAAATAATATAGCTAATAATAATGTAAACTCTGAACTAAAAGAAACTGCAAAATGTATATTGAACTATTCAGATATCACAATATTTGGTGGAGAGAAAACCGAACATGAGTCACCAAGAAAACTGAGTTTGATGAGCAATAATATCGAAGTTACTCCAAATTCAAATACTTGCATAATGAAATTCCTCACAAACGAGAATGAAATGTCAGAGGAAGTCAGTAAATTCGTAAGCAATTTCGACCGAAGTAGAAATACCATCGAATCGGAAACCACTAGCTTGTTGAGACCAGAGCCATCAGCTATTCTCCAAAAATTTTTTGAAGTTCAGGTGAATTCCAAGAAAACAACTACAGATATAATCGATCTACTAGGAGGTATGTCCCATGATGAAGAATATAAGTCATTAGGATTGGACTTACCCAATGTTGATGATGATGAAAATAGGAAGGTATCTAATAAGATTGATAAACAGTTGGACTATTCTCAACCTGCAGAATACTCAGAAACGCCAGTTTTCGATAATGGAAATGAAAAATTCAAACCCCTCAAACTAGATACTCCACTCCATGTTAATCCCAAAAAGGAGGAACTGGTTGATGTTGGGAATATCCAGAGTAATACAGAAGGTGACCCACATTCTCCTCAAGCACCAAAAACAGATGATTTTCCTCAATCTCCAGAACCTTCAGAAGATCAGTTTTCTACCCCCACGGACTTGAAAATCATACCACTTGAGAGAACTGTTGATCTCAAGGTGGAAGCTGTAAATGAACATTCACAGTCTGAAGAATTGGATAGCCCTCAATCTCCATCACCCACTAGAAACCTCTTTCACCTTGAACGCAGCAATGGAGAAGACATCGGGGAAGACTTTGAGGCACTACAAATTCCAAATGTGACAAAAAATATACCCCTCGAGAAAGAATTTACTCAAGCTGATCTTTCTGAACCAGTTAAGGGGAGAACCGGCAGGCACTCTGCAGATCATGATGTAGAACAGTCCAAAAGTAACCTTAAGAGTGACATTAGAGAGGAGCGGACATTGAGGAGCCGAGCAAACAGGGGAACAAGAGTTGAAATATCAACAATGTTGTCTCAATCATTGAAGAATTCTGACCAAGAGCAAATTAAAGAAGAGCATAGTAATAATAATGGAGTTCAAAGGAGCCGAGTAAACAGAGAAACACGGGTAAGAAGATCAACAAGGTTGTCTCAATCATTGCAGAATACTCGAAAAGATCAATTTGAAGATGAACATAGTAATGTTAAAGGACTTGGAAGGAGTCGATTAAACAGAGGAACGCGTGTTGAAAGATTGCAAACATTGCAGAGTTCTCACCAAGATCAAGTTGAAGAGGAACATAGTAATGATAATGGAGTTCAAGAGAGATTGAATCCCCCACTTCCAGTAGATAGTAATAGAAGAAGAGGCAAGGTTTTGTCAAAGGAGTTTTTGGAAAGTGATAGTTCAGATTTTGGTGATGATGCTCAAGGTTCTAAAAAAAAAATATCCAAGTTGACAGAAAAAGTATCCAGAGCCACTAAAACCCATCCCTGTCTATCTCCAATAGATACACCTGCAGTCAAACGGCCCAGAGCCAAACCAATGACGAAGCTCAAATCAAATGTAATGCGACAAATGAAGCTGAAAATGAAGATGTTCAAGACAGATTCTCCAATCACGAGACACAACGAAAACAACTGTGATGTTAAGTATAGTGATATTGATAAGGCTAATCTAGAAATTAAGCAGGACAGTGCTGTTATCAGTATGGATACCCCCAAAGAAGTGGCCCCTGTAATTGAAAAAATCAAAGTAGTTCAAAACTTCCTCATCCAACCTGGTAACGGCAACCCCGTGGATCTATTGCATCCAGCAGCAAGTTCTAGTCAAATTAGTTCAGAAGCCATTGAACCTGAGGTGGTAAAATCGAAGTGCAAGGTTGGTAAGGCTGCTGCACAGAACTATGACGTCTTGTCCAGGATATTGGGAGATATGGATAGGGACAGACCCGCGCCTGCTGTGAAGCCGCAAGTAACCAAGAAGGACGTTCCCGCCGGTATAGACGAGAAGCAGTGGAGAAAGAGGGTCTTGGATATCGCCGAGATAGTTCACAGCAAAAATGCTGTTACGGAGACTACTATGGGACTTCAGACACCTCACGTGGATGCTAGCGGCCTCTTGAGGAAAGGCGGTCAGTTAACAGGTGAGTGTTGCACTACTGTAGTTTCCGGTCAGTCTTTGAGCGTGGTGTGCCAAGAAGGAGTCTCAGGGCCACTTATGGTGTGCATTTATTTCAATTACCAAATAGAACTTTGAGAAATACAAACCTCTTTCAAATAACACACCATTCTACTAATTACGGACAACACTCACCTATTGAAAGAACATTGAAAATAATTAATTAAAATGATTTAGACATTTTTTATGGATCACCAAACAATTTAAAAATACTTGTCAGATCTATGTTTTGAAGTTTATGAAGTTTTTTAAATTTCTCGCACAAATATTGAATATTTGAATATTAATATTGAGCAAATTCACTACGAATAAAATGTATATATGTATATTTTTTTATAATGGGGTTTCCCGTAAATAAACAAATGAATAAATAAATTAATTACTTTGAAGGCACTCACCTAGGAAATCTATATTGAATTGTTCACGATTTTTGTCTACAGAGCAAATCAAAAATTGATCAACTGCCAAGATTAGCTGTTTTTCACTGCAATAGAACACAATATAAAAAATCGCGTAAAATTCTTTCTGCACCTATAGGACAACTTGATAAAACTAGAATTTCTCAAAATGTTCTCGAGTGATTATCTGGTTATTATGTGAAAATTTGCATGATACACGATCATAACATATCATAATGAGGTGTGAGTCTTTCTGTAGAAACCTCCCATCACATTATTCTAAAAAAATCTGAAAAAGTTCAAATTTGGTTGAAATGAAATTTGATTTTTTATATTCTTTCAGGTAATATGAATCTTCTAGTTAGGAAGTTGATGAATATTTCGAATGAAGAAGAAATTCCACGAACAATAATCTTGGAATTCAAGAAATTAAAAATTGACTTTGTGATAGAGTAAGTACCACCCTAGACTTATTCATCAGTCACTGTGTAAGAAATCTGAGAAAATCGATTAGTATTTTTCATTCAGAAACCAGCACAATGTGTTTCTCCCATGGACGTATAAACAAGATGGATTGGGCTATTTACATCTGTATGTGAAGTCGTTGAAATGGCACAGTCATATCCACAAATCGCTAATTTGATGTTGCCATATTATTCTTGCTGAGTCAAACTTCGGGACAATTTTCGATTTTTTGTATATTATATAATTCATTGAATAACTCATGAATAACCATACATTACTCAGTTAATAGAAACAATTCCTAAGATATACACGTTGCAACCCGAAAATCAGCAGAAAATTTATAATTGATTTGATAAATTAGGAAATATTCTGATAACCTCACCCTTTCGTGAAACCTCTGGCACCACTTCCAGTACCAACCAATCACATCGCTATTTGGAAAAGGAACATGGCTACCGCAGTAGTGTTTACGTTTGTTAACTCTGTTTACGACGTATTGATGCTCTCAAAACTTGTGATATTTCATTGAATCAGTGAATTCTTGTGAACAATAGTTGATCCTTGAGTGTCCTGATGGTGCGTAATTGTGTTGTATGCAGAAAAACTGCATATTTACACCCAGAACTCTCTTTTCATTTGTAAGTCATTACGTTGGAATTTCAACATAGGCGTAGTGCAGGGTATTGTATTGATTCGAAATGTCTCACAATCTTATAGAAATATTATTCAGTTGAATCCAGAGTTGAGTATAGCCGTACAAGGAAAACTAATAGTGTTTCCTATTATTATTGTATTGACATTGTTCACTTCATCCATTCATTATGTTTCCAATGTATGGTACCTAGTAGTTAAATGTAATTGGTTTTATGTGAATTTATGGAATGAATCAATTCGAATTCATAGGGTTGGAATAATGTAATATATTGAATATAATGATAGACCTGTTTCGGAATTTTTTCAAAAAATTCGACTGTCCTGAAAAAATTAATTCAAATCATAATTTTGCGTTTATGGGTGTAATAGAATCTCTGGCCAACGCAACGATAAAGGTTTTATCTTTCATTTCTAGTATTGTTCGAATAAAGTCAGTAATTTGTATTTTTGTATCATTTGTCATATTCCTTATTTTTTGAGGATGTGTTATATTCTATGCCTGATCTATTAATGCATCAGACTTTGTGACATTGATTAGAAGTATATGTACCTACCCTACTTTTGAATGTTCAAAAGACCTATTGAGTTACCTATAGTACCCAAGCCTACCTGTTGAAAAAAAATCATCAACCAGTTTTCTTATTTTGAATTCGGAATATTTGTAGAGCTTGATGATGGAAATGAAACGCACCAATAACTAAATCATTCTCTCTTATAAGTGCTGAACTTTTGAAAAAAATAACATTTTTTTGTATCTTGAATCGTTTCCAATTATCGGGAGGTACGCCACTGGTGGAACGGGAAACATCACAGTCTATCGCCTCGTCTCCTTCCCCGCGCCTACAACCTGCTTGGCTTCAAGATTAGGTGAATAAAGTGTAGGGGATGCCCAGTCCATCTTTGTTTATACGTCCATGGTTTCTCCAATCTAAATGAAATAACCTTTTATACCTATAGTTGTATCCAAATCAAACTGATATTGACGTATATTTTGACCTTTAACCTTTTTATTTATTTTTCAATTTTCTCATGATACTATTTTTCCTGTATATTTCATATTAATCGAGCTCAGTGACATTCTGGGCAGATCATGAATATGTCCTAAAATCGAATATTAATTTGATTTTTGGGTTGTATAGCCTTTCCAAAATAATAATTATCCGTTCAGCAGCAGCTCAAATGAAATGGATTCTTCTCACATTATCCATGTGTATGAATCAAACAATACAAATAATAATCAAGCAGTTTATCTGTGTAACATACATTGTTACATTGTAACGTAGAATACAACAAAATTCCATTCCATAACTGATTCACATTCAATTGACTAAAACTCATTATTTTGAAATGGAACCCATGAATTTTATTCATTTTGTCTCGAAGGCAATTGAATTCTGCTACGATTCATGTTAACATTTCCTATCTTATCTTACCTTTCTTATTTCTGTTCAATAAAATTTGTTATGCTAGCAGCAGTTGGCGCTGATAATGACACATTGATTAAATTTTGACATCATTGTTATCGAATTATGATAATGGCGAATTTGTATTTTAACATAAACACTTGATGCTCACTGTAGATACAAAATAAATCAAGTTTTCGTGCTTTCAAATACAAATTCGCTATATTCGGTGTGTTATTATCGGTTCCATTTGGAAATAATGAGTTTCAATCAGTTATAGAAATTAATTTTGAGATCCCTGTATTTTACATCGATAAACCGCCTGACAGTTTGTGTAAGTCAATTCATTGACGCTGTTACTGAAAGAGAACAAATTAATTTGGATCGGCTACAAAGCTCAAAAATTGAAGATTTTCATTTTTCAATCAAGGATTCCAAAAATAATAAAATATACAAGGTGTTCTATTTGAACGAAATTGACGTCTACTTCCGGTATAACCGAAAGAAAATAATTTAAATGAGCCGTCATTGTTATTTATCTTTTGATGGGAAATTTCAGAATTTCATTATGAATAGTTTCCGGGGGACATGTAAATGAAGCTTTTCGTGAACAACCAGTATGAACTTTCAATCGGGACATCCTATATATTTTGCCATTATTTGATAATTGTACGATTCACAGTTCATTGTTACTGGAAAGTAAAAACCTCTGAATAATGATTCAGTCAGCCTCGAACAAACTGCTCACTAAGTGAAACTCATCGTTTTATTTTTTAGTATGATAATACATGAAGTTGCCAAAGATTTCATTGACGAGCCTGTCAACAAATACTACCCGGCGCCTCTTATGACCCGCACGCAAAGGATTTACCTGAATCTGTTGGTGACTCTAGAGAAGGAAGTGACTGACAACGTATTGGAAAAGTTTCTTTTACGAACACAAACGTACATACTTAGGATAGGTAATGAGCACCACTTTATATTATGGACTTTGCAAGTCATTTTCGCACAAAGGTATATTGTGGATTTTTCTTCAGGTTGTGGAATTCAAGCCGCCATACCGCTGACAAGGATATTTTTGTCGGTTTGCCGCCTGAAGGCGGATATCAGTAGAATGCGGGCGTTTTGTTGCGAGGCGTTCTTCTATGTCGGCGATCTGGCAGTGCCGATCTTTTTCACTGTACTCACTTCGTGGGCCGAAGTCATACCGATGTTAGCCGATGTGGATAGTAAGCACATTTTCCACTTCTTTTTTTTATTTCCTTATGAACCAATATGTTTCTGAATACTTTCATATTTTTTTTTTTTTTTGGGTTGGGTTGGCATTAAACCAAAGTTTTTTTGGCACAGACTTTTTGTAATATACGTATTGTATATGGGACAGCACTGTCTCATCCATACTACACCCAGTCACCTTTTTCCGCATCTCTGCAGGCAGTGGGAATCGAACCCACGACCGAAAAGTGGCTACCTAATAATCACTGCGCCTTTGCGCTCATCTCCACTTCGGCGACACTTTCATTATTTAATTGTCACAATATTTATGTTATTCGGTTTGTTGTTTATGAAAACTCACTTCACTCACTCCTGGTATCGATTCCATATGGATGTTGATTCTGAAATACCAGAATAATTATTATAAAGTCTGCAATGCTTAGCAAAAAAATTTTTCGCCATTCTAGAATACTCATTCAAACTTCTTTCCTGTCATAAACCGTTTATCTCTAAGGACTTAATATTTATAGAAATTCGCGATTTCGATATTAGCACAAAACGACCAGGTTCAGTGACGTCATTGTCCGAGCCATTCGGCCACCACCATCAAAAAGAGATGAATTTCTTGCTAGAGTAACGAATCCAAATTCATGGGAGAATTTCTCATACTCGCATTCATCACCATATACGTATCCATTATACATATATTCCCTTACCTAACTCGTTACTCGACTCTTGGTAGGAAAATTGCCGCCACACATCCACTTTTGATATCTACAAAGTTAATTTTGTATGAATAGTGTAAATTTGAATAGTAGCAACTTCGACTTTTGATTTCTGCAATGTACAATTTTCTATGAATAGTTCAAATTTAAATACTTAGACTTATGATGCTCACTGAATGTAATTCATATTTTCTGATAGAGACAACGATACTCTTGTATGAGTACGAGTGTTAAAGCAATTGAAACAAGATCGGAAGAAAACCTGAATATTAGTTTTTCATTTATCTTGATTAAGCGATGTTTCGTTTCTGAATGCGCTGATATACGTGTAAACATTCAATGAAGATATTTTTATCTGTTCCGAGAAATATTGAAAGGCAGTGAACATTGAATAGTTCTCTGAAAAAAATGATATAATTATATTGTTGAGACGATAATTTCGTGAAACTTCTGTGAAAGTTCTAGTTGTGATAAAATTAGCGAATCTGCAATAGTTCTTCATTAAATCACCTATATTCATCCATCACAGCAAAATGAAAGAAATATTGAATTTTTCATGTGTCTATAATTCAAAATACCAGTCAATGGATATTTTGGTATCAATTTCGGACTTCGAACGAATTTTTCGTGAGCAAAAGCGTGGCTGATTTGTTTCGGCCCACCAGAGGCCTCATCAGTCGCCCTTTGTTTGCTGACAAATTGGTAACACTTTATGACGGTATTCAAAACTTCTAAGAAGAAGTCTGGGTATAACATGAGGTGTTGCATGTTCAAGTAGTCATTTTTTTGTGATTGGTCAGGTTCTGTCAGAGGGTGAAGTACTCAAAAGCTAACTATAATAACGGAAGAATTTATAATGCGGATATCATCTCGAAAGAGAGTTGGAAAATCATAAACGAGATGAGAAACAGTGGATCAAGTAATGAGATAGGCTAAATTATAATAGACAATCAAACTATTACAAATCAATCCGTGATATGTGATAAATTCCAGAAAGCTTCCATGAATATACAAAGCATAAACCCTGATTTCAATGCGATAAAATTAGAGCAGTTCTCGAATGTCACTTTTTTCATGAATCCCACATCTCCATTTGAGATAAACGAAACAATACATAAAGTTTGCTCAAAAGCAGCTGCTGGAATAGACAAAATAAATGGTAAGTGCTTAAAAGCTGTTAGTGATATACTATATTTGCCTTTGTGTCACATAATCAATGAATCATTCACTGCAGGAAAATATCCGGACAAACTGAAAGTTTCAAAATCAGTACCGATATATAAAAAAAAGGGTTCTAAGGAAGATATTAACAATTACAAAAATGTATGTTTACAAAGTCAATTCGCAAAAGTGTTCGATAATTACTTTAATTTCCGTCTCAAGAATTTCTTGGAAAACAATAAATTGGTAAATGGATGTCAACATGGATTTTGAAATGGAAGATCTACAGAATCGGCTATGAATGAATTGTGTGATGCAATTTATTCTAGCTTGAACAATAAGGAATATCCTATCGCTCTATATTTTGATCTTAGTAGAGCATTTGATACTGTAAATCATGAGCTTCTCATTCAAAAATTATTTCGTATTGGAGTTCGTGGAGTAGCGAATAGCTGGGTTGCTTCTTATTTACAAAATAGGAGCCAAATTGTTACCATAAATTCATATAAATCAGAACCAACCACTGTTTCTATGGGCGTACCCCAAGGGTCAATTCTTGGTCCACTGTTTTTCATCATATTCGTTAACGACATGAGTTTATCATGTAGTTCGCCACAAAATACCATAATTTATGCTGACGATACAAACCATATAATATCACAAGATAATTTAGGCAAGACCATTCAACTGAGTAACGTTTGTGCTGAGGAATTTTTTGACTGGTGTCTGAATAATGGATTGATTCTGAATAATTCCAAAACATACTTTATGCTTTTTCAACAGAAAAACATCAGTCGTAATGCAAGCCCTCTTGTCAAAATAAATCATGAATCAATTGAACAAGTTTCGAGTATAAAATTTCTAGGTGTAACAGTTGATGAGAAATTGACTTGGAGAAATCATATCGAAATTCTGGTTAAGAAATTAAGTAGCATCAATTTTATCATCAGACAGCTGAAAGGCACTGTATCGTCAGATGTTCTCCGAATGGCATACCATGGTTTGGTGTTGTCAGCACTTGCAAACGGCTTGATTTTCTGGGGTAGTTCATCACATATTGACAAAGTATTCATTGCGCAGAAGAAAATTATAAGATGCATGATGGGTGTTCGAAATGATGTTTCATGTAGAGTTTATTTCAAGTCACTGTCAATTCTTACTTTACCGTCTCTTTATATATATATATATATATATATGTTTTGATTATGAATATAAGAAAACAACAAGATAGTTACGTCAAAAGTATTGAGGTTCATGATCACAATACACGACATAATAATGACATTAGATTACCATTCTATAGGCTCAGTGTTGGGCAGAACTCTCCAATATATCAAGGAATTATATTGTTACGTTGTAGTCCGGGTTCGGCTTCTATAAACACTCCGTAGAACACTTCAAACGATTAATTCAACGAATTCTACAAAACACAATAACAATTCACTAATTCGATCTCACTTATTATTGCTCGATTCACAGTTCTAAATCGTACTGCTCTCCCGGCCCATCATTCCCGTATTTATATCGAGATACACATGATTCTAGAACCCTCGCGAACTTCAGGTAGATTCCCAGTATTTCGCGATGATTCTGTCCCTTTTCGGTCGGCCGACAATTATAGTGGGCGCGGGTCAACTTCTCCTAATGATGCTTCTCTAATCTCGTAACACTGCCCCCCTCTTCAAATTTGATCGTCCCTTCATCTTGGTCCGAGGGCTACGTTGTATCCTGTAGACCACATCGTTGATCCTTTTCACCACCTTGTATAGTCCTTCCCATGAAGCTGTCAGCTTGGGGGATATTCCTTTCTTCCTGCGTGGATTATACAGCCAAACGTGGTCTCCCAATGAGAATCCCTCTGAATTTGCTCTGAGATCATATCGAGCCTTCATTTTGTCGCTAGCCCATTTCAGTCTTCCTCGAGCAATCTCATGTATCTTCGTCAAACTATCCCGTAATTCGTCTGCATAATCTCGCACCTCTTTTTCTTGAATACTTGGTGACCCGAACACCAAGTCACAGGGTAACCGGAGTTCCCTTCCAAGGACTATGCTAGCTGGAGTTAGCTTTGTTGAATCATGGACAGCCGCTCTATATGCCATCAAGAATAGAGGCAGGTGCCTATCCCAGTCTCTCTGATGATCTTCCACTACTTTGGAAAGATGTTCCTCCATTGTCCGATTGAATCTTTCCACCATGCCATCTGACTGCGGATGAAGCGGAGTAGTTCTGGTTTTGTTGATTCCCATTAACTCGCAAACTTCCTTGAAGAGTTTCGACTCGAAATTCCTCCCTTGATCGGAATGAAGTTCCATTGGTACTCCGAATCTTGAAAACATGTTGTCTACTAATGCTCTGGCCACGGTGGAAGCTTCCTGGTTTGGCATCGAATATGCTTCAACCCATTTACTGAAATAGTCCATTGCAACGAGGATGTATTTGTTGCCGTCATTGGTCGTCGGAAATGGACCAGTTACATCGATGACAATCCGTTCGAAAGGGGCACCTACAATGTATTGCTTCATCTCTCCTCTTGTACTGGTCTTGGGGCCTTTAGTAGCTTCGCACACCGGACATTTTCTGCACCAGCTTTCTACGTCATTTCGACATTGTACCCAATAAAATCTCTGTCGAATCTTATCCAAGGTCTTATTTACTCCTAAGTGTCCACCAGAGGATCCGCCATGAACTCCTTCCAAGATTTCATTTATCCTATCCCTAGGCACAACCAGTTGGGAAATTGCTGATCTCCCATCGGCTGACTCCCAAATTCGTTTCAGCAAACCATTCTCCACAACCAGGGAATCCCACTGTGCCCATATGGCCTTGAAGGTAGGACCTCTGTCTGATATGTCCTGCCAGGGGGGTCTATCTGCTCCTGCTTCTTTCCAACGTAGAAAGTCTGCGATATCCAAGTCCTTCTCCTGGTCCTGTCTCATGTGTGCTGATGTCCATTTTTTATCTGCCGTGAGTCTGATTTGTCTGGCCTCGACAAGTCCTTCCCGGCGCTCAACTCTCACGCAATGTTTGCAGGAATCTAGGCATGGTCTTCTTGACAAGGCATCAGCGTTGCTGTGTAGACGTCCCGGTCGATGTTTAATCTTGAAATGATACTGGCTCAACTTTTCCAGCCATCTTGCTACTTGTCCTTCAGGGGTCTTCATCTCAAGTAACCACTTCAAAGCCGCATGATCTGTCCTGATGAGGAACTCTCTTCCATATAGGTACTTGTGGAAGTGGTCCACCGCCTTAATGATTGCCAGTAATTCTTTCCTGGTGACACAGTAATTTCTTTCTGGTTTGGTCATCACTTTGCTGTAATATTCTATCACTCTTTCTTGGCCATCCTGTACTTGTGAAAGTATAGCTCCAATTCCGTTGTTACTGGCATCTGTATATGAACAGGCCTCTTTGTTGTGGAAAACCCAAGATTGGACTCGAACAAAGGGCTGCTTTCAATTTCTTGAATGCTTTCTCACTTTCCGTAGACCAGTTGAAAATGGCTCGGTCTTCTGTCAACTTATGGAGTGGCCTTGCGATGTCAGCAAATCCTTCCACAAACCGGCGGTAATAGGTACAGAATCCCAAAAAGGTCCTCATCTCATTCTTATCTTTCGGTCGTGGCCAGTCTCGGATTGCCAGTATTTTAGCCTCATTAGTTTCAATGCCTTTTGACGATACTTTGTGACCCAGGAACTGCACTTCTTTCTAGAACAATTAGCACTTTTTCAGGTTCAGTTTGAGGTTGGCACTCCTGAACCGTTGGAAAACTTCTCGCAGATTACGAAGATGTTCCTCAAAGTTCCTTCCGGTCACTAACACGTCATCGAGATACACCAGGCAAGTTTTCCAAGCTAGCCCACGCAACACCAATTCCATGAGCCTTTCGGAAGTCGCTGGGGCATTACATAATCCAAAAGGCATCACAGTGAACTGGTATAGTCCACTGCCAGTGGTGAACGCTGTCTTTTCCTTGTCCTCTTCATGTATGCCGACTTGCCAGTATCCACTCTTCAGATCCAGTGTCGAGAACCATCGTGACCCTGCCAAGGTTGTTAGGGTATCGTCAATTCTGGGTAAAGGGTAGCTGTCTTTCTTGGTGACGTCATTGAGTTTCCTATAATCCACACAAAATCTTGTGGATCCATCCTTCTTGGAAACCAATACAACTGGTGCTGACCAGGGGCTTGAAGATTCTTCGATGACTCCATCCTTCTTGGAAACCAATACAACTGGTGCTGACCAGGGGCTTGAAGATTCTTCGATGACTCCATCCTTCTTGGAAACCAATACAACTGGTGCTGACCAGGGGCTTGAAGATTCTTCGATGACTCCATCCTTCTGCATTTTCTCAATAAGCTTTTCTACCTCTTGTTGCTTCGCAAAAGACAATCTTCTTGGTGGCTGTCGAATTGGATGCGCTAGGCCAGTATCTATTCTGTGCTTCACCAAGTTGGTTCGACCCGTACCGGTTGACTCGAAGATGTCAGTGTCAGCAGTAATAAATGTCTTGAAAGCAGCATATTCATCTGCTGACAAATGATCCAAGGACTTTCCCAATATTTCCATAACATTTTCTGAAACTCTTCCTCTGTCCTGGTTTTCACCCAAGTCACACTTTGCTATCCATTCAACAGGTTCAAATGACGTCACCTTCTCTAACCACTGTTGTGGTGGGGAACACATTGGCTATTCATACGGGAATTTCTCGATTTGTTGTTACTAAGGCTCGTTGCGAGTAATATTTTGTCGGGGGACTCTTGACACGGCTGTACTATTCCAACGCAGCACCCAGTATCCTTTTCTAAACGTGCATGAACGATTTTCTCGGAAAATCCAGAGATTCTCACAGTCCTGGCGACTCGCAATTTCACTGGTAGATTTTTCTAGGCTGGTGTCGTCAGGACAAACTCTTCTCCATCGAAGTTCATCATTCTCTGTTCACCATCAAATGAGAACCCATAATCACTTATCAAGTCCATCCTCAAAATGAATTCATCTTCAATATCTGCGACGTACACCGTATCTATGATGTTAAGCCTGCCAAGAGTCAACGTAATATCGGCTTTACCTCGTATCGGTACATTTTCTCCAGTGACAGTACGGAGGACCCAGTTGGATGCAGTCGGTTACACACATTCCGGGCGAAGAATATCACTACGAACCAAGGAAACTGATGCACCGGTGTCTATGGTGCATATAACATCTTTTCCATTCACTTTTCCTTTGATGGTGAGGCTGTCCGTAGTTCTTCTTATTCGGTTGACTTGCACGATCCTGGGGGCTTCGTTATTGCTAGCCAGCATGCGCCCCGATATGCTGGCTAACTTTAGTTTTCCTGCTGATTTCTTGAGGACTCACTAGATGTTCTAGTCCTCGTTCCATTCCTCGCAGGTGAATATTCACGCGGTGGCGTCCTCGTAGGTGAATTGGATCGTCCTGATACCCTAGCCTAGGTCGGTTCCTCAATTGACACCGCTCGAACTTTTGGTCTTGAGCTGCCTCTACCTCCAAAGATCTGACCAAGGCTTCACTGCTCTTCGTGAAATTCGTCAGCCGCAGAGTTCTTTGAATTTCAATGTCTCTCAGCCCATCGATGAATAGCTGCACTGCCAGTTGTTCCTTGAAGTCTTCTGGGGCACTTGGATAGGCTAGCTGGATCAGTCTTCGCACATCTGCTTCGAATTCCTGAAGACTCTCGCCAGCTTTTTGTACACGAGTCTTCATCTGTGCCCGGTATAGCTGTTCCCGAAGTTGATCACCATACCTGCATTCCAGTGCGGCAACTAGATCTCCATATCGGTTTTGTTGTTCGAGAGGTATTGTCTGCAAGATCCCCAAAGCTGGCCCTCTTAATGCTACTATAAGTGCAGTAGCCTTCTCATCGTTGTTCCACCCATTAGCCGTAGCTGCAGCTTCGAACTGTCTATGATACATGGCCCATGATGACTGTCCATCAAACGTCGGTGGTTTTACGGAAGCATTCGATGTGGCAACTCTGTCACGTCGATCTTGGACCCTGTGTAGAGCTCTCTGGTTCTCGATCTCTTTCTTCATGTCGTTCACTTCATCCCGTACTATATCCACTTCTTTCCTCAACTGTCCGTCGATTTTCCTTACGTCTTCCTTCAATTCTTCGATTTGTTCTTCGGTTTTCCGTTGTACTCGTTCCAAATACCTCTGAAATTCGTTTCTTCTTTGTATTTCCATTTTTCCTTGTTCTTCTAGAATTCTCTGGAAGTCTTCCTGCCGACGTTTTTCTTCTTCCAATTTTTCTTCTTGACGCTTTTCCTCTTTTTGGCGGCTTTGCTCCAATTCCGCAAATTTATTCTCCATAAATTTCAAAATGTCCTCCATTGCGTCGTACGATGTACTTCTCGTATTCACCATAAATAATCGTTCAATAAAAATCCTCACTTCTGACACCACTGTTACGTTGTAGTCCGGGTTCGGCTTCTATAAACACTCCGTAGAACACTTCAAACGATTTATTCAACGAATTCTACAAAACACAATAACAATTCACTAATTCGATCTCACTTATTGCTCGATTCACAGTTCTAAATCGTACTGCTCTCCCGGCCCATCATTCCCGTATTTATATCGAGATACACATGATTCTAGAACCCTCGCGAACTTCAGGTAGATTTCCAGTATTTCGCGATGATTCTGTCCCTTTTCGGTCGGCCGACAATTATAGTGGGCGCGGGTCAACTTCTCCTAATGATGCTTCTCTAATCTCGTTACAATATGTTATAATCATTTCAATAGGGTTTTTGGAGAAATAAAGAATTTCAAGATATTCAAAACAATATTATTCAATTATTTATGTGAAAATACATTTTATTCGATGGAAGAGTATCTCACAGCTAGGTGATTCTTAGTGGTTCTCTATACATGATTTTAATCTGTTAGTAAGTGTGTAATCTTTTGGTGTTTTTATTGTAATTTTGACTATATTTTTAATTTTTAATATTTATATGTATTTCTTTGACTAGTCTGATAAGGTTTCATGTTGTATCCGATACATGTATGAAATTTTCAATGATGAATAAATTCTTTCTCTCTTCTTTCTTTCTGTAAGAATTTTACATAGTCATCAACAATATGCAAAGTAACGGAAGTGATTTTTTAAAGGAAGTCGGTTGAGTTGAAGAATATAATAATTATTATCTAGCTTTTCACTGTTACTAACTTCACTACTTTTTTTTAACTTTTTATTAAATTTTCAGATTATCCGATAGCGAAGGTGTTGGTGCAGCTAGTTCAACTGAAGACATTCTACGTGCCCGGATACAACTTGAGACCGTTGAGGTGTCTTTTGCATCAATACTATGGGTATCCGAAGGACAGGCGAGACTGTGATGAATTCTTTGATGAGGTGTTCCAACATTACTTGAGTACGTCATCCAACATTTGTTCTTTGATTCTTGTTCCTATATCGCAACGTGTTTGTCCAATGTAGACATTTTTTTTTTCGGATACTTACCGGGAGTGATTTTTTCCGTCTGTGTCTCCAGGAAATCCGACGCCTTCTTCGGACTTCGCCATCCGGTTGTATTGCCGCAACAAGGACAGCAAGTGGGTGTACAAGAAAATCAATGAGCTCTTCAAACCGCTCATTTACAAAATTCCGATGACGAATATCAACTTCAAGTCGACGGCGATTTTACTGTTAGGAAAACTCTGCAGGCAGTTCAGAGTTAAAGATGATCATGATGCAGCCTGTTTGGTTGAGCTAAATAAGTTCTTCTTAGGATTATACGAGGGTAAGTTCATGTTCAATTTTACGTCATTACTGCTTGCTATCGAACAGGATTTATTTATGTTCGATTTATTTCGAACGTTGAACTGATTTATTTAACCACAACACTTTAACAAATTCAATAACAACTTTTTCTATTCAACTGCGATGTTTTATTCTTCAACTTGCTGTCACTGACTGAACTTTGCCCAGTATCATGATGTAAATAAAGACTGGTGTTCCAACTCCCTATACCCAGCCACTAGAAAAAGTTGTAGACTGCTGCCTACTTGATTAAATCGAATTTTGATACCTGACTAAGGCTGCCCAAGTTCGACACTGGCATCACCTCTGTGGATCTCAAATGCAAATATTGATAGCTATCCATCATTATCAGTGGAAGCTGATTTGACTTGATTTGACAGGTCTACATGTTTTGGAAAGAAACACTTGAAGAGTTAGGTGAAGCTAATTTCAAACAACTGTTGTGATTTCAAATCAAATGACGTGTTCTTATATATCAATCTCGAGCAAAATATGATATACAGTGTGGAACCGCCAAATGGAATAAATTCGGTAACGAATAAATGAGAGCGTGTTGGGAAAAACGCTTGGATGCGTCGATTTGTATTTTTAGATGGGCATTAAAAAAAATTATATAGGGTTTGTCATGTGACAGTGGCCAATACCAACTTTCTTATTTTAAATACAACCCCCTGTATATTATTAGTTTTTTCGATTCTTCAGAAAATTCTGGACATAATTCATGTACAATGTCCCATACCTATCTTCAACTGTTTCGGAAATATGAAGTGTTTTCAGATGTATTACAAAAATTATCATGAAAAAAAGAAAATTATTTTATTTCACAAATGATGTAAATTTATTCCATTTGGCTGTTCCACACTGTATATATAAACTAGAGAAGTGTAGATGGTGATACGATCGTCGATCCGGTGAAGTTAAATCCACTTTAACTGATTTTGTCGGATATCTGATGGTTCGAATCTTACATTCATGTTGAATTTCAAATTCCAATCGTATTTTTTCGGAGATTCCAAGATAATAGGTGACGCCATCTAGTTTCGATCTTGGGAAGCCATGGTAAGGTATTGAAATTCAACATAATCAAGTAGGCGAAAGTCTACAACTTTTTCTAGTGGCTGGTTATATGGAGTTGGGACACCAGTCCATATTTACATCATGCTCTCATTGCAAATGATTTTATAGTCATGAACTTTCCCTCACAGTTGAAATAACGCCTTTTCCTCTTGTACTTAATAAGCCATCGCGAAAAACATAAACCAAAGTTTCTGTTTGAACTTTGTTATTACTACCTGTTCGAATTGTGGGGTGACTTTTCTCCGAAGTGCGAGACGTGTATTGACCTAAATTCAAATCCTTCAGGGATATTGACACTTCCGGCAACTATTGGGTTAATCTGTGCTTCCGTTGCGTATGACTAGGCCGAAAGCACTTTCCGATTCGTTTTGTTAAAATCTGGTTAATGGAAAACAAAAGTTATAGAAAATATAGAAAAACTTTTTAATTATTCTACTCTTATAATATTTTTCCCACAAAGGTTTATTCTTTGATTTCGTTTTGTTTTTTGGCTTGTATCACCCACTTCACTTATCGCTTCAATTTCTGAAACACCCTGTATATTCCATCTGAGCGCGAAATGAATGTAACGAATCAAGCCGAAAGTCATGAGTTAGAAAGAAATGGGCTGATGCATTTACTTTAGGAGACTGTGTTTCTCATATCTGATATTTGTTCCCATAGTTACTTTGGGATTAAAAGTTACTGAATAAAATTAAATAAAATAAAAATTTATATTGAAATAAAAATGTTGAATTTCTCCAATGTCAAGCACCCAAAAACTAAATTTTGCCACTATCTGACTGACCCTGTATCTATTATAGTTTATGAGATCCCAATATCAAATTTGGTCCATCCTGTAAAGAATAAATTTCCATAAACATATGTTGATGTTCATTTATTGATCATTTGTTAATTATTTATTAATAAATTAATAATTAATTTATTGATTCATATGAATAATATGTCACCTCTATGAAAATTTTGTATTTTGAAATATGATTAACTAATTAGTTTACTTTCTAAAATGTCACAGTAGAAGAAAGAGCAGTTAATTTTTATTTCTTGGTGATATAAAAAAATGGAGTACTAGGGGATATTGGATGAAACCATCTCATAATTTTTTATTTCATTGATGATATTTGGAAAACTATTGCTTTTTATCAAGAAAAACGCATGTTTTCATGAACGGAATTCAATCTCCTAGCAATTTGAAAAAAATATAGAAATTCCCCTTTTCTCAACGTTATTCTTATTTTCCAGAATTTATGGAACTAATTATTTTTATAATTGACATCAGAAATAAATGTAAAAAATAGTATCATATGACAGTATTAGTGAAAAAAATATCTCATATCTGCTCATAATTATTGTATTCCTTCACTAATTTTATTAAAATAGTAAAATTTCGATGATTCTGATAGCTCCTCTAGAATACAGTTCCGGTAGTTTCCGCGAATGCCGCTCGGTACCTTCTCTTTCCTGGCGTTCATATCGGAGATAAACGTCAAAGGAAATACGGAGAGTGACAGAACTGGTATATTATTCTTCAAACAGTGGATGTATATCTCACTATTCCTAATATTGCACAAATTTCCACATTTCTCATTTCGAAATTTTCCAAAAACAGTGATCCTTTGTTGAGAATTTTATGTTATTTCAGATAGCATGCCAGATCTTGTCAGACAGAGCATTTTCTTGAGCATGGATCGTCTTCCCAAGGAAAAGAAGAAGGAGGGCAAGAAAGGTAAGAGAAGCACAAAATTTCGGAGGATTAATAATTTTCAAACGGCAAATTGAACTTGAACATTGTTTATTTTTTAAACTGATTGAAATGTACGAACCTCAATTTGAATTAAAACCAAATATTCTCTTGAATGTAATAATAAGATTACCAGAAACAATTAGTTTCGTGTATAGTATATACATTTTACATCTGTAGACAACAAACAAAATAATCCATGAGAAAATGAAAGGGAATATCACTGTAATACTCGGGTCGTAGCAGCCGCTATTTTCTGTACATCCTGTAACATTCTACAACTGACTCGGAAAACAGAACGATTATAGAGAGGCCCGAAAATATCGTATAATATAATGCATATGAAGTAACTTGAATCCCAGTGTTAATTCAGATTTGAGAGAGATAAAAATTGGAATTTTCTGACCCTGATGAGTGAGCTAATTTTAAAAATTTTCATGTATTTTTACAAGGAAAATGGAAGTTTTTCGCTTTTTTGCAACATTCCTTCAAGAATTTATGGAAATTATTCATGTAGAATCTTTATAATTGTCATCAGAAATAAATGAAAAAAATATATTGATATGACGTATAAGTAATGAAAATATTCCTACAATTATTGATTCACTGAATCAATACAAAAAGTAAAATTTCGACATTTTTGCTGGCTCCCCAGCTCCCCAATTGGTTTGATTTCCACTACAAGAATCTTATTCGAAATTTTTCCAAAAAAATATTCTTCATTGATATTCCTTTTTTATTTCAGGTGACATGCCAGATCTGGTTAGGCAAAGCATTCCCTCGAGCATGGATCGTCCTCCCAAAGAAAAAACAAAGAAGGGCAAGAATCGTAGGAAAGGCGCAAAATTCCGGAAAAGTAATAATTTCCGAAGGGCAAATCCAACTTGAACATTATTTATTTTTTTAATTATCAAAATGTACATACACTATAAGTAAAAACCAATTGTTCAATAAATAAAATGATATTATTACTAAAAACAATTGATTTCGAGTATACACTTTCGAAATCTGTAGACCACAAAGTGATTTATAAAGAATAAAATGAAATTCATGGTAACTAGGGTCGTAGCAGCCGCTATTTTCTATATATCCTGCACACATTCTACAACAACTTAACGATTATAGAGTGGACCCTGAAATATCTTATAATATAATGCATTTGGAGGAACTTATATCCTAGTTGAAAATGAATAATAAGTCCTAATTTGGGGGAGATAAAAGTATTTTGATCAAGAAAACTCTTCATTTAAAAAAATAATCTTCAACCTTGACTCCTTCCTCCAGATATTTATTGAATCTAATAAATTTAATAAATCTCCAAATCACTTTGTTTCATCACTCATTTCAAGTAGATAGTTACAATGATACAGCAACCCACTAAGACTGCACGCCCTGTACTCAATAATAGACAATAGTTTATAGGACGGATCAACTCTTGAAAACTACTTTACAGTCCTTACAACCTTAAGATACATTGAACTTATCTTGATTGAAAAAATGTGAATTTTGGTTCACTAATACCAATACACTCATCAGAATCAACATTTTTCATGACCGAAATAATGATCTTAGTCATTACATGCTGTATTGACAGTATTTTGACATCAATTTATGGGGAGTGGGTGCAGACATATTTTGTCATATTTTGCGCCGTTTGGTGCTCGGTTTTGGATTCAAAACCAGAAAAATTGACTAGTTTAAAATGGCCCTGAAATAATTGAGCATTCATGCAGCTACAGAAGCCGTTGGTCTCAGCTACTCAGCTTGAGCTTTGTTATGAATTAAATATGTGAGGTACACTACACAACTTCTTAAATTACACTTTTCAGTGTCGATGAAATCGTCAAACAGAAATCACCGAACAGTTTGAGGCTACACGGTCTCAATTAGTGTAGAATATTGTAGTTCATGGTGGTACAGCAAACAGAATGTTGAACTCTGATTCGGTGATTAATGCAGTACGATAAAATTCTAATAAAGTTCGCTCTCGTTTTCCCGCAATAGTTAACCTGTTTTAAACTCTTTGAACAATTCTATTCATCATTCATTCAGTATTGTATTATATGGGATGCTTTCCCTTTAGTATGGAAAAATAATACACCTCAATTGATTGATTGAAAACCAATGATTTCAGACGGCATGAAGTTGAGATAAAACAGGGTACCTCAACTTTTGATTTGAAATTTGTGCAATTCAATATCTCATCATCAGGTCGTTTATATTATTGCATATTTGAATATTTTATTTTGCCAAAGTACCTACAATAGATCGAATACAGAATGCAGTCCACGGCAGTGGGGACAAATCCATTGTCAACTTAGCATGTGCTGACAACTTCGACGGTAACTAAACTATGTAACATCGAATCTGCTGATTAATTCGTGATATTTCGCTTTTGGATATTCCTTTTGATGGATTTGTCAAAAATGCACAAAAAACATAAACAAAATTTGATGCCTTTGACATAGAACACGGTCCAATATTTAGTGTGTATATGTTGTGCAGCTAATCACTGAAAAATAGTTTTCGTTGGCTAGATATTATCATAGATGAATCTATTTTTTGCCTGTGGAAACACCCTGACTACCCCATATTTTCCCAAAACCTTTGCTTAGACCCTAAAATGAAAATACAAATGAGTGACGGATGAGTTGTAACGGAAAAAAAATCTCAAGTTTTATTGTCGGGTCAAGAACAGCGGAATCTGTTTTATATTTACAAAGGGCGCTACTGGATCCCTATCCACCATCTATAACGGATTACTGGGCATTCACAGCGGGCCCTAATCGCTTGTGCGTCAGGTGGGTGAACGGAGTGACATCTCTGATTTTCTCCTCCAGATTATTGCAGTAAATGTCAGCTGGTAGTTCGTCCAAGCCGATCTCCCGGTCGGCTAGAGACTTTTTCGTGGCGTCATCGATGGTCGCCCTTATTTCTCCGTCGATTTTCTGAAAGTAACAAAAAATTGATCCACGCAATTAGACCAGTTGTTGCAAAGAAAATGTCAATTTTTCGTTATTTGTGTCTGAAAAAAATAGTTCGGTTCACAAAAGAAATTTGGAGACATAATAGAGGAAAAAAATTAAAATCAAAAAGAAATATTTCTTACACTAGAACAACGTTTACACATTCGAAAATATCAGTATGTATTTAATTATATAGGATTATCATAGGATATTGGAAGAAATAATTGATTTCATTATATTACCAGGGTGACTTTGTTGTCATTACCGATTGCATGGTCAGATTTACATTCATTTTGATGCTTAGACCTAATATCTTGTCGCGTATGATGCAGTTGCCAACACTGGCGGGTCACTCGAAGTAGACATCAGTCTGTATATTGAAGAGAAAGTGCTCTGCTATTCTGGGGCTGATCTTTGGGTTTTGTTTTCAAACAAATTTCCTAAATTTGTTATGAAATTCTTCAGGCACTTTCTCTGATGTCATACTAATACATATTTTTTTTCTTTGCATTCTTTGGTAAATCAGCGTGTGTTAAGTATCATGTCCACTCTTTAGTTGTATATCATTAGTTTGATGAATATTTATATGAATATGCAGAAATGCTTACTTTATGCAGAATTTTGTTATTTTATTTTATTTGAATTTGGCGCGTAATTACAATAGCGTTGAATTGGTACAGTATCCTAGAGTGGGAGAAAATATTTGCGCATAAAAATGAAATGGGACAGACGTGGAAGAGATACCATTATTGGTGCTGTGTGCTTTTCGCTAGTTATTTTCGAAAAACCGGCAAGAGACTTTTTAAAAAACTTTATTTCTTTACTGTACAAGAGATATGGTCAAAATCAAGCAAAGGTGAATAGATAGATATATTTATAATGTCGGTTGATCTTGAAGACGAAATACGATTCCTGCTGAATCGGCCGCTTTCTGGGAAACGGCATGAGAAGTGCGATACCCAGCTCGGTACCGTGGGACCGCTCGCTCGACGTAACTCCTCCCTCCTTAAGAGACGGCTTCGGGCTGGAACAGGACCGAAGGCGATCGGACTGATTGATTCTCTTCGATCTTGATTTGGATTTCTGGGGTTTTAGGCTTTTTCTTCAGTCTTCGAATTCTGCGGAGGGCGTAGAAGGATAGGGCTAGTAGAACCATGCTGATTGTAGTCCAAAACATCCAATTGGCTGATTGATCTTCCTCGGTGTCATCGATCGATAGTTGATCGGTGGCTTCGATGTGTTGACGGAGCCGATGGATTTCTTCTAGAGGGATGTTTCCGATTTTCAGTGGTTTCCTACGAACTACCTCAACTTGCGCGTTGTCATTCATGATTTTCGGTAGTACGAGGGGACTTCCGAAACTTGAGGTTTGACTGTTCTCGAATTTGATTGACTGGTATTCGATGTTACAGTTCAGTGGAATTTGTAGAAGAATGTTTCCTTGCACGGCCAGAAACTGTTCTTCAGGGCAATGGGTTTTCAACTTGATTTCTTCTCGGCTAATTATTAGTAAATATTCGTCGTTGATTTTGTTAAACATCAACAATGGAATCTGTATTGGTATTTGCAGGCATCGGGATCTCTTGTCTTGGATGAGGGCAGAAATGCAGTCTTCGACGGGGTGGAATTTCAATTCTGTCTGTTCGCAGAGGTAGATGTTTTCGATTTTAGGACAGATACGATCCATGTACTGGTAGGTTTCTTGATCGAGAGCCAAATGAGGTTTATTGGGAATAATCAATGTTTGGTTATCGGTTGGGATTGGAAATAATTGGAAATATTGGAAGGTGTTTGGGTGAGTGATTGGAATTTCTATGGCAAAAATAATCTTATTCCCAGTGAAGTAACAGTTCGTATGAATGATAGAATACCAAGAGTGATAATCTATATTCAATATTGTCTTTTGACTGTTGTGATTTCTCAATTCATTCAATATGTTCTTCAAATTTTTATGAGGTAATATGTCGGGATGAATAATATGTAATTTTGCGAACATTATTGCATTTTCTATATTATCTAAGAGAGTGACGAATATATTGGCATTCAGGAAGATTTGATTTATTATATTTGTATAGACTGCGTATTTTCCGAACTGATCATTGATGTTTTCTAAGAATGCTTTGTTCTCTGAGATATACTTGTAAATTTTATTTTGATTGTTAGTAATCGTATCTATATCCTTAGAATATTGACCAATCAATTGTTTTGATAATGAAATTTGGATATTGACATCTCTAACGATTTTCTGTTGATTCTGTTTCAGAGTAGTGATAGCACGGTCATATTTTTCGCCGTCTGATGAATCAAGTGTACCGAAAAGGAACTTCTGTACAGTTCCACCAGCATTGATCAATCCTCTTTTATTCCTAGAAATAATTGGATCATAGATATTACTAAATTTATTGGTGATTTCCCTGATGATAGGGTCTAGACTCTCATAGGTATTTTTTATATTATAGAAATATTTCGACCGATTACTTGAGAGGTATTCAAGATTCTGATAATTTTCAATTAATCTGCCAATCTCGTCATTTATGATTTCTAAATTGATTTCATTAATGAATACATGTTTACTGGTTATAATTTTAGATTTGCCTAATTTGAAAGGGAGAATTCCGGGTGAGTTGGTGATTTGTTTTACTTAAAACTCGTGAGCTTGGACCAGCAGGATCATCAATTGAAGGAGTATCAATGTTTTCATTCTGAGCCTGTAACAGAACGGGTTTTCTTATTTCTTTGATGTGGATGATTTCTGATTTTCCTTTCATACTTTTAATCTCGACCTTATTATGCTCTAATATTTTGGTTACGTTATATGGACCTAGAAACTTATTATTTTTCTTATTCCTGTTCAGCGGATTCTTTTTATATACTTTTTGACCTATCTTAAATTCTTCACTTGCATCGCCTTTAACATTTCTTCTCGAAATAACCTTTTCCTTCTGGGCTTGGAGTTTTTCCTTCACCTTTTCATACACCGGGTACAATTTTTGTTTGTGATCATGTACATATGCCGAAAATATTTCTTTAGGGACGAAAATTTCATCAGGGTCCCTTGAGTCGGTGTGTCCGAAGACAAGTTCGAATGGAGTGAACCCTGTAGAGCTATGTATCGAACTATTATAACCTAAAGTTGCATAATTGATTAAATCACATTCGTTAGGATATACTTCTTTCAAGATTCTCAGTTGTTCTATCAACGTAGAATGGTATCTTTCTACGATTCCGTTGGCTTCGTGATGTCCAGGGGTGGTGAAATGAACTTTGATTTTGTGTAGGTTTAGTAATTCTTTGACGGTCTCGTTATTGAATTCTTTTCCACTGTCAGCTACGATTTTTTGTGGGGTACCGAAACAAGTGAAATATTTTATTAACGCATTGCATGTATTAATGGCGGATTTTCCGGGAACATGAAAAGCTTGACCAAATTTCGAAAAAGCATCTATTAGAGTGAGGTAGATTTTGGAGTCGTAAAAGAATGAATCAATATGTACTATTTGGAAAGGTTTCGATGGGGTTTCAGTCAAAACGAGTGGTACATATGGATTTTTACGAGAGTATTTTGATCTTTGACATATTTCACAAGAGTTTATGAATTGTGTCACTGTCGATTTCATATTCAACCAGTAGTAGTTCCTTTTCAGATATTGAATCGTTTCTTCGATACCTCGATGATTAGTTTTACCTTCATGATGATTTTTTATCATGAGAATTTGTTCTTCTTGTTCCTTTATGGTATTTACTAATTTTGTGCATCGAAATAATTTCAAAGTTCTCTTGTCAAAGTTTTCTGAATAGACATTGCTGAAATTTAGAATTAATTTTTTCGTATCGAAGTATATGTAATAATTAGTATTTGGTTTCAAATATTCTGTCATGAAGTCAAAAATGGTTCGTTCATTATTATTCAATGGCAATTTTACAGTCATTATTTTGTGATTTCCGTACTTATCATGTTGGAGTGAGATTTTATCATGGTTATGAGCGAAAACAAGAATTTGAAATGTTTTATTATTGATTATTTCATCTAGGATAGGAATTCCATCATTGGCTACTTCTTTTGATAAGGAATGTGGTGTTTGGTCTGTTTTGTCAGTGGGTGGTTTCAGTTGTACATCTGAGTGAATCAAAATTTTGGGTTGAGTGTTTGTTGGATTTTCGGTTTCAGGTTCTTGAAATGTTTCAGGGTTTTCGGCAAGGTTTCTTAGGAATTCTAAGGATTCTTGATTTATATCGCCAGGGTAATTGATTACTGATTCTGATTCGTGGAGGTTGAGTTTTATTCTCGACAGAGCATCTACATTTGAATTCATGGTTCCTTTTTTATAGACGATTTTATAGTCATACTCTTCTAATTTCAAGCGCCAGCGTATTAGTTTGGAATTTGGTTCTTTCAGATTGAACAGCCAAGTTAGGGGACGATGGTCGGTAACTATAGTGAATTTTCGCCCGAACAGATAGGGACGGAAATACTTGCATGCCCAAACTATTGCCAATAACTCCCTTTCTATCGTGCTGTAACGTTGTTCTGTTTCGTTTAGAGTGCGACTGGCAAACGATATTGGTCTGTCCTGTCCTATAGTCCCTTGTGACAAAATAGCACCTAGAGCTATGCTTGACGCGTCCGTTGTTAGTATGAAGTCTCGTTCAAAGTTTGGAAATTGAAGGATAGGGTCATTACATAGTATTTTCTTACAGTTTTCGAAGCTCTCAATGAATTTTTGATCGTGAATAACCTTTGCATTTTTCTTGAGACAAAGAGTCATGGGTTTCGTAATCTTTGCGAAGTCTTGAATGAAACGGCGATAATAACCTAGCAAGCCTAAAAATGATTTGATTTCTTTTTGTGTTCTGGGGATTGGGAAATTTTGAATAGCCGAAATTTTATCTGGGTTTGGCTTAACGCCTTCAGGGGTTACTATATGTCCCAAGAAAGAAACTGATTTCTGTAAAAATTCTGATTTGTCCGTCTGAATTTTAAAATTGGAATTTCTAAGTCTGTCGAATACTTTCTTGAGTCTAGATACGTGTTCTTGTAGGGATGTGCTGAAAATTATTATGTCGTCTAGATATACCAAGCAAATATCGTTGTTGAGTCCTCGTAAAACATTGTCAATTACTCTCTGGAATGTAGAGGGGGCATTTTTGAGACCGAAAGGCATCCTTTTGAACTCAAAATGTCCATTATGGGTAGAGAAAGCTGTCTTTGGTATGTCATGTTTGTTCATCTCAATTTGATGGTAGCCAGAGGCTAAGTCTAGGGTGGTGAAATAATTCGCTCTGCCAAATCTGTCAAGAATGTCTGTGATGTTAGGAAGGGGGTATTTGTCGTCAACTGTCTTGTCATTCAGTTTGCGATAGTCGATGACAATTCGCCATTTTTGTTTACCTGAGTGATCTAATTTTTTCGGAACAATCCATATCGGACTACTCCAGGGGGAAGTCGAGGGTTGAATAATTCCTTGGGATAACATATTAGCCATTTGAGATTCAACTTCTTTTCTGTGAATCTCCGGAAATCGATATGATTTAGTAAATACAGGGGTCTCATCTCTCAATTTGATTTCATGTGTAATTTCGTTTGAAAAACTTAGGGGAATTTCCTCACAATGAAAGATATCTCGGTATTTATAGCAAAGGTCACGGATCGCTTGTTTTTCTTCGTTATTGCAGTGATTAAGCCTTAGGTTTTTCAAGTTAGATTTCAAGAGATTATCCTGTTCGTCGCTCAAATTATCACTACAGTCGATTCTTTCAATGAAATGAATTTCATTAGGATCTAACATTTCTACATTGAATGGCTGAGTAATAGTGATTTTGAATGTGGTTGAATTTGGATTTATTAGCGTCGTGATAGCAAAGTGGTTACGAATATTGACGACAGCTGTTGGTGATTGAATTTTGTTTCCGATAAAATCTAATAAACCTAATCCGTTTTCATGACATACTGGAATTCTAAAGACTTGTTGTGTCATAGGAGGAATAATTATTGTGTGATGACAGTTTTCGAACTGTTTTGGGGGTTCATGAATGTGTTCATCAAAAACCATGGGAATTTGAACATTTGGCGTGAAAAGAATTCTATTTTGGATATCAATATTTGCATTTAATTGCCTGAGAAGATCCATACCTATGAGTCCATCATATTTTTCGTTGAAATTGAAAATATGAAACTTGTGTGTTTCTTGTGTTTGAAATATTTCAAAAATAGGAATGATCAATACTTCATTGTGAAAGCTGATGTCGTGTGAAGTTTGGATACTGAATGTTTCATTTGTTATAAAATTCGGATAAGCCTGATAGGCTAATTTTGGACTGATCAAACTACGTGAACTACCTGTGTCTATCAAGAATTTTGCTTTGATTTCGGGGGTGAGAATGTATGGTAAATCATTCTTCAGGTGGTTGAGTTTAATAATTACGTTAGGTGATCTTTGCTTACATCCTGTCGAAAATTTACATTTCCCAGAAATGGATTTTCTTGTTCAGTTGAATCTTCATAATCAGTGAAATTTTGAAAGTCGTCTGGTTGTTCGACGTATTGATTAGATTGATCATAATCTTGATTTTCTACGCTAGAGTCATATAATTCGGAATAATCATATTGTGGTTCCTCGATGTTATGAAGTTCTTCAGAATTGAAGTTCCTTGGACCAGTACTTTGAAAATAATTGTTTCTATTGAAATTTTGTCTCTGAAGTTGAACTGTCGGGTTTCTTGTAGATACCGACATCGGCTGTGGTCTATTATTAGGTGCTTGTCCCGTTGGTTTGAATACGTTACGGGGTGGACCGAATATTTGTCGATTTGTGAAGAAATTATTTTGTTGTGCTGCATTACTTTGCCTTGGTTGAATATTTATAGGTTGAGATGGAAATTGATTTCCAGGTGAGTTGTTATGATTCTGATTGAAATTTTGATGAGAAAAGTTTGGTCTTTGATAGTTTGGATTCGGAAAATTTGGTCTTGAAACT
The DNA here is from genome assembly GCA_963576655.1 of Gastrophysa polygoni. NCBI lineage: Eukaryota > Metazoa > Arthropoda > Insecta > Coleoptera > Chrysomelidae > Gastrophysa > Gastrophysa polygoni. The sequence continues at coordinate 40,670,089 of OY755083.1, forward strand.
GAATTTTGATTGAAACTTCGATTCTGATAAGGAACTTGTTGTCTAGGAAAATTATGATGGGGTTGAAGAGATTGTTTTTGAGGAAATAAGTTTTGTCTTTGATTATGTATAAAATTTTCTTCTTCTAAAACATGTGAAATTGCTAACTCTAAGCTATCGGGATTTCTCAGTCTAACCATATCTTGAATTCTACCAGTTAAACCACGAATGAATGTTTTCAGAGCAAGCTCGTCATAGTTTCTTATTTTAAAGGTTCTCTCGTCAACAGGTAGATTCATTGAAATTAATTTGGATGCAATGCCACTTCGACTTTTCTGAATTCTCTGTCCAAAAGTGAAAAATGATTCATTTCTATGGGGTTTCATTATGATCATTTCTTGTACAAGACAATCTAAATTTCTTTGATCTCCAAAGCTAAGTCTTAGAAGGTTTTTCAACGCATTCCAATCTCTAATTTCCGGCCTACTTCCTACTAAATTCAAAGCATGTCCTGATAATTTTCCTATCACTGCCCTGATAAGAAAATCGTTGATTGGGTCGTTTGGGTTCTGATTATTACTATAAGTTCTGATGAGACAGTCACAATGTTCTAAGAATATTTCTAAAGTACTTTCATCATTACCATTGAAATTTGGGATTGTGTCAATGTATAATCTAAGTAATTGGTAGTTAACTTGTGCTTCTGCCATTTCGTTTTGATCTAATTCTAAATTATTGAGTCTTTCTATTATTTCCTCAATTTTTAATATTATTTAATTCACTCTGTAATCTACTGTGTTAGACTGTAGATGAATTCATTTCTGTTCATTTGTTTTTTGTTCTCCCTAATTATGTTCTGAAAATATTATGTGCATTAATTTTTTTTCTAGAACGCAGTTGTGTTCGTCAACTCAGACCTATACTAATTTTTGTTGTATCCACCAACAACTAGAGAAACATTTACTCTGTTTCACTAGGAATTCTGACCAATTCTGACACAGAAAATCTGGGATGGGGTTGAAAAAGGATGGCTCACCTATTCTTGGTATTCTTGGTATTTTCCTATCACTGCCCTGATAAGAAAATCGTTGATTGGGTCGTTTGGGTTCTGATTATTACTATAAGTTCTGATGAGACAGTCACAATGTTCTAAGAATATTTCTAAAGTACTTTCATCATTACCATTGAAATTTGGGATTGTGTCAATGTATAATCTAAGTAATTGGTAGTTAACTTGTGCTTCTGCCATTTCGTTTTGATCTAATTCTAAATTATTGAGTCTTTCTATTATTTCCTCAATTTTTAATATTATTTAATTCACTCTGGAATCTACTGTGTTAGACTGTAGATGAATTCATTTCTGTTCATTTGTTTTTTGTTCTCCCTAATTATGTTCTGAAAATATTATGTGCATTAATTTTTTTTCTAGAACGCAGTTGTGTTCGTCAACTCAGACCTATACTAATTTTTGTTGTATCCACCAACAACTAGAGAAACATTTACTCTGTTTCACTAGGAATTCTGACCAATTCTGACACAGAAAATCTGGGATGGGGTTGAAAAAGGATGGCTCACCTATTCTTGGTACCGTCTTCCTCTTCCTTGGCCCAGGGGTTGTCTTCTGAAGTCTGCACCGATTCTTCTCCTCGATGTTCACACCGAATGTACGATTTCGCCCGTGAAGAGTGAAAACTCAAAACGAATTCACGATGAGACGTTCCGGACTTATCCTACCGACTGCGCCAGTTATTTTCGAAAAACCGGCAAGAGACTTTTTAAAAAACTTTATTTCTTTACTGTACAAGAGATATGGTCAAAATCAAGCAAAGGTGAATAGATAGATATATTTATAATGTCGGTTGATCTTGAAGACGAAATACGATTCCTGCTGAATCGGCCGCTTTCTGGGAAACGGCATGAGAAGTGCGATACCCAGCTCGGTACCGTGGGACCGCTCGCTCGACGTAACTCGCTAAAACTCAGTAGTGTGCGCGGTTGACTATAATTGGTGATAATCAAGTGACGTGAGATTTCGCCTCAGAGGAAACGCACATGCAACGCTACCCGCTTTAGTGAAGCCGCTTTGAGACAACTTCACGCTTTTCCGCTTTTTCGCATGTCAGGTGAGTGCCTTTTCAACGCTCCGCTATATTTACAGTCCACTCATTACGCAAACAGCGTGTATTTGGTCACAATAGTTCTTTATATGGCAATGAGAAATTGTGAATAATAAATAAATAATTTGGTTTCTGCATTTATCTATGTGCTAATTATGTATTTTTTTGGCAGATATAGTAAATGCATGGAAAAGATAAATGAATACGTTCAATAACAGTACTACATATTCCTGACGTTGAATTCCAGATGACCGAGATGACTCACACTGAAGGATATACTGAAAGAAAAATGTTGGTAAGATACCTTGATTTCTTCGGCAGTGACCAAGTTTGTGGAAATTATTTTTTCTTTGAAAGATGTGATAGGATCTCTCGTTTGTCGGACCTCTTGAATTTCGTCTCTGGTTCTGTAGCTTGTACCAGGATCGGACATCGAGTGACCAGAATATCTAAAAAACAAAAGAGAATTGGTCGAAAAAAAAAAACGGTTTGAGTTGATGATAAAGACCTTATATTCCAATAAGTTTTATTCGAGATTTCTGCATGTTCTTTGCGATTTTTTTTTCTACACAAATAATGTCTTAGAAATTTTCAGAGTCACACAGTGAAGAGAAAAATGTGAATGAATAGAATATTGTAGAAAACTTATGTGGAAGTCAACAAAATACATACATACTCATGACATTCAATTTTTTTTATCGCAAATTCTCATAAATCAGACATATTCAATATTTTGAAATGGAATAATTTCATAAAACCCATTACATGATGTTTTACAATAATCGAGTGAAGGAAGAACATTCAGAATTCAGCTGAAAGAAGAAATTCAGAACACGCACTTGATTTTTCAACTGAATCTCTATGATTGTTTGATTACTCAATATGACTGTTTCATGACCTTTCCAAGACTTATCATTTATATTTGTAGTTATTGTTCTGTATATATGAAGGGTTTTCTCAAAGGTGTCAGACATTTTTGGAAATGAATTGAGATAAAAATTTTACCAAAAATCACATATGTTTGAATTTAATGTAATTCGCAAAAAGAAAATACTTGGTCGATAGAAAACGCGAGGTTGTTTGTGCATAGTATTCTACGCCGATCACTATGCACACCTCAACCTAGTAATTAGTACAGGTATCAGGTCAGTACCAGCTTCATTGACAAATTTACTAACTTCCATATTTTGCAACTTCTATACGGGCGAAATTTTTGTTATATTGTTTGCTTTGATGAGTCATACATCCGGTCGAGAACACCCCATATTCTGTACGTCTTTTTTATACACAACGTTTCTTGTGATGAAAAAGAGAAATCACTCAGTATTTTCTAATCCAGATTATTTATTTCAATGTAGCTGATTGTCCTTCAATAATGTATTATGAAATAAAGGGAGGGCAACAATTGCATTTCGACAGCTGATGGTGAGAATGAAGTTATGAAAAATATTCTTGGTCTCAACTAGATAGCTTACCAAATTCAAAAAAAATGAAATCTCCAGCAAATACAGGACTGTTGGATTTGAAAAATATCGGTTAGATTTCGAATCGAGTAAGCAGCGGAGTAGATTAGAAACGAAAATAATGGAAAAGAGATGGAAAAATGACTAGAATTAAACATATAAATTGACACCATACTTGTCACAATAAATATTAAATTCAATCGAAATTTCTTATTGACATCCTTCCAGAGTATAGTAAAGGTTCTTTGTAGATTATATTGCATTCTCAATAGATATTATATTAATTAATACCAATAGATATAATTATTATCTTACTGACATGATATTATGAGTTCCTAATCTGAGCAGATGTTGGAATCGGAAGTGAGATATTAAGGGTCAGTCTTGTTAACAGTTTCCAGTAGAAATATATATAAATATAATATATAGAAATGATAATAACGTTTATTTACCAATTCAAATACGATATAACATCGTTTCTCAACCGTTCAGTATTCGGGGTCCAATTTTAGAAATTTTATGGAGCCCTCCTACTTTTTTTTCATATAAAAATAATAAAATACGACGTATACTATGCGTTGAGAATTTCGATCCTAGTCCTAATTCCAAGACTACGCCTAGAGCCCTGATATGTAACTTAATTGCAGACCTTCAAAATTACCGATGATAGGTGAATTGTATCCGCGTACAAAGATACACAGAATATTGAGACCAAAATAAATATGGGGCGTTGAAATTGAATATTTTTTTATGTTCATTTTAATAATTCCAAATTCTGTAGGTACATTAAGAGGATTAATATGCATAGGAAACATGTTATACCATTTTCCAGACCAGATTCTCTCATTGATTACCTACCTATCTCTTCAGGGTTTGTGATATATCTATTGGTTTGCCAGTTAATTGTCGAAAGATGAAATTAAAGATTTCAGTCTGTTACACTTACGAATTATTCAAGTATTGTATTATTATCATAAGGAATCATGGGAATTTTGAAGATACAGAACAGTAAATTTGAGAGACTGATGTAGAGAAAGCTTTTGCTTCACATCTTACAGCCTCTTTTACAATTTGAAAATTCTGTTCCACAAGTTTTGTGAACTATTTCCCAAAAACAAATACCATAGTGTAAATGGAAATGCGATTCCATCAATTCAAAATGAATTTTAAACATGTTATTTCAAATCATTCTCACAATATAGCATCCTGAAAATAGTTGCCTGGTCAATTTTATTGTGCGGATCTCGAATTTCAATCAATTATTAGTCCTAAGAAGTCAGTATCTGCTATATAACATATCATATCCGTACAAATTATTTCTGTTAATCGAGACGAGACGCAAAGTGTGTCGCAAACATCGTAAACGTCCATTCAATGTCAATACATGCCAATTCATGTATGTACAATGAATTATAATGATAATAATTCATTAATTTTTCAAGATCACATAGAATGATGACGTCAGGAGTGTAGCTACAAAAATACAAAAAGATCAAATTCAATAGTGTAGTATGTGAAAGATTGTCTCAGCACATAAGATCGTTCGAAATTGTATACACGCACTTAAAAAATCTTGAGAGCTCTTTTAGAAAGATTTTGGTCATTAATGGTTTTTATGGATAGTTCATTATTCTGCAGACTGTGCCCATATAGGGTAGTTGAATATTTAGGGAATGTTTGGAGTTTGCCATGCCTTGTTGAATACTTATAGAATTCTTGGTTTTTGGGGAATTCAGTGAAATGATTATTAGCAAAAAAAATACATTTGTAGATAGACATTGACGGAAATATTAGAATTTTATGGTTTCCAAAATGTTCTCTACATGTTTGTTGGAAGTCCAAATCGAAGATCAATCTGATTATTCTTTTTTGCATGATGAATACTCGTGATGCACTGGATGTATGGTCCTATAGGACAATATTATATATGAGAGTAGAGAAGTGAGTAGTAAACTTTTATCTGATCAGACATCTGAAGATTCTGAAACACATTTCTCTAGAATCCTTGCCAGTTAGGTACGACTTCGAAATGCAGTTTGAAGTGGTCATAAACAACCACCAAATTTGCACAGAGAATGTTTCTGAACTGGGAACGGATGATCTCTCAGTGTGGTACACTGACAGATCAAAGATGGAAGAAATGACTGGAATGGGCGTTACAGGGCCAAGATTCAACCTCTCAAAACCCCTTGGTAACCCCGATCATCTTCCAAGCAGAATCACACGCTAAAGAAATAAGTTCGCAGGAATGCTTCGAAAGGGGCACTCGAAGGACAGAAATCTATATATTATCAGATAGCCAAGCAGTATCGAAAGCTCTGGAGTCATACACTTGCGAGTCTCAGTTTATTTGGGACTGCAAATAATCCATGAGACAACTGGCAGCAAGTAACCATTTCGTTTGATGTGGGTGCCAGGTCACAAAGATATTAGATGTAATAAAGAACCAGATTGCGTTACCAAGGAAGGGGCAAACGCACAATTTCCCGGCTCAGAACTCTTTTGTGGATTCTGCAAAGCCCATCTGAAAAAAAAGTTTCGGCGCAGGGAAATCTAACTGGAATAGAGTGCCAGGTAAAAGACAAGTAATGAGGCCAGTGAGTCTACAGCCAAGGAAAGCTAAACAGCTTCTCGAGTTGGACCAAAAAGACCTGAAATTGATAACAAGACTCCTCACTGGACACTAACCTCTGAGATACCATTTCAGAGAGTGATAGTCAGCTCTCAGGAATCTGATAAACTTCGCAAGAAACCTCGGAATACTTGGCCCTCAGTCTGAGGGTCACGCTCAAACATGCTGTTTTGGATACAGTATATTTTTGAGGTGTGGAAAAATTAGTAACGGCAAATATAGAGCCGCCCACTGACCTGTAGGTGGCCGCTTCCACAACGAGCGGCCCTTTGCCCTGGCCGCAGTAGTCGACGGCGAAGCGGAAGCACTCCCGCACGGCCAGCACGTCCATGCCGTCCACCCAAATGCCGGGCACGTAGTCACCGCGCGAGTAGAAGTTTGTGTCGGCGGCTGCCCGCGCCGACGACGTGCCCATGCCGTAGCCGTTGTTCTCGCAGACGAAGATGCACGGCACGCCCCACAGCTTCGCCATGTTATACGCCTCGAACACCTGCCCCTGGTTGGCCGCCCCGTCGCCGTACAGCGCTACGCACACGCCGTCCGTGCCCTTGTACTTGGCGGCTAGAGCCACGCCGACGCCCAGCGGCACCTGCGCCCACAAAACGTCATTGAAGTGGTGGTCAATGCGCCTGGAGAGCGTCCGAGACGCTTTGAGGACAAAGTCACTTTGGACTTTTTACAAATGACAAAATATAACCTAAAGACGCCAGAATCATGAGAGCGCATGGTGGTTATAACTTTTTGTTACTTTGGAACAAGAGAAAGAGATTTTACATAATGATAATGAGGTATTTAATAACATGTATAATTAATCAAATGTTCATATTCTTTCCATCATTTTCTTCACAAATAATGGTAAAATACTAAGAACTATTTAATGAATTGAAAAATAACGTGATATGAATGATACAATGAAAAATCGAAATCAACATACAGTACTGGACAAAAACGAGACAATTTTTATTCAAAATTCAATCATGATAAACTTCCCACTCCAATACAGTACTCAATGCAAATTGCAATCTCATTCATTCGATATTAGAGCAACGGGTGAGCAACAGGTTCCTACTTTTGTTGTGCAACAGATCGTTGTAACGACATGAGTGAGAACTTACGGAAAATACAAAATAATCGGTCGACAAAAATTAGGGATTATAATTTCGAGAGCCAATTACAAACTAAAACAAAAACATTTTATAGTGGTTAGGACCAACAACTACAACTAAATCGAAAATAAAAAATTGAATTGAAATTTGAAACGTGAAATTTTGCCTCCAAAGATACTGACTCATGTCCTCTTGTATAATAAATACATGGTGTTCTATTTGACAATGAAAAGTTGGCGTCGTTCAAAGTAAAACCGGAAAAAATAAAAATTCATGCATGAATGTGAAATATGATCTCATATCACTTCTCCAAATTTCAAGATTTATCACCAACGAGATATTCTCATAACGTTTTTATTAAGAATACCTCAAAACATGAAAACCTTCGGAGTTAGGTAGAGGAAACCCTATATCAGTTGAAGCAGAATTCAATCCTATATTCAGATTGATTGATTGATTGATTCGAAAAAAAAATACTCTCGTGGCTTTCAAAAACCTCCAAATATAAGATATTTTTCACCACACTTTATTAGATTTGGTAGAATTCTTAATCTCACTTCAAAGATCATCATGAATACTGGAGACTCTGATAGAGATTTGGAAGATTCAAATCGTAATGATTTGAAAACGGTCGACATATACAATTTTTTTCAAAATAATACGGAGATATAAAAAATGTAATGAAATACTGGGTATTCCATTTAAAATAAGGATGTTTGTGTCCACTTCCGGTTCAACCAGAAGTGCTACGTGCTTGCGTGATATTTCACATCTATTTTTTATGTTGAGTTATATGATGTTCCAAATTTTCAATTTATTTTTTTCGAATGGGTACATAATCCCTGTATATTGTTATAGACTAAAACAACATAGTGCTGTTAACAGCAACTTATAGCTAACAATTTTGATGTTAAAATCAACTTCTTATTGTTTTCTTTTGTTTACCTTTCAATTACGATGCGCACCCATGAATTTTCTCAACATTGTCCGCTAGTTCCTGAGACACTAGTGATTCACTATATCTCTGAATCATAGTATCATCATCGTATCCACAGTAATAGAACAAATGTGTTTCATTACAAAGAAACTTTGAGCAAAAATGGAACCCTATCCTATTATATCGTGAGATATTTCAATTGATATTATTGGAATGATTCTCGCATTTTTATAAATTTCATCTGAGTTCTCATAATACCGTTTCTGCCGTAAAAGTTATCTGAATGCACAATATATTTCTGAGCTGTAACAGAATATTCTGTTGTCACCAACTTATACCTCAAGATTAAATATCATCTTCGCATTGTTTTCATTTCTGTACTTTTCGAATACGATACACACTATAGAAAAAAATTGGAATAACCCTCGCATTTTTGTAAATCTCACCTGAGCTCCCACAATACCGTTGCCGCCGTAAAAGTTATCCGAATACATGTGCATCGAGCCGCCCTTCCCTCTGGCGCAGCCCTGCTGCCTGCCGCAGAGCTCCGACAAAACGCCCAGCGGGCTCACGCCCATCAAGTACGACCAGCCGTGGGCTCTGTAGGCCGTTATGACGCCGTCGTGGGGCCGGAGGGCGGCTTTTATCCCGACCGCAACGGCCTCCTGGAAATTGAGAAGAAATTTTCTCGAAGAAAAATGCCAAATAGGTTCGGGTTCTACCTCGTGAAGAAGATTATATAAGAGATAATAGGGTGCAATTGTACAGTTTCACACTTTTTGCGGCATTGAAATATCTTTTCACTTTATCAACACTTGAGTATGTCGCGGTTTACAAAACGATTATGATAAAAAATGAATAAATAATTATAAAAATAAATATAAAAATGTGCAAAGTGATACTTTTCGGAGCGAAGCGGTAAGTTTTTGCGTTTTCCTCTTATGAACACAATTTTATTTCAACAAAAAATCATAATAATTTATCATGCACAAGGTAGTAAAAAAATATTGGATTTTTTGTTTCAAGCTATCGACACAAAATATTTGTATTGTAGTTTTCAACTAGAATACATATCGGGAATCACGATTGGAAGGTGAAAGAGATAACACTTGCAACGGCTTCTCACATCTGCGGATATCGAATAGCAAATGTATCACATATGTTCTTGAGATAACCGTGTTTTATTCACCATAAATAATGAATAGATTCAAGTAATTTTCATTTGAATAATTCCAACGTGCCGGCACGATTGTCTACAATGAATTTCCCGTGACACATGATGATGAGATGAGATTTTATGAAATGAAATAACGATGTACAACTTGAGATTAACAATACACATTCATTGTCAGTATCTTTTGCGATCTGTATCAGTTTTTATCGTATGGCTCGTTTTTTGTAGTACAAGTATACTGTTTATTAAGTTAAAATTACAGCTTCCCCAGAATGCCGTAAAGTAGATATGATTCAATGAGTGAGTGGTATACCATCTTTGCTGATGAGAAGTCTATTTGCCGTGAAATCAGTTTTACTGCATAACATCCTGAAGATATTTTTTTTCTCAGTGCCATAACATGATCTTTGAATTTTAGTTTGGAGTCAATATGTACTCCTGAGCATTTTATACAATTTTTATTTTCGATGTTGCCCGAATCAAGTATTGAATCGAGAATACGTTTGAATGTTATCAGATTTGTCTTATTAATATTGAACGACAGCCGATTGGATTCGCACAAATCTGATTTAAGTTATATCTTTCTTAATCAGGCAGTTCAACTCAGGAATAGTTTTTATATGATTGTCGTGTCGTCCGCAAATACTGTGAACATACCAGAGATATTGATATTGGTCAATTCATTCACATAAAGTAAGAATAGAATTGGACCCAGGACAGAGCCCCGAGGAACCCCATAACATGAGTTTTCAAAATTTGTTTGAAGTTTTGTAGATATGACTGAATCATTTGTATGGATACTGCATGTTTCAAGTCCATTTCAACTTCATTTTTTTGAAGCATCTAACATTCTATTTTCATTGAAGTCTATTCAGTAATTGGTTAATAATTTTTTCAGTTATAAGTCTGTAGATGAAATAGGGTTTTTTAAATATTATTGTAAAGTACAATAGTAGTAGAAGGAGTACATGAACATATACAAGGTGAGGCAATAGTGTGGAAAACTGAGATAACGGCTTAGCTGTTAAGAGATAGATAAACAAAAATTTCTAGGTTCAAAAGCAGCACATTTCTCAATTATTTTGCGTTATAAAGGGTGACTCAAGAACGGGTGGCGTATCAAAGTTCAACTTTTTGTTATGGAACACCCTGTATTTTATGACATTTTCAGATTCTCTCTGGTAAGTTGAATTCATCGATCTATCACATTTGTGGTCTAGCAGGACTCACCTCTTGCAGAGATATGAGATATGAAAAATCGAGATTTTTCAACTTTAGGATTTTTCTTTGTCGAAACTATCCATTATTGGTCAAAACGTTTTCATGTCCCTAACTCAATTCTTGATTTACTATATACTGACATTTAAATTAAATTCATACAGAAATCTGCAGAATTCACAATTCCGTACCACCCTGTATTTGTTTCATTTGAATGTCAGTAGATATCAAATCAAAAGTTAAGATTGGGACATGAAAGTCGTTTTGACCAATAATGAACAGTTTCGGCACAAAAAATTCCTGAAGTTGAAAAAACTCGATTTTTCACATCCTATATCTTTGCAACTATTTCCGCTAGACTCCGTGTGATAGATTGATGAAATTAGCTTTCCAAAAAGAATCTGAAAATGTCGTGAAATACAAGGTGTTTCATAAAGAAAAGTATAACTCTGATACGCCACGCGTTTTTGAGTCATCCTATATAACGCACCTCTGAAATTTTTGTTCATCTATGTCAAACAGCCAAGCCGTCATCTCACTTTCCCACAGTATTGGTCAACCCTGTTACTCTGTAGTATTTAGAATTTAACCCGAATGGATGACAGTGAAAAACAGGATTAAAAACTTTTCCATGATATTTATCTATGAAATAGTAAATTATAATTTCTCCAATTTAAATGAAGATTATTATTATTATTATTATCAACATAATACTCGGCGGCTTCGGCAGCAGCAATCGCCTGTGGACAACATCACAAAAGAGTACAAGTGACAGCGGACACTGATCAGCTGGCAAAATGATCATAACATTCATAACCTAACAGATGACTGACAATCCTGACATCAAATTATCCATAGAATGCATGAGCCTGCAGATATACCATAAGTTTATAAATTGAGAAACACAAAAGAAAATCATAAAATGAACATTGTGTTAGCCAGCGGCGTGGTATTGGGAGAGAAGGATGGTATTGGAATTCTTCTTGAAAGTTTGGAGGTCATAAGCATATAGAAAGATTTCACTAGATAAATAATTCCATGAATTTGCAATTCTACTGATGGATTAGGCTTGGTAGAAAGAGGTTTGGACACCCTAGGCTTGTCTAGTTTGTCTTCTTAGAATAATGACAATATTTCTTTTGAGCTCCGACCATGGATATATCTATAAAAAAGGAGGAGATCGCTCACCTTTCTACGATGTTCTAGAGAAGTCAATAAATCAGTGAATGTAGTATCACCAACTTGGAGAATAACATAAGAAAACTGTAGAAATAGAATTCTTGATTTAGTCTTATCTAACAAAACAGTTGCACTAGAGAGGTGCGATTTTCCCGTAGTCCGAGAAAACAGTGATCACCCTTTTTTGTGTGCTTAAACAGGTTCCTGGTGGAACGAAACATAACAAAACATTCAACTCGCAGTACAATTTTGCTAAGGCAGACTTTGAAAAAATGTATAATCTTTTCCGTCCGGTTAGTTGGAATGAAATGACTGCTGGTGAAGATGTGAATGTTATATTAGGTATTTTCTATGAATATGTAGAAAAAAGAACTTTTCCTCCTTGGTTCAGTCTTAACATAATATCAGATATAAGAAAAAAAGATAATTCCAGGCGGCAATTCAAAAAAACCAAGAATGATAATTACAGACAGTTATTTGTTAATCTATAATCCAAAATTGAACGTGATATCAGAAAGGCACACTTAGAGTATGTTGAATCTATGGAAGGATGTATAAAAGAAGATTCTTCACAATTCTGGAAATATGTGAAATCTGTGAAAGAAATTACAGATTATTTCAAAAGTGTATATTCTCTTGATGAGGCTAAATATGACACGGGTAATTTAGATCAGTAGGAATATCACGAATAATTTTCGAATAGAAGCCATATCTGATGAAGAAATATCACCTGCCATAAAACGTTTGAAACCCAAAAAATCACTAGGACCAGATAATATTCCGGCATTCATAATAAATGGATGTGCTGATTTTTTTAAAGCACCTGAAAATTTTATTCAATCTTATAATTGATACTAAGTTATATCCAGAATCATGGAAACTGATCAAGGTTTTCCCCATATTGAAAAATGGTGATAAAAATTAGATAACGAATTACAGACCTGTTGAATGATCAACATGGCTTCACATCAAAAAATCGACAGTTACCGACCTTATAAAATTTCTCAAAGTGCAAATGAAGTGGTCAACCTTGCTGGACAACTAGATGTTATATATACAAACTTTTCAAAAACATTCGACAAGATCGACCACGACATTATGCTCAATGATTTCTGTAAACTAGGATTTTCAGTTGAAATTTTAGAACTATGCGCGTCTTATTTTAAAGGGCCGCCAACAATATGTGGTATTCAAGGAGGGGAAAAATTTATTACTCGCTCAGGAGTACCCCAGGGCTCCAACTTGGGTCCATTTTTCTTTCTATGCTTGATAAACACATTGCCAAACTGTATTAGATCATCAGAATGTTTGATTTTCGCAGATGATTTCAAGTTATATAGATAGATTAATCAAATCAAGGATTGTCATATTCTACAAGAAGATCTGGACGCAGTAGCAACCTGGTCAGAAAACAACAGTCTACCCCTAAATATAGGAAAATGTTTTCAGTGTCTTTCTCAAGAATAAAAAATATTCAATTCGAATATACTATAAACAATAATATTCTGGCTGATAAAAATGTTGTGGAAGACCTAGGTGTTTGATAGAGAACTCAATTTCAATTATCATGTGAATACAATAATCAATAGAGGACATAAGATATTAGGATTCGTAATTAGGAACTCCTGTAGATTCACAGATATGAAAACGTTCATAGTTGTATACAACACTCACGTCAGGAGTATACTGGAATACGCCTCTACTGTCTGGTCACCGTACTACGAAAAATTTAAAAATGAAATTGAGAAGATTAAAAAAAATCATAAGATATCTCTACTTTAAAAAAACTGGAATTTACTGCTTTGATATACCTTACGTGACACTTTTGAGAGAATTTAATTTTATCAAACTAGAGCACAGGCGAGAAATTGCTTCCGTACTATTTATGTACAAATTACTCAATAATGAAATAGATTTCACGTATTTCTTAGGGGAATTAACTTACTGGCAGTCTGATTATAATCACAGAACCACATCTTTATTCACTCTTCCAAAAGCTCACACTAATCTTGGCAAAAATGCACCTCTCTATAGACTGTGGTAAGTTATGAATGATTTAGATCCCACCATAATATCCAAAAATCCTTCTTTTTTCAGGAACGCAATTTTTTATATTATCACAGATTGTTTCCTTGAAAATGATATCGAGCACATTGAAGATTACATATGAATCAACCCAATTGAAACAAAAACAGGCAAATCCAGGTAAAAACGCACTTCTCTACAAACTAAACTAATGTCAGAATAAAGTTAGAATTTTTTCCACCAACATATAACTATACATGTTGAACAGCATGGATTGGAATTTTTTAGAACATCATACTGATATCAATACAGCATTAGATACATTTCACGCAAAAATATACTCTATATTTGATTTATATGTTCCAATTACTCTAAATTTCGTAAGTAAATACCTGCCTTGGTTCACAAAAGATATAATTCATGAAATCAAAGAGAAAAATAGGATATTTAGAAAGTTGAAAACCACTAATCTTGAGTGTTATCACCAAAGATTCAAACTTCTGAGAAAATCTATAAGAGCCAAAAGGCTGAAACCTCAATCAACACTGATCCTTCTACTTTCTGGTCTTTCATTCAAAACATGAAAGGAACTTCAAGAATTCTTGGAATTGTATATTATAACGATATTGAGCACGATACCCCAATAGCAGTAGTAAACGCTTTTGCACATTTCTTTCAGAGTGTTTATAATCTTTTCACTATGAATCCAACCTACCAGAGCAAAGAAATGAGCTCTAACAACAATCAAATATCTATTGATCACCTAGAGAAAAATGAAATTTTAATAGCACTCAAGAAGTTGAAACCAAAATGAACTTGCGGTTTTGACAACATTCCTAGCTTCCTTTTGAAAGACAGATCTCACACTTTTACAAAACCTCTTCAAACCTTATTCAACCTATCTCTGAAATCCGACACTTTTCCAGAATCATGGAAAAAATCAAAAATATGCCCTATTTTTAAGACTGGATCAATAAATAATGTGTCAAATTATCGACCCATCTAACTCCTCTCAAACTTTGCAAAGGCATTCAAAATATCTATCTATAATGGAATTTTTCCTCCAGTGAAAAATTTAATTTGCAATGAACAGCATGGTTTCTTCACCAAACGATAAACCTTCACAAATTTGATCTGTTTTCCACAAACTGTCAGTAAGGCTATGGATAACCAACAACAACTTGATTGTATATATACAGACTTTTCAAAAGCCTTCGACAAAATTGACCATACAGTGCTTCTGGTTAAATTGAATCAATTCGGATTTGATAACAAACTCTTGCCATTTTCAAATCATATCTAACACACCTCAAGCTGTTCGTGGAATATAAAGGTCATAAATCATTTGAATTTGCAGCAACTAGTAGAGCTCCTCTAGGTAGCAACTTGGCACCTCTTCTATTCTCACTGTTTGTGAACGATATCGGAGACAATATTGGTAGTAGCTTCCTTTTATTTGCTGATGATCTAAAAATTTTCAGAATTATCAACTCACCAGAAGACTGTGAGCACCTGCAAAGTGATATAGATCTGTAACTCCAATGGTGTTCCAGAAATAACTTGCATTAAAATGTTCAAAAATGTATGAATTCAATATTCACTCAAGAACTAAACATCAATCATTATAATTACTCGATTAACGGTGCAGTATTGAAACGAGAAGAACAAACAAAAGTCTTAGGCATTACCTTCAATCAGAAAATCAGTTTCTCTCAGCATATAAATAAAATAACCTGCTCCGCGAAAAGGATGCCAGGCCTCATCTTCAGGACATGCAAGGATTTCAAGAAAAAAGAATATTATACAACTCTATATGTTGCCTATGTCAGATCGCGCCTGGAATATGGGTCATAAGTATGGTCACCAATACATAATACATACATTCAGCAACTTGAATCTGTACAACGAGTATTCATGAAATTCAGCATTCAGGCTGGATGGAACATAACCGATACAAGGAACTGATAATAAAATACTTCTATCTAGATTTGCTTTTTAGTCTCTGGAAGATCGTAGACTTTAGTATTCTTGTATTTTCATGTATAAACTTAATTATAATCTCATCGATTGTCCTGAATTGCTTTCACAAACCGACTTTGTAATACCATGGCTAAATAACCACAACAAGAAATGTTTTCATCTTCCCACGTCGAGAACAAACGCTATGACAAAATTGCCAATGTATAATGTGTAAAATTTTTAACGATTTTTGTAGTCTCATTGATATTTTTCATCAAAACATCAGAACTTTCAAACAAACTGTCAAAGAAGCTATTGTCACACAATAAAGGTAATATTTTCATCTACATCTTATGTCATTATCACTTTGCTTTTTTATTATTCTGAAACTAGCTATGTAATTCTTTTCAATTTGATCTTTATCTCAATGGCTTTGTTATATATGTGTAGTAGTATTTTCGTGGAATCAACATTTTGTATATTTTACCATGTCTAATTACTTTGAAATTCGTCCTTTATGTCTGTCTGTACCTGTTTGGACAATAAAGGATTTTTTGTTATGTGTGTATTTATATCTAGACATTTTTCATTTGACAATCACAAAAAAAATTATAAAATGATAATATTCACTCTTAGAAACGGAATTACTTTTTTATATTATATTGTCGATAGGTTTTGTAACTCACAAAATTTATTTAGTTGAAATTGTAATCAATTGATGGAATTCATTTTCTGTAGATTACATATAAATAAAATAAAAGATAAAATAAATAAAATAAAACTCTCCTCTGAATAGAATCTGAATAGAATTTGGGATCTAAAGAGAACTGGGTGATTATCATGGTACCCTGTGTATTTACCTGGCCAGAGTAGAGATGACAGAAACCCCTGATCGTCTTATCTTTGTAAAGGTTTCCAGCTGAAGTTTCCATGCGCCGAATTGTGTGTAACTGTGTGTACAATTTGATAGCATCTTCTTTTGTCAAGGTTACTGATGTGGAAGGGGACTGATCTAGTTTGTGTAACCGGCAAGGCTGCAAAGTAAGATGTTACATAATCAGACTACATTTTGAAGGGTGTTAGCATACCCATATGGAAGAACAAAAGCAGAACAAACATTTTTAGGATACAGCAAATAATGTAATCTGATCAATAATAATGTGTGAAGGAACTTACTTTTGTTTCGAAAGTCGCCTCGGTGGCATAAGTATTTTTCCTGAAGAGACCTAAAGTTTTCTGAAGGCAGGAAAAAAAAATCAATAAAGAATGAAAAATTCAAGTTTAGGATTACACAACAGTATTTGTCGTATGAAATTATCTTTACATTCACAAAGATAGACACCGTTTTAACCATTATTCCGATATTCAGGTTTGTTCTTCTGAAATGACTTCAATTTAACCTTGTCTAGAAGCCTTGTCTTTGAAAATATGTCACGATAACAATCAATAATTCTTACTTTAGATATATTATTTGTTCTACAGGTAGAACGAACACAACTGGAGAACATTTTTTATAATTATACGTGAACTTAACAGAGAAAATAAAAGGTTTTTGAATTTCCTACGAGCACTAAAATTTCGAAACTAATTTATCTAACCTCACTTGTGAGGGGTTGAGCAGAAGTGACACAGAACTGAAAATTGAATCACCATAACCACAGATTAGCCCAACTATAAACCACAACTAGCATATGCTTTTTGCGCTTCCGATTCCAAGTGACAAAATGACAGAAAGTTCGTAACTGATTCTGTGCTTTCATGTTTTTTTCAAACAATTAAAATTTTATGGTCAGGCCACAGAAAAGAGGCATTTGTGAATTTCACTTTCTTACATGTTTTTTCAGAATTCATCAGACTTAGGGAACAGAAATAAATGAAATAGGATATTAAATATTCAGATTTTTTGATCCCGAAAATAACGTTGAATCATGAGTGTGGATGTTGTGAAGAAATGTGAGTTATACTATGTAGAAGAAGGATTCTCTTACTCTAACCTAACTTTTTAGCCCCCTTCAAAAACAAGGAAATCGAAAATGGTGCGGAACCATCAGCTCCAATCACTAAAAAGGGAATTCTCACTTCTTTCACTACTGGAAAAACAATGAATAT
Source organism: Gastrophysa polygoni (assembly GCA_963576655.1). NCBI lineage: Eukaryota > Metazoa > Arthropoda > Insecta > Coleoptera > Chrysomelidae > Gastrophysa > Gastrophysa polygoni. The sequence continues at coordinate 40,687,987 of OY755083.1, forward strand.
ACCAGACACTGATGTTGTAAGTTATTCCTTGGTGAGAATCATGATTCCAAGATTTCTAAAAATTGATTATTGTTTCTAGTTAGGACGTTGTCGATTTGTTTCTGAATTCGAAAAGCTGAACAGAATTGGTGAAGGAACATATGGCATTGTTTGTAAGTACCTACCTGTGAACCTCCCAATTGCAATATGTTTGATACTCATTGAGAATTTCAGATAGAGCTAAAGATACTGTGTCAGACAAAATAGTAGCCTTGAAAAAAGTCCGTATGGACTTGGAGAGGGACGGAATACCAGTGAGCAGCTTACGTGAAATCCAAGTTTTACTAAATTGCAGACATGAGAATATTGTCCATTTGAAGGAGGTTGTTGTTGGGAGGAGCTTAGAAAGGTAAGAGATCTGAACTGTTTCGTTCAACATCATCTGATGTGTTAGTTTCAGTATTTTTTTGGCCATGGAGTACTGCGAACAAGATCTGGCTTCACTTCTAGACAACATGCAAGCCCCTTTCACTGAATCACAAGTGAAATGTATAATGCTTCAAGTACTGAGAGGTTTGCGGTATCTCCATCACAACTTTGTTGTCCACAGAGATCTCAAAGTATCCAACTTACTTATGACTGACAAAGGCTGTGTCAAAATAGGTATATATGCTATAATAATAATAATAGAAAACTAGATCTGGTGTTCACAGCTACCAAAAATTGCAAATCACTCAAAGTAACCAAATCTGATTTTCTATTGATAGAAGAGGATGCTAACCACCCTGCATTAACAATTGATATTGAACTAGAAATGAGTTTTAATGGTGGTGACATTACTTACTTCGAAGATGTGATTTTTTACAGCTCTTGTATAGTATCAGATATATTGACTGGACCACATTGTTTGAAATAGAAAATGTCGATTATTAAGTAGATTTTTTTTATAGTAAAATTTATGAAATTTTCAATGAATTTGTACCTCAAATGGTTTACTAATGAGGTGAAAGAAAGTTTGAAACATAAAGAGGAACTGAGAAAGTTGAAAAATATATCCAACTGTCATATGCAGCTATACGTTGAGGAGAGACAAACTGTAAAAAAATTTTTTGATAACTGTCTTAAAGAATACATAAAGAATATAGAGATCTCTATTAAAAATGATTCTAAACATTTCTGGTCATACACTAAAAGTAACAAAAAAACAGACAAAAATTCATTCCCCATACTCAAACTGCGGTGCTGTCAAAAGAAGGTAAGTCTGCAGATTCTTTTGGCAGATACTTTCAATCAGTCTACAGTAATGACCAGGCATCCTACAACATCAACCTCGATGGTGATAATGCCTTAAAAAAACTTGAGCCTAAAAAATCTGCAGGGAGTGATAGGATCCCAATGTATATTGTTAAAGGATGTGGAGGGTGGCTAAAGCAACCTCTTCTTTTTACTTACAACCTATCAATCAAAACAAATACATTTCCAGACTCATGGAAAGAAGCATTGGTAACACCTATTCATAAGGCTGGCAGGGTCTCGGATATTGAAAATTATAGGCCTATAGAAGTGCTATGTGCTATTGCAAAGTTGTTTGAACAGATTATTTATACGAAAGTGTGAAGGGGGTCCTGACAAAAACATTTTCGATCAACAGCACAGATTTGTTCCAAAAAAGTCGACCCCAACATATCTACTCACATTCTTTCATCAAGTACTCAGCCATCTAGATAACAATAAATAGGTCGATGATATCTACACAGATGTCCTGAAGGCATTCAATAAAGTTAATCATAAAGTGATACTAGAAAAGTTCCATGAAAGTGGCGCTGATACTCAAGCACTTGAATTGTTAGCATCGTATTTGAATAATCGACACTTCAGAGTTGAATATGGTAGTAATTGTACAACTTATTAAAAAAAAGAACTCTTTGTACAAGAAATTTAAAAAAACGAAATTGGTTAATGATTACCAAGAATACTCCATGACACGAAAGGAAACCAAGTATCACATAGATAAATGTTACCTAGTATATCTGTCTAATACAGAAAATATGATCCCTAGTAATATTAAATATTTTTGGTCATTTTTCAATTCGTTGAGAAAGGATAAAGGTATGCCTACCGTCATGACATATAATGGGTCCAACTATGACACCCCTCAAACTATTGCTGATGCGTTTGTGATACATTTCAAGTCTTGCTTTTCGAATCATTTACCTCTTCAAAATTATGTTCCTGATAATACCAATTATGATATAAACACATTATCCTTCCATACTTTTAGTCAAATAGAAATAGAAAACAATCTGAGAAATCTAGATATTTCAAAGAGCGCTGGTCCTGATGGGATTCCGCCAGTATTGTTGAGGAAATGCTGTAAAAGTTTATCAAACCCTCTGAGAATACTTTTTCAAAGATCATTTGATACAGGGATTTTTCCCAGTGTGTGGAAGAAATCTTTCCTTTCTCCAGTATCCAAAAGTGGTAACAGAAATGATATTCAGAATTACCGTGGTATTTCTAAAATTTCTTGTATTCCCAAAGTATTTGAGTCTCTGATCACAGATGAGGTATTTAATAATTTTAAACATGTTATAATTGATGAACAACATGGGTTTTACAAAGGAAGGTCTACAGCCACTAATCTGGCTGTCTATCAAAACTTTATCATGAACAAGCTTGAGCAAGGATTCCAAGTAGATGTTATCTACACGGACCTTGCTAAAGCCTTTGATTCAGTTTGTCATGAACTTTTAATATTGAAACTCAATAATATTGGAATTACAGGTAGATATTTGAAATTTATTGAATCCTATCTTTCCAACAGATTGCAGAATGTAAAGATAGCTGGCTGTGAGTCAGAAACAATTCGTGTCACTTCAGGGGTTCCGCAAGGTTCGCACATTGGGCCCATATTATTCTTACTTTTTATTAATGACGTTAAATCTGCGTTTAAATATTGTGATATCTCACTATATGCAGACGACCTCAAGTTTTTCAAAACTGTGCAATCTATCAATGATATTGAAAGTATTCAGATTGACTTGGATAATTTTTGTACCTACTGTGACACTAATTTGTTAAAAGTTAACGTAAAGAAATGTAAGGTATTAAGATTCCATAGAATACGGCAGCCATTCTTTGGCAATTACGCCATTAATGATGTTTCTCTTCAACTTGTCAATAGTTTAAGCGATCTGGGGATTATATTCGATAAAGATCTAAATTTTAATGATCATGTGAATAATATTTGCAACAAAGCATTGAGAATGCTCGGGTTCATTAAAAGGAATACTCGCCATATCACAGACTATGACGCTATAAAGTCGTTATACTTTTCACTGGTTCGAAGTATTTTGGAGTACAACAGTGTTATTTGGTGTCCTCGTTATGCTTGTCACAAAGGGAGAATCGAAAAAGTTCAGAATCGTTTCACTAAACATATAATATGGAAACTTGGCTTACCATATTTTGGATTCAACCCTGAAATGAGGCTTTCTGTATTAGACTTAATGTCACTCGAGGATAGACGTAAAATCGCGATGGTTCTATTTCTACATAAAATTATACATTTTTATTATAATTGTTCAGCTATTTTAGAAGAACTCTGCCTTTCTGTTAACTCTAGAACCTTGAGAAGTAATCAGAGCTTTTCGTTTGGGTTACGGTTCCATAGGACTAACTATGGCTCAATGGCAATCAGTTGCAGACTTCAAAAAAATTTTACTACCAATTTTTCAGAACTTGATCTTTTCCAGTTGTCACACTTGAGATTCAAAAAAATGGCAATTAGACAACTTAATCCTTCCATTGTTCGCTAGATTCTTGAATATTCGCTATTTAATTAATTTTATGTTTTTATCTTAGTCTTAGTACTTGAATACTTTCTTATTCTATTGAACATTCTTGGTCTACCATTTGTGATTTTATTACAATTACGTATAGTATTTATTGACTAATGAAAATGTTTTCAGGTTATGATTTAACTATTTAGTGTACCCGACATATTTATGTTTCTTATCGATACTCCCTTGATGTACCATTTGGGATTTTATTACGATCCTGTAGTGTACTTGGCTAAATAAATAAATAAATAAATAAATAAATAAAATTTCACGCTACTCTGGGGTCCCTCAAGGATCATACATGGGCCCACTGATTTTTCTTATATTCATAAATGACCTAACACAAAATATAAAGTATTCTGAGTGTCTATTATTTGCAGACGACCTGAAATTTTATAGAGAAGTCGAAACCAAACAAGATTATGTCAAATTACAGGAAGACATCGATAGTGTCCATCGATGAAGTGTGAAAAATGAACTCCCATTTAATACATCCAAATGTATTGTTCTGTCGTGTACCCGAAAAATCACTAAGACAATATACAATTACTCGATGAACGATATCCAATTATCCAGGGTAGATACTGTTGAAGATTTGGGTATATACTATAACTCCACACTTTCGTTTAAAACACATTTGGATCACATAGCATCTCAGGCACTAGGCACTACGAACTATGGGATTTGTAATGAGACAAAGTGCCCATTTGAATGACATCAAAGCGGTCATCATACTATACAGACCAAAACTTGAATATGGTGCTGTAGTCTGGCATCCTTCTTATCTCGTACACAAAAATAGGTTAGAAAAAAATCAAAACAGATTTCTGAGGTATCTATTCTGCAAGAAATACAAAGTATACCCAGACTATAATACAATTAGGTCAGTAGCATTAAGAAATGAATACAAAATACCCAGCCTAGAAAATAGGAGACATGCAAGTATAGTAATAATGTGTTACAAATTTTTCAAAAAATGTTATAACTGCCCATATCTCAGGTCATGACTCAAAGGAAGAATTCTTAACAGATCAACAAGACTTGTTTAGTTCTTCGATATTCCATATGTATCAACAATTAACTGTTCACCCATCATCACAATGATCAAAACAACAAACAACTTCCTACTATTGTCAAATCTCAACTTTGTCCTCCCTCCCAAACAAGTTTATCATGGTCTGAAAACATAATTTGCTAATTTGGAGTAACAATAATGTTTTTTTTTTTTATTCCATTCACATGTGTGTGGTAGCGCAATATAATGTTACTGAATTTACTCACAAATTGCTCGCAGACTGTTTTGACACTTGTTAATAGAAATATGATTTTCATGTAATGAGGTTTTTACCTGTTTGTATTTATTTTCAGCTGATTTTGGCTTGGCCAGATGGTTTGGCGTGCCTCTCAAGCCTATGACTCCACATGTGGTTACTTTGTGGTATAGAGCTCCAGAACTTCTATTGCAGGCTCCCACTCAAACTACTAGTGTGGACATGTGGGCAGCTGGATGCATATTGGGAGAGCTTTTGGGACACAAGCCTCTTCTTCCTGGAAGGTCTGAAATACAACAGCTTGAGCTCATAGTAGATCTGTTAGGTAAAAGAATTGTTCATGGAACATGTCACCCTGTAGTATTTTTGATTCCTCTGTTTTAGGAACACCATCAGATGCAATTTGGCCTGGATTTAGTGATCTCCCAGCCCTACAGAACTACACATTGAAACAGCAGCCCTACAATAACTTGAAACAACGTTTTCCTTGGCTGTCTGCTGCAGGTCTGCGTCTCCTCAATTTCTTGTTCATGTATGATCCAAGAAAGAGGGCCACTGCTGAGGAATGTCTACAAAGCAGTTACTTCAAGGAACCCCCTCAACGTGAGTTGAAACAATTTCAAATCGAGGCATTCCTCGAGGATTTGTTTTTGTTCCTCTTTACTAGTAGTAGAATATTGAAAAACAGATTTGTTGTTTGTACAGATTCTGGAAGAAATGGGCGAGATAAATTGCTGGAATTCATTTTTTGAGATTCTAGGTCGGCAACTAGAGGTCGACATTGTTAAACTTACTTTCCATACCTGCATTATTTCCATGATTTTCCCAAATTCATAGGTTGTAAATGAAGAAAACAGACAGAAATTTCAAATGTATTCTATTGCAGATTTTTATGCTAAAACTCTTGGATACTGTGATAGGCTTTTTTGAAAAGTTTTCTAAAAGTTATGAGGATTCTTACATTTCTGAGTGAAGCAAATAAATTATTGTGAAGCATCTTACTTTCATAGATCAAGAAATCTTGTCATGGTCAGTCTTCAAGAGGTGATTTTTTTGTTTCTTATTTGCAGACTTAGACGATCTTTTCATTGTGTCAATTCTATCAAATTATTCTTTTTGTGTATCAACAGATTCAAGAATGAAAATATAAGGTAATGTCAGAATTTGTTTCCTTAAGAATAATTGCTTTGATGGCTGCTCTTTTTTGCAAGACAAACAGTGAATGATGAAGTTGTTGACTACAAAATCTTTTTGATGGCTGCTCTTTTTTGCAAGACGAACAGTGAATGATGAAGTTGTTGACTACAAAATCTTCGAAAGACAATACCATACCTCGAATGTGCCTCGATTAGAAATTGATTTTTGCTGTAGGTGAACTTAGTTCATTTCAAACAATGCTGAGTGCATAACATCCTGATGCCGATTTCTTTGTCACTTTTACAACATGGGTATAATCAATATAAACTATGTCCGTTTAGGCTAACACTAGCCAAATCAGAATTGAAGATGACTAAATTTGTTTTTTGCGCATTGAAACATAAATAATTGGAATATTCTTCATTGCTATCATTCATTATTCAGTTGCTTCACAATTTCCAAAATTTCTTTTGATGATCTCTTACACTATATCAGCATCTTTTCATGCCAAACGAGGGTAGTGTCATTCGCAAAATTGGTAACATCACCTTGAATTGCGGTGGTGGCTAGATTGTTCAAATATAAAAGAAATAAAATGGGACCCAAAGATCATTGTGATAAACCCCTTGAAACATTCCTTGAGATATTTATCCATTTAATTTCATCTACAGTTTTCTATTACATCTTGAGTAAATATAAAAAATCTTTCATCACATTATACATGTATGAAAATATCATTGTTAACTCAAATGTATAGAACATATGATATTCGGAAACAGAAAACTGTAATACTGAAAACAAAAATTGAAAATTAACATATTCATCAGATACCCAATAGTATAGATGACATAATAATAAGCTAAAGTAACACCAGAAATGTTGCGTAATGTAAGGGAAGAAAATAATAAGTCTATGGTTTAGGATATTGCTCTTAACATTTTATTTTTAACTTATTGTATTATATTCAACTTCATTACGTGTATATTTTACAGCTGTGTATGTATGTATCCTGTCAATATTTTTTTTTTTTTCTTTAATGTAGTTTTAAAATGTACCTCTGCTATTGTACTGTAAATTCTGACGTTTGCTGTGTCCCCAGTTGATCGTACGCAATAAAGTATTATTATTATATTATTATTATAATAAGTCTATGGACGAAACCTACATACCATTCACATGTTGCCAACAAGTGAATGGTACACATTTTGAGCGATTGTTATGTTGAGAATGAATTCAACTTTATAATTCCGTTTTGATTTTATGCAACTCTTAAATGTAGGAAAAAAATGAAATTTGATCAGTACACTGGATTCCGCTTTTCACCAGCTTCCCAATGAGGGGTCACAAGTCATAGGGTTGCATTAGAAAAAAACATGTTGAGGGTAGTTTCAGATACCCTTGAAGGCCTATATAACATTTGAATATTAATCTCATTTCTCTGTTTCCAAGCCTTTGTAATTGGGAAATGAATTTGGTTTTGATTGAATAAGTCAATCACTGTTGCACATTAGTGATAGTAAGGTTATATAATGGAATTATCAAACATGGACGTTTATGTGTAGTGACTGTGATACAATTATCATTTTTTTTTTAGCTTGTGATCCAAAATTGATGCCGACATTCCCTCATCACAGGAATATCAAGGGACCAAAAGCGACAGTACCAGAGCCCACAAATACAGGTGCAGGAGATCAGACGAATAATTTGCCGGCAATATCAGACTTGGTAGGAAAAATATTCTTTGTTTCTTGTGGCAGTCATAATATGTGTACATTTCTTATTTTTAGTTGGGGTCGTTAGTAAAGAAGAGGCGGCTTGAGTAATAGTTTTCTTTAGAGGAAACATTCCACTATCAGCAATTGACTTCTTTTATCATAATTTTAGCCGTAGTTTTCTCGATGAATATTATTGTGAGAGAGTGTGTGTTTCATTAAAAGAGCAGACAATTGAAATACTGTCTTTTTTGATATTTGGATGTGACTGATTGTATGTAATGTGGTATTTTTAACCACTAAACCAAAATATTTTTCAACCATATATTATCCATGCCTTTTGATGATGTGCCACTGGCAGGAGGTAAGTAACCCACTGGTATCCATGCAGCGCTGTATTAATTTTTTTTATATATAATTCAACATGTATTGAAATTTATTCAACCAGTGACATGGTCATTTAATGAAGGAATATATCAAAAACTTGGTTCCAAAGTTTCATATTTTTTTTCTAAACATATAAACAATAGTGATTGACTGAGAAGAAAATTCACCTATTATAAGTTTTAGTAGAACCATTTGATGGAAAATCAATAAAACTAACAAGTTCAATGAATGTCGTATAATTGTCCACATAAAAGTTCCATATCCTGCTTGAAGCATTATAGACATCAACCAGAATAGAAAAATATACCAATATCCACGAAAACACACTTTTTCACAAAGTATTTTTTTTTTTTATATAAAATCAAAAATAAAAAAGGGAGCTACTGTAACAGCTCTGAAAAACAAAATTGATCACAACAGGTAGTAATTATGAAAGTCATAAACTTGTTGATTTCAAAGTACTATAAAGTGGCATGAGATGGAAGCTCACCAAAATGACATCATCAGAAATTTATAGTAATAGCATTTACAGGACTCGGAATACAGCCAATCATTGTAGAATTTGGTCCAGAAAGGAGTCTAAATACATACAAGTACCTCAACCTAACATTATCAAATGTTACAAAGACTCAATGGGAGGCATCGACTTAATTGACAGGATAAGCTATTACATCTGATTGATATGGCCATATCTAAGCCTTGGAATCTTTATTGTGAGCCCTTAAACTTGAAGTTGCAAATAGTTTCTTAGCCTATAGAGACAATGATGAGAATTAAATAATATTCTGAGATGCTGCCATATTGACATACATTTGAAAATAAACTCTTTTCAAAAAAAATGATGAATTTTTCTATTCCAATCGAGCCATTTTATCTCTGATCTCAGGAGGATATGACTATATTGCTTTAATTTTCTTGATGAGGGCATTTCGGCTATGTCTTATTCTCTTCCCTACATCATGTCTGATTCCATATTCTAATCACATATATGTATGCTGTCCATTTTTCGCAAACAATTTAGTAAGCCTTGAAAATATGGAATATTTCAAATCTGTCCACATTTTCGAAGAATGTTGACGATGCGAACATGATATCTGGTGGGCAATTTTGAACTAACTTCTGGAATGCATGTAATCAGCTGATGTATGATTGTATGTAAACGAACCAATTCAAGTGGAATTTGCCTCCTTCGGCAACTGATTTACTATTTTGTACGTGTTGAATGGAATTCAGAGAATTCAATTTGAAATCAGATACTTTATACACTTACAGAATTGACAGTGATTCACACGTATCCATGTAACAAAAGATATCCCACAACATCGTTTATACAGGGTTGGGATGAAGTATGGAACCAAGTTAATATCTTTCGAACAAAAAGAATGATATTTATGAAAATTTGCAGGTAAGTGCAATGAAACAAAATGTGGTTTAACCGGAAATGCCATCAACTTATTCAATTTAAATGGGACACCCTATGTATTTTTACAGATTCTTGAGTTTTTGCATTAGAGCAAAAAACTATTTAAATTGATCAATTGATGTTGTTTGAATGCATATTAATTGATAAACGAGTACTCTTTTGTTCTCTAAGTTTCAAATTCTAACTGACAGGAATAAATTTTACAATCACCATAACCGATGAGATCATCATTAATATTTCAATATGCTTATTTCACATAATTGAACCATTCTAAATTGTACAATTTGTAAATTTTACGTGTATTTATTACTATGCTACATGATTGTATCAGTTATTATTATTGTTAGTTTATCTGAAAAGTTTTTTGCTCTAATGCGAAAAACTCAAAGGTTCTTTACACTAAACTCATTATGTATGAATTCAAAATAACAAGTGTAACCTGACAGACCGGGGCCTGTCCTAATGGCGTTGATTTTGGCTGTGATCGTCAATTAATCGAATAATTTATTATTTGATTGATAGGGTTAGGACCTCAATACGTTGTTGATAACCTTGTGGTTCTTTTAAAGTTCAATACAATTGTAGCAAATAAAACAAAAGTGGAAATCGAAGGGGTTTATTCATATAAACACATAGTGCCTCAGCACATCTGACTCGCAGGTCATAGTGTCGTAAATCATTCGAAAATCAAATCGTCTGCTCAGTGAGGGAATCCCCTTTTCAAGTGGAGATATAGTTACTATAGTGGGATGCCGAAACTACCTTATCGGTCCTAAGAAACTTTCTCGCATTCGCACCACTAGAGCTCGGCGATCACAGGGGCGTTACACAATGTTGGTAACGAGGTATCGTAAACGATACCTGATTTAGGTATCAGACCAGCGGCCATAGTTGTGTAGTAATCCTTTCAGTAGTGAGATACCTGATGCAGGCATTAGACCAGCGGTCTATTTCATGTGTGTATAACAATCTTTTCAGTAGTGAGATACCTGATGCAGGTATTAGACCAGCGGTCTATTTCATGTGTGTATAACAATCTTTTCAGTAGTGAGATACCTGATGCAGGTATTAGACCAGCGGTCTATTTCATGTGTATATAACAATCTTTTCAGTAGTGAGATACCTGATGCAGGTATTAGACCAGCGGTCTATTTCATGTGTATATAGCAATCTTTTCAGTAGTGAGATACCTGATGCAGGTATTAGACTAGCGGTCTATGATTCGTGTGAGAGGATTGTTTATATATTTACTTACAATGCCCCTCTGATCGTGATCCCATCTCCAACACCGGCACTATACATGCATTGCCACATAGGCTTGCCAACCTCAGTAACGTCCCGTTGGTATAAAAGGGACACTGTTTCAATGCGATCCGTAGATCTATTCGGGTTAATCAAATGGGTACTCCCCAACTGACCCCACACTGATAACAGTTGCGAAGGGGAACCTTCAGAACCTCACTGCTGTCGACATCCTATTACAATGCCATGATAACATGGGATGTAATAATTGCAGGTGGAATATAATGTATACCGCCAATCACCAAGCTTCACTGACACCAAGTGTAACCATTAGGCCACCGGGATTTTCAAGGTTGGGTTTCCGTTCAGGTTGGCACTAGGCGTCTTTTATCATGTGGAACGTAGACCTTCTTTTGTGGGAATTATATTCCGTCTTTTGATTAATATTGCGGTTCCTCGGAACCGCAATTCAAGCTCTTTTGTCAGCTAGACGAGGTATTGACGGGGATTACACATCATACTCGCCTTCCTTATAAAAACCCAAGTGCAAACACACAGTCGCACGAATACAAACTTTCATACACCGAGAAAGTTCCTTAAAACCTGAAAGGTTAAATGATGGTAGGCTGGAGCAGAACAGAACCCCGCCACTGGCAGACGAAACATGAACACATATGCACAAATAGGTGACAACATGCCTGATAAATAAAAAGTACTTGAGAGGTCTCGTTATCTACAGGGTTTCGAATAGACACCCTCACAAAATAAATGGCCTGAGATGAATGAATGAATGAAACGATGAATAAAGGCATGTCGACAAAAAGGAATCAGTATTTACATGGAAATATCGGAAATACACAAATGAGACAATATCAATATTAGCAATTATGTTAACGTTCAAAATACTCAGATGTCAATGAATATACACATTATAAAACTGAAATAAATGTTATATAACGATTCAAATTGCCGAAAGCTACGATAACATCTAGGAAACAAAATTAACGAATCTAAAACATGTGTACCCTAAAATTAATGTAATATGGTATGTGATACTAATATGCAAATGAGTATCTGTAATATATCGTGAACGCATATAGAAATATACGTACATTGAGAGAAATAAACCCCTTTTGCTTTCACCAACATCTATCGAAAGTTCGTAAAATTCAACCTTGACCTATATTTCATTTTCAAAGAATTCCCTTTATTTAGCTCTCTAATCTTTTCTGACCATGATGAAATTGAATAGCTTAGTTTCCACAAAGAATGTTATGAACTTGCAAAACAAAATCTCGAATAAAAAATAAAGAAATACATCATTCAATTAGTTTTCTCACCTGGAATTTCACTAATGGGAGGTTCTTCTCCCCCGGATACCACAGATGCACCTATTTCGCGACAGGTTGCTTTACTCTTTTGACGTGACATTATTTGGGACTTATAAATCTGGGACTGAGTTGAAAAAGATCAAGAAGGAGTTGATACGGATAACGGATAACGGATAACGGATACCTAATACGTATAGGTGAAAGACAGGGTCCTCTGAACAATTTGAACCAGATGACTTAGTGCGCTATCTTGAACGCTCGTAAAAGATAGGGTCCTCTGAACAGTTCAAATAAGATGACTTAGTGCGCTGTCTAACACGAAAATTCTTCAGATGTTCACGTTAACACGGTTTCGGAGAGAATCCTCGTCCGCGACTGTGTAATGCGATTTTATAGTAAGTTGAGAAGGACGCAACATCTCGAAACTCATATGCAAGAGACAACCAACTATATGCCCCACTTTCTCACGAACCCCTCCTACAGATATGTTCATTCCCTTGATAATTATCGATTCCAAGAAATCCACACTCAGACGCTGAAAGTGTTCTCATATCAAATTAATGCGGTGGGATATATACAAATCGAAAAAGGTCTCAACTTTTACTAGCTCTACGTGTTCACTTATCTACCCACTTGGCTAAGAACTATATACAAATTGAAGATCGGATTTTACTTCTTTGTGGGAACCAGATTTGTGTTAAACATAGTCATTGCATTTGGAAATTAATATCAGAAATCAAATAAAAAAAATAATTGGTACTGACCCTGGGTCGTATGATTTCACAAGCTCTTTCAAAATCTGTGAAAATATACAGAGGGTCCCATTTGAATTAAAGAGGTTGATGACATTTCCTGTATATCTTACTGTTACTAATCAGTGATTATCATCCATACCAAAGATTTATTGTATGTATATATATATATTAATAACGATGTCGAATTTCGTGACTGTTCGTATACAATATTCTTCGATCTTCGTGGGAAGCAGTCGTTGTGACCAATTTATTAAATAAGCTCGACACCAAACAAAGAAATTTGATAAATTGGCCACAACGACTGCTTCCCACGAAGATCGAAGAACGACGTACAAAACACTGGTGCAATCACTGATGGTGTTTTGTTTCGTCAATACCGATGACGCCGTTTTCCGCTATAATGGCATAATAATTATGAAACTCCCCAGAAGATGGTGACACTTTTACAGATTTCTGTACAAATAGTTGATGTTTCGAGATTGTAATTAAGTAGTTCGATCTGAAATTGAGATGTAACCTAAATACTACTTCTGAATCAACATTTTTTCAACATTGATTGTGCAATTATCAATAATTCTGATTTCGTTTTCATTTTTGTGTCGCCATCTAACAACTGACATTTGAGTGATTTTCCGCAATAACGAATGAAATGCTGTTATCAAGTTAGCTGTACTTCAGAGTTTTGGTTAAAGAAATTAGATAGGCAAATAGGCAGAATATATATATATTAATATAATCTCGATCATAGAACATATTTTCATGAAAGAAATATAATTTCTATTTCTGTGATACACCATGAAATGTGTATAGGATGGTGTTAGCAATAATCAGTGTTCGTTTTAGGAATTTCGATAAAGATGGAAAATCTATTCCTTACTTGCCTCTGATCTCACTGAAAATGAAGTTTTGCGTTAAAAAAAGTGATTTTGATCACAATCAATATGTATTGAATATGGATGAATTCTCACCTTATTACAGACATCTCCATACATAGAACTGAATCATGACATTTACGGAAACACAACCATTGAACAATTATATATATACTCTTTGATACAACTATTTGCCGGTTAACTTTTTGACAGTGTGTTAAAAACTTGACGTCGGTCTGGTGCTTTTTTTGTCCATTTTCAATCATCAATAATCCCTTTTTCCACTTAAATTGAAGCTATTTTGCCATTTCCAGGCAAATAGCACTTTAATGACAATGTAAGTATGCTCCACTATTATTGAAATTGTTGGTGATATTTGTAAATTTCAGTTCAAGATGGATATGAAAAGTGATTTGGACTTGAGTGGTAAATTAATTATTAAAGTGCAACTGGGAGATGATATTAGACGAATTCCAATACATAATGAGTCTCTCACCTATGATGAGCTTGTATTAATGATGCAAAGAGTGTTTAGGGGTAAATTAACAGCCAATGATGACATCACTATAAAATACAAAGATGAAGGTACCCAAATTGTATTTACAATTAGATTATCTTATTAGTTCCATATTCTTTGTCTGCTAGAATCTGATATTAACTCAATTGATATTCATATGTATTCCAGATGGTGATCTTATTACTATATTTGAGAGCAATGACTTATCTTTTGCAATCCAGTGCAGCAGGATACTGAAACTACAAATATTGTTGAACTCTGACATGAAAAATGATGCTGCAAATGTATTATCGAAGACTGAAGTGACTAGTTTGAAAAAACAGCTCCGAAATATCAGAGATCAAGTGAATAGTTTGTTGGATTCTATCGATGGTAATGAAAATAATAGGTCTGAAGGAAATCATCAAGGTAAAAAATCACTCTTAAAATTTGACTAAAGTTTAAGTTGTGTTCAAGAAAATTTTGCCTCATATAGTAATTTCCTTCGGAAGAAAATTTAGATATTGCCAATGCTTTTATTCAACATCAGAATATGATTGTCACTTTTAACAAAAAATATAATTACATTTCATCACAACTCTTGATTGCCTTGATCAGATTCTGGTGATCAATCTATTGTGGAAGCTTCACAATCCAGTGCCTCCTTGACCAAGGTGAATTCCAGCGAATTCGATCCCCTGCAGGAAAAAAGCCAGAAGAATGGCATAGAGGAACCAAAAGAGTCTTCCAAGCCATCTACACCACAGATCAACAACGACGGCAGCGGCGGTGGCGGCAGTCGGCCCCAATCTGTCTCCATGGCCACTACACCTGGCCAACAATCAGCCCAGGTATATATTCATGTGAAATATTGACCATAAAGAGAGAACTTTTTTAGGACATTTTTTGCAATTTGGAAAAACAACCCTGAATCTTGCAATACTTTGGATCTTTGTTCAGTCCAACTCTACCTGAATGAATAAATAAAAATAGTCTATATTTTCATAGGTGACTAGTGCTGCAGGAAATCCACATGGCATGAGTGATTATTTTGGCAGGACAGCGGCAGCTGCCAATTTCCCAGGCATGCAGTATAGCTCCTTACCCTATCCTCAACAGTATAATTTCCAGTCTAGTGGGTGAGAACACTATACATATTTTCTGTACATAATACATACCTTTATCATTATGGTAGAATAGGGATCTCAGTAATCTTGAGATATGAGGCAGGAAGTCTCAGGGGTAGTTTTGGTAGGTAGATTGAATTTTGAGGCTGGTATAGGATGGATCTCTCTTTTATTCTGATTTCACCAGTCTCATAGTTATAGTACTGAAATTAATAACATCATGAAATACGTGACATCTCAAATATCCCAAAATACTCAGATAAAAGTACAATACAATCGAAGAATTATCCTAACATAAAATAATAACACCAGGTATTTCAAAATCACAAGGTGTATGAACAAAATGTACCTATTCAGTGACCAACGGGGCTGTTATTAGTGTCTATACTATGGCACAATTGAGACTGTATTAGTAAATTCTAGAACAGACACAAAATCCAACTGGCTTTTCTTGAGGCCACAAGAAATTGATGCAAAATAACAAAGTACACAAATAGAGAAAAATATCTCGCTGCTCCTATACAGGGTGAATTAACGAATTCCGCTCCACATATATAAAGGGGATTATATTAGGGCTAAGTTGTACATTTTCATGCTTATTGATAATCTGGGAAGAAATTTCACCTATCATGATTAGTTTTACAAATATCACAGATTTTGTGGTTTTTGTTTTAATTTGTTCAATAGAAACCTAATCAAGTTTTTATTTTTCTTCTTCTTGTGGGCCTGATGGTATACCCAATTTATTTCTTGAACAATGTATTTGTTCTCTTGCGCATCCACTTTGTATGATTTTTAATCTATCTTTGACCTATGGCATTTTCCCTGAAATCTGGAAAAATAGTTGAATAATACCCATATTCAAATCTGGTGAAAAGAAAATATTATAAACTATAGCGGGATATCTAATCAGTCTGCAATACCCAAGTTGTTTGACAGCTTAGAATAGAATAGAATAGAATAGAATACTTTATTTGCCCAAAATAACAAAAGATGTTTTAGCATCGTCATAAAAATTTGGTTTCTTGTTTGCTTATATATAAAAAGTATATGTAGTAAGTATAAAAGTACATTCACACATTTTAAGTATGCATAACATAGTATAAAGACATATAAAGAAAAAAAAAACAGGAAAGACAATACAGTTAAAATCTTAGTACTGAGGAGAGATCTGCTTCTATGAATTCTTCGATGGTGTAGATGTTAAGTGCTAGAAGGATTTTCTTTATTTTTAATTTGAATTTTGATGTTTGAAGGTCCCTAATATGCGTTGGGAGTTTATTGAAGAGTTTAATAGAGATGTTAATAAAGCTTTTGTGAGTTAATGTTAGTCTATGTTGGGGAATTATCAAATTATTTTTATTTCTTGTGTCATGTGAATGTAAGGTATTTTGTTTTTCGAAATTGCTTTCATTAGATTTAATGTAATATAGGCAGTGATAGACAAATAAGGCTGGGAGAGTTAATATGTTTAGGTTTTTGAAGATATGTCTACATGATTCGTTGTAGGGAGTATTTGTTATTGCTCTGATAGCCATTTTTTGCATGCTAAAAATGTTTTTCCATTCTGTGGCGTTTCCCCACATTAGTATACCATAAGAAATTTGGCTCTGAAATAGTCCCATATAGGCCACTCTGCAAATTTCTGTGGAAGCTGTTTGTGAGAGTTTTCTCAATAAAAAAGTTATACTAGCAAGTTTTTTTGATAGAGTTTGGATATGGTGTTTCCACGTTAATTTTGTGTCAAGAAAAAGTCCAAGGAATTTTATGTTTTCTATATCCCCATTGAAATCCCTAAGGGTGAAATCTAGAGTGACTGTTTTGCTTAGATTTAGACTTAGTTGGTTTGATGTGAACCAGGGTATTATTTTTTCTCTTATATTTTGGTTTATAGTTTCTGAGTTTAATGGATCTTGGTGGGAGTGAAAGACAGTGGTGTCATCAGCGTAAAGGATGGATTTTGCACAGTTGATATTGCTTGAGAAATCATTCACATATAAAATGAAAAGTAAAGGTCCAATGATTGAGCCCTGAGGGACTCCTGCCAGTATGTTTTGTGTTGAAGATCTAACACAGTTGTGTTCCACCAGTTGTGATCTGTTACTTAAGTAAGCCTCTGTGAAACGGTAAGAGTTTCCCCTGATACCATAGAGTTCAAGCTTACCTAGGAGGATGTTATGGTTGACACAGTCAAAAGCCTTCGAAAGATCGCAGAAGGTAGTTGTTACTATTTCACCCCTTTCGAAGACTTCTACAATGGTAGTGACTAGTTCTATTATTGCATGGTTGGTGGATAATTTTTCCCTGAAACCAAATTGTGAAGGGGATAAGAAGTTATTTTTATCCAGGTATGAGACTAATCTATTTTTGTAGGCTATTTCTATAGGTTTGGAGAGAATAGGAATTATTGATATTGGTCTGTAATTGTCAAGAATATTTTCGTCCCCCTTATTTTTAAATATCGGTATCACCTTAGCGAATTTTAATTTTGTGGGGAAGTCCCCAAGTTCAAAACATTTGTTTATAATAATTGCAAGAGGGTGAGAGATACCTTCACATATGACTTTTAAGAGTTTGTTGCTTAGTCCGTAAATGTCCAAAGCAGAACTATTTGACATGTTTTTTATAATGTTTTCGACTTCTGGGGGTGTAGTGGGGGAGAGAAATAACGATTTTCTGGATCTGTAGATTTGAGGAACTTGCTTAATGGGATCTCTATCTGTTCAGGGTAGTGAGTCTAAGAGAGCAGTGGAAATGTTTATGAAAAAATTATTAAAATCTTCTGGAAGTATTTTACAAATGGTTTTTTCCAAGTTTTTCCTTCTAGGTTCATTTATAATTTGCCACATTGCTTTAGAATCGTTTGACGATTCGATTACCTGTTTGGATGTAAAATTTCTTTTTTGTTCCTGAATTTTATTTCTGTAAACTCTTCTTACTTTCTTAATTTCCTCATCTATGTTAGTTATCTTGTTATTTTTTGCTAATTCAGTGAGAAGTGATAAGTTATCTCTGAGTAATCTCAGTTCTTCATTATACCATTTTTTAGAAAGGTTTTTTGAGTGTTTCGTTTTTGTCTTTTTTGGAAAACTTAGTGTTTGACCAAATCAGATTCTTCTTATCAAATTAATGAATTCTTATTTATGCCATCAGTAAGGAACTTGGGTGGGGTTTTTGATGAAAATATGAGTTTCGTTTTCGTGGAACTCATTAATAATGTAGCAATAAAGTCTTTGAAGATTATGGGGTGCATTCTTAGAAACTGTAACATTTTTTCTGTCCATACGATTAAGATGTTGTACATGTCGATAGTAGTTTCTCACTTAGATTATGCTTCTATTGTTTGGTCACCATTTTATCAAGTCAATAATGTAGCAATAAAGTCTTTGAAGATTATGGGGTGCATTCTTAGAAACTGTAACATTTTTTCTGTCCATACGATTAAGATGTTGTACATGTCGATAGTAGTTTCTCACTTAGATTATGCTTCTATTGTTTGGTCACCATTTTATAAAGTCCTTAACTATACGATAGAACGTACTCAGAACAAATTCTTAAGATTTTGTGCAAATAAACTTAATATTACCATAGAGAACCATGATTATTCTTCAATACTCGATACACTGAAAATGCAGACTTTGAAAAATCGTAGAATAACCAACGACTTATGTTTCATTTTCAAATTAATCAATGGAATTATTGTGTGCCCGAGTTGACTGGAGTTAATTAATTTCAATGTGCCAAACAGAACCATGAGAAATACAAACCTCTTTCTAATAACACACCATTCTACAAATTATGGACTACATTCACCTATTGAAAGATCATTGAGAATTATTGATTATAATAAAATCATTGTTTTAATATTTTTTTTGTAAATTCTCGCACATTTTTGTTATTAGTTTTAAGCACATTCACTATGAATAACATGTATATTATGTTTATTTTTTGTAATTGGGGTAAATGAATAAATAAAAAAAAGATAATTTTTAACTGAAACATTGTAACAGCAGCCTCATCAAGGTTTTCTAAAATAAGATTTATTCTAGCAAAAATACACACAGAAATAGTCAACTTGATTTTTTCCTACAAGAAAAGATCTATGAAAGATTCGTTCTAAAATGAAGTTGCCTGTTTATTGTTTGTTTCTTCAAATGCTAGAGTGTATCTCAAGGTGGATTCATGCACGATCTTATTTAGCCCGAATTTAATTTAAGCCTAAGCTTTATAAGTTGAAAAACGCCTTCTCCATACAGTGGTTAATGCAGTTGCCTTAAGGATTCATAGGAACTTTAGCATAATTTAAGGATTTGAGATGTTTTTTTTTTATCTGTGGACAACACGAAAGGGAAACCTATGATGTTCGAGGAACATCGTGTTAGCCAGCGGTGGAATTTTGGGAAAGAAGGAAGGTGTTGGAATTTTCTTGAATGTTTGGAGGTTGTAAGCATCAGGAAAGACTTCACTAGAAAATAATTCCACAACTTTGCCGTTCTATTGATGAATGATGCTTGGTATAGCGATGTTCGACAGGTCTCGAGCCTGACAGTGTAGGGGTGACCAGCTTGAGCTCGTCTGGTTTGTCTATTAGGAATCGCGCGTGGTGGCATAATAGATGATATTTCCGTTGAGCACCGACCGTGAAAGTACCTATAAAAAAGACAAAGATCGCCGACCTTTCTACGATGATCTACAGAGGTCAATGATTTGGTGAGTGTTGTGTCATCGACTAGGTGAATAGCTCTCTTCTGAATTGAATCTAAGAGCCTAAGCGTATGTTTGGGGGCTGAGCTCCAAACATGTGAACAGTACTCCAGGACAGGTCGAATTTGTGCTTTGTAGATCATAAGCAGTTGCTGGGATGTGAAGTATCTCTTCGCACGGAAAAGAAAACCGAGTTTTTGTGAAGCAGTTTTCGCAATGTACCTCACATGATCGTCCCATGAGAGAGCACTGTTGGTGGTGACACCCAGCATGGATATTGACGACCTCATAGGAACAGTGGTACCCGACATCATCAAATTGGGCATTGTGATATCAGCCTTCTTGGTGAACATACAAGCTTGAGTTTTAGTTGCATTGAACTGTACTAGATTCTCAGATCCCCATTTCAGAATTCTTGTCAGATCCTCATTTAAAGCATCAACCTGTCTTCGCCTTGCACCTCTGGCCTCATTGGATGATATAGGGGCTCTAGAGGAAAAGGCGGAATGAAGTGTACTATCATCCGCAAAGCTATGAACTGGGCTAGAGGTCACATTCAACAAATCATTGATGTGGAGCAAAAACAAAGTTGGTGCCAAGACAGAGCCTTGTGGAACACCAGCATTGATCGTCATTGTATCAGACGAGACCCGTCTACCACCACGTAGAGTGATCTATCTGCAAGAAAACTCGATAGTAAAAGACACAGTTGGGGCGGCAAACCATATGACGGAAGTTTCGATAGGAGGCCTTGGTGCCAAACTCGGTCAAATGCTTTGGAGATATCCAAGGCTACAGCCAGAGACTCCCCATGTTTCTCTATTGACACCTGCCACTTATGTGTCACATAGGCAAGCAGATTTTATTATTAATACTTGAATCATTATATCACAACTTTTTGAGGATGAATGACTTGGAGTTAGTTTCTTTAGTAGAGCAATACAAACTCTTGTATGATGAAAAAAATCAAGATTTTAAGAACAATTGTCCAGAGAAAATGCATGGAGTACCATCTCATTCATTGTAAATTCATAAATTAAGTTCTGCATAAACCACTCAATTAGGATACTTTGGACAAAATTAAATTAGGGATAAATTGGGGTTAAATTAGGTCATTCTTAAGTTGTGCATGAATCCACCTTCATATTACTTTTCAATTCCTTGAATGAATTCAATTGCATCCAAAACATACTATATTGCCATATACATTCGTACAATATATATGATAATACCTATATTTATAAAACTCATTGTTTTCTTGATGAGATAGTGATGCCGAAACAAATGTTATGTTACTACGATCGCAACAGAGATATGCGCATGCGCAGATTTGACGCTCGTCCGATGTCGCTGCTTATGTGGATATATGAGCTACGAACAGCTGTCTTCTGTGTTTTCTTCTGTCAGCTTCCACGCTTGTTATCCATATATATTTATTATTAGATATATGATTCATACTTGTTCACAACGGTTATACAAAGTTATTTGTATGTAACCGTATAAGTTTATACATATATAAACGGAATAAGATAAACAATAAACAATTCAACACATATCTCACATTCAAAACAACATTTGAGAGCTTATTGAAATAGCTGAAAATAAAAATAAGCAATAATGAAAATGAAACATCAAATATACATTTATATACCCATCACATTTCATCTTACACTAGTCTTGGCTTTTGAAGCAACAAAACTGGTCATGGGTGTATCTCTCAAATACTTCCAAATCAGGTTATCTAATATAATCACAAGGATTTAATGCAATAGTTTTGATATAATTTGTAGCAATAAAAAAATCAGAAGAAACACATATATGCCTAAAAGCAGATTACTATTCTGCCAGAATTTGCACATGGATTGTGAATTCTGAGTTTGCCTGTTTTGCAAAATCTGTTCAGTACCCTTTCAAAAACCTTCTCTTTTTGGGTGATTCTCTGTTGAGATATTTTTGCATATAAACCATTGATGCCAAACATTCTCCAACCTATGGAGTCATCGACTATTGTCATATTAGATCGTTCTTGAAGGAAATATACTTTCATTGTTACAATTTCAAATATATGTCGAAAGTATTGTACTCGAAGATTACTCGATTGATTATACTCAAACCTTGTAAACTATTTCCTCATATCATTTGATTAGACGATTTGGGATTTTATTTTATACATTGAAATCGATATATAGGAATTTCAGAACAACCAACAATGATGACTTAATGATTCGGAGAAATCAAAATATTTGTAAGAAAAATAGTATGATTTTTGTTTTATTCATTAGATATCTGAATATCCGTTCAGTCTAGACTGTTCTCACGATGAAATGACTATTTTTACATTAGTCAATATGCATTACATACTATTATCTATTCTAATCTATTATTTTCATCCAGACGATACGTGTCCCAAGTGATGGACAGCTCGCAAGTGCCTAATTCGAGCGGCTACGCGAACCCGCCCCAGGGCCCATACTCGCAGCAGCAGCAGTACGGCCACCCGCCCGGCAGTGTGGTCTATCCCGCCTCGGCGCAAGGCAACCCCTACTCTAAGGGATTCACACAGCCGTCTCCGCAGCACGGGTTCATGCCTCCCCGCCAGTAGGAGGGGCGTCTTTGGATTTTCTTATCTCGCTCTTGTCGTCCATCAGTTTTATCGAAGGCCTTCGCGTGTTCTTTGATTTTTTCGAGATTCTCGCACTTATTTCAACAGATTTCATTTCATTCTCGCTTGTGTACTATTAATCACACATATCACACATTGAATGATAATGGAAGAACTAGTTTTATGTATGTCTCAAAAAATTACATTTATGGGATATCAATCATATATTAGAACAGATGTGTACAGACTTTTGAAAACAGATTTCTTGTATAAATCAACGCATCTGAAGTCATCCAGGTCAAGACAGATTGCACCTGAGTGTGAACAAGTTTCTATTCTGTGTAAAAGTTCTCTCAGTAGCAGCAGGTTTCTTACCATGTCTTTATAAACTTGAAGTCAGTTCTACTTACAAAGAGAAAGAGAGAAAGAGAAAGTTGCTAGTGAATCTCAGCAGGGTAATTATGAATAGTGTTGCATATCCTGCAAAAAAATTGTGCATTGTATTGTAGATCTTGAAAAAATGAAAGGCCACAATTCGCCAAATAATCTTTACTACCTTTTATTTTACTCATGATGATGAATTTCAAAAACTCATTTTAGTAGCAGTTGGAATGATTTTTATGCGTTATCTGATACTAAATAATATTTTTAATGATTTTTAGGATAAGAATGTATGATTGCCTTTTTAATATCCATTCTAATCATGTTCTTTTTGTTATAGGCAATAAAAACTGAATATTTTTATATGCGTTTGTTTAGTCAACCCTCGAGTATTAGGTACTCCGAATAAACAAACACCTATTTTATATTTGATCGTTTTATTGAATAATCACAAATTCAACTGTTGTACACCCTATATACAACTTCTCAATTATGTCGGACACTCGGTCGAAAAGCGTTTCAACATTGTCCTTCTAAAAAAAATAGTTGGCTGGGACGTATAAGAATCCCTGCAAAGGCCCCCCGGGCATTGATTGTCTAAATCAGAATAGAAGCACAGCTATTGGAATAATGTTCATGTGTATAACGGATAAACGGACCAATTGAATTCAAATTTCCTCCAACCTTACGAAGAGCCCCTCAAAAGTTTCAAATTTGTTAGCATCCATGTAAGAAGATACATAATGCAATAATTCTCTATCCTGATCCTTTATAGGGTTGTGAATTATGCAATTGACTTTGTTAGCATCCATGTAAGAAGATACATAATGCAATAATGCTCTATCCTGATCCTTTATAGGGTTGTGAATTATGTAATTGACTTGTTGGAGATATTAAATTTTAATATCCCGAAATAACCTTCCCAAAATTGCAATACATTTCAAGATTTTCCATCAACTAACATAAAAAAAAATCACCTTTGTATAAGATGTGTGGCCCATATAATTTAGTTGCTAAGAATCTAGACATGTTCAATTGTGGAATATCTCATATCAGATCTTCTTTTTTTCTTCTATTCTGTGGATATCTAAATAGACAGGAGATAGAGAGGAGACATATAGATAGATGTATTTTCTAACCTTATTTCTGTCATTGTTTCGTATACCTATTTTTATTGTCATTTTTTCCTGTTTAGTAAATGGGGTAACCTGTTGAAAAGTGTAATAAATAAATGAATTCGTGTTCATCAAGTAAAAAACACCCTGTGGACACTCTTTACATGTTTCCATTCAGCTCAATCTGATACCTATCGTAGATCGATAAACGCTCAAGTTTTTTTCAGATCCAAAAATCGACAATATAGTAAAGGCTTCAGATTTAGTATGAAACGCTATCATATCATTTTACCTAGCACGGATTAGAAGCACACCGCTTTTTACTTGAAAGAGTTGAAATTTTTCATCGTTTTGGACCGAATTTATTGTTAACCTCGAAAACGAACGAAACTTACTGAGTACGAATTAGAATATGCTGGTAAAAGTTTTCAACGATTCTGGAGGTCAACATTGTTTCGCTAAATATATATGGAGATAAGGAGCAACGGTTTGAATACTTCAGACGAATTATACCTCTGAAAATCAATACAATACCCGAAATAAATACATTATTTATTCATAAATTCTGTATCAAAAACACATTATCACGATAAATAAAGGATACTTTGGGTTTCCAAATGAATTAATTCTTATACATATTCAGGGTTTCTCACGGTAGCCGTTCGTTAGGAGTTCTCGTGGTTAGAAAAAATTTCAAATCTGTTAAAAATATTATGTAATTGGTTATCAAATTTTGGATATGCGACAAATCAACTGGGAATATGGATTACGAAAGCATCATTCCTGTGCTTCCGTCTACCCCAGAAGGGCTTACTACCGGTTGAAGATGGGTAAAAGGCGCAGTGTTGAAAATAAGGCTACATCTTTCGGTATAACCGGAAGTAGTAAGATCTTGAAAATATTTTTAAATTAACGAGGATGCTGGATAACCATGAAGTCCAAAAATTCAGAATTCTTAGTTTTTCAAACCACGAAACCCTCTAACAAACGTCTACCGTGAGAAACCGTGTATGTTTAAAACACTTCGAAATCACAACACTGATCAACAGCATTGAAATCTACATACTAATCGATACAAATTACATCATCAGAAGATGGATCTTCCGGTGCTTTATTCTTTCTAGACTCAACTACATTTACTTCTTCTTTTCTCTTATCCCTAAACACGCACGAAATCAATTTAGCTTCATCTTTACAACCTTTACTATGATCAGACTTTGTTTTTTTCTGATGGACGCCGACGGTTTTCGGAGATTTTTCTGCCTTTTTGAGGGAAACTATTTTCCTCCTAATTTTGGAGATGGCGATCTCCGGTCCAAGAGATACACCGGGAATGTTTTTGCTGGTCTCTTTTGGTACACAAGAGCTTGATTTTTCTTTAGGCTGATTCATGCGGACCTGAAAATCAACACGAGAAAGTTTCAATCAAACTGTGAAGGGCTCATGTGAAAAAAAACTAATGATTTTACCATGCACTCAGTCTAAAATACCTTAAGAATGGAAATATCAACAATAATTATATCGACTATTATGAGTATGATTTTACGACCCAAGGGCGGCAAAACCTGAATTATTACCTGGATTATGATGGATACTTCTATCTACAAGCTTACCAAGAATTTCTGAAAGAAATATTGAATTTTTATGTAATTTAATTTATAAAGATAGATAAAAAACACTAATGCTTGATTCATATTCTACATAAATAATACGAAGCAAACCAACCATACATTACGATTTTCGAATGATTCACAAATATGCAATACTGATAATGATAATAATCTATATTTTAGACATTCTCATGCATAAAAGGAAAATAGAGTCTACGGTTTCGACAAAATCTGACAAAACTTACACGCGAAATTGAATGGTCTAAAAAGACGGATTCCAAATGTGCGGCTTTCTTGGAGGCAGAGTTGGGATCTGTTGCTGATGATCAAAAGTGGACATCGTTATAATTTCTATATCTACTTGAAAAAATGAGCTAATTTTTCTTTATCTTTTGATAACACAAAAAGAAATCCTATAATGTTCAGGGTACATCGTGTTAGCCGGCGGTGGAATTTCGGGAGAGAAGGAAGGTATTGGAATTTTTATTGAAAGTCTGTGGGTCGTTAGCATCAGGAAAAACTTCACTAGGTGAAGAATTGCATAACTTTGCCGTTCTATTCATTAATGATGCTTGGTTGGCATGTTTCGAACCTGACAATTTATGGATTACCAGCCTAAACTTGTCTAGTTTGTCTACTAGGAATCGCTCGTTGTGGCATGATAGATGAGATTTCCGTTGAGCACTGACAGTGAAAATATCAATATAAGAGAGAGAGAGAGAGATCGCCCACCTTTCTGAGATGTTCTAGAGAAGTCAATTAATTCGTGAGTGTATTATCGCCGACAAGGCCAATAGCTCTCTTTTGAATAGAGTCTAAGAGATTCAGCGTATGTTTGGGGGCTGAACTGTAGATTGTGAGCAGCTGCTGGGATGTGAAGTATTTCTTCGCACGGAACAGGAAGCCAACTTTTTGTGAAGCAGTTTTCGCAATGGACCTCACATGATCGTCACATGAGAGCGCTGTTGGTGGTGATACCGAGAATGGATATTGACGACTTCATGGGAACAGGGGTACATCATCATATTGGGCATTGCATGTTTGATCTGTCTTCCTGGTGAAGATACAAGCTTGAGTTTTTGTTGTATTGAACTCTACCACATTTACTACTACTACTATCATTCGCAAAGCTATGGACTGGGCAGGTCACATCTAACAAATCGTTGATGTGAAGCAAGATCAAGACAGATCCTTGTGGCACACCAGCATTAATAGTCATTGTATTTGATGAGACCCCATCAACCATCATATAATAAAAGACATAGTTGGGGCCGCAAACCATATGAATGTAAAACTCGGTCAAATGCTTTGGAGGAGTCCAATGCCACAGCCAGGGATTCTCCATGTTTCTCGACTGACATCTGCTACTTATGTGTCACGTAGGCGAGAAAATCTCCTGTTGATCTTTGGTAACGAAAACCATATTGCCCGTCGCTCATGATTCTTGAGCTTACTTCTGGAAGTGATGAATTGGAAGTCGGTGTTTTTCTCGTATTCTTCTGACTAGAAAGTACGAGAATTTCGAATAAGTCCGACTTTGGGACCAGTTTGAAGTCGGAATTAATATTTCATTCTCACTCTGAAGTCGATGAAACTTGAATGAAGTCGAAATCTACGAGTTGCGTGTTAGAAATTTCGATATCATGCTCCAAATTGAATTTTTTGGAACACTAATTTTTCTATGTGGGAATTTCTGAAATTGAAGAGGGATTTATACGTTTACGATATGAAGTTGACAATCAGAGAAATCTGACTTTGAGGTCAGAATTTAATATGTCCGACTTCGAAGTATGAAAAACCAGCACAATTACCGTTACAAGTTGAGACGTTCAGACTCTGACAATGTCAAGAATTTCGAGTTTGAACGTTTCTGGATTCGATATCGAAATGGATGAGTTGACTGATATCGAATATTCGGAATTTAACTACGCCACCGTATTCGTAATGAGATAGATATCAGAAATTAATTGGACGTGAAGGTAGAGAATTCACCCCACTGACGACACACAATATATTCGGCAATTATGCAATTTCATTATCCCTTCCGATTGATACATAACGTCACACCGACAGTTCATGGCCACATAGTTGATTCAAAGACATTTCACTATAGCAAGTGGCGTTTTTTTGTCAGTCAGCCTGTATTCGAGATGAATTTGAAGACATCGAATTATCATCTCCTCACCTGACTGATGGAAACGCCCGATTCGGGTGAAAACTTGGGCGTCGGCAGAGGAACAGTCGATTTGGACACCGATATACTGGGCGGCAGGGTGGGCACCTTCGGTTGCAAGTAGGCCGCCCCCATTCCCATATCGGCCGGGAACTTCGGTGGGGCGGCCAGCGAAGTTTTCGGGGCAGGAGCGGTCGTCAGGCGAACCGACGACGGCATGCTCAGCGTTTTCAATGCGTTCTCGGCCTTCAGCTTGTTCATTTGTTCCTTCTTCTTGTCCGCCAGTTTTTCTTGCAGAGTTTTACCGCCTATAAGAGGTATTTGTAGCTCATAATTTTGTTTATTAGGTAATTTGATTGGTACAGAGGGCAAAATGTGAACTGCTGTATCTCAAGATCCGAATCCTCGGAAATTTTCAAAGAAAATGATCGTCATAAGTGACGAAATGTTCTTACCAGAAGGACTTGTAGTAAGTGCTGGTCTCATGAAGCTGGGCGAGATACTAGGCGGTGGGGGTAAGGTAACAGCGACAGGGGTGATGGATATGTTTGGTCTATCTTTCATCAAATCTTTGGCGGTTTTATCATCAGCTTTGACCATTGTCGTCGGCTCCTGAGAAGAAATTCAATTGAAAACCTCTACTAGCAAGAAGTTCCAGGTCAATCTCGAGACTGGCATATAATATTTTTCCCAAGAATTGGAATTGTTATAATTTCCATGTTTATAATTTGAAAATTCAAACTATAAAAGCTTGATTTTATATTTCAGACTCCAATGTCTGATTTCAAGAATTTTCTCACTTCCCAACTCAGAAGTTCGTACATTGTGTAAGAATTATACGGGTTGGCTGGCGAAAGTAGTCAAAGACATGGAATGTTAGTCCAGAACACAATATAAAAGTTGCTTAGTGTGAAATGATCTAAAACTCCAGCATCTAGTCATATCGTTTGTCACATGTTGAAGTCATTCGCAAAAACGGATCGACTGGCTTCTTTAAAATCGATAGAATTGGAAGAATAATGAATCCATACAATTTGAAGCAATGGCGTTAAGGTACACATGAAGTAACGAATGTTGCAATTCTGAACTGTAAGATGGCGCTGGAGCGCTACGCGTTTCAAAATCTGCAGGAATTAGAATAGAACGGAACAAAAGATTTACAGTTTTCTGCTGAATATCTACCCAATATCCAACGTTCCGCCTTTAGGGATACACAGAGTTGCCAAGTATCAGCATCATGCGGTGCTGCGAAATAAATACTTATAGCACCGAACATATGGACTAGAATACTAGAAGATCCACCTCCCGCTCGGAAATTTCCCTCCTTGCCCCGTCCACCGAGTTGGATTGAGTTGGCGCTTATACCAAAGACTCTTCTGTGCTTATACCGTGTGTCGTTGCGATACGAGTGATATGTTGTATACTGGGTGGATCGGGTTAGATTTTCAATAACATACTGCGCGGTGCGCTTCAAAACTATGATTTCCTCTATTATTGTGTTATTTGAACTAATTAAAATGGTTTTGTGTTCTGCTGAAGGATGTATCAGTATAGCAGGAGATTGTATTTCAGCTTTTCGGTGCCCAAAAGATATGAAAACAACCAATAGCATATTTTCCTATGAATCAACGACACCTCCAAATTAAAAAATATTTTCGATTTGCTGAATACATGCCATTTGAATAACTTGCTTTCAAGCGCACGACGAAACAAAAAGAATTGCTGGAAGAATTCGAAATCTCATGAGTTGTTAAAACTGATGGAAAAAATGTAACCAGTTAAATGAAATTTTCGATTCGAAATTGAAATCTCAGTAGTACACTTATGCAGTGCACTAATTCGTATCGCTGGCTATTTATTTGAAAAATGTTCGGTGCAGTAGGTGGGACATATTAGCTCCAATCTTGATTTTCTCATCCTCAATGTTTTTTGGGTCTCTAAATAGGAATCTGAGGTTCGCTGACAGAAATTTCACCAGGAACATGTTTTTTTTCTGCACTTCTTGCGAAAATTTTGGCATGTCAGAAAATGTGCAAAATTGCCGGACAGTGGAAACGACACTTACATATAATATATATGTTCGGTACTCATAGACATGGTACACCAAGTTAGAGCCGTGCCGTCGCGATATATTATTGTCAGACCACGCTTTTTTCGAGGTTCACGCGAAGGGTGAGTTCAGTCAATCAGTCGATGCATTAAAGAACTGGCAGCATACTATGTTCATATCGCGAATCGCAGAGCCGGAGCCGTCGCGATATATTTAGAATAATTACTATACATATAGAAACAATATTATCGATTCATAAATAAGATTCAGTAAAAGGCGCATGAAATTGAAAAATAAAATTAATGATACTACAAACAGAATATTGGAACCCAAGTATATCATTTTGACCAAAAATATTTGTTCATATAAATATAGTTCATAACGCCCTAAGAGCTTTATGAGTGTGTTTATAGTAACCCGAGTAGTAACCATATCATTGAATTTATTCCTCCCTGTATGTGAAATTAATTGTGAAATAATTGTAATCAAGAGGATTATATGAAAGTCACTTTTCATAGGTATCTCCAAAACTGGTAATAATAATTATATTTTCTGGAATTTTTGGAGAATTTTAACTTTGTATGTTCGTTTTCATTTTTTAAAATGATTAAACGTTTAACTTGACGTTCTTGATGCATTTCTTCACAAGGAATATAATTCTGTCATTTTCCAAGGTGTTCTCGTTGTTTGAGTTACAACGTTGTTTTTTCTTATGGGTGCCATAATGGACTTTTGAATTTCTGAAAAATATTTTTTTTTCAGTTACAATGAGTCATCACAATGTATAAGCTATATGTGTAAGATGTTTATTCTTCGCAAAACAAAACAAAGTTATGGAAGGATACTCCACTTTCCACTTCCAAACACTCATCTGGTCGATCTCATTGTGTGATACATTGCTGTAATAAAAAAAGACTTCAAAAATGAAAAAATCTAATAAGGGTCCCTTTTAAATAAAAAGTACAGTTATGACCATCTAAATGACCATCTCAGATTGCTATAGGTATAGGTCAGATAGGTATAGTTTGCTGTCGCTTAGACATGCCGACAAACAAGATCACAACACGCTCAGAATTTTATATTCATGACTGCTGATCCGAGAATACGGAATTTCCGAATATATAAGTTTTGGATTCGAGATTTGGAAAATTTCGATTCAATAAGTCAGAGTAGTCCGACTTTGAAATCTCGTCGTCAGCAGAACAGAATAGAGAGCTGTTTAAAATTTTTCGAAGTGGCAATTCTATTCGAAATCGGTCGAGCCATTTTCGAGTTTTTTCTCGAGTAACGCACGGCGATCCATTTTTATTATATTAGATGAACAACTATTGATATAGATAACTTCGAGTTGAGTTCACAGATATCGATAGTTTCGACTTTTTTTTATGACTTTCGAATTCATCAATATAATCCAAAGAAATAACGACAGAAACAACTGACCTTGAATAATGATGTACTTGTGGGAACATTTTTCTTGACGGATTTTCCCTTCGAAGAATCTGCCACGACTGCTTTACTGGAAACTGAAGGATTCTGCTTGGGGACGGAAGAAGAAGAAGGTTTTGTCAGTGACGAGCTCGATTTCGGTTTGCTCTGTATTATACCGGACGGAGTAGTCACCGTCTGAGGAGACACCTTCTTGGTCGGTATAGGATGGACTTTATTTGTAGAAATACCAGCTGAAATAGTCGATAGATGGTAATATAGATTTGCAAACTGCAAAAATCAATTTTTCTTGCTGACCTGCACCTGAATTGGGTAGCAGCTGATCCACTCCCAATTTTTTTTTCATGCTGGGCGACAGTTGATTCGAACTCTCAACGAATGGAGTGGCAGCCTTTTGGCCCATTGCTCCTACTGTTCCCATTTGGTTCACCAGAGCGGTGGGAGTCAACAAACCAGATTGGGCCAGGAACTGATTGGTTATTGCTGATGCAGTCAACGGGTTGTTGATCTGGCCCTGAAACCAAAAATACGTGTACAAGACGGTTCAACCGAGCCAAAACTTCAACCGCAGCCAACCGCGATAGAATTGCACATGATTGTTGAATTGTGGCATTTTGTAAAAAAAACTCTACATTTGAATAAGAGTTGTTTTATATAGCCTGTTTGTCACCAAATGTCAAAGCATTTTCTAATGCGCAATTGTTTTCTTTTAGGAACAGTCGGTAAAAAATTGGTTGGCAATGTTGTGAATAATTTGTGGAATGTCACACTAATTTTCAATTTATTATACTCGAAAATGGCACGTCAGATCGATTAGGAACAAGAATACCTTTCTCTCGTTGAACAATCTAAATATTCGTAATCGTCGAAAAATCTGCATACAAAAAAGTTACAGTTAGATTTACCGTAGTCCCACCCTGTTGCATACACTCCTGAATGGAATTTCGAAACCTTTTTTTTCTCACTGCATTGTGCATATAGAGTATAGCTCTTGTACAAAATCGCATCATTTTATTACATGGCGTTTCGGAAATATTCAGGAAATACCATCTTAAGAAGCCCCCTTTGAATCAATAAAAAAAATGAGTATAATAAATTGCATGACAAATTCACCAAAGATGGGGTCAAATGAGCTATCGTAAATTCCTATGTGCCTTTCGATTTTTCTAACCACCATTTCCACGGTCGACGCACAACGAAAATATCGTCTATCATGCTACCACGAGCAGTATCAAGTAGACAAACTAGACGATCTCAGGCTGGTCATCCCTACATTATCAGGCTCGAGACATACCAAACATATCTCTAACAAGCACCATTCATCAAACGCAAAGTTATGGAGTTCCACCGCTGGCTACCACGATGTTTCCTGAACATTATAGGATTTTCTTTCATGTTGTCGAGAGATAAAAAAAAATGGCGTCATGACGCCAATTTTTTTTTTGTAATTTAGTACAAATCATCCATTTCAACAGTTTCGAATTTGAATACCTTATGTATGAAGGTTTGAAAGTAATGATTTTCTTTCTTACCTGCGCCAACATTTGGCTGAGCTGCCCGAGCTGCGCCATGCTCAAATTCTGGCTGTACTGCTTGATGAGCTCGTCCTGGTAGTGCTTGAGGTAGTCAAAGAGCGGGTTCTGCCACGAGGGGAAGGACGCAGCCGACGGCGACGGCGCCTTGAGCACACCTGACGGCGCGGAACTCCTGCTTCTCGGGTGGCCGTACGTTTTGGGCAACGGCGGGCGGCCGCGCGGGCGGTTCGCCGACGGGCGGCGAGGCGTGTGGCTGCCTGCCAGCGGGTAGACTGGGGTGGGCGCGGCATGCTGGAAAACAGAGCATATTCATCAACCCAAGGAACATTGTTCTTCATAATATTCAAGTATATGTAAAATAATATTATACAAAACAATAGCAACGAACACAAACACTATATCTTGGAAAGGTGGCGAAACGTAACAAACAGGATATGGTTTGTAAAGAAGATGTATGTGCATGTTCATGACAAGTATTTTTATAAACTAACATTTCTTTGTACATATCTTGTATATTCATCAGGTAAAGAATTATATAAAATTCCATTATGTGATATTGTTTCCCAATGATTGATTTGTATGGATTATCATCAAAAAATTTAATTGTACTGTTTCATGATTATGCTTCGTATCGACTTATTGATAATTCAAATTTCATATTTTTTGACGCATTTCTGTCGAAATGCAATAACAACAACTTTTAAATTTATGTAATGAAATGAGATTCAGCTGATCTTGAGAAGTAGATTGAAAAATGCACTTCATTGTTATATTATATAATTTCATCAATGGCTTCAAGCATGATAAAAATGAATATATTTGCCTCATCAATCAATATTCCAATTATACAAATAACATATTGAAAATTATAATATTGGAAAATCCTCCGGAAAATCATACCAAATATACAGTTATATGTTATACAATGTGTCCAAGATAAGGAGTGCCAGTATGGGCATCTCGGAAACTACTTGAGATACAGATTTCATTAAATGGAAGAAAAGCGATTAAAGTGCCAACAAAATGACTTTCATGAATATCTGATATCTTTTTGTTTTGGAGTTATTTTCAAAAAACTGAATTTCCATCCCAACTTTGTGAAACTCTGTGAAGAAAGTTCGTTTATCAAATTGAACATTTAACAATGCTACATGAACATCAACATCATCAACATCAATTCATCAATATGAGATTAACATAAGTAAATTCATCAATTGATTGATTATTCCTCACTCATGAACACGAACTGAAACTTTTAGTTGATAGAATACATAGTATTGCTCGATAACCATTTCAATGTATGACATTTTTTCACAGAATTATGAGAAATTGAGGTCCGTATTCCAAAAATTACTTGATGATGGTCAAAATAGGTTCGAAACGAATCAAAACCACAATGTGTAGCATATCGTCAAAATCAGAATGGTAAGGGCTATTCGAATCTAATATTCTGATAATCCCAAATTGAATGAAGTTGCCATGGAGATGTTCCATCATTTATCTCATATCCCAATACCCCATAATGAATAGAATTGAAAATCCGGAAATTCAGTTTTTTGAAAATAACAGAATTAACAATTTCTAATTTGCAATTTCATTCATTACTGATTTTTCTGATATTTATGAATGATCACATCAGCAGTTGATACTGTCTGATTATTCATGATCTTTACATTGTGAATTTTTATATCCAAATGAAACCAGAATCATGCAATAAGCAATGAAACCTCTTGATTATTGTTGATCATTATTACTGTTTTCAGTATCCACAATGAAACACTCTGTAATATTGTTATCTTACAGACGACTTAGACGGTCAGAAATTTGCTAAATAATTATTGATGTTATCACCGAACATATAAGGACTAGCAGATCCACTCTAAGCCCCGACCGGAAATTTCCCTCCTTGCCCCGTCCACCGAGTTGGCTTGAGTTCGCTGCCGCGCTTATACCGTCTGTCGTCGCGATACGGGTGATACGTTGTTTACTGGTTGGATCAGGTTAGATATTCTAATCTATACTGCTCGGAGTGCTTCAAAACTATCTCTTTTGTTGTGTTATTCGAACTAATCGAAATGATGTGTTCTGCCGAAGGTTGTGTCAGTCACATCTCTCTTATGATATATCAAGAGATAAAAAAGTAGGCTTTCAGGAATCGTAGTCTGATGATAACAATGTGAAAGGGGCAAGAAGTGCTTTGGTTGTGATGAGGCGATGGATAGCCGGTAGAAGGAAACAACCATAGCAATAAAAGATATTATATTCGAAAGTGTCAGAAGACTGTAGTGCATAGATTTGAATGTATTGGAAGTTGTGTCTGACCAGGGATCAAATTTTCAAAAATTAGTAAGGAGCTTCCTCAAATTAACTGAAGACAATGTTTTATTTTTTTGTAGATGATATCAGATATGCAGACTTTGCTTCAAATCAAGTGACAAGCATATATATCTTAATAACTTCCAAAAAATGAAGGTCAAATATGCCTCACAGGTAGTTAGCCATTCTGTTGCCGTTGCCCTTTATACCTATATAGGTTTTAATGTTTTGCCTGCAGATGCGAAGGGAACAGCCAATTTCATTGAAACAATGAATAATCTTTTCGATTAACTGAATACATGCCATCTGAATAACTTCAATGCTTCCAAGTGCACGTCGAAACAAATAGAATGTTTGGAAGAATTCGAGAAATCTCAAAGTTGCTAATACTGATGGAAGAAATGAAACCAATCAAATGAAATTCATATCAGGATGGAAAATAACCATTAGGCCAATAAAAGCTTTGTGGCATACATTTAAATCTAGGGAGTATACATTTTTTATTAACGAGAAATCTCAATAAAGATTTTCTCGAAAATTTTTTTGGTCAAGTCAGAAACTGTTGTGGTGACGCGAGAAACCCAACCCCAATACAGTTTTCCAGAGAGTTCGAAAAATTATTCAATTTGAGATATTTTCACCAAGTTGACGGTGCTAACTACATGGATGATATTAATGAAATTTTATTGAATATTCGTCCTGATTGTAATGAATCGATTTTCCCGGTAACTAACAACACTGAAAGTTTTCACAAATGAATACCGAAATCTTAGTATCACTGATGGCAATGCAATAGTTTATGAAAGAATGTTTGGTGCAGTACTTCTGTCAGGTTTGTCTAGAATTTAATGAGGAAAATAGTTTAGAGACACACTATTTTGTAGTGCTAAGGCCTATGTAAATGATGAAAGATTACCATTCGGCGGTTTGACCGTGCCTCCTCTGAATATAGTAGACCACATGATGAAATTAGAAAATATATTCATTGAAAATTTTGATAAATTTGCTCGTCAAAATTCTATTGGGACAAAATTGAAAGGCTCATTCAAGAATGTAACTTTCACACATCCATGTGAAAATTTTCCATCGAA
The DNA here is from genome assembly GCA_963576655.1 of Gastrophysa polygoni. NCBI lineage: Eukaryota > Metazoa > Arthropoda > Insecta > Coleoptera > Chrysomelidae > Gastrophysa > Gastrophysa polygoni. Next base: position 40,724,584 of record OY755083.1, read on the forward strand.
TTATTTTGTATCCCTCTATACTAGAGTACGTATATATTATACATTGAAATATGCGAATCGCCATATCAAAACCAAGAAATCAAAGAAGCCAAATGTGAAGTTGACAATTTTGCGAAACGTGTGAGAGTACTATTGTTGGCTCAATTTCATATCAGATTATTTATCTTCCGATGTGTCTGTTGGGATAGTTTTTTTTCATATATGGACTATATTATTTTTTCCTGCAATTATTTTCTTCTCATGAATGTTAAAAGATAGTGAGATAGCGAATCTCTCTATTGTGAATACGTATAGTTTTATTTACATAACAAATTTGAGTCTGAATAAAAATGTGATATCCACTTTAGTACTTTTCCATTCGCCCCGTACGGAACACTCGCACTGCAACATGAAAATAGCATCAAGCGACCCTCGTAAATGCAGGAATTCGACAGTCAGCGGCCGCCGCTTTTGTGCGACCGACTACAAAGTTCTGCCTGTGAGTGGACCTTCTAATCCATATATGTTCGGTGATGTTGTGATTGATTATTTACTGATACGATGGTATGTATATGTATGGAAATCCTAAATAATATCAACATCTACCTTGCGGATAAAATATTTAATTATGTATATTTACTGGCTATATGAGAGAAATATATTTTAGAAATATATTTTTGAGCATCAAGAATAAGATCACAATTTCGTGAAAAATCAAGTTGCGTTTGACGTATTGAGAAATTTGGAATGGAAAAGTGTTTGTAATGCATTGAAAAGTGTTAACACTCACATCATTAAGACTCCCTGATCCTCTAGGACTCAAGACTGCTGGTTTCTGAGGTAACAACTTCTGCCTTTCCGCCTGTTTATTTTGTAGACAAAATCTCGTAGCAAGATCCAACACGTTGACGTTGTCAGGTATCTATAATAATTATCAAAATCATCACACACCCCAAAAAATATGTGAAAAGCATACCTTTTCTTTGATGAACTTTTTGTATACCTCAACGAGCATACTCGCGAACTGATTGTCTTTCGAAGCAGTCTGCTTATGTAGCCTCTGATACAATTTGAATATATCCTGTAGTAGCTTGACTATCTGCTGGTGATTCAGGCTTGACATATTTTTCATTTGACCTCTCAAACTCTGAGAGCACATAGTCAAGGCTTGCTCAGAAAATGCCAGGCGCTCAGAGTCTTTGATATATATCCTGAAAAAAAAATTCACAGTGTCCTTTCTTTCTCAAAAATGAGCTTTCTTACTTATCTGGTTCTGGAATTTTCTTCAGCTGTAAACTAAGATCTGTCAACGTTTTATTGTCATTTGTAGTCCTCAGGATTTGCAGGAGCAGCGAGATACATCTGCTCATGTGGGCCGAGAGAGAGCCGGGTCTGTCGATTTCCGTAGAGGGAATTCGCCAAATACCCTAGAAAAGCATTAATTGTCAAGACATCGAAGTAGATTTCAAAAGAAACTCACGTTGAAGAAATTGGTCGGTTTTCGGTCGTTGAATAAACCGGCAACTACAGTACCATCTTTGCACTTGTATTCGCTCATCAGCAGTTGTTTGCACTTCATCATATCTTTCTTAGATTTATAGTTGAAGTATAAGTGGGCTAGCCGGTAGAGGGCTTTGTAGTTTTGCGCCAGTCGGATTATGCATATTTCCAAACCTGAGGAAACAAGCGAATATCGTAAATCAAAGTATTTCGGAATGAAAATTCACTGAATGATTTTATGGAACCAATGATTGCCTGGTTTATTATTTTTTGTGCACTTAAACCATTTAAAGGTAAGAAGTCTACAGATCGAATATTATTATTCATTTCAACTTTTATTTCACAATCTTGTGTTATTTCCCTTATCGTAGGTTTTCAATGTCACGAATTGTCAAACCTTTTGATAGCAGATTTTGTGACCACCAACACCACCATTTTTACAATTGAAATTCTCCGTTGACGTAGTTTCTCATAGATAGTAAACGATAGTAATAGGTAGTAGGTGTTGAGTAATCTTATATCAATCTGTGATCGAGAGTCTTTTGTTTGGCTTGAAGAATACATATGTTGGAGAAAGAATCACCTAAATAAGAATACCCTGCCCTGAGAGTGACGTAATTGTTTTTGATTTGCTAGAGCTACGATGCGATAACCGTTCTTTTGATAATCCGTGGGAATGGATGTGTATGGTTCTCTTTATAGAAAACGTGATTGTATTGTGCTCCTGGTTTATGATCGAATACGTGGAAACTTGATGTTAAAAATTTCTTCGAACGTGCAAAGTAGTAAGTCCACTCCACCATATACCCATGAGCTCATAACTACCTCAAGAACCATCCCAGATATCTAGTTATCACTCATTCATATGCACAAATTCAATATACTTTTAGGAACCAACCAAGAATAAAAAATATATACAACGGCTGATAATCTCATCGAGTGAATTAACTAAAGATAACCGTACACGAACAATTATTGTCAATCTAAATTATGAACGACGCGTCAATAAAACTGCTGTTAGATGAGATGAAACAAAACAAAGAAGAACTAAAGAATGCAATACAAGCAAGTGAATGTAGATTGCAACTCACCATAGAAGAACTTAAAAAGAAGATAGTCACACTAGAGAAAGAAAACTCTAAACTCAAGAACAAAGTCAGAGAGAAACAACAAACGGAATAACATTATCGTATTTGGACTAGGTGAAGAGGCGCAGGAAATTTCAGTAGAGTTTATGCTTGGAAAACTGAAAACTTTACTAGAAGTCGATATCAGTAAGAGCGATATTAACAATATATACTGCTTAGGAAAGCATAAAAACTGCCCAGTCAAAATTGAGTTTATATCCTATCTCAAGAAAAATACCATCTTTCAAAAAATAAGTAATCTGAAGAATACTGGAAGAAGAGTTTAAGATCCTAAAATCTTATTTGCGAGAAGTGAGAAAGGATAATTCTAAGAAAAGTTACCTCAGAGGGAACAAGCTAATAGTTGACGGAATTGAATACACAGCTGAAGATTTACAAGAAAGAGAAAACATTCATCAAGAGCACAACATCAGCGAACCATCAACACCAACACAGAGTCCTGCTACAGTACAAACTATCCCCAGAAAAATTGAAGTTTCCAAACCAGTAAAGGAGACACTGCCAATAAAAAAAGTTAACCCAAAGGACTACGGTAGAATAATCAAAACCCGTTCAAATTCCAACTCTTCCCAAACCTATGGAATGCCCTCAAAATAAGTTTTATCATTTATAATTTTTCAAATCATAAGTGCATTTTCTCGTTTATATTTAATATTTCATAAATTGTTGAAACCATTACGCATATCTATATGTAAATACGAAATGAAATGAACTCGTATATAAGGGATTTTACTCTCCAAGAAATTGAAAATTACCAATTGCAAAATTCTTCGGAGGCAAAGCAAGTGCTACAAGTTAATGAAATCAATTCAAATATACAAATAATACACAATAACATCAGAAGCATAAGAAAGTACTTCGATGAATTCAAGATATTCTTGAGTGAGCAAGACTCTTCTATTGATTGTATAATTCTCACTGAAACCAGAATTGTAGACGATATTGGTGTGTATAACTTAGATGGCTACAAAACACTTTATAACCTAAGTAAAAAAAAATCAGAATGACGGCGTTATAGCCTTCGTGAAAACGAATCTATACCGCTCGCATGTTAATATACCACTAAATGGCAGTTTCCTACTACAAATCAAACTTGCACTGGATAATACCATCTTCTATGTAAACGCATTTTACCGATCGCCATCAGATCAAACTCTTTAAACTTTTTAAACGAGTTGGGTATTGTATTGGAAAATCATCCTGGGCATTAAGATTATAGTGTATTCATAGGCGATATTAACATAAATTTATTGGCCTCGGAAGATGTACAAAATTACTCTACCCAATTAGGTGAACATGGTTTTATATCCGCCATTAACACTACCACAAGACCCGACTCAGGTACCTGCATAGATCACATTTTTATAAAGTCAAAAAGTGAGACATATCAGAACATAATACCACTCGTTATACAAACCAATATAACCGATCACTTCACAACGCTATTACAAATAATAACAAAAATTAAGAAAAACAATAACGAATCACTTAATAACAAATATTTCACGCGAATCAATGAGATGATGTTACTGGATAACATGAAGCAAATCGATTGGGCTAAGTTCAATCAAATCCATGACCTCAATGTAACGGTGGACAACTTTATTACATTAATACAAGATGCAGTCCAGAAATCAGAAACTAAAATAAGAATCAGAAACAATGAGAGGAAGAGGAACTCTTGGATAACACACTCACTGAATAAAATAATCAACAAAAAGAATAACATGTTCAAGAAACTGAAAAGAGACTTCCAAAACGCCGAGATTAAACCTGAAGAACAAAGTTAACCGGCAGATATTGCGAACTAAAGCTGAATACTATAGGAACAAAATAAATGGAAACCCAGACCCTAAGAACTTGTGGAAGGTTATAAATGAACTCTCCAAACCGAAAAACATATCAGAAATCACACAAATTAAAAATGAACACGGACATACAAACACTAACCCAAAACAAATCTCAAATGACTTCAACAACTTCTTTCCTAATATTGGTAATGACCTGGCAAGAAAAATAAAAACCTCAGCAAATTTTAACGAAAACAAAGTCCACTCAGAAAAAACAATTTTTTTATCTCCCGCGTCCGAAAACGAAGTAAAAAATCTAATTTTTGATTCCAAAAACAAAAAAGCACCAGGACCAGATGGCTTAAAAAACGAGACAATCAAAATCATTGCAAACTTCATCCTGCTACCACTAACTAGCATCATAAATAAATCACTAGCAACAGGCATTTTTCCAGATAAATTTAAAGAATTAATCATAATACCAATACACAAAAGTGGAGATAGAGAAGATATGTCGAATTACCGTCCAATTGCACTCATCTCGAATATAGGGAAAATACTAGAAAAGGTGATAAAATCTAGGTTAAATAGCTTTGTAGAAAAAACAAACTACTTTCAGATAATCAGTACGGATTCCGACAAAAAATATCAACCAAAGATGCTATAAGAGACTTGACGACTAAAATCTATAATGCAATTGATAACAAAAAACCGACCGTAGGGATATTCCTGGACCTAACAAAAGCCTTTGATACAGTGGACCATGCCATTTTACTAGATAAACTAGAAGAAATTGGTATAAGGGGCACGGCGCACGATCTAATGAAGGCGAAGTAAGTCATGAGCAACTTATATCATGCGGCGTACCCCAGGGGACGGTACTAGGACCATTGTTATTTATAATCTATTTAAATAATCTTTTTTCTGTTACAACTTCAGCTCAGCTACCCAGCTACGCAGATTACACAGTGATACTATACGAAGACAAAACCTGGTCTGAATTGAAGCTGAAAATAGAAAATGATCTTCCAAATTTAATTGATTGGTTCGATAATAGACTTTTGTCATTGAATTACAAGAAGACATTTTATCTTCCTTTTTGCAGTTTGGCTACTAATTTGCCAAGTTACCAGCACATAAACCTCAATAACAATTTAGAAATTTTATCAAAAGATAAAATAAAGTATTTAGGCATCATCTTGGACAATCATCTTCGATGGGGAGGGGTATATAGGTCATATTTAAAACAAGTGGAAGTTGTTCAAAAGAGATTCTTAAAAATCTGGCTAGGAAAAAAATCGCGATTTCCTAGCGATCAGCTTTATACTGAGGCAAATGTACTAGATCCCAGAAAATTATACTTTTAAAACATTAACTACACAATTCCAACACCAGAGTGAACTCACAATGTATGACCACGGATATGAAACAAGACAACAAAACAGATATATACCACCCCACATGAACAAAAGAATCGGTCAAAACTGCCATACGTATTTATCTCCAAAGATTTTCAATATGATACCTGATACCGCAGCTAAACTTTCCTCGTCGAATTCATTCAAACAATGGACAAAAAAATACATTGGAACTATCCCTAGAACTAAAATTCATGAATTAATATGGAAATAATTAACACACCTACAACCAAGTGGACTATATGAAGTTTTCTCAATTATACACACAAATACACAATAATTCTATATAGATCCAAAGAAGGATCTTGCTTTGCACTCCCAGATCAAATACTCACTTGCTGATAAATGCTATTTACAATAACCTGATTTATATTTACCATGTTTATCAACTCAATTCATTATATTTACCCTTTTTTTGATATATATATATATATATATATATATATATATATACACATTTTTTAATTATATTTATACCCACCCTGTAATATACCTATACTTGTTAAATTTCCTCACACACAAGTTGGCCTTAGAACTTTTGTTCTGAGGATCAGCTTCGTGAGTATTGCGTTTATTTATCGGATGTACATATCTTATTAGGTTTAAGTTGATGTTATTGCTTGATTTATATCAAATTGTATCTATTCGATGAATAAACTATATTATTATTATTATAATGGGGTGGAATGAAATAATAAAATATTTAACCCCATTTCTATCTTTCGAAATCAGTAAAAGAATGTTGGGAAAGAAAATAAAGTAAATGGATGAATAGACAAAGAACAGTTTCAGCGTTGAAGAAGCACATGAAACTGAAATGTCAATTGTTCAGTTTCCAGGAATAAATCATCAAAACCATATACTTTGAACTAATATTTCAAGTTATTTACATACATACAAAAACAAAAAAACAAAAGTTTTTCATTCAAACTTCAATCTTGAATAACTTTGCAAAAATTTTGCAATGATTCTGATCATTGCAACTTCTGGTTCGAATCTGTATAACGCCCAATTCATTAAAATTGTTTGCGATATCAATAAATTGTAATTTTTAAAATAAAAACATTTCAGATCGAAACAAAACTCGAAAAATTATTCAAGACTGAATATTAACATGAAATTGGCAGTTTCTTTTCTCCAGGAATTTATTAGTATTTCGTTCTGAATCCTTACCTGCTACACATTTATCGATCATCTGAGATATTTCGGTTTGAGACAGGAATTCGTTAGCTGCATCAGACGAAGAAGAATTGGAACTGGTTTCGTCGTCTTCGTCATCGCTGGAATCTGAACTGCTGCTTGAACTAGACGAGCAACTAGAACTACTGGTGGAATCTTCTTCGACGGATGTCTAGAACATTTTCAGATTTTTTTCTCAAGAAACACCATCGCCAACCAGTTGCATCATCAGGATAAATATTTATATAAACATTAGTTGAACGAAAAAAACAATTATCTGCAGATAATCTAATTTTCAATGACTTTTTATAATGAAGGAAACAATATTAAAGAAAAATAAAAAAGGCTGTTCTTTGAAAAATGGGAGGGATGTGTTAACAAAGCTTCTGTTCTTTTTGTTTCCTTTTATATTCCGACAATACGAATAACATAAAGCCAGAGACGATTCAAATAACAGAAGACCAGAGCGATATCTTGTGCTGATGATTTCTTGAATCATTGTATAAAGACTAACCTAGTAGGACAACCTTATGGAGTTTTCATTGTAGGCGAAACGAGACTGAATTGAGCTCCGGCAGAATTATTTTATCTGCTAGCCGTGTTCGCATCTCAGATTGCCGCTAATTTTCTTTGTTAGTGTGTTATTTTCATTCGATTTTCATTATGCTTTTGTTTGTCGAGTCGTCTGAATTCAGATAAAATCTACTTATATGTTTTTTGTCAGTTCATAGCTTGTTTAATCCGACTTAATTCTCACAAGAGCGAATACACCTTGAAACGGTCCTTCCCGCACGAGTAGTAGATTTATAACTTTCTTCGGTTTCCGCTAGATGTCGGTCCAGAATCGGCGTTCAAAAAGTCATTAGCCTACTCTATTAGTGTATATGTATACAATGCTTGAATTATTCGACCTCAAAAAATCAAAGAAGTATGAGGAATAAAAGTGATCTCAGAAAAATATGTAAGTGAGGAAAAATGATGTATTTACATGCTTAACTTTATACCGATATAATGAATAGAAAATCGATGATATTGATTGACTCACTCTGATATTATCTGTTTCTATATCGCTGGACTTTGATTTTTTCAATTTATCTACCTTTTCCAGTTTGCCAATTTCTACTTTTTCACTTTCTTCTATGGCAATGGCTTGTTTTTCAGGTTCACTGAAATTTTTTTCATCTTTGGACAGAACCACTTCCTCAATTTTCTCTGTTCCACTCACATCAGAATCGACTTCCATTACTGTGTCTTTCATAGTTTGCTCCATCATTTTGTCCAGCATTGTCTGCACATCTTTGACAGGAAGAATTTCAGCAATTTCTACAAGGTATTCAAAGTGAGAAATTCTCTTTGATATAATTTCAATATTTACAGATATCGATCATAGTTTTCATTACCTATCGCTCCGATACCTATAGCTTCAATATCTTCGTTGTTGACTAGGATTTTAACTGAATCTGCCTCCTTTTCTTGTCCACTATTTGTTGGAATCATCGTCTCATCGCCCTGTATACTGTTTCCCAAGTCATTCACCATTACTGTGGCATCCTCATCAACTTCGTTTCTGATAATATCTCGCTTTGTGATGGTCACTATATTTTCATCTACTTCTGATCCAATCGAACTACCAACGCTCCCAACTGCCTCTTTACTTTCAGCTTTTTTATTTGCCACTTCTATTTCCTTTTCGCGATCGTCATCCGAATCCGATATCATTATTACGTCATTGTCTTCCATTTCTATAATATTCTCGGTTTTCATGGATTCAGCAGCCAGATCGGTCTCTCCAGGTTGGTTTTCTTTGCTCGCCGAGTCGATTTTCCGATTTACTGAGACCTCAACTTGTTCCACAGTTTTATCGTTGAAATTCTCATCAACTTTCTTCTCGATAACTTCATTCTTTTCTTCGACACTTTTATTCAGTGAATTGAGGAACTGCTCTTGGAAGCTGGTGCTGTTGCTTTCGCTCACTTTGATTTCTTCTTCTGGTTGTGGCTTCGGTGGTGGCGGTTTTTTCAAAAATTTCGAAGAATTCAAACACTTTTTGAAAAATGTCCCGACGGAGCTCGGAATATCTTTGCCCTCGTGCAACTCTAGGTATTTCAAAACAGACGCGTTGATTCTGTAGTGAAGCTCCAGGGCTTCCACTGCCAAGTGCTGGGGATTGTTGTAGTTAATTTTTTCCGGATATTCTGCTTTGTTTTCATCCAAAAGTGTGCTAGCCTGAAAAATAATCGAACAAATGACTATTGGCGATATTGTTCTACATGAATAGAACATAAATAAATGAATAATTTCATAGATTGAAAGATATGCGACGGTAGATTGACTTACTGTCATGTAATACTGCAGATACTCGGTGGGTTCTTTTTGTTTCTTTTCGGCTATTTTTCCTAAAATGTAATACTGTAACCACCTCTCGTCTGCATCGTTCGTATCATCTTCCATCTCATATATGGCAATCGCTTTTTCGAAGCTATTTCCAGAGCTGTCTAAGTAAGTATTCTTCTGATTTTCCAGGAATTCGAACCTGCAATATTCGTGTTGGTAATTTTTTTTGAAAACATTTGCAACAGTTTTTTTATTACGTGAATTATTCAAATTCTAGAAGATATCGTTCTTTATCAAAATAGCCTCCGATGAAAAAGGCTATAGGACAGAATAGATATACACTTCTGGATCATTCAAAATTCAGTCTTGAATAACTTCTATCGATTTTGATAATTTTTGATATCAACAGATATTGATATCACAGAGGGTAGAACCGGAACTAGCATTTTGACATTGTGCCGTATCTTGGTAAATAATTTCGAAACCTCACATTTCCACATTAGTTATTTTACGATTCGTATCAATACCTTCATTTATGAATAATCGATATGAAATAACAATTGATCAGTACCTGATGACCAATGTCATAAAATCATTTTACTCACTTTTCCATGCTCAAATTCTCAGACTCAAACTTGAGAACCCTGGAACAGTAGGAATGGACAGTGTACTGGAAGGTACCGCACTCGATCCACAACATGAGTGGGTCGGGACAAATATCCAGAGCCTTGGCGAAGCAAATCGAGGCGTACTTCGCCTTATCCAGAAACTCCATTTCGCTTTTGAACCTCTCGCAGTGGTTCAGCTTGGCGTCTAACTGGGCGGCGTAGCTCAAACCTAAAAAAAACAAAGTCGAATCGATTATTACTTGGCAACGGACATCGATATCACCTAACCTAGACAGGCCCAGGAATCGAGTCGTATCGGGTTGATGCACAAGTCCATCTGGAAGTACTTAATGCACTTGCTGAACTCACGCTGCTTGAAGTAAAAGTCGCCGATGAGATAGTAGATAGAGCGGACTTTATCGGGGAACTCTATAGGATCAGGAAAAGCCTCTGTTTTGCCGTGAATGTAGTCCATAACCTTTAGCAAAATAAAATAATTGCTCTACACAGGATACGAAATCAAATAAATGAGCACAGTCGGTAGGATCGCCACTTGTTCGGAAACTTTGTATCATTTCTCTTCAATACTATATCGAAAACTGGAGAAATTTCATACGAATGCTGTGTGACAGCGGACGAATCTTGAGAACCCAACCAATCATGCCAATTAAATTCACAACAAGGAAGATACTACTCTTCTTGGATGTTTATCTATCAGATCATGAAGAATATAAATTTGATTCGAAATTTTGATCAGTGTTGAATCAATAATGTCCACATTTTCTACATGTATACCCTGAGTAGTTATTTATTTCGAAAACTATTGACATCGTCAATTTATTTTTTATAATCGTTAACTTCCAACCATCTTACCAGATCTGCAGATAACTAATTGTATATAACAGGAAAAGAGTCTTACAGCTATGTTCCGACCGTGGACAACCGAAAGGAATGTCGAAACAATTCTTCTCTATTAGTGTTCACGGAGTTTTGGAGAAAAAAAATTGTAGACGCGTATATCTTTGAAAACTACAGAATAACGTATTTTTTTTTCATACAGAGGCGAATTGAGGAAAATCAAAAAAAAATTCCACTATGAAGTCTCGATGTATGCAGTTACGTCGGAAACATTACAAATATAAATCATCTATTAGTTCCTCTTGACATATCATGGGAGTTACCCTTGAAGTTGACAAACATGAACAATTATACCCAACAACAAACATATTGCACGTGAATCAATTGATTTCTTCAAAAATACTGATTACCGTTGAAAACTTGTATTCCTACCGACTGCGCCAATAGAAATTAATATCACGCAGCACACGTTCTGATATTATGTAATGAGTTTTCAGGAGTATAACTTGTATTTCTATGAAATATCATTCCAACAATACTTATCACGGTTACAAAATCATCCAAGCTGACCACCCACCTTTTGCAGGTGCTGCTGCGGTGCGCAGGTCTGCGGCACTAGCGCGATGATCCGCTTGAGCAGCTGCTCGAGATCGGCAGAAACAGAGGCGTTCTTATAAGAATTGAATTCGGGCAAGCGATCCGGTCCGTAAAACTCGAACAGCTGGAAGGAGCGCTCCCAAGTCAATGGGAGCGGATCCACATTGTGATCTGCCAGGTGTCTCGACACCTTCAGAAAACATATGAGTATAATAAATATCACCAGATAGCATAATATTAATTTCACATATAACAGTTCAGTCGCATTTGTAATGGTTCAATTTCATTGGTTTGTCCAGCTCTGGAGTTCTTGGTCCTAATACACCCATCGATAACAAGTACTTGAAGTTTTCAAAACGTCAAATGAATAATCTCTCGACTTCGATTCTGAAAGGCGATATTTGTTGTGAAATAATTAATATATGTTATTATTTCTTGATTGGAAAAGGATTGGAAGGAATTGCTCACAAGTTTTCATCAATATACGCAAGACTTCGGAAAATCATATGAAATTAGGTACTGATACTGAGCTACAGGATGCAATCAAATAGATTTCTGAAAACAGTCAGGATGAAACTAGTGTTTGCTTGATGGAAATTTGATCAGGTCATTGAGATTCATAGACTTTCCAGACGTCGTTGATAGTTTTTTAAATGAAACATCATATATATATATATATATATATATATATATATATATATATAATTTCAAATCTGGACCTTCCTTACTAGTTCATAAATCAAATGATTCTTCGAGCTAATACTTGCACAAAATAAACAACAGAAAAAATTGGTCACCTTATTTTTCTTGCTAGGGTGTTGATACAAACAGAACATGGCTTGTTCAATGTGTGTATAAATTTTATTTCGCAATTTGTCGAATATAGGCGTATCAATCCTATCGAGAACAGTGTCCAGTATAAAATGTAGCAATTCGCCTTGTCCTGTCATGCACCAACTTTTTGCACCTAAAATGAAAAAAAAAGTATGTACTTTGAAATTTCGTAGATTTTGATGGATATTTTACCCAAAAATTCGTGTGCTGAAAACAATATTGAAATAGAAGCAGGTAATACGTTTTCGTCTTGCGTCTCTGTTTGGTTGTCATCAATTTTATCTCGTTTGCCCTGACTCATCCTTTTATTAGCGTATTGTCTGTGTTCCTCCCTGAAATTCAAATTCATGAAATCATTTTGAAATAGTCCACATTGTAAGATTCGTCTCCACATCCAGTTTTTTTCAAGAATCTTGAATTTGCACCTTCCACTGCAGAAGTGCATAACTGCGCTATTTTTATCCCCAAATTTTCAATATTTTTTTCTTGAATTATCAATACACCATACTTTCAATGTTAGACAACAACATCTCGTGAAATGACAGTTATCAACGGTGTTCAAATATTTTGAAAACTTCTACAACTAGGTATAAGGAAGGTTGATATAAATTTGCATGAAAAAACAGAAGAATGCAATAATGAATATAGCAATGTACTTGAAATAGCCAAGTTCATATCACTTCCGATAAAACCAGGAAAAATATCAAAACTGAAAATATATCTAGTATGCGTTGCAGAAGGAGGCAAGCTGAATGATAAATATAAATGTACTTCTCTACCGTCAATAAATCTCAAAATATCTTAGTTTCTTTTGTGACTTTTCACAATTAATTCAAGAATTCATAAATTGTCAGTGACACTTTTATTAAAAAATACTGAATGTTAAAACCAAATCTTCCCAACAATACAACTTATACATATCTCTCCTTCTAGCTAGGATAATATAATTTTTCGGATCTTGAACATGCTATAAAAATAAAACTGCTATAAAAAACACATCTTCTTTTTGTAATGTAATCAATGATTCTTCAATCGAAACTCACCTCTGCAAAATAAAATGCAGCAAAATCCAAGGGGTGACGCAGTTGAGTGGAATGTTGGGCATACCTTCCGAATTCAACTGTTTGGACACTATCCTCGCCAGAGTTTCGACCAACCGCGCTCGCTTGCCCTCCTCCAACAGGTCGATCACCCCCACCGTCTCCTTCTTGACGATTTCGTGGAGGATGGCCAGGCACTTTTCCACGACGCTCTCCCATTTTTCGTGGTCTTTGCTGAACCTTCAATTAATCATTACAAGATTTGTTCAATTCTTCTATTTATACATCTATTAATTTTTGTGATTGATATTTCATCAAATCGAGTTTAGCCATTGAAGCATCCCGTTTTGAACGCATTTATATTCATAATGTGTTATCATACGATTTCAGAAGCCATCATTTGAATTTCAGAATAATGGATTGTATTTTAGAAAACTTCACCAACAGTTCAGGAATCATTCTTCGAATGGATCTTTCTGGAAATGGATTTCAGGAAGCGTCATTTGGATTTCAGAAACCATAAAGTTCAATGTGTATAGTTGGTATTAGAGAAATTGGCTAGTAATATCAGTCTATAGAATTCTTCCCAAAATATTTATCCTCCTGATAATGAAAGCTGTGGAATATAAGTAATAAGAAATTTTGAAATCAAAAGTGGACTTTCCGAATACATGAATACTCATATGATGTTCTCTGAATTACAATTGACTACTTATTCTCTGATATGATGAAATTAACTGTTCTGAAATAGAATTAATGCTTTCCGAAATCAACGCCCAGTGAAATTTAACTTATTGACCTGGAATACAATTGCAATACCTTCTGAAGTAACTACACTAAAATTGAATTGATGTTTTCTGAAATATAACTAGGAAGGTGTAAACTACAGAAATTCACGAGAATAAATGTCGAGTGGAGCAAACTATCAATAAACTTTCTATTCATCGAATACACAAGGAAATTATTGTTTCACACTGTACCTCAGATATTGTTCGAAAGATTCGTGAAGACACTCCTCTGTCCAGACAAAGCATTGTGGGAGATCGGTGAACCACAGAGAGTGCATCAGCAGTCCTAGTTGAGCAGGTCTCCCCATTCTGCCTACCTGAACAAGAATTTTAATAATTACAAAAAAATGTTTTCATATGCTGTTCGGAAATGTGTATTGATGCCAAATTCGCGTATGGGATGTTCGTTCCAGCCTACAGCAATTAGGGATGCCGGGTGAGAATACCCGAGCGACATAGACAGAAGCCACGGTTTATAGAAAGAATGGTTGTCGGATCGTGGCTCTGACCAATAAAAAACAATGACGTTAATCTTAGGCAATTGCTATCTTTATTCAGATTCTTCTTTGTTCAACATGTGTTTCATTTGATGCGGGAAGTTCAAACTTGATACAATTGCAGTTATTCGCGAGTTGACCGTAGTTTTGATAAATGAATTTCTGTAAGTGAAAATGGAATCTTCAGCCATTTTCCATCCCAAAATAGCACAAAACAAATCATGAAAGTACTTTCAATATCAATATTCTGAAAGTAATAAGGCACTTCATAATATAAGACACTACAATGATACCCTACCAAGAAGGAGAAACCAAGAACTCGTTCTGTTAACAAGAATTAGCCGATCTCAAGAGAGGCATCAAAATCATAAGACTGTTAGTTCATAGTTTTTTTTTCATGTACCCCACCTTATTTCACTGTGGAGAAAATAGATGAATTCACATTAAAAAATCACAATGAATTTCGAAATATTTTATGTGTTAATCAAAATGAGAATAAACTCGTGATACTCGTGGAATATCATACGGAGTTTAAACAAAAACTTAGATGAATATAAGCTATTCCTGACTAACCTGAAAACAGATATCGATTGTCTCATTTTCACAAAAACTTAGATGAATATAAGCTATTCCTGACTAACCTGAAAACAGATATCGATTGTCTCATTTTCACGGAGACTAGACAAATTATATATATATATATATATATATATCATTATATAACATACCAGGTCACGACCTTATATACAATAATGGTAACCATACATATACCTACAGAATACTAAATCTAGGTGCCAGCAATACGATTGAACTAAAAATACAACTCTCCAACAAAAAATACATAGTTATAACGGCCTATTAGAGATCTCCTTCTTTGAATAGTAGTGAATTTATTGATAATAACGTTCATTCAGGATTGTACATAGAAAATTGCCGTTCTTATATATTTATAAATGTATGGAAGCCCGAACAAACATTAGAGAAAACCACAAAAGCCGGAGCTGCGCGTGGTGCATTCAATGTTATAGAAAACTTGAAATTGGTGGAAGGATATAGATACTCGGATATAAATATATGAGAAAAATAATGAATAAAGACTCGATATGCTCAGTGATTTTAAATAATAATTATACAGTCTGTCCAAGATAAGGTTGCACAGCATGGGGATCTCGGAAACAGTAGGAAATACGTAGTCTGTTAAATGGGGAAAAAGTTGCGCATTCAGAGGCTCATACCAACAGCCCTCGAAAATTTCCAAAATTGTTTTTAGTTTTTCAGTTATATCGAAGAAAGTGAATTTAGAATATCTATTTTATTTTTTTCTCCGTTATTATTAGAGATACAGAAAAACTGAATATACTTTTTCATAGCAACTTTTGATGACGTTGAACGAGGTGATACCGATTTTTCTATGCGACGTTTCGTATTCGTAGAACCATTATCAACTTTTGTTTTTTAAATACGGCCCTGATAATTCTTTCACAGATTCTGAAAGCTTATTTTATTCTGAATTCAACCATGTATCATACAAGGTGGTTTGAATGTGTTTCGAACTATTTTTAGCCATCATCAATGTATTTTTCGAAATTACAAAGGAAAAATGTCATCAGTTCCACTTATTTTGGAGGAAAATTAGTCAACACACTAATACCTCATCAACTAGTTCCAATTGATAGGCTTATATTCAATTTTCAATTCAATTCAATTCAATTTATTCGTAAACCATAATAACAAGATATTTGTATACATACAATTTATGACGGTTATCCTTTATAACTCCAAGGGTTCACCTAAGCACTCAAGGTGCTTGTTTTGTGCAGCTCCTTGGAATAATTTAGGATATATATTAGGTAGATAAAATGAATGGTATACATATTAATATATTATTTACAATGAAAATATGAATAATTGGAATTCCTGCTGAAATCGATACTAATTCTAGTTTATTCTCTCTCACCTTTCTTGGGAATGGTTGATGTGGTAAGGATCCATATCTTTATATAAAGATGTATATTACACGTTAAGGTTCGTTCATATATCCTCATATTTACATACACGTGTAGACACATATATACGCATACACATATACATACATATACACATATATACATACACATATATACACACTTACATACACATACATACATACATACATACATACACGTAAGTTTTTTTTTTTTTTTATTATAGTAACTTCAGTAGTGTTAGATGGTTAAGATTGATGAATTGTTTTATTTCAGTTTTATATTTGTTAAAGGAGCGGTTTTCTTTCAAACTGCGATCGAGTGTATTGTAAAATTTGGGACCGAAATAGAAAATTGTTCGTTGTGTATGAGTTTTTTTGAAAATGGGTATTATTACGTTCAGATTATCGGTAGATCTATGGTAAAGATATTTATTAGTATACATCCAAATAAGACAATGGTAGATATATATACATCTTATGTTATATAATTTAGTTTCTTTATACAGCTGTTCTGTTGAGTAAAGCTTTTTTTTTCGAAAAATAATCTTTATTATAGTATTTTGCATGGCTTGGAGACTGTGCAGGTTGCAGTCAAATATACCACCCCATACGGAGATACAGTACCTAATAACTGATTCTGCCAGGGCTCTGTATACAGTCATCAGATTTTTTATGTTTAGGACTTCTCTCAAATTGTACATTTTGTAAGTAAGCTGGCGGAGTCGTTTTGTAACATATAGGGCATGTTCGTTCCATCTCATATGCTGATCGAGAACTACACCAAGATATTTTATCTTCGATTCTTTTTTTATCGAAGGGCAATCACATTGTTTCTTCTGTGGACATTCAGAGGTATGTATTTTTAGGATGTTTTCGATTGGCTGATCGTTTTTAAGAAGTGTGAAGCAAACAAATTTGGTTTTATTCAGATTCAACCTGAGGAGATTATAGTTAAGCCATATCTGGATATCCTTCAAGCTATTTGATGTTTTTTGATATACTTGTTGCCATGTTTTGCCAGAAAAAATAATCGCCGTGTCGTCTGCATATGAGATAAGGTTATCAATAGATTTTATACAGCCGATACTGTTTATATACACTAAAAATAATATCGGCCCCAAAACTGTGCCTTGTGGGACACCAACTGTGATTTCTTTTTGAGAACTGAGTTCACTGTCGATTTTGACGCTTTGTTTTCTGTGAGATAGATAATTTTGCAAAATGTTTAATGTTGGCCCACGAATACCGTACCTATAAAGTTTGTCTATCAGGTCGTCATGTGACACCGTATCGAAGGCCTTAGCCAAGTCTAAGAAAACTGCCAAGCACTTATCGGAATTTTCCAAGGAGTCAGTGATGGTTTTCGTAAAATGAATGACAGCTTTTTCTGTGTTCGAGTTACTGATAAAACCAAATTGCTTTTTTGTTATCACATGATGAAATTCGAAAAATTTAACTAATCGATTTTTTAACGTATGTTCAAAAATTTTGGCAAAATTACTTATTACAGAGATGGGGCGGTAATTCTGAAAGTTATTTTTACTGCCTGCTTTATGGACTGGAGTCACTATTGATTCCTTCCATTGCACTGGAATATTACCCGTTTTGAAAATTTTATTTATAATGTTTACTAAGGTATTTACAATGTATTGATAAATAGTTTTTATTAGGTTCGCTGGTATCTCGTCCGGCCCTGGTGCACAATTAGTTTTCATGTGGGAGACAATGTTGAGTATTTCGTTTTCCGTAACTGGTTCCAACAGTAACGTAGGACCTATTGATTTGTCATTCAAAAAGTCTTCGGGTAGGTTATCAGGCTTAGTAATAGTTTTTGCCATCTCTTTTCCGACATTTATAAAGTAATCATTAAATGCATTGGCTTTCGCCTTGTTATTAGATAAAACTTCCCCATTGGAATCTAACATATTGATAGAGCTGATTGTTTCTCTTTTTTTCATTTTATTAGAAATTTCATTGATTATTTCCCACGTCTTTTTATAGTTGCTTGAGTTTTCATTCAACCTCTGTTTATAAAATTGATTTTTCGTTGTTTTGATTAATTTATTTAATTTATTTCTATATTTGGTAAATTCGTTTTTTAGCACATCTGAGAAGTTTTCCTTCAATCTTTTTTTCATGATGTCTCTCTTTTTTATCGAATTTATCAATCCCGGAGTTATCCATGGTTTAAGTTTGTAATTTCTGTTTTTTGATATTAATTGATGTTTAGTTGCTTGATTCATATGTTGCATCAATTTGCTGATAAAATTATCATATGAACTTTGTGAATCTTCGCATTGTAAAACTTCAGACCAAGTTTCATTGGTAAGAATGTCTTCCAGTTTTTTATGGTCAATTTTTTTAATAGTGATGTTTTCATGCTTGGTTCGGGAAACTGTATTATTTTGACTAACCTTGTGTATACATAAGGAAGTTGTGTAATGATCAGATAGACTAGTTTCAATAATTGAGGAGTTGAGAGAATACTTTTGTGGATTAGTGCAGTTTCTAACAAAAATGTGATCCAGATTACTCTTTGAATTGTTGGTTATTCTAGTCGATTCATTTATGTAAGAAAGATATCCATTTTCTGTTAAAATATTTATATAATTATTGACTTCGTTTGAGAGTTTGTTATTCAAATTTATATTTATATCCCCTATGAAAATTTCAATTTCGCACTTTGATAAAGTTGTGAGGTATGCTTTCAAATCCTCTTGATACACCTGAGAATTTGTTGATGGTAGTCTATATGACGCAGTTATCCCAATTGTTGTATTGAGAAATGGTAATGTTACTCTTAGTAGATTTGTTTCACTTATTGGGGTTAGGAATGCATTTGTAGAGATTGTATTTTTAACATATATGATTAAGCCATCGTTCTGATTTCTTTTCGATTCGTTGTAGTAGATTGTGTAATTTGGAATTGAAAAATCACTTACCACATCAACATTCCATGTTTCAGAAAGTATAATAACATCTATATTATCCGATACTTCTTCGATGTACACAAGTAGTTCATCCAAATGTTTATTGATACTTCTTATGTTCAGATGAAAGATACCGATATAATTCGATCCACCTACATTTCCATAATCTGTGATGCAATCATGTAAGGTGGAGAAAACTTTTGATTTTATTTCTTCTTGGTTATCGAGGATGTTCAAGAATTCCAACATTGCATTTAGTATAAGTTGATACAAAAGGAAAAAGAATACAAAAATAGTGTGATAAGGATAGAGAGAAAAAAAGAAAAGGAAAAAATTAGAATTAAAAAAAAAAAAAAACTATGTACCTACTAAGAAATTAGTTCGAAAAATCTAATTATGACAGGCTCCTTCGGAAAAATACGAATACAATTTTTTTAACTGGAGTATAATTTCTTCATAATCACTCACTATTCTGCAAAAATTGAATTTTCGTTGTTTCAATAGTTTTTCCAATTGCAATCATGAAATAATTCATTTCATCAAATCGATCAATGGAGAATACGACGATATTATGCTATGTACAGCTTGGAAAATCTAGCTGTGCCTCTGAGATGCTCGAGAAAGTGCGAGCGAGAAACGAATAACTAGTCCATCAATGTTTGACACTAAATGATCAGAAATAAGTGGAACTGATGGCATTTTTCCTCTGGAATTTCGAAAAAAACACTGATGATGGCTAAAAATAGGTCGAAACACATTCAAACCACCTTGTTTAATACATGGTTGAATTCAGAATAAAAAAAGCTTTCAGAATCTGTGAAATAATTATCAGGACCGTATTTAAAAAACAAAAGTTGATGATGGTTCTACGAATACGAAACGTCGCATAGAAAAATCGGTATCACCTCGTTCAACGTCATCAAAAGTTGCTATGAAAAAGTATTTTCAGTTTTTCTGTATCTCTAATAATAACGGAGAGAAAAAATAAAATAGATATTCCAAAAATTCACTTTCTTCGATATAACTGAAAAACTAAAAACAATTTTGGAAATTTTCGAAGGCTGTTGGTATAAGCCTCCGAATGCGCAACTTTTTCCCCATTTAACAGACTACGTATCTCCTACCGTTTCCGAGATCCCCATGCTGTGCAACCTTATCTTGGACAGACTGTATATGCACACAGTACACAGTATACCCATACTTTCCTACCTACCTAGAGTTACATACATCTAAAGAGAAAAATACAAAGGAATCATGACGAGAAGATAATATCATGACATTGATTCGTTGATAGGGGATAATTTCATCCCAAGTATGAATTTCTTCAACTTTTTCCTCAGTAAATTTTTGGAATTCATCGTGAAAACGTGATTTTTTGGGAAGAAAATTGAATGACTTCAGTGCTAAATATCTTTGACACTTTTGTCCTATTTTTTCTGGTAAGGAGAGGTGTTTTTACAATTTTTTTAGTTTTTGTCCATGTGAAGTATGGGTGATCGATACTATTCAATAAGTGTTTGTGTTCGTGTATATACGTTACGAGATTCAGGAACTGGATCTGTCTGACCGATAATACCTTGGATTCAGTATAAAAAGCTTCGGTTGGGTAAGTAGGTTCTTTCTTAAGGATAATTTTGAGGAAACGTTTTTGTATGTTTTCTAACTTTCGTAGGTGGGTGTTTGCCGCTCCACCCCATCCTAGAATTTCATAATGAATTCTGGATTCCACGAGTGCCGCGTATATTATTTTAATGTGGTGGGTATCTAAAATTTTGCTGAGGAACTTGAATCTGTATAAAATAGTTCTTAGTGTTTTCGTTACATTATTTATATGAATATCCCATCTTAAATGACTATTTATTGTTATACCTAAATATCTGATTTCGTTTGCTATTTTTATGGAAGAATTATAGTTATGAATTTCCAAGGTTTTGTAATTGGGTAAATTATTTTTATATGAGGTAAATGGAACAAAGTCATTTTTTTCTGTATTAACTGTTAGTTAAGTTTATGATTAAACAATGTCATAATTTGGGTCAGGTCTTTTTCAGCTTTCATTTTTTGCTTTGATTTGTCCAGTTTTCATCTTGATAAAAAATAGCTGTCATCTGCGTAGCTGATGATGTCTCCAGAACTATTCATAGTTAGCAGATTATTTATGTACAGTTCCCTGTGGGACTCCATACTCGACTTCCTTTTCAATGCTTAGTTCTGTCTCCATTTGAACAAACTGTTTTCGGTTTTGCAGGTAGCCCTTCATTAGTTCAAGTGGGATGCCACGAATCCCCATGCTTTCTAAGACCGACAATAATTGTGAATGACTCACTGTGCCAAACGCCTTAAATAAGTCGAGAAACACACACATAGAAGGTTTGCAACTATCCATAGCATCGTATATTTTGGAAGTGAGATGTATTAGTGCATCCTGTGTCGATCTCCCATTTCTGAAACCATATTGACGATCAGACAGAAGTTTATGTTTTTCGAGAAAAAATTCTAGTTTTGACAACTTTTTCAAAGATTTTCACGAATACAGTGATTAAAGAAATGGGCCTGTAATTCTGTGGTTCTTGCTTACTACCTCTTTTCCTTCAGTATTTCGTTCAACAAGTGTGTCAATGGTACATTTATTTCATGTACTATATTTTTCAAAGTTTCAGCTCTTATTGAGTCTATTCCGGGTGATTTATTGTTTTTCAATTGGTTCATTCCGTCTATTATTTCTTGACTTGACACAGGACGAAAGAATATTGAAGATTGGTTAACCACATTTTTTGTGGAGTTTCTGTGGGTTTCACAATTTTTTCAGCCAAACTTCTTCCAACTTTGGTATAATTGTTCGTATGCGAATTGAATAAGGTATGATTGCAAATAAAAAAAAAAAAGAAATACCAGAGATCGAAATTCGCCAAGCCTTTGACCTACCTGGAAACTCTAGGGTAGCCACTCTTCTGGTTCGTGCCTGAGGAAGGGTTGCAACCACCCAATCAACAGTTCAGTGGACTGTATTCCGGGGATTCTCAGTAGAATATAGCGTTTCGCGGATTTCACACACTTTCGCGAGAGACGATTTTTAACGGTCGAGACGAGACGAGAGTTGAGTTGATTCTCTCTCTCCCTTGTCTTCTCGATCGATCGAAAAGGTTGACAAATTTTGATACGAGGGAGGGAGCATATTAGGGTAATGATACGGGAATTCGACTTGAAGAGTATTCTCAGTGGATAATGAAAGCGGATAAATACTAGAAAATAATATTATAACTTAATCTATGAAAAACTATATTGAAACACCAAACTAAATTAACGCGGGGCGTTAACAATAATATTCATTGAAAGTATTTGCAATTTCTTTCAAATCCGTTATTATTTCTCCATCCTCATTCAAAATTTCATTTATTTCACTATTGTTTTTATTCTTTCCAGTGATTTTGGGTGTCCCAGAGCTGTTTTGAAGATTTAGCATATTTTTTTTATTTTATTATTATAAAATTCCGTTTTGGTTTTTTGTATCAAAATATTTAATCTGTTTCGATTATGTTTGAATTCATTTTCGTATAATTCTGGATTTATCCGGTATTTCTTATAAATTTCATTCTTTTTATTTATTGATGTTATTAAACCTGGCGTGGCCCACTCCTGCCTGTTTTTCTATATGTTTTTGTTTTACAGTTCTGGTGTTATTCTCGATAGTGGAGCTCAAATAATCGACGAAAAATGTAATTGCTATGCCTACATCTTCTATTTGATAAAAATTTGACCAGTCGTAATTCTGCAATTCATTTCTCAACTTTGTATAGTCTACATATTTTTTTGATGATGTCGAGTTGATATCGCGTCTGACGTGTATAGGAATACTTAATATCTGGCAGAAGTGATCTGTTATAGAGGTCTTGAGAATGATTGGTAAAGATTCTTCTACTATGTTATGTTTACTATTAAGACAAATATGATCTATAAAAGTTCCTGAAGCACCTTGTTCCCGGGTATTTTTGGTTATCATAGGTATGAAATTATATTCTCCCAGAATAACCAAGTACTCATTCACAACATCATCATCATCTGAGTTTATATTAATATTAATGGTTTTTTGTTTGTTCCAAGTTCTTAAATGTGATACAAAATTTTCATCTACTCCTTGTGGTGCACGATATATGGCGGTAATATACAGGGTGTCCTTAAAAGGTCTTTACAAAAAGCTACCACATATTCTTCAGACCAAAACAATTCGATACAAGCAAACTTACCTCAGTAAAAAGTTGCTTAGTTTGGGCGCTAGACGGCTCTGAAGTTGAAATTTTCAAATCGATTTTGCTTCATAACTTTTGAACGGCTCATGAGATTTTTTTCAAATTTGGTACGTTGGCATAGACTCATCGGGCAATGAAACTCATATCATAATCATAATGAATATCATTCCATGGGCGTAGAACTTGATTTTTTCAGTAAATAAACATCTAAAACTCCTACGCCAATGGAAAAAAATTAGTTTCAATATGAAATCTAAATTATTCAACTCATTCACTACAAAAAAGGTACTCTTGACAAAAGTCGATTCCTCTCATGGTTTCGACAAAATTTTAATTTTAGTGATTTAGAGCATAATTAATAATAAAACGATTACCAGATATTTCATAAAAATTGTTCAAAATGTTCACCATTTTCACGTATACAAAGATTTATACGACGCAAAAAGTTGAAATGTACTCTTTGCATAACTTCTTCATCGCCTGTAAGATTATTCGTCGCCTGTTGGATACGTTGCCATAATTGTTCTACAGTATTCACAGGGGTCTTGTAAACCGTAGACTTGAGATAACCCGATACAAAATAATCCATCGGTGTTAAGTCTGGAGAACGTGGTGGCCAATTCACGGGTGCATCATTACCTCTACCTATCCATCTGTCTGGGTACTGTTGGTTTAAAAAATTCCTAACATCCACCGAAAAATGTGGTGGAGCTCCATCGTGCATAAACCACATATCTACCCGATGTTGGAGTGGTAAATCTTCCAACAAATTTGGCAACGTATTTCGTAGATGTTGTAAATACATGTCTCCTGTTAATCTTTGTGGAAGTATGACAGGACCAATTATAAAATTTCCTATTATTCCAGCCCAAACGTTGATTTTGAATTCGTGTTGAAAATGGTTTATTTTAATGGAATGAGGATTTTCAATTGCATAAACGTGTTCATTATGAAAATTAGTTATTCCTCTTCTCGTGAAACAGGCTTCATCAGTGAACAAAATATTCTTTCCAAAGTTCAGATTCATTTCTCTTTGCAAATTAATGAACCTACAAAACATCAGACGACTTTGTGAATCATGGATTAATAAATCTTGAACTGGCGTCTTGTGGTATGGGTATAATAATTGTTCTCTTAGTACTTCATGAACGGCATTCCTAGAAACTTCTAGTTCATTACTTATCCGTCTAGTACTCAATTCTGGATTTTCTTCAATACGGTCTAAAATTTCTACTTCGACTTCGGGAATCCTTACATAACGCTGTCTTTCATAATCACCAGTTCTAGGAGCAAAATGACCGGTCTCCCGAAGACGTCTCTCAACTGCAGCAAAGGTTGGGTGGCTTGGTACGCGACGATTTGGAAACCTTGCCGAATACACCCTCACACTCTCTCGACCATTTCCTTGACAATATCCGAATACCAATAACATATCGGTGTATTCTTCATTGGTGTATTGTACGGCCATGATAAATCAGAAAAGTCCGATATCAACAATCAACGTCAATAAAACTCGACAAATCAACACAGATGAAACTATGGAAACCAAGAATGTGAATATCACTGTTTTCGAGCAGATAATAATAGTCTTCAGAAAAAAAAAACCAGTGCTACTTATTTTCAATAGAAATAACCTATGCAAAAAGTACATCTCAACTTTTTGCGTCGTATAAATCTTTGTATACGTGAAAATGGTGAACATTTTGAACAATTTTTATGAAATATCTGTTAATCGTTTTATTATTAATTATGCTCTAAATCACTAAAATTAAAATTGTGTCGAAACCATGAGAGGAATCGACTTTTGTCAAGAGTACCTTTTTTGTAGTGAATGAGTTGAATAATTTAGATTTCATATTGAAACTAATTTTTTTCCATTGGCGTAGGAGTTTTAGATGTTTATTTACTGAAAAAATCAAGTTCTACGCCCATGGAATGATATTCATTATGATTATGATATGAGTTTCATTGCCCGATGAGTCTATGCCAACGTACCAAATTTGAAAAAAATCTCATGAGCCGTTCAAAAGTTATGAAGCAAAATCGATTTGAAAATTTCAACTTCAGAGCCGTCTAGCGCCCAAACTAAGCAACTTTTTACTGAGGTAAGTTTGCTTGTATCGAATTGTTTTGGTCTGAAGAATATGTGGTAGCTTTTTGTAAAGACCTTTTAAGGACATCCTGTATATATGTTTATCATCTTGTCCTAATTTTATTTCTATGGATGTGGATTCACCGATTTTCACTATTTTATATGTGTAATTGAATAAATTTCTCAGATAAACTATTACACCATCATTTTTATTTATCCCTTTCCCGCTATAGAGAACGTCATATCCGGAGAAATTGAAGTTGTTTGTATCGTATACTCTCCAAGTTTCAGATAGAACTATGATATCAAATTTATCTGTGACTCGATCGATATGTAACAAAAATTCATCAAAGTTTTTCCCGATACTTCTGATGTTTTGGTATATTATTCTCAAATTGTTAGTATACCTTGATTCAACGAGTCACTTAATGTCATAATATCGTTCAGAACAATAGTATCAACAGGTTCATAGTTTAAATCTGTGATATACTGGTCCATCTCACTGTTAAATGAAAATTTGAATGAAAAAATATAATATCGAAAATAGATGAGCGAAGTAATTAGGAAATAATTTAGGAAACTTGGACTATTTATGAATATATAAATGAAGTTATATATCTTATTTTTGGTTATTTGGGAGAGTTGTGCTATTTTGTCGAGTTGACCGAGATGACCTATATTATTATCTGAAACTTTACAGCAGTAATGAATTATATAATATCTTCATGGGTGATCTCAATATCGATTTGCTCGATGAGGATAATATAATAGTTAATAACTATCTGAGCGTACTATAGGTCCACCATAAACAGCCCGACAAGAGTTCAAGGTGATTATTTCCTTCCCATCATTATTGAAACGGAAATAACAGATCATTTCAGTACAGCCTTACAAATTGTCCTCAAGGAAAATCAACAAACTAACAAAAATTGTACTTACAAGAAGCACATTAACATACCTAAACTTCGTTGTAATCTTGAACAAGAGACCTGGATCTCAGTCTATCAAGCGGATTCTACAGATTCTGCTACAGAGATATTTCTACATATTATCTTATCAAATATTGAACAATGTACAACAACCTTTTTAGCGAATCGAAAAAACACAAAAATTACACCCTGGGCAACCAAAGGTACTCTTGAATCAATGGAAACAAAAAATTAGCTTTTTCAATCTGCAAAATGAAATCCGTGGGATCAGAACTTGCAGATTCGGTACAAGAAATATAGGAACCAATTAACTAAATTGATAAAAAAAAAGGATACACCTATTATCAAAAACAAATTACCCGAAATCGATCGACCACAAAACAGCTATGGAACATAGTAAATGAGTTAGGTCACTCTGAACGAAAAAATGCTGTTATAACAGGTATAAAAGATGACTCTGGTAGCCTCATTGATGATGAAAAACAAATTGCAGACTACTTCAACAAAATATTTACTGAATTGGGCGTCAAATGGGCTGATGACATAACGAAAGATCCTAATTACATCCCACCACTAACCACAATTCAAAAAAACAGTTTTGTCTTACTCCCCACCGATACTTAAGAAATAGTCGACACAATCAACAATCTGAAACTAAGGAAAGCCCCTGGCACTGATCAAATCCGAGCAGAAACTTTAAAATCTATAATCTATAATCTTCAAGATAGGTGACGAAACCATCGCAACAAATTACCGTCCTATATCATTAATCACCACACTGTCAAAGGTCTTCGAACGGGTCTTAGCAAATCGTCTAAAATTCTTATTTACAAAAATATTGAATAATTTCAGACAATCAATTTCGCTTAAAAAAACTCCTCAACCGAGGATGCCTCACTACTCTTGACTGAAAAAATAAATAGTGCAATGAATACTGGTAAACCATGTCTGGGTATATTTCTTGACCTGTCGGAGGCTTTTGACACGGTGAGTCACCCATTACTACTGAGAAGCCTAGAAGGTATAGGAATCCGTGGAACAGAATACAACCTTTTCGAAAGCTATTTGGAAAATAGAAATCAAATAATTAAAATAGGAAGCCTTCCAGTCCAATATGGTGTACCACAAGGTAGTGTCCTTGGCCCAATATTGTTCAACATATATGTGAACGATCTATTTTCTATAGCTTCACGTGGAACAATTGTGGGTTTTGCTGATGATACGGTAGTTATATATACCGCAGATACTTGGCCAGAACTCAAGGAGAAAACAGAATCAGAGTTTTCCAAAATACAGGAATTCTCAAAATATAAATTACACACGCTCAACATTGATAAAACGCGTTGTGTGCCATTCTGTTGTAATGCTTCCAACACTTCATATTTTGATCACCTGTCTATACGTGCTGGCAATGAGACATATAACATAAAAATGGAGGCAACAATTAAATACTTGGGAATATTCTCAGACACACATTTGAAATGAAATGTGCACATAAATTACGTCTGCGAAAAACTTAGTTCAATGCTATCAAAATTCAAATGCTTGAGTGAAATACTATCTATATCACAGTTGAAAACACAGTACTATTCTCTAAATGAAAGCCACTTGAGATACGGATTGATTGTTTGGGGAAGTGCCCTGAAAAGTCATATCTTCCCACTTGAAGTTTTACAAAAACACCACCTTAAAATGATTTATGAAAAAAAGATCATTTTCATCCGACCAATTGTTCCAGGAATCTGAAGTGTTGGACATTCGCCAGCTATATTACTTGAAAGCTGTTGAAAAATACCACAGGGTGAAAAAATTCTTCTATCCAAGCCACTCATATAACACTCACCAAAAGCAATCACAGCTTATGCCACTTACTCAGAAAGCAATCGGACAACGCTCCCATTCATTTCTAGCTCTGAAATTGTATACTACCATCCCACAACATATCAAAGACATCATAAATCTGTACAAATACAAAAAATCCCTAAGATCATATATTCTGGAACTAGAAAGAGTAATTCCTACAAATATAATTGAACAAACTGAAATACCCTAGATATGTTAAATATATAAACATACCGAAACATACTTACCTTATTGAACTTATACCCACTGTGAAACAATATGATCTCCAAACACAGCAATATCAACAGAAATCATCTATCGTCTCATCTATCACCAATTCTCAATATCCATCTAATCATTCAATAACTACATAATTACTCAATTACTACTCTAATAATACCTGTTTTTTTTTATTCATTATCATTCTCATTATTATCATGTATCCGATTATCTTATTTGCATAAAGTGACATAGTCTACTCTAGTTTTTAAGATATTTTAATTTTTTAAATTATTATTATTATTATTATTTTTTTAATTTATTTAATTTTGATTATGGTTGGTTGTTGATTTATATTCAATTTTACGTCTCGATACGAGTGTTCATCACTTATTGAGTCTTTACTACTTTCAATATCTTTTAATCATACACTTTTTTTTGGGCGAAACAAGTGCAGCAGCACTTATCGCGGGTTGAACTTAATTATACAGGGTGTCCTTAAAAGGTCTTTACAAAAAGCTACCACATATTCTTCAGACCAAAACAATGCAATACAAGCAAACTTACCTCAGTAAAAAGTTGCTTAGTTTGGCGCTAGACGGCTCTGAAGTTGAAATTTTCAAATCGATTTTACTTCATAACTTTTGAACGGCTCATGAGATTTTTTTCAAATTTGGTACGTTGGCATAGACTCATCGGGCAATGAAACTCATATCATAATCATAATGAATATCATTCCATGGGCGTAGAACTTGATTTTTTCAGTAAATAAACATCTAAAACTCCTACGCCAATGGAAAAAAATTAGTTTCAATATGAAATCTGAATTATTCAACTCATTCACTACAAAAAAGGTACTCTTGACAAAAGTCGATTCCTCTCATGGTTTCGACACAATTTTAATTTTAGTGATTTAGAGCATAATTAATAATAAAACGATTAACAGATATTTCATAAAAATTGTTCAAAATGTTCACCATTTTCACGTATACAAAGATTTATACGACGCAAAAAGTTGAGATGTACTTTTTGCATAGGTTATTTCTATTGAAAATAAGTAGCACTGGTTTTTTTTTCTGAAGACTATTATTATCTGCTCGAAAACAGTGATATTCACATTCTTGGTTTCCATAGTTTCAACTGTGTTGATTTGTCGAGTTTTATTGACGTTGATTGTTGATATCGGACTTTTCTGATTTATCATGGCCGTACAATACACCAATGAAGAATACACCGATATGTTATTGGTATTCGGATATTGTCAAGGAAATGGTCGAGAGAGTGTGAGGGTGTATTCGGCAAGGTTTCCAAATCGTCGCGTACCAAGCCACCCAACCTTTGCTGCAGTTGAGAGACGTCTTCGGGAGACCGGTCATTTTGCTCCTAGAACTGGTGATTATGGAAGACAGCGTTATGTAAGGATTCCCGAAGTCGAAGTAGAAATTTTAGACCGTATTGAAGAAAATCCAGAATTGAGTACTAGACGGATAAGTAATGAACTAGAAGTTTCTAGGAATGCCGTTCATGAAGTACTAAGAGAACAATTATTATACCCATACCACAAGACGCCAGTTCAAGATTTATTAATCCATGATTCACAAAGTCGTCTGATGTTTTGTAGGTTCATTAATTTGCAAAGAGAAATGAATCTGAACTTTGGAAAGAATATTTTGTTCACTGATGAAGCCTGTTTCACGAGAAGAGGAATAACTAATTTTCATAATGAACACGTTTATGCAATTGAAAATCCTCATTCCATTAAAATAAACCATTTTCAACACGAATTCAAAATCAACGTTTGGGCTGGAATAATAGGAAATTTTATAATTGGTCCTGTCATACTTCCACAAAGATTAACAGGAGACATGTATTTACAACATCTACGAAATACGTTGCCAAATTTGTTGGAAGATTTACCACTCCAACATCGGGTAGATATGTGGTTTATGCACGATGGAGCTCCACCACATTTTTCGGTGGATGTTAGGAATTTTTTAAACCAACAGTACCCAGACAGATGGATAGGTAGAGGTAATGATGCACCCGTGAATTGGCCACCACGTTCTCCAGACTTAACACCGATGGATTATTTTGTATGGGGTTATCTCAAGTCTACGGTTTACAAGACCCCTGTGAATACTGTAGAACAATTATGGCAACGTATCCAACAGGCGACGAATAATCTTACAGGCGATGAAGAAGTTATGCAAAGAGTACATTTCAACTTTTTGCGTCGTATAAATCTTTGTATACGTGAAAATGGTGAACATTTTGAACAATTTTTATGAAATATCTGTTACTCGTTTTATTATTAATTATGCTCTAAATCACTAAAATTAAAATTTTGTCGAAACCATGAGAGGAATCGACTTTTGTCAAGAGTACCTTTTTTGTAGTGAATGAGTTGAATAATTCAGATTTCATATTGAAACTAATTTTTTTCCATTGGCGTAGGAGTTTTAGATGTTTATTTACTGAAAAAATCAAGTTCTACGCCCATGGAATGATATTCATTATGATTATGATATGAGTTTCATTGCCCGATGAGTCTATGCCAACGTACCAAATTTGAAAAAAATCTCATGAGCCGTTCAAAAGTTATGAAGCAAAATCGATTTGAAAATTTCAACTTCAGAGCCGTCTAGCGCCCAAACTAAGCAACTTTTTACTGAGGTAAGTTTGCTTGTATCGAATTGTTTTGGTCTGAAGAATATGTGGTAGCTTTTTGTAAAGACCTTTTAAGGACACCCTGTATATTTTTTCTCTCTCATGGTGAATTGTATTTTGTATTCTTTTCTTATGAATAAAGTTGTTATATTATCATTATTATTATTATTACGAACACTTGGTGTAGATAATATCTATGTATGTAACTATGTAGAAGTAGTGTGATAGTCTTGATTGCTTTATAAACATAACAGTGTCACATCAGTGACAACAAATTCATCAGTCATCATTATCAATTTGTAACTTAGAGGTAGAAGTCACAGTTCTCATTTCTTTGATAGCTTTCTCTGATCATTACCAGTTGTTTTTTGAATTGAGCCTTTCGATTCTGATATAAGTTCATTAACATCAAGCCTTACATAAATATAAATTAATGTAATACCTCGTCCGAGACCCCGTCCTTTTATTTCCTAGCAATCAAAGTAAAGAAGTATAAAGTAAATAACGTTCACAGTCCGCTGAAAATTTAATCTCTCACGAACTCATTGACCTCTCTATTATACGCAGAAAGGTGGAATCCTCCTTTCCTTATAGATTATATTTCCATGGTCGCAGCTCGATGGAAACCTAGTCTATTATGCCAACAAAAGCGATTTCAGGTAGACAAACTAGACGAGCTCAGGTTGGACACTCCTACATTATCAGAATCAAAACCTGTCAAACTTCGCTCTACTACTAATTCATTGATTGGTATCATCCGTCAATAGAAAGGTAAAGTTGTGGAATTATTTGCTTTGAATCCTTTCCTGACTACCTCTTCTCACCAGACAGGCCAATATATGTTTCTTGCTTATAGGTTTTCCTTTCGTGTTGTCAAAAGATAGAGTGGGAGATGGACAAACCACTCGTGCTGTACAGTATGTTATTTCTTCGACTGGATTTATTTATTTTCAATGCTGCATTTTGGCGTTGGTTGATATTCCAAATTAACAATGATTGATTTGTCTTGTTGAAATAAACCATACCTATAGACATCATAACGCATTCATATCGAATTATTGATAATAATAATTAATTTCCCTGGTAGGACAATACAAGTATTGTATAGAATCGTTCATGTAAAGTGAATGAAACAGTAAACAAAAGATGATAACATTCAGATAGTTGTACCATACAAAGTAGACCCATATTAAATGGCTGAGTAGTCGTTCATTTTGAAAATGAACAGTAAAAGTGAGTAGATAATATATGATGACACTCAGTTGCTTGTGTGGCATGTATATGACAGGCAAATCAGAGTGGATTTACAAATACTTATTATAGTGCCTGATCGACTTTATAATAGCATCTTTCAATCAAAAATTGTTCAACGACATTATTTGAAACATGTTAAGGTTGGACTCTTTCTTTCATTAGGATTAGGATAATTAGGACAGTCTTTATATATTTAAACCCTAGAAAAGGATATATTGAGCTGATTTTTTATTCTTATGACATGTTTATGAATGCTGGTTCTGGTTACAAAGCTGTCATAGTGACCAAATACATAAACAGAATTACATAATTAGATAATATACAAGAGGGAATAGAAATCTACGTGGGATCTCCACCCTTTGTAGTTGGTTTAGACATCCTAGTCACCAACAGAAGACTATTTTTAGGATCCTGAATGAGGTTATCTCTTTCAGTTATTACAGTCCGTATGCGCGTTTCGCAAGCTGTCGCTAGTTGGCTGGGAATTTCAGACAGACCAATAGAAACGTTCCAAATACATATATGGAACGTCTACATGCGAAACGCCACCCACCTGATGATGCGTCCCGCCACTCTTGAACGTCATCTTGATTATATCGGCGACCTCCTCGTACTTCTCCGCCGCGAACAGCGCCTCCACGCTGGCCAACGCGTTGAGCAAGTCCAAGTGGCGCAGAATCCGCTCGGCGATCTCCCTGCTGATCAGGCCGTACTTGAGGCAGTTCGGCAGACTCAGCAGGTACCGCTCGCACTGCGCTTCTTCTTCTTCGCCGATCACCTCCTGGATGAGCGCCAGCGCCCGCGCGGCCAGCTCGTTGTTGTTCTCTTTGCGGAAGAGGTGCGACCGCAGCCAGTAAACGCGGTTGAAGAACATCGAGGACTCTGCTTGCCATTGGTCGTGCCAACCGCTGATCAGTAGAAGATATCCTGGAAAATTTACAACGGAAGGTGTTTCTCGAGATGGAAAGTGGGTGGAAGATTTTTGAAAATACACCAGAAAGATCTGTTTTGAGAAGGAAAGCTGTTATAGCCTCAGGTTCAATAAGGAGTAAACAAAAACTGGATATTTGAACGATACAGGCTTTGATAGGATTATTTCATTAACATTGCAGAGATATTGTGGTTTTATTTACCAATGTCACCTATGTGACTGAGATGTTGTGTTGACCCGCCAGAACATTTTTTCTCCGGCACACTCACTGAACATGATTTTTTTCAACAATACGGAAGGAAAACCTATTATACTGTGTGTAAGTTATTCGAGGAGATGTTACATTCATTTTTCAGCTTTTTGTTAGATTTTCAATAACTTCTACTTTATTTTTTAGAAACGAGGAGAGAAAATCCCACAAAGAGCTGAAGAATGAAAACCTATAATGTTCGAGGAACATCGTATCAGCCAGCAGTGAAATGTTGGGAGAGAAAGGATATATTGGAATTTTTCTTGAAAGTTTGCAGGTCGTCAGCATCATGAAAGCTTCCACTTGACCAAGAATCCCACAACTTTGCCGTTCTATTGATGAATGATACTTGATACAGCGAAGTTCCGCAGGTGAAAATCGAAAAATGATTCGAGCTTGAGAATCTAAGGGGTGACCAGCCTGAGCTCATCTAGTTAAGTCAAACCTGGAATCGCTCATGGCATAACATATTATAACATAAGATAACAGATTTGCGCTATCAGACGAGCCTTATATGACTGTGAATATTCTTTTCTTGATTATTTCTAGTTTCATGGTCATCATGTGTTGATGCAGATCATCTATTTTCTTTATGAAAATAGGATGTTTACTGTTTGGTAATCGAAATTTTGGTTTGCTCTTCTGTTGGTACCTTTCTGAACATCATTTCATCTTGCCGAATGTGGTCATATGACGTTTTAAAATTCTCAACAAACGTTAAGACGGGCGTTTCACCAAAATGGTTTGGCAGACCCTTTTTTCAGCATGCTTTCCGGCCTTGTCATGGATTCAAACCCAAAAGTAATTGAATTAGTGTAAAGAAGAAGGTTCAAATTAGGGAATGAGTATTTTTTGGAGTCAAAACTCTTCCATTTAAAAAAGTTATGGGTCATTGAAAAATGTAAACATTGTAAAATTTGTGTCTCAGAATCAAATGAAATTACCTCATTCTATGGAACCAAAATTGAGGAATGCTTCACCAAAATATCAGCATCTGAAATGCCTTCCTTCGAACTAAAAGCATGTTTGAATCTGAAATTTGACACAAGGACGCTATTTATGGTTCATTATGTTAGATTCTGAAGGAATTTCGTTCAAAGATGAAGTAGAAAACATTAATTTGCGAGTTCGGACCGGTTCGTACTGGTTCGTACCCTACCTAATAGACGGCGGTACACACGTACACACGTAAACAACCAGCAGATGGCATTCACGTCGACCCGCGTTTTCAATGATACGAAAGGTTACAAGTTACACGAATGTGTTCGGTTCTTGAATCATATTTATATATTACTCATTATGTATAATTCTTTTCTAATTTGTTATGGAGCAAGAATTGGTATAAAATATCGTAAGTTTCATCACCTCTATGAAACTCCTCGTGGAAGTCGAAATATTGATGCCGTGTTGCCAAATACTCGGAATTTTCGCAAGTTCGAGGATATCCAATGAAAATTAAATAATATTTGCGTCAAAAAAATTGCTATATCAATTTTTTCACTTCTACTGGACTTCGACAATGTCTGTCTGTTCTGTCGTCCACACAGTTCTTTCCTATCACTTTGCATTTCCTTGTCTTTAGGAAAGCTATAAAACTTTGTACCAGACACAAAGCCCTTGCACTTATTGTCAACATTACAACCATACACTGGGCAGCTCATCTTCAATCAAATTGAAACTTCAAAGTTGATTATTTCGAAGAGATATTTTCTTGATTTGCAACAGTAAACACACGCAAAATATAGCCCAATAACACCAATATTCTGAAATTTCTCACACGCTGACGTCACACTAGCCACGCTCACGTGCGTGGTAACTATGAGTCAGAATATAGTGATGATCCTTGTACATACTATCGGGGTAAAATATTTGATGCTGGGGTTCAGCAATAGAGCAACAATTGTCAATAAGATGGAAGTCAATAATTATTTACAACTACTGTTTTGCTGTGAATTATTTTATACCCTTGGCAACACTGGTTGGTACAGAGTTTGCAGATCGTTTTTGCTGGTCTCTGGCTCACTTGAGTCGTTACCTACCCCGCTCCTCTCATACCTCTCGGGTGAATTCGGGTACAGGTCGGTGCCCAGAGTCAACGCTCAAGTGGCGTATTTTTTGCCGTAGGTAAATGACTCAGTCATTGTGCGAACTGCTTTGCCTTTTGCCTTCACAATTAGCATGGTCGGGCATAGCAGTATAAACAAGGTCTAGCATTAGCATTGGGGAAGGCGAGACTTATAATCAGATCAAAAAAATATATGAGAAATATATTTTTAAAATTTTGACTACGCAAATGGGAGCCTTGATATTTCGAATGGAACACCATATATATTATTAGATTTTCGGATTCTGAAGAAGATTCTGAGCATATTTGCTGTAGGATGTCCTATAGTATAGCTATCTTTCACTGTTTTTGACCTAAGAATCAATACTGTCAGAATGTTGCAATTTTCACTGCTGCTTCCTCGAGTGCTTCTTGAAACATAGTCATCTTATTAGGTTTGGCGCATATTGAATTATTATTATACGGGGTATGAAAAAAGGTGCGTCAACCTCGGGCACGAATAAGATCGAAAAAGTCGATTCTTTTCAAATGTTATATCGATATAAACCAGGATAAAATTGTCATTGTTAGGTTAATCATCATTTGTGTTTGATAAATTTGAGTCATGTGGCCCACTACAATCAAATTTGAACAAATTTTATTTTCCTTCCGAAATATCTCATAAAATATCTTCATCAATTTTCCGCATGCCCTTGGTATTATCATGGTAAACTGACCATGAATGGAGAATGGTTTCTAAATCTTTCCTCTCGTATATAAATTATTCCCATTACTTGAACTACACCATTTCAATCCTATAATTCAAAAACTGTTGAAGATAGGCGAAGGGACATATTATATCATTCGGAAGGTAATGGATGATAGAAATTATTGAAAAAATCGAATTTTTGGAGTTTATTTGTACCTGAGTTTGACGCACCTTTTTTCACACCCTGTATAATATTGATTCAATATGCACGAGAATTCATAAGATACCTGCTCAGATACTTGTGTGTTGGGAAGCCGCTGTGGAAATTTCAGCTTTCTGTCGTAACTGGCAAGAAAAATGTCGCATTTTCGCCGTGAAAAATCAACAATCAATTCAAATGTCTCAGGATTCGAGAATCTAATGATATATAGGGTGTTCCATTTGAAATTCAAAAGTTGCTCTTAGTAACATTGCACATGTGAAAATATTTTCAAGAGCTAGATTTTGACATCCCATTTCCGTACCCAAAATTTCAAAAATATATTCTGCTCCGTTCTCTAGATACTTCTAATACGCCATCGAGAAGATATTCAGTACGAGCCGTGTAGCGACAAGTGCGGAAATGTAACGAGTGCTTGAAATACACTTTCCAACGAGTTCCAACGACCAAGAATATTTTAATTATGAGCATTATGAGTGTTTATGAGACATGTTTCTAGTCAGTTTCGCTCATTGTCGACGGCTATCAAAAATATAGCAGTCTGGAACGAGAATACCCAAGCGGTGACCCGTTACAGTGACCGATCTGATGAAAATACCTATGTCAATTTCATGATATGTCATTTCATGCGCAGAAAAATAATTCAAGTTCAACTGTGTTATGTCTAGGTATTGTCAAATTCATCGATAATTCTCGATGATGTCGTTGTTATCGATATTATTGGTATCATCGATATGAAACGATAAAGTCGATAAACTTGATCTTCTTGAATTGTAGTGGATTCATATTTTGAGAGATCGGGATGCGGAATGAACCTAGATATATGATAAGTGGGGGCATAAGCACCATGTATATGTGATCATATCATCAGTTAAATTCTCAATTGAAATATCAGTACATTCATCATCGCATCGATCATTGATGCGAATGTGCGTTTGTGAAAAATTTTCATACTAGTGCGTTTTACTTTACATTTTCTTGTTGCCATAGTTCGAAATGACATAACAAAAACATTACTTTTTTTGTTTATCGATAGAATGTTCATTTTGCTTACCGCGCATATTATTTTATATTATTTTTTATTCGCTTGTTATTTATTTGTTAGTTACATTTGTTATTTGTTACTTGTTAGTTACCCATTGTGTTTTTTCTCATTTAGGTGAACAAATTATCAATAATATCATTATCATTATTATTATCACCTCCCTACCTACAGCGACTTTGTCACAAGAACACGTGTTCGAGATCAAATACCTGTTATAATATTGTACTATTCAAAAATACTATACTTCAAACTCTTCAAATGCCTGACACAAATTTGGTGTTTACTGTGGTAGGTACACAAAGGTGATCGTTGCAACCATGTTTATATACTATCATCCTGGAAGCAGATATCGATATCGATGAAGTAATTCAGAATGGGTTTAGAGCCAAAACAAAATAAATATGCGAATAAAGATATTCAATTCTTTTGTTCCGTCGAATTCGATCAGAGCCGTCGCGATATATTATATACATATAGTTCGACAGGCCAGTAGAAACGATTGAAAAACATACCTACACTTCAATCTGTTCGGTTCTGCAATGCCTATACAGGGTGTGTCATCAATGCTGCACGAAAATTCAAGATCGATTCGTTTCAGAAATGTTTCAAGTGGATTTTTGTTAGGTATACCTAGTTATCCGATAAGTTATCCGATTTTTGTAAGTATACCTAGTTATCCGATTAGTTTGCTGATCGATCGGCTGTAGCTAAATAGCTTCCTCAAGTATCACAGATTTTCTTCCAACAGCTATGCATAAGTTTGGTTTTCATTTTGACTTTTCTCATATTTTGACCCAACAAATCTGACCTCGAAGTTTCGTGCAACAATAATAAAACACCATGTATAAACAGCGGGCGGTCGGGGTGCCAGTTTCCAGTTCTTCATCTTGTTACAACAAATGAAAGCTTGTTTAATTTTTGTTATTTTGTTCATTCATTTAACTTGCATGATATGATTACAGACAGACAGACACTGGGACAGGTGGAACAAAAAAAAATCTCCGGCCCCAAAAACCTCCATACTAAGCAATTTAGTTTAGAATTAGACCAAAATCAAAAAAATATCTGCCATTTTGGAGCCGCCATGTTGAAGTTTCGAATTTTGACATAAAATCACAATCTCCGACCTCGAAAACCCCACAACGAAAATTCCTAATCTAATCTGACCAAAATCACAAAACTGTTTCGCCCTCGGTTCCGCCATTTTGAAGTCATGTTGAATTTTGATTCTTGACAAGTAATCATAATGTCCGACCCTAAAAACCATCAAATGAAAATTTCGAAAAGAATCTTACGATATAATCACAAAACTGTTCCGATATTTTGGAGCAGTCATGTTGAATTCTTAATTTTGACAAAAAATTATAATCTCTTCCGAATACCCCAGATACCGAATAGACTGGGATCATTATGGAAAAAAAATGGTCATTTCGCGGCCACCATGTTGAATTTCGGGATTTTGACAAATAATCATAATATCGATATGACCCCGAAAATCTCAAAATACAAATCTTTAATAGAATCAGACCAAAATAAGTGTTCCGCCATTTTGGAGCCGCCATGTTGAATTTTCTATTTTTGACAAAAACTTCTAATTTCCGACTCCAAAGACCACCAGACATCGATTTTGAGTAAAATCTGACGATAACCACAAAACTCGTCCGCAATTTTTTTCATTTCATAATGCCTTGTCGTAAAAATTATGTCCACCTGCCAAATTCCTAATCATTCGGACGATTAGAAGTGGGTCAAATTCAACTTGCAAGATTTGATGAAACTAAATGAGAGCTTGTATTTTTATTTCGATATTAGGGATTCCTGATCTTCGTATTTTTCTTCTTATACTTACGAAATTGACGTTTCGTAAGTATGTCAACCAATCACCTGTCTGGATTGTATACGAAACGTCAAATTCGTAATCATACGAGGTGGAATACGAGAGATCGGGAATACCCCTCTTATTCTTATAGATGAAAATTCAGTGCGAAATACCCGCGTTCTGCCAAAGCCATCAAGATTTATCTCTGAGAAAGATAAATATCGTCAAAGTAGTCGGCTCGGTTCTACCACGCTGCGCGACCCGCGACATAAATAAATAATCACATTGTCTGGATCGAGACTCTAGACCTATAAAAACAACATACATATAATTATCTTGCGCGGACAGTAACAGCAACCAAATAATATAAAACTTCTACTTCGATGCGACGCTAGTATACCGACACCTATTGAGAACATGCCAGAACTGACCAAAAAGGAGGAAACTACAATAAGGCACCAGCCTTAGGAAAATAATCATATTTTATTACGATCGGGCATCGCATCGCCATCTAGACAGAGTTTCAGAAGTAGGCAGTGAATCCCCGCTCTTAATTCAGACATGCAATAACGATTCTGGCATCAAAATGAAATTTAACGTCAAAAGTACTAGTGTAAAGTAAGAGCATACAGAGGATGCAAAAAAGATCGCAGCAAGTGAAATAATGCTGAGTGCACGATTATTACGCTTTTCCGAACCTTCAGATTATTTGATTCATTCTCCCACTGCTATCCCATTGATGCTCCCCATTCAATTGAATATTCGATCATATACAGGGTGTAACATAAGTACGTTAAAATATTCAAGTGACGTATTCCTGAGACAATTTTAAGAAGAAAAGTCAATGTAAACTTGTGTCTGGAAATGCTTCGTTTCGGAGATAAAGGGTGTTGAATTTTTTTTTGTGCGCTTTTTGAACATAACTTTTGCAATAAAAAAGTTATTTGCAGGAAATTTGGTACTCGGAGTCTTTTTGACGTGGGACTTACGCTGTCATTATTTATTTCAAATTGCCCTAACGTTTTTGACAGTAAACTTTTGGTACTTTTTATGAATGAACCTTATTCCCACACCTTTTCCAACTTCTTCACTACTTCACTTCTTCAACTACGCTGGAGATGATCGTTTTCGATATATTTACAATTTTCTATATCGATGCTTGTTACTCAACTCCTAGGGCACTGAGTGAAGTTGCTGGGAACGTCACAAAAACTAAGTATGTGATAGGTCTCGTCAAAATGAACTACCTTCCTATGAAATTTTCCAAAACATGGTTGGTTTTCGTCATAAGTTATTTGCAACTGCTTTTATTTTCATCAAAATTTATATTCAGTATATCCGGACAGACTTCTTCTGAACTGAGCATTATCAAACTGCTCAATCAATTCAAATTAAAAAAAATTGTCAGGTTTAATTATTAAATTAGAAAGTGCCAAATTTTCGGGGTTTGTGAAAAAAAAACAATTCGGAAAAATACTATGTTATCTATTAGGCAATTGAAAGTATACAAATTGAACGAAACAACTATTATAACAAATGTTCAAAGTGACGTCCCCCAACAGTTATACAAGCTTCTGCTCTCCTCATCAAAGAATTCCGCACCCGTAGAAAAAGGCCGGCGATCTCTCAACATTTCCTCGTTTTCAATGGGGCTAGCATAAACTAGTGATTTTAGGTGTCCCCAAAAGGAAAAAACGACGAAATTGAGGTCCGGTGACCTCGGGGGCCAATACTGAGTGCCTCCTCTTCCTATCCATCATTGGGGATATGCTACGTCTAAGAAATTTCTTGCTATCAGACTAAAATGAACAGGGGCTCCATCGTGCATAAACCAAGAGTGCTATCGGAGACCAATGGGAATATCTTCCATGAGCTGGGGAAGCTTGTGTTCCAAAAAATTTTGATAAGCATCTCCGTTCCGTAAGGGGAGAAAATATGGCCCAATTAAATAATCCCCAATTATGCCTACCCATACATTAATTGGAAATGAGTTTGCGTTATCGCATGAGGATTATCTTCCGCCCAGATGTGGTCGTTATGGAAGTTCATGATACCATTTCTTGAAAAATTAGTCTCACCTGTGGAGAGGATTTTCGATAAAATTTGGGGATGTTGTTTGACTTTTCTTCGAAGCCATTGAGCAAATTCGATACGTGGTTGAAAATCACGTGCCTGGACACGCTGAATATGATAAGGATATAATTGCTGTTCCTTTAAAATTCTGTGAACGGTTATGTGACTCACATTTAATGTTAGACTAATTTTTCTTGTACTTGTCTCTGGATGTTCATTAATTTCTTCGAGAACCGCCTCCTCTGATTCCACAGTTCTTGTAGTCCGTGGCCGTCCTACTGCAGAATTTCTTTCAAAGCTTCCAGATTCGGAAAGTCGCCGAAAAAGATTCGTAAATGTCGCTGCACAGGGAGTGACGCGTTATGGATATCTTTCCTGATAGATGCGTCTGGCCTCGGTAGAATTTCCGTCAGCCAAGCCGTATACAAAAACCCCATATCGACCATTTTTTCATTCAAAGTCGGGCATGGTACCGAAAATCCACTTCATAAACTCCGACCTTTGAATTTGTCAAAAATTATTGAAATCAAATTTGACTATACTGATTGAACAGTTTGATAATGCTCAGTTCAGAAGAAGTCTGTCCGGGCATACTGAGTATAAAGTTTGATGAAAATAAAAGCAGTTGCGAATAACTTATTACGAATACCAACCATGCTTTGGAAAATTTCAACCATCTGTATCTCGAAAACAAATAATTTTTCGATGAACATTTCATAGTAAGGTACTTTATTTTGAGAAAGTTTATTGTCAAAAATGTTAGGGCAATTTGAAATAAATAATGACAGCGTACGCAGCGCCCTGTAGAGGTTACATGAGGATTGATACGAAATTATGATTTTCCACGTCAAATAGACCCCGAGTACCAAATTTAGTGCAAATAACTTGAGTTATGTTCAAAAAGCGAAGAAAAAAATCAAATTTCAACACCCTGTATCTCCGAAACTAAGCACTTCCGGGCACAACTTTATGTGGACTTTTCTTCTTAAAATTGTCTCAGAAATACGTCACTTGAATATTTTAACGTACTTATGTTAAACCCTGTATTATGTGAAAATAAAAAGATGTTCATCCACCAAAGTATTTTGAAATGAACCAAAGAGTTCTTATAAGTGGAGAAATTATTGTTGGTAAAGGGGTATTACAGTCTGTAAGAATTTTACGATAT
This sequence comes from Gastrophysa polygoni, assembly GCA_963576655.1. Taxonomy (NCBI): domain Eukaryota; kingdom Metazoa; phylum Arthropoda; class Insecta; order Coleoptera; family Chrysomelidae; genus Gastrophysa; species Gastrophysa polygoni. Next base: position 40,767,559 of record OY755083.1, read on the forward strand.
TGCTTTTTTTTTTTGCTTATTTCTTCATTATTAATATTTTCCTTTTGATGGATCATCAATGAAGAATTTTTGATTGATTACTCACCTATGGAAGAAGGATGGATAATATCCTTGCCGTCGCAGCTGAAGCTGAGCAGTTCCCCGTACAGGAGCGTCGCCAAGGCGTCGTCGCGGATGACCTCGAAAGGCACGTCGGAACAAAACACCTGAGGCTGGTCGCAGTGCTCGCGAAACATGCCGTATACCTCGACGTACCGGGCGATCAGCTCTTTGGGCCACTTGTGCATCCAGATTTTCGACAGCCCGAAGACCAGGTCCTTCACCAGGACGATGGCGTCACAATAGGGACGGCTTCGCGTCCATAACAGCCGCACTTCCTCGCTCTCTCTGTCTGCGAAAATTAACCGAAGGAGTGACTGGCCGAAATAGGATCTTAGGAAAATTAGGTCCCAAAGGCCTATATCCAGTTCGAATGTATATATCATAGAAATATAACCTTCGATCATTGAACAGACTAGATAAGTAATCCACACCCCTGGCAATACAGTTTATTTGGAAGCAACATCTATAGTATCTATCTTTGTCTAAACAAGGATAGCAGAACCTGATTCTCCCAGCAACAGTGCCGTGTTGTCAGAGGGGGTCGAATTCATTATTAATTCATGATGTAACCAAATTGAAAATCCGTAACAATTTCAGTGGTACTTTTTAGCATTTCTTTGTGGGAAAATGAACATCTTTATACTTCCTTCACATTGTTACGAGAAATTCGAATACATACAATCCTATGGTGATTTTTGTAACTTGCTTGTAATCAATAAACTTATTATGACCACGTCACAATATACTTACTATTCAGTATACAGTTGTCTACTTATACTTTATCATAAATAACGTTCAATTTCAATAATGAACATTTATATCTTTGGCGATCAGTGACAGTGCATGTAAGTATATTTACGATTTCAAAGTTCTGTACCTACTAATGGAAATAATTTTCAAAAAAAAAGTGAAAAACTCGTTTTCAAGGCAAAGAGATATAATTGCATATTTGAATGTAATTTTCAAATCTGAAGATGGAACTTGTTTATATCATTTCACGATATCGTCAAAAATGAAGGAGGTTTCATCTTGAGCAGAATTCATATATTTTGACGCAAAAAATTGATGTCTGATTATTTCATTTCATGTAGATAGATGGAAATCGATAATGAATATGTGTTGACAAGTATTATGACGAAATGTTATATCACAATAAAATCATGAATCATGTGAAGATGTAGCAAATAGCAGTGTTTCTTATTTAAAACAGGACTGAAATGAAAAACAACCATGGATAATCACACAAATAATTTATTGATTTTTGAATAGGATTGTTTTTGTTAACATACTTCTTACTCTAACTTCCGTTGAATCTTTCAATTTATTTGCCTCATGATGAAGTCTTACAGTGAAATATTTCTCCAAATTAGTTTGACTAGTTCCAAAAACAGTCAACGGTAAATTTTTCATTGTTGTGTGTAGAAGAAGTATAGAAATATCCTTATATTTTTTATCAAAAATATTAATTGAGTTCATCATTATTCTCAGTGATTTTTCAGCAGCTTCGCATATTTTGATTACAAATAAGGAAGCATTTATCAGTGCCACATATTTTACCACAAGACATTGTCGGAGCTGACCTATGGGTATAATCAATATAATCTGATCAATTCAATTTAAATTCATTTTTATCCATTCCATTTGGGAAAATGCTTCAAAATCTCGAATGATACGACAATGGTAACTCACCTATGAAATGACGTGTTTTAACACACCTCACAACGTCTCACCATTATATCAAATCACCAAAACAGGAAATAAACTGAGTTTCTGATGAATTCTGAGTACACAAAACCGAACACAAGTTGAATAATATCGATAAATGAAAACGTAAATAATGACAGATACCAAACAAAGCAATAATCGCCGTCGACTGTCAATATCAGATTGCGGTGTTGCAACGTTGAGCAAAAAGTATTCACGATACCCATACTGGTCCTGGAGCCCCCAAGAAAATAAAATTGCTAAGTCTCAGAATAATGTAGCAATATTCTATCAATCAGAACTGATTCATAATCGTCATGACTCAAATTTATTATTATATTTGTGCATTGAACTACATGAATTCATAAAGGACTTCAAATATTATGGACTTTTCATCACTTTTTGATGATTGGATATGACAACACTGGCGACGATTGGGTACTAATATTATGATAATTCTGGGAATTCATGTTAGCATCAGAATATTTGTTTTGTGATCCTTCTAGTGGGTTTGTTGTTCGGAGAATATAACTAATATTTTTTTGTTTTTATCTGTTGACAACACGAAAGGGAAACCTATAATGTTCGATGAACATTTTGGGAAAGAAGGAAGGTGTTGGAATTTTTCTTGAAGGTTTAGAGGTTGTAAGCATCGGGAAAGATCTCACTAGGCAAAGAATTCCACAACTTTGCCGTTCTATTCATGAATGATGCTTGGTATAGCGATGTTCGACAGGTCTCGAGCCTAACAGTGTAAGGGTGACCAGCCTGAGCTTTTCTGGTTTGCCTACTAGGAATCTCGCCCAACTTTCTACGATATTCAAACAGTGCATTCAAACATGGAGACATGGCGGCCACTGAACGTTGAATTCCAAGCACTGTGGCATTTTGGGCACATCATGAATATGTCCTTACCTCCGAACAACAAACCCACTAGAAGGATCACAAAACAAATATTCTGATGCTAACACGAATTCCCAGAATTATCATAATATTAGTACCCAATCGTCGCCAGTGTTGTCATATCCAATCATCAAAAAGTGATGAATAGTCCATAATATTCAAAGTCCTTTATGAATTCATGTAGTTCAATGCACAAATATAATAATAAATTTGGGTCATGACGATTATGAATCAGTTCTGATTACAGAGGTTTCATGAGTGACACCATCTGATCTTCGGCGTTTTTCTAGTGTACCTACTCTGTACTTCTCGAAAATAAAGACCTATTATTATTATTATTATTATTATTAATGGAAGATTGCTACATTATTCTGAGACTTAGCAATTTTACTTTCTTGGGGGCTCGAGGAACAACATGGGTATCGTGAATACTTTTTGCTCAACGTTGCAACACCGCAATTTGATACTGACAGTCGACGGCGATTATTGCTATGGTATCTGTCATTAATGACGTTTTGATTTATCGATATTATTCAACTTGTGTTCAGTTTTGTGTACTCAGAATTCATCAGAAACTCAGTTTTATTCCTGTTTTGGTGATTTGATATAATGGTGAGACGTTGTGAGGTGTGTTAAAGACAATTTGAACCGGCGATCAAAACACGTCATTTCATAGGTGAGTTACCATTGTCGTATCATTCGAGATTTCGAAGCATTTTCCCAAATGGAATGGATAAAAATGAATTTAAATTGAATTGATTAGACTATATTGATTATACCCATAGGTTAGCTGCGACAGTGTCTTGTGGTAAAATATGTAGCACTGATAAATGCTTCCTTATTTGTAGTCAAAATATGCGAAGCTGCTGAAAAATCACTGAGAATAATGATGAACTCAAATAATATTTTTGATGAAAAATATAAGGATATTTCTATACTTCTTCTACACACAACAATAAGAAATTTACCGTTGACTGTTTTTGGAACTAGTCAAACCAATTTGGAGAAATATTTCACTGTAAGACTTTATCATGAGGCAAATAAATTGAAAGATTCAACGGAAGTTAGAGTTAGAAGTATGTTAACAAAAACAATCCTATTCAAAAATCAATAAATTATTCGTGTGATTATCCATGATTTTTTTTTCATTTCAGTCCTGTTTTAAATAATGATTCATGATTTTATTGTTGATATAACATTTCGTCATAATACTTGTCAACACATATTCATTATCGATTTCCATCTATCTACATGAAATGAAATAATCAGACATCAATTTTTTGCGTCAAAATATATGAATTCTGCTCATGATGAAACCTCCTTCATTTTTGACGATATCGTGAAATGACATAAACAAGTTTCATCTTCAGATTTGAAAATTACATTCAAATATGCAATCATATCTATTTGCCTTGAGAACGAGTTTTTCACTTTTTTGAAAATTAATTCCAGTAGTAGGTACTGAACTCTGAAATCGTAAATATACTTACATGCACTGTCACTGATCGCCAAAGATATTGATGCTCATTATTGAAATTGAACGTTATTAATGATAAAGTATAAGTAGACAACTGTATACTGAATAGTAAGTATATTGTTTAATATGGCGTTGAGAATTGAACTTTTCTTGTGACGTGGTCATGATAAGTTTATTGATTACAAGCAAGTTACAAAAATCACCATAGGATTGTATGTATTCGAATTTCTCGTAACAATGTGAAGGGAGTATAAAGATGTTCATTTTCCCACCAAGAAATGCTTAAAAGTACCACTGAAATTGTTACGGATTTTCAATTTGGTTTCATCATGAATTAATAATAAATTCGACCCCCTCTGACAACACGGCACTGGTGCTGGGAGAATCAGGTTCTGCTATCCTTGTTTAGACAAAGATAGATACTATAGATGTTGCTTCCAAACAAACTGTATTGCCAGGGGTGTGGATTACTTATCTAGTCTGTTCAATGATCGAAGGTCCTTACTACAAATGAAATTTCTCTTTCAATCTTTTAGAATAGAGGAGACAAAATTACAAAAATCTAGAAAAAATAAAAATTATATATAGACGGTACCTGCAGTTTTTATTTTGTAATTCATATTTTAAATCTATTTTCACATCTATGAAAATACCCATGATCAAAGTACCTGGTTTGAAAATGACTAACTATGCCACTCATTCAAGGACTGTTTTTGAAGAAAGTCCAATGTTATAAAGGGATACAATCAATCAATAATATGCCCAATGAAATTGAATGCATTGAAGAGCCTAGAGGCTTGTTCAGATCGGTGCAAAATTATTAATGAAATATGGAGCCTTATTGTATATTGTAGGTGGGGAGTTGGGGATTATCAGTTCAAAGTAGGCGGAGCTATTTACAGTGGCATACTGTCCGGAATATATCAGGTCAGACAATTTATATAACTTTCGTTTGTTTCGATCCTACACAGAGGAACTGTTGTAGAACAGTAGGGCATAAGTCATCTTCACAATTTCTTCTTGGTGCAAATATATGGAAGGGAAGATGGTTCGAACAAAGAAAATGATGAAATCACAAATACATGAAGAAAACTATGGAAAATGAAAGAAGTATCGTCAATGAAAATCACTAGTAGGAATATTCATAAACACATTTAATAAATCAAGATGTTAGAAATATACACACATACCTCCTGATTATAGCTGAAGGCACTTCTTCGATTTCGGTGATTTTCTTCTTGATCCATTGAATGGCTGAAGATGAACCCATGTGATTTTTAAACATCTTCCTTCCATAAATTTGCAACGATATTGAAGTTATATATAAAAAAACTACTCAATGTTGAATTATTATAAAATATTTTGTTAGACTGAACAAACATTTATACGATTTACAAATAGAATGAGAACTGTTCTACTGGCTATAATAGAAGCGTTCTGGGGTTCACTCCTGGGGTGCTGATAGTACTATCTTGATGCGTATTTATTGTTCCACAATCAGATCGAAAATTGATTATGGGTCAATAATATAGAGTATCACAAGCAAATCAGTACTCAAACAACTGGACAGTATCCATAAGGCCGCTATACGAATCGCCCTCGGAGCATACCGCACGAGCCCAGTAGAGAGCTTGTACGTGAGACTATCTAAGTCTTACATATGCAACTGGAATATCAGCCAACAAGGACAATCCAACATTCCAAAACACCTTCTCTAACAGATTCCATAAAATCTACAATCTTAATAACAATATCACACTACCCTTCTGCAAACGAATTCAAAAAATATCCAGTACCCTCAATTTTGATTCCACATATCTCATCAATAACAAAGACACCCCCTCCCTGGACAATCAATATTCCTCACTGTAACACAGAACTCCTCAGATTTCAAAAAATAGATACTCCTTTTCCAGTGATCCGAAGCGCTTTCAACGAGCTATCCCACAAGTACACCGGTTACAACCATATATATACACTGATGCCTCAAAAACACAAGTGCTGCAGTTATCATCAATAATAATAGCTACTGCTATGCACTACCAAAAAGTTGCAGTATTTACACAGGGGAAGTACTCGCAATTAAACAAGCTTTAAGCGTTGCGAAAGACCTCAATGGTAGCACAGTCATTTTCACAGATTCACTGAGTGCAATAGAAGGCATAAAACAACTATATCCTGAACATCCAATCCTAAAGGAAATATTAAACGTGCGACAGGAAATTCAACGAAGAGGAATAGTAGTTGAGATTGTCTGGGTACCATCGCATTGCGGCATATTAGGTAATGAGCTAGCAGATACCGCAGCCCGCAACGTTCCAGAAAACCCAACATCTGTACAAGTGAATAACATACCACATGCAGATCTATATAACGAGATGAAACGAATAATTTAAGATGAATGGAAGGATAGATGGCGCCTACACAGTCACAACAAACTGTACGAAATCAATCCCAACTTAGAAAACCAACTCTACAGTGGTACAAGCCGCAAGAACCAAATTCTCCTCACACGACTCAAAATAGGACACACTCGTCTAACACACCAGCATCTTATGAAGAGAGAACCTCCAGTCCAATGTGAAAATTTCAACGTTCCACAAACCATACGACATATATTATCGGAATGCCCTACACTCGAATACCAAAGGAACCAATGCAATATGTCCAGAAATCTTGCAGAAATGCTGAACAAAAAACCAGACCGAGTTAAAATAATGTTATAGTAATGTGATTGTAATACATACTGACACTAGGAAAACAAAATGTATAATCTAATATATTACGATCTATTCATAAAATGAAATTGATAATTTGTACTGTACCCCGCTAATAACCCTCGAGGTTGATGCGGATATTTTTATAATAAAAAAAAGAAGCGTTCTGAACTTACAACTATGATTATCTTGTTAACGACTGCATGCAAGCACTCGATGTTCAGTTATAGTTTGTGCTGTATATACTCTTCAAGTGAGTAGAAAAAATGGTCGAGTAGAAACTTTTTTATACTAGATTTGAAAGTTTTGTGATTTGAGAGATCGACTTTATACTCTCTTGAAGCAGGTTGAAAGGTAGCAGCCAGCATAAATAGACGATTTCTTATGCATCAATCTATGGCACTGTTGTAAGTGGAAACCATTTTTGTTTCGGGTGTTGCGTGTGTGGTACTCTTTGTTTTTTTTTGTAGCTTTCCCATATTGTGATGAATATACAGGGTGAGTCAAAGATGTGTACCGAGCTTTCTGGGGGTGATATAACATTGAAAAATAAGTGTAGTTTGATGATTAAACTCATGGCCGAAAATGCATATTAAGAGAGATATATCCTTCCAAAGTTGATAAAATTAAAATAATTTCTCCGCATAACTTCTGAACGATGAATGCCACCTGATTGAAATTTTGTGCATGAATGTATGTTGTCAGAATACATTTTTTCGTCACACTTCCACATTTCTGATATTGTTATAAAGGGTGTTTTCAGAGGGTGAGTCATGATTTTTTGTAGAAAACTTTTTTCCCTGTATTATTTTCGGTGAAAAAACAGGAGCATTTGATGGAGCGAAGAAAATTACATGAAAAAGGTACTCTTATTCAAATACAAAAAATTGAGCCGTTCGTGAGATATTTGAGTTTTTGTAGTTACATGATATCAGCAGATTGATTTTATTCATCGCGAGATTCATCGGTAACAATATTTTAGCAGGCCATGATGAATAATTTTGTTCTCAATTTTGACGTTCATGTCATCAACATTCGAGTCAACATTGTTGTAGTTGATTTGTTCGTGTGGTTTTTCTGTGTCATTTATCACTGCGATTATCAACTGAGATTTTAAGAAATATTGCAGGTTATTCGTTCTCTGAACAAACTGATATGCTTCTAATGCTTGGCGAGTGCTTCGGAAATGCAAATGCTGCTGAAATATCGTTATACCGATGAATCTCGCGATGAATAAAATCAATCTGCTGATATCATGTAACTACAAAAACTCAGATATCTCACGAACGGCTCAATTTTTTGTATTTGAATTAGAGTACCTTTCTCATGTAATTTTCTTCGCTCCATCAAATGCTCCTGTTTTTTCACCGAAAATAATACAGGGAAAAAAGTTTTCTACAAAAAATCATGACTCACCCTTTGAAAACACCCTTTATAACAATATCAGAAATGTGGAAGTGTGACGAAAAAATGTATTTTGACAACATACATTCATGCACAAAATTTCAATCGGGTGGCTTTCATCGTTCAGAAGTTATGCGGAGAAATTATTTCAATTTTATCAACTTTGGAAGGATATATCTCCCTTAATATGCATTTTGGGCCATGAGTTTAATCATCAAACTACACTTATTTTTCAATGTTCTATCACCCCCAGAAAGCTCGGTACACATTTTTGACTCACCCTGTATGTTGATAGTTTGTAGAGATAAAGGGATGTACAAAGCATAGTACATGTTTATCAAATAGTTTCTGTGGAGATTTGATTTCAAAGTGCTGAACGCATAAAGTCTGTTAAGCTTCTTACAGACAGTGTCAACATGAATGTTGACGGAGAGTTTCTAGTTAATTTCTAGGCCTAGATATTTTATTATCTGTGATGTGTGTATTCTTGTGTCGCAGATTTTATAGTAGATAGATAGATAGATACTTTATTAATCATGCTATGTACACAAAATACATTTATGACAGGTCACAGTTAAAAAAAATAGTAAAATTGTAGTTCACAAGTAGTAAAAAAGTTTGTGTCAAAATATGTGTAAATAAATAAATAAAACAAAATGAACACAATAGAGCATCAATATGCTATTCCAGACATAATAGACATCACATACAAGAACTTGAGCATAAGTCGATCAATCATATCATCAACCATTTAAAATAATTGAAAAGTTATTGACAAGTCATGATTCCCTGAGCATAGTTACACCTTGCCTTACACATTTAACATATTCCTCAAGAGAGTAGAAGGGGTTTTCGAGCAAAAATAATTTTATTGTTTTATTGAAAGCAAACGTTCCTAATTTTCTAACTTCTCCTGGAAGAATGTTGTAGACGTTCAAATTCAGTGAATTATTTTGGGATTTACTGAGCCTATGTCTGGGTCCTCTTATTATATCTGCACCTCTGGTGTTGTGTTGGTGAATGTCTGATTGTGTTATTAATGTGGGAATTATTTTGTGAATTTCTATCAAAGTATTCCAAATGTAAATGGAAGGAAGAGTCATGATTTTTAAATTTTTAAACAGTGGTCGGCAGGTTTCTCTATAATTTGCATTGCACAGAATTCTAATAGCTTTTTTTTTGTTGTCGGAAAACGCTAGAAACTGCAGATGAGTTTCCCCAAACTACAATGCCATAATTAAGATGAGAATGGAATGAAGAAAAATAAACTGATCTCAGGGTGTTTATATTTGTGCATAGTATCTAGGCCCCGGAACAATTTTAACAAAAGGTACTCACGTCAAGAAACTAGTATCCATTTTATAAGTATTAGTACCAAATTTGTACGAAACCAGCAATCAGAATGATACGAATTTGCGGTATCAACTGATTGAATGAAATTGAGAAAATCTCATTGGAAAACTCACCTGTGCCAAAATAAGGCTCATAGTTGACCGATTTTGGCGAGTGAATTGGCGACAAGCAGTTGGCAGTGTCGTTTTCCATGTACAAATTATACAAATCCATGGTGTTCATGGAGTCCTCGAAATTGTTGAACTTCTCTGGGTCGATCCTGTGAGGCAGCAAGTGCTTGGGAACGACCCTCTCCAAGGCGTCCTCCACAGTGAAGTCCTTGTCCTTGGCCTTTTTCGATAGCTTTCTTCTGCTGTACCAGCCCCACGTCCTCAAGTCCGATAACAGATCGCGCTTGCGTTTCGACCCTCTCGTTTTGCCCCTTTCCTTCGATTCCGTGGTATTGTCTTCTTGTTCTGTGTCTTGGTCCATGTTCTGCTCCTGGAAATTAGAAGCAAATACTTATATTTTGGGAAGTTGTGATCTTGGTAATATGATAACAGAACCCAACATGTTCGAAAACGTAATAAAACTTTTTTTTAGTTTGGAGTTTTTCTACTCTCATATCCCTCTTATTGTCCAGATATCATTTCCATTTCAATTCCGCGACCTCACTAGGCAGTTTTTTATTCGTAAAAGCTATTGGTGAAATCTAATCAAAGGTAAGAAATTCCAGGAATATTATTTTACCTTCTTATGAATTTGCAAATCTAGGCATACCTTCCTTATTCATCAAATTATTGCATTCACTTTGATTTTGCCATCTCGAAGTTTTGTTGAATTTACAAAAATTCTCGGCGTATCTTTCTTACTTGTAGAGAAATCACTTCAATTTTCAATCTCAATTGAAATCTCTAGATACGAACTTAGCATATCATCTTTATTCCCTCAGATATTATATTGCCTCTTGATAATATCAACAATTCCATTTCTCTCCTAGAATTTCATATACTTACACAAAGTGTCATATGAAAACACAGAAAAAGTTCTATTGATTTTCATTTATCAATAGTACTCAATGTAACAGCCTGTATGTTATTCGAAATGGTAGGACGATGTTACTTTCAATCATTTGAATGTTATGTATGAATTCAATTTCAATTCCTTAATGAACTGTCCGACTAGACTACAGAGCAATAGATGCTTGGATCACATTTTCTATAAAAATTTAAAAAAACAAATTGCTGTCATCTGCGGTCTTAGAAATAGATGTAACAGATCACTCGGCTACCTTGTTGGAGTTGCCACTGAAACACTCAAAAATACCAATGAAAACTAATAATACCGTCACTGTTGTCAACTATGAAAAATTAAAAGATAAAATAGACAATCATGATTAGGCCCACTATTATATGTTGCAAAATGTTGATGCATGCACCGATTATATAGTTTCGTTTTTAAAAAATGCTATCGCAATCTGCTCCAAATAATACAAGGTTTAGTCGAAAGTATCAATCATAGGAATGAACTATTCGAACAATAAAAAAAGGATAAACATGACGAAATCTTGAAAAATGCATACTTTAATTTCCGATATATGGTTAATAAACTAATCAAAAATGCCAAAATCAACTATTATGAAAATAGAATCGATAACAGCAAAGGCGACAATAAAATAATCTGGAATATTGTGAAAGACCTATCAGCTTCTAAACATTGAAATATTATAAACAAATTACAACACGACGGAAAAACTGTCACTGACAATTTAGGAATAGCAAACCTATTTGATGATCATTACACCTCGTTAGGTAAGAAGTTCTCAGTTAAAATTGAAACTCCTCCAGTTTCACCTTTGAATAAGACACGCGCAGAATCTCCAATATTTCTATCACCTGAAAAATCACAAAGCTCCCGGAATCGACGGAATTCGGGCACAGCTACTGAAAAAAATAAAGAATGAAATATCGGAACCTCCCACATTTTTAATCAATAAAATTTTCCATAATGGAATATGGCCAGATGCGCTCAAACCGGGTATAATAAAACCTTTATTTAAAAGTTTGTAAACAAGGAAATTTTGAATTATCTTCCTATTACTCTGATTACTAATATTGCCAAAATATTTAAAAAAATCCCAAAATCTAAAATGGTCAATTTCATGTGTGAAAAGGAAATTTTATCCGAGAAACAATTTGGATCTATGGAAAAATTTATTATTATTGATTTAAAAATTGTATAACAGTTTGGATAAGAAAAAACGTCCTTCAGTGGTGTTCCTAGATCTTGCAAAGGCTTCAGTTACTGTTGAACATGCACAGCTTTTGGGGGATTTGCAGGATCTCGGATTCAGAGGGAATTTGTATAAACTCTTCAAAAGCTATTTAACCAACCGTAAACAACGCGTACAGATTGATGATGTATTGAGTGAAGAAAGAACTGTGAAATATGGTGTTCCTTAAGGAACAGTTTCAGGCCCAATACTTTTCATAATATATATGAATGATATACTCACCACACAAACTACCGGAGATATTATAAGCTTCGCAGATGACGCGGCAATATTTTATGAAGATGAATCATGGGAAATACTGAAAAAACTTCGTTTCCTACATTCTCATCTTGCTCTTTCCACCTCCCAGATTTTAACCACCTGGAAATAAAGAATTATAATAATAAAATCAAATTGAACTCTTTTGATTCTGTCAAATATTTGGGTATATATAGACAAACACTTGAGATGGAATACGCAGATAAAGAAAACATTAGGAACTCTGAGAAGTATCCTTTTTAAGTTCTTATATTTCAAAAATATATTGAATACATACCAAATGAAAACTCTATACCATGCATTAGTCGAGTCAAGATTGTCATATGGTATCTTAGGTTGGGGAGGTGTAGCCAGCAGTCACTTAGAATTCCTGGTCGTCCTACAAAAAAAAATTCCTCAAGATTTGTTTCAATGAGAAATGGACTTACCCTTCTGACCTTCTATTTTCTGATAGCAAAATGTTACATTTCTTACATACCTCTATAGATCAATTCGAAAATAAAAGTAATTTGAGGCATATTGATCACAGTTATGATACTAGGGCAAAACAAAAAAACATGTTCCGCACTGAGTGCTCATTCAAAACAATTAGCCAAAGAGGATATACTTACCTTAGTAGTAGAATATTCAACAGCATTCCCAAGAACATCAAGGAATCAACATCAATTTTTTCATTTAACAAGAAAACATAAAGAGCTATCTTATTGAAAAAGAGAGGAGACATATCCATAACATAATAGAACCAAATATATGAACCTTGCAGTAATTATTCACCATTATTTTTTTTAGCACTTCGTTATATCTAGCACTTTGCACTCTTAGCACTTCAGCACTTATATTTAGCACTTTAATTCTTATTTGTCATCTGTTGCAATTTGTTGAACTGAAAATTTATTTATTTTCATTTTCATTATTATATTTATTATTATATTTATTATTATTTTGAAAATGTATTACTTATGTATATAGACATTTTAGACCATGCGCTGGCTTTGCCTTAGTGGCATATCTTTGTTTATTTGTATAGGATAGCTTTTCGATTGTATGTTCTAATTTATATACATTTTAACTGAATAAACATTATTATTACTATTATTATTATTATAAAGCGAACGGCACACCCTGTATATGTAAATCAACTCATGCAATATTAAGAGAAATCCAGAAAAAAATCAAACCAAAGATTATACTTTGCAAACAGAAGAACCTGTATATACATAGATGAATGTTGTGAAACCATTGGAAATATTCAATTAATGAAGATAGATTTGAAAAATGTATTTTTTCATGAAAATTTGGGGATCTTGTTTCAAAATCAAATTCAACAAAATGTCTCTACTACATGAAAAATACTGTATTGCCTTTCATATGATACTCCAACATATCAAGTATATAAAGATACAAATGTATTTTCTCTGGAGGAGCACTATACAATGATAACTCTCGAAATTTTATATGATCATTGTAATAAATTTACAAATTCATAGTCATCATACTAGACCATATGACTTGTTTGTTTCATGTCAATGCAACAAATTCTAAAATTTGTCAGAAAAAATTCACGCAAGATGCGATTTCAAAATTCATTGAAATACTTCAAGATGTGAAAAATTTTATTATTTTGAAAATTTACTATTTTGATTATTCCTGATTTTTGCTTCTGAAATTCATTATATTGTAATTTCAGGCTCAATAATTAAAAAGGAATATATGAAATTTTAAATCAGCAACTTGACCAACATAAAATTTACCTCATCATTGTCTGTCTGTACTGGAGTATGATCTTGCCCATCGTTGTTCGTTTCGCTATTCTGTGAAGGTCTCCTTTCAGGGGGCACCCCAATGTCCATATTTTCCTCATTTTCGGCCATCACTTCAGGCGTTCCCTGACCGTCCAACTTTTCTTCACCTTTGTCTTCATCCGCCTTCTGCACATTATCAATTTCGATTTGGGGGAGTTTGAAAATCTGTGAATCTGAATCGTTGCTCATGCATCTGTCCATATCAATGAATGTAAAGTGGCTCTGATGAAAAATATAGAAAAGAAGAATATTCAGTAAAGATCTTTCATCTTTTTTTTTGATACATACTTCACAAATAGTATGATTTTCACACTTCTATCGCCAATTTCAACACGTTACCTGCCACAGTGCATAAAAAATTTGGCACTTCTAATTATTACCTTTTTATCTATTTCCTTTTCTGACGAAAACTTTCAATTTTTCTCTGTATAAAATACTAATGAAAGTACTTAATGCAAAAAAAGTAATGAAATAATCAAATGACATGTCATGAAAGACAGTTTAAATAAATAAAACCTCAATTGCTATTATAGCCTACTGAGATATTTCTAAAAATTGCTTGTATTGAGATTATTCTTGTGTTATTATTTCTCATCTGATTTTGGTTGAAATGAGTTTTTCCTTTCAATTTATCTTAATATAGAACACATCTTAAAATCTTATTTTCACTTTGAAAATTGGCTGTGAATGTTTGTCTCACCCTGTAGAATAAAATGCATAAAAAAAACAAGAACCACTTTTTTCCGTTTTCTTTGTGGATTTGGGTCCACAGTATCACTAATATTGAAATCCTGTGCAAGAAGACACTGGTAGTTTGACACCTAATATGTCAAACTGCCAAGGCACATATCCTGTGCCTTGTGGCAGTCAACATGTTAATAGCCACTGAGAATTATACATGGTGGTCCGTTCAACTCGAAACATATCTCAAAAACCATGCATTTTGGAAAAATAGTTGTCCGGTTAAGTGGAAGAGCATGTTTCATTGGTAACCCAATTACCTGATAAAACCAAACTCTGGCTTTTGTTCTTGAACACCTTATATTATATTCTGATATGGTTATGTAATTTGGGTTGAAAGCAATGAAATCTATTATCATTATTATTATTATTATTATTTCAGAAGCGGAGTAGAATAGTGACATCAATTCATGATCGTGGGGTCTTATCAAGGTCATTGCAGAGTCAACTTTGTTTTTCGAATGTCAATCTATATTTTTCTTTACTCGATATTTTAGCAAATCAACTTCTGTCCATAACAATTCAATAACTTCATACATATTCCCAAATCAATTATATTTTATGAAAAGAGAGGGTCAATTTATTTCTGGACCTAACAGCATTATAAAGCGACAAAATGAATTTTGTTTTTGATAATTTCTCGAACTACTTATTATTTCATGAGATATTCAAATCAAATGAGGAAATGTCTTGCACAAAAGTTGTTCATTTTTGTCTGATCATTAATATCTAATAGTCTTCCATTTGAAGAACAAAGGTGATGCTACAACAAAGACCCCAAATTGAGAAAATTATGGCATTATTCTACTCTGCTCCCGAAATGAATCTACTTTGACCTTTTGGTTCTTACACATTCTCTGAAATATATGGCTGTTTCAAGTTGAATAGACCATCCTGTATACTAATCTAGACAAACATTAAATTTAATAAAGCATCAGTGTTTCAAGATCAGTGGGTACAATTATTACTAGATTCTATTCTCAAATAATCAACTCCTTAAATTAATAAATTGAAAATGAAAGTAAATGAAGTGGGAGGTCAAAACAAATTACCATTCCATTGTCTGTCAGATACTGATGTAAATAAATGATGGTATCAGCTAAAGCTAGCCAAGTGTATTCTTTCAATGGCTTTGGTAGAGGAATAGTCTGAAGAGGTTTGGGGCCATAGGACTTTTCAATTTCATTAACATGGTCATACAATTCTTTAGCTTCCTTCAAGTATGTTTTCTCATCCTCTTCTTCTATTGGGGCGTCTAGTGGTGGTTCCCAGATACTAAAATGAATCACCATACAAGAGAAAAGTTTTGAAACACTTGAGAGAAACTAACTATTGATTTCACTTACTAATCAGGATTGTAAAGTTTATAGTATTCTTGGGTACCAGGATTATCCCTGTAAATCTGCTTTCTCAAAACCAATCCTTTGGTATAATCAGGATCTAACATCAGGGCTTTCCCAATATACTCCAGACAGGAAACTGTATCTCTAATGGCAAACAGAACAGTTATTAGCTTGTCTAAACATGGCCAATGTGCCTCACTGCATTCTAACCCCTGAAATGAAACCCTTATCAGGATGAGACATATATTTAGATAATATGCTTACCTTTGCAAATGAATTGGCAGCTTGACGAAATTGGTCCTGTTTCAATGATAAATTACCAATTTTATACCAAAGAGTGACATCAGTTGAATCCAGTTCAGAAGCCTGTAAGCATATCACAAATATAGAATAGGTCTCACTGTATCTGATGCATACTCACCAACAGTAACTGTTCAAGACCTTCATTAACCTGTTTGAGATTCAAGTAAATGGATCCCAGATTCCTGTGACAGGAATATTTGAAATTGGACATGGATTTAGGAAGTCCTCCATTATTTTCCAGCAGAGGGATATTTTCATTGATGAGTTTTTGTAGTATAGATTCCGATTCATTGAATTGCTTTTCTGCTAGGCACCGTAGAGCTTTATTATATAATTCAAGAGCTATTTCTTCCTGTATCAGAAGAAACATAAGAGCATGACATGAAAAAATGGTATTAATTGGGGATATACAATGAAAGCATAAGGTGATGAATATTGAATACCTGAGCTTCTCGTCTTATCACTGGGACGTCTTCATCTGAAGAGGTCTCTCGATTTAATGCACGAATCTTCAACATTTTGTCAAATTCCAGAACTTATGATGTTGTAAAATGCCATGTGAAATCATAATACCTCATAGGCGAACAGTTTTAATCCAGGTGAATAGAAGGTAGTTTACTAGCGGTATACCGCTATCGAAAAAATTGATAAGGATATGAATACAAAATAAAAAATCAAAATTACCTAAATTTTCAAAATAAACAGAAGTACTCGCGACCTTGCTCATTCTCCACTAAATTGACACCTGACATAACAATTTTCATACAATGTTGCCGTATCTCTTTCATTCTGCCACATAGTCCTACATCCTATAACTATCTTACATTTAACTTCTACTCTATTTTTTAGAAACGAGGAGAGAAAATCTCATCAAAAGCTGAAAAATGCATCTTACATTTGACTGCAGATTTTGACAAGCTGAATGATAATCTCATAGTCCAAATTGATTCTACATTGGATAATACCGAGCTCAGATGCAAGAAAATTGAGTAGAAAAGTCAGTCAACACCACTTCACTCTTATGTAGTTTATTTGTTTATTCTTCGGTCATTAGCACAGTACACAGTACCGTCTGGAAATACTGAGAGTTTTTTGGTTTGAAGATCAATGGCAACGTTGCATAAACATGTAGGGATTTTTCTTATATTCTGTCACTGTCAAATGATTGTCACATTATTTGACGCATCCATTTATGGTATTATGGTTGATTTTCTTCCGACTTGCTGTCTAGGTAGTGTTTTATTTCCTTCGCCAGCCATGTTGACCCGTATGAGACTGAGTTTCCAGCTTTCCGCTAGAACTTGAGGGTGCTCCCAGTCCGGAAAAATACACCAAACACTATGCCCAAGTGTGACCTCAAAACAAGATACATACCAGCCACTTTCGCATGGACTCTGTTGATCGTAGCTACAACTTTATTTTTTTATTATCCGTGAGTTTTTCGCGTGTTTATGCTTTCAAATTGAGACGCCGTGTGCTTTTCAGGGCCCAGTATTACATACCCAACCACCCATGGGTTCCCGCTTACCAAGGTGTCATCACATTTTTTGTGCTGGCAAATTTCACCCTCGCTACCTTCATGGATCCTGGAGTGATACCTAAAGGTAAGTAGATAATTTCCTGTGTATCTCTCAGGAGTCTTCAAAGTACTACCACATTTTTCAGCCCCTCCTGATGAAGATAGGGAAGATGACTTTCGAGCTCCACTCTACAAGAATGTAGACATTAATGGTATAACCGTTCGCATGAAATGGTGTGTTACTTGTAAGTTCTATAGACCACCAAGGTGTTCCCACTGCAGTGTCTGCAACCATTGTATAGAGGTAGGTATCTGCTTTTCTGAATCTGTTCTATTTTCCACTGTCATGAAATTTTCAAAGAATTTGTTCAGGGTGTCAACACTATCAAGATCTCATAATCATATCAATCAACTTCATAATGTGTAAGTTTGAAAAACTCACAATAGAATTCAGCCAGAACATGCAATATGTGTTATAAGGAGTTATAAAAATCAATTTTTGAAAATTGAGACCTCTGTATCTTGTTGAAGAAACATTGTGAAATGACATGTTAATTTGGCCAAATTCTCTGCCCCTGGTAGACATTGTTTATTATTGTTTCAATTATTTTATAATGTGCCATTGAGCCAAGCTTCTTATTACATAAGCATGATAAAATGTTAACTGGGATAGTAGGATGTTCAAAATATCCATATGGATTGTGAGTGTATCAAGGCAACTGATGGAATAGATATTTTACCTGCTACATTTAATGATTTTAAATGAATAATATGAATAACCGTGTAACTTTATGATGTTTAGAGTATTGATATAACTGATGGAATGAACATTTTACCCTTGACATCATGGACTCAATCTTCTCATTCTGAGTTATAGACAATTCAGCTACATATATTCATTCATCAATGAAACTTCTTGAAAAAAATTTTGGGAACCTTCAACTTGAATTTGAAAATGTTCATTTTGTACTTAGGTTATCCAATTTAAACCATACATGAAAAAAAAATCATTGTTAGTTGCAAATAAATACCTAATTGAAGTGAACATATTTGATTTTTGATGTTTTCTTGAACACTATGAACATATAAAAATGCTCATCATATAGTAGAGTTGATTCATGAAAATATTGTGTTATCATATTTTTATGAGTGATAGGTATCCACTGAATCATTTTTATCTCAATAATCATAACTATTTCAGATTAATAATTGGTAATGAAAAGATCTGGTGCATATTATCAAATTATTCACTTAATATAAATGAGATTAATCTGATTCTAGCAGCATAATTCATTGTTGTAGAACAAGAATGTACAAGTTTATCCATATAATTCGATTCTAAATTTATGATAATTATTTTCTACAGAATGCAGATTCTACCCTCGATGGGATAATTCTGACTCACTTTAATCTCAGAATACGGTATAGACGGAGAGGAATATTATATATAGTAAAATACAGGATGTTTCATTTACACCAACTTCTGGTAAAACAGGAAGTACTATGATTACAAAAATATTTTTGTTTAAATCATTATATATTTTGATTGTACTAGCACATACACCTTTTATATCACAGAATTTGATTTTTTCTCTCCATTTCATTTTTTAATCACTAGTATTGACATTGACTGAGTATCACATGAGTGTCATAAATATACAGATAATCTTAGCTTTTCAAAATACCACAAAACTTGTTTAGTTTCATCAACTATTTCCATGTCATTACTGATGCAAACAAGCAAAACATCCTAATTATCTGATAATGATGTTATGGCATTGCTTTTATTATACTGTTCCAGCCTATTTACCAAGTGAAATGTATTAAATTAGTATAGTTGATTTATTAATTATCTAGTGTTGGCTTTATCTATATTTTACACTCATGATTATTTCCTCCCATTGATTTAAATATTATGTTCGATTATTTAAACTATTACTGTTCTGAACCATAACCAAAATCTATTAATTAATGTTAAAAACATAAGATATACTTGAGTATTTTTTCAGACATTCGATCATCATTGCCCGTGGGTCAACAACTGTATAGGTAGAAGAAATTACAGGTTCTTCTTCTTCTTCCTAATATCATTGAGTATACATATGATAAGTATATTCACGCTAAGTCTTATATTCATATTGAAGAGTGGAGATGATTATACCAAACCTCAACCGATTATATCGTATCCTTCATTAAAAAATACACAAAAGCAATTACACTTCTTCATTTGAATTCTGATGAAAATGAGTGACACACTCGTGGTACAAGACCTTTCATCTTTTGTTTTTATAGCTATATTACTGAAATTTTGAACATCAGAAAATATGCTCAATAGAAGGAATTTTTGACATATTTTGAACAAAATCAATACCCTGTATATTAAAAGAGATACCCAAGAGATGGTATTTTATCTGTCCAAACACACATTTTATCTTTCAATATAGATGATCATGAACCCCCAATATTCTAAATGATTGAATTGATACTACACTAGCACAATTTCGATAAGCATTGTTCAAAATAGGGTTGAAAACTTGATATACATATAGGCTTCTGTATCGATATCTATCCATATAGGCTGTGCCATTAGGGTCAGCAAGGTACAAAAGCTAAGAAATAGCTGCAAACAAGATTTTTCCGATGAAAATGAGTTTTTCCCAAATAACTCGAATACGAATGGAGATATCGAATCGCGGTTTTCATCAAAATATAGTAAATTTTATGTCCTTTCGATTTTGTGATGGAAATATGTGAAATGCCATTTGATAGATATGAATTTTTGATAGATTTTGAAAAAATTAATCTCCTCTAGCAGACGCGGTGTGAACTAGAGACAATGACTAGAGCTGGTTTTCAAATCAGTGTGGAATTCTCTTTCAAATGAGCTCGATTTGATTGTATTTGGAGGAAGGGTATAGAAGATATGAAAATTTCAAATATTTATTAAGAAAGTACAAGTGATTTTTCGAGAAAATTCGAATTTCTTGTTGTATCATAGTAGTTGCGCCTCCAACGGTCATTTAAAAATCTTAAAAATATTTTTCATCAATTGCTTATGGTCTATTTAGTGAAGAAAAAATTTGTTTTTGTATGTGTATGTGCATACGTGTATATGCATTCCCATTCTTCGACTTTCCTTGACGTTTTGATAGAATCGTATTGATAATATTGGTAGCCCTATTGTCGATTCCCATATTCGGCCTCACGGGCTTCCACATGGTGTTGGTGTCCAGAGGGCGGACGACAAACGAACAAGTGACGGGCAAGTTCAAGGGTGGTTACAACCCCTTTTCCAGGGGTTGTTGGGACAACTGCTGTTACACTCAGTTCGGACCGCAGTTCCCTAGGTAAATCCTCCTCATGCCAATGCATTGAATAGATTCTAGTTCACCACATTATCCAAAGTTCCTCACGTTGCTCTAGCTGCTACTTAAAGTTATTTTTTATATTTTATATCTTCTTTCTGTTCCTACATTCTCATCATTTTCCTCTTCCACTGGATTTGTTCTTTTTTCTTCTCCTAGTTGTATGTTGTCTAATTCATTCCTAATCTGTTAAGGTTAAGTAGGTAATGCCAATCAACTGAATGATTATGAAGTCATATTCATACAGTGTGAGATATCAAACCAGCCAATCACAGTCCCTGTATTAATAGATACCACTACTCTGTTTTAAAAGTCAATTGATATGATGTCTTTTGATCTGTCAAATCAATCATTGTCAGTCTGAAATAACAATAAACAGCAAAAATAATTCATTGAAAATAAGTTATTTCAGCCGAAGAAAGAAAAATATACTGTTCAACTGGATCATCCATATCGTGTTTATACTTGATATTCTCGTGCGATATGGACATCACATTAACTCTTGTCTCATTAACTACTTTTCCGTAAGTTGAGAATCTATTCCGTAACATACTGTAAGTTCTGTAAGTTCTTCGAGGAGGTGGTACATTCATTTTTCAACTTTTAATGGGATTTTCTCTCCTCGTTTCTGAAAATAGAGTAGAAGTTATTAAAAATTATTGCAATATATTTGTAGTAAGGACAGATTTAGGATCTGTCCCAAAATGTCACTGCGCTTGAAATTAAACCTTTAGATACCTAAAAGAGAAATTCTCTATTGGTCAGTGACACTTTGTTTTGGAAAAAAATTGGAAATACAAATACATTTAATAAGAATGAAACCTCTACTTATCTTGGTGGACGTTTCGGTAACGAATCTGCTCCCGTTCTCAACACAATTGAAATATTTTTCTTTTCGTAAAATGTTTTTCAATGTTTTCGATTTTGACACTGAAAAGTGACAATTTGGCAGACAGAGGAATTCTGGTTACAAGGTGTTTTCATTAATTGATATCGAATTTTCCATTTTCATATTTTCAGAAGTGGATGCCAAGTTCTATCTATATCCTGAACGGAGACAATAATATTGTTTCTTGTTCAGTTGATATAGATAGAACTTGGCATCCACTTCTGAAACTTGAATATGAAAATGGAAAATTCGATATCAATTAATGAAAACACCTTGTAACCAGAATTCCTCTGTCTGCCAAATTGTCACTTTTCAGTGTCAAAATTGAAAACATTGAAAAAATTTTACGAAGAGAAAAATATTTCAATTGTGTTGAGAACGGGAGCAGATTCGTTCCCGAAACGTCCGCCAAGATAAGTAGAGGTTTTATTCATATTAAATATATTTGTATTTCCAAATTTTTTTAAAAACAAGGTGTCACTGACCAATAGAGAATTTCTCTTTTAGGTATCTAAAGGTTTAATTTCAAGCGCAGTGACATTTTGGGACAGATCCTAAATTTGTCCTTACTACAAATATATTGCAATAATTTTTAATAACTTCTACTCTATTTTTTAGAAACGAGGAGAGAAAATCCCATCAAAAGCTGAAAAATGAATATTCCGTAACAGTTTCTTCTCTTTTTACTATCTTTTCTGTCCTACGTTATTTCTCTCTTTTATTTTGACACTTCTTTATCTTCTCTTCTGTATTCATTTATCTATCTGATTTCGATGAATACTGCTTGTAATACAATTATTTCAACAATAAATTCATCTACATCTGCAATATTTTGTATTTTATTATTCAATCGAAAAAAAAATTACTCTCAATGTTTGATGTATAATTGTATAATGTATATTCACTCTTTTTTTTTCAGTCTAATGAAACCTCACAAATACTACGCGAAACGAAAACATTGTCCTCATGGACCAATCGCCACGATAACGAACGAAAGTCAAGTGAAAACATATATGGACAACAGTAATGGCGTCAGGAATATAAATTCCAATGCTTATAATAAGGTTAGTGCAATTTTCCTTATTTCAAATTCGATCCCCACCACCGGGATTTCGTCATCTAGAGGAGATACAACAAAGTTTAAATTAGAGCATTTCAGTGCCTTACAAAATGTTTTGAAACATTGGATTCAGTACTTTCGTAGATATTCGAATCAAGCTTGATATTAATATTTCGTTTTTATTATTCCCTAGCGATATTTCACCAGACAATCCGAAACTATGCCTTGTTCACTCTTAGTTGAGAATTACGTCATCATTAGTGAAAATTTCGTACCAACATAAGATAACACTACGAAAAATACTAGTGACAATGAAATTCCGCTCTTTTGGTTTAAGTTGGTAGCCCTGATCGACGGTGCCAGGTTTCTTTCATTATTTCAGACAATTTTTCAGCTGATCGATGCGAAATGTTTATTTTTCGAACAACAAACGGAATTCTGTTCTTTTATTTATTTATTTATTTATTTATTATCAGCTTCAGGATACAGGAACAGACTACAGTCCACGACAGTATCCACTAAATACTTTGGAGTTTACATCGATATTGTATCAAAAGCGAAAGTATAAAATGCACAATACGATACAAATGAATACAAATAGATTATCAATCAGAGAGATATACTCCTAATTTGTTTCCGAAAATTCAATAATTTACAAGAGAACAGATCAATGTCAGAATTGAGTGAGTTAGAAACTGGTGAATTCTGACACATATTAGTTCTATGACAACTTATATAAAACAATTGTCTACTCCTAGTATGCCTCGCGGGAAAGAAAAATGGGATTGAGGACAATAGATCTGGGGAGTCAATCAAACCATTAACTATTTTGAATAGTATATGGAGATCATTATGCTTTCTTCTATTTTCAAGAGTAAGAAAATTGTATCGTTCAAGTAAGCCTCATTCGCGAATTCACTCTTGGAGTATTGGGTATTATATTCGAAATGCCAAAACCATTATCTACAGCTGCCCAGAAAATGATTATCATTTATACAACATTTCGAGAATGAAAGAGATAATGAAGGCCCATTCCTTCCATTGAATGCTGTGGGAGAAGTAGGTGAATAAATATATTTTCAATGAAAACAAAACTTCTACTTATTTTAGGGGACGTTATGTACTTATTTCCAAATTTTTCAGAAGACAAGGTGTCACTAAAAAATAGAGAATTTCTCTTTTAGGTAGCTTAAGGTTTAATCTGTCCTAACTACAGATATATTGATATAATTTTATTAAATTATGTTATTTTTCAGAAACGAGGAGAGAAAATCCCACACAAAAGCAGGAAAAATGAATGTACCACCTACTCGAATAACTTACAGACAGGAAAGTCATTTCTCATAGTATATTCAATAATTTCTGCTGCCGAAATGAAGATCTCCTACTTTATTTTATTCCCTTAGTTATGTATAACGAGCAGACTTCGATCGCCGTCTTGTAATTTTGCTTTGAACAATCGTCGATGAAAAAAAAAATGTGTCATCGTGTCTGACTATGGGAGCCTTTTTTTTCAACTGACCACAATTGCATTTTTCGACGCGATGACGTAATTCTCAACTGAGAGGGAACAAACTTCACGAGTAGTTTTTGCTACTTCCGTGGTATTATTTTTCACTCTATGTTTTATCCATTTATCTGTACATAATTGTCCATTTTTTGAATTCGCAAAAAATGAACATAATTAATATTAGTATTTTTCGAATCGGAATAATCACTTATATTAAATAATTTTGACAGATGTCGCCAGGCCGCGACGGCTGCGACTTGGACATGGAGCCGTCGGCGTCGCAATCGCAAGACTGCGAGCCGACGCCGCCGCTGCAGCGGCATGGCTCCAAGAGCAACTTCTTCCTGCCGCCCGGATCGGTCGGAGGCGCGGGCGGCGACTCTCCGCCCCGCCACCAGACGAGGAGCGGCGGGGCGGCCACGTACGCGCCGCCCCGCCACAGCCCGCATCCCAGGCCAAGGGGACTCGATCAGAATAGGTGAGAAGGATTTCACTCCAACACAGCAGTTGGAATACAATTCACACTTGGCAGCAGTATTGTAGTGTCCCTAGATCCAGGCCAAAGATATGATATTATATATTATTTACTAGATGCACCTTTGCCCCATCAACAACATGTGTAACAAAAAAAGGTACAATTTTGTCAACAGTCAACTGATCACTGCTGGTTGTCTCTCTCTCGTTTGCTGTTTCATCGGTTGCATTTGTCTGCGTTTCTCTAGGCGCGAACTAGGGTCTATTTGAAATTTTTTCAACATTATTCAATAACTCACCTATCAAACGATATATTCTGATCTTTCATGAATCCATTAGTACACCAATCGACTGAACAGTACAACACCATCTCGAATAAAGTTTCAGAATCCTTCCTTCACTTGATGGGCTGAACCGGCTGAACAAACTAGGATTATTTAACAATTTCCAATTTTAAACAATAAAACAAACTGAGTCTGTTTCAACACACTTATAGATCATCCAACTACGCTAAACAAAATATTTGGGGGAATAATCTCACACTATTTACTCGATTCGAAAGAAAATAACTTAAAATGTCGTATTTCTCGATACAATGCCATGACACATCAAAATGTTTTGACAATGCCAACAGTCATGTAATTTTTCATTGCAGCGTCTCTTTCTTATGGTCGTTTGAATTCCTTTCTCCGTAAGCTCGATCTAGTAGAGAATATATAATGTGATATTTTTGGTTCAGGCAGATGATGAGCAATGCGATATCCGTCTATCTGCTCTAGGCATATTCTGGGCGCTTTCACCGATTATACGATTCTATACCATTATACATTGATTAAAATATTCTGCAACACAGATTATCTCCAACAGAAAAGTCTTCTGAGTATGCCAGTTTTAAAAGAAGATAATGTAAGAAAATTGAAAAAAAGCTGGTCTTCTTATAAATTTGGAACCATATTCAATTCAAAAATATCTCAGAGAATCTTATAAGTACCTCATAAGTGCCCCTTGCAATGGAGTTAATGATAAAAATAATACTAACAAATAACTGACGATTGGGATGAAAATATACAATAATTTCAATATGTATTCAATAATACGAAGATTGTATGCGGACTTGTTTGTTTTGTTGTACTGTGACTGTGTACTGTGTATTCAGATGCCATTCACTCTTATTGTAGCTGCTGTGATGGTATGTGTTGTTATTCTTCTCCTAGGCAAGATAGTTAACTAGCTTTCCCTATACCCTATACTTTTCAAATGCTAAATTCAAATTTATTGTTTCATAACATCGTACGCTTTCTACAATTTTGCTCTATATTACTATATTCCATCTACTAAAGCACAGGAAATGGAACGTTATATGCAATATGATAGAAAACTATGGTAAATAAACAAAAGGTTGAACATCAATGTTGAACAAACATGACCCTACTTGAGAAAATACATTAATGATTACTCTTATTCAGTGAAACTCTTCCAATTGATATATTTCGATTTTTGCTGAGATCCATCCAGCAGTCTCAGGTCCCAAACAGGTAATACGGAGAAATGTGTTGATTATCACGGTATTCAGGAATCAGACCAAATTCCATATTGAAATATCACAACGAAAAACAGTTTTTTGTGTTTTTCTACTAGGAGCAACACCCCCGACAGTTTGGGGCCCCCACAGAGACCGTCGCCTACTATGCAACAAAGGATCAAAGCACTAGGAGTGCCAACGCCTTTGGCGTTGTCTAGTCCAGTTAGAAGGTGAGGCTTAAAAAAAAAGTGTTTTTTCTAGATTAGAACGTTGTTATTCTCACGTAGGAATGCTTCGCTAGTGTACTGTTTTTTCTGTTTCCACATCACGTTGAGGTTCATCCTAAAATTCACAATATCAGCAGGAGCAAGGAAAACTTGCATGTTACAAAGCTCGTTGATATTTGAATTGTACACTATAGGTGCACTGAATTTAGCTACAAAATACTAAGCTTACATTGAGAAGAAATACACTCATAGTCTATGGCGACAACCTTCGATCATTGAACAGACTAGATAAGTAATCCACACCCCTGGCAATACAGTTTATTTGGAAGCAACATCTATAGTATCTATCTTTGTCTAAACAAGGATAGCAGAACCTGATTCTCCCAGCAACAGTGCCGTGTTGTCAGAGGGGGTCGAATTCATTATTAATTCATGATGTAACCAAATTGAAAATCCGTAACAATTTCAGTGGTACTTTTTAGCATTTCTTTGTGGGAAAATGAACATCTTTATACTTCCTTCACATTGTTACGAGAAATTCGAATACATACAATCCTATGGTGATTTTTGTAACTTGCTTGTAATCAATAAACTTATTATGACCACGTCACAATATACTTACTATTCAGTATACAGTTGTCTACTTATACTTTATCATAAATAACGTTCAATTTCAATAATGAACATTTATATCTTTGGCGATCAGTGACAGTGCATGTAAGTATATTTACGATTTCAAAGTTCTGTACCTACTAATGGAAATAATTTTCAAAAAAAAAGTGAAAAACTCGTTTTCAAGGCAAAGAGATATAATTGCATATTTGAATGTAATTTTCAAATCTGAAGATGGAACTTGTTTATATCATTTCACGATATCGTCAAAAATGAAGGAGGTTTCATCTTGAGCAGAATTCATATATTTTGACGCAAAAAATTGATGTCTGATTATTTCATTTCATGTAGATAGATGGAAATCGATAATGAATATGTGTTGACAAGTATTATGACGAAATGTTATATCACAATAAAATCATGAATCATGTGAAGATGTAGCAAATAGCAGTGTTTCTTATTTAAAACAGGACTGAAATGAAAAACAACCATGGATAATCACACAAATAATTTATTGATTTTTGAATAGGATTGTTTTTGTTAACATACTTCTTACTCTAACTTCCGTTGAATCTTTCAATTTATTTGCCTCATGATGAAGTCTTACAGTGAAATATTTCTCCAAATTAGTTTGACTAGTTCCAAAAACAGTCAACGGTAAATTTTTCATTGTTGTGTGTAGAAGAAGTATAGAAATATCCTTATATTTTTTATCAAAAATATTAATTGAGTTCATCATTATTCTCAGTGATTTTTCAGCAGCTTCGCATATTTTGATTACAAATAAGGAAGCATTTATCAGTGCCACATATTTTACCACAAGACATTGTCGGAGCTGACCTATGGGTATAATCAATATAATCTGATCAATTCAATTTAAATTCATTTTTATCCATTCCATTTGGGAAAATGCTTCAAAATCTCGAATGATACGACAATGGTAACTCACCTATGAAATGACGTGTTTTAACACACCTCACAACGTCTCACCATTATATCAAATCACCAAAACAGGAAATAAACTGAGTTTCTGATGAATTCTGAGTACACAAAACCGAACACAAGTTGAATAATATCGATAAATGAAAACGTAAATAATGACAGATACCAAACAAAGCAATAATCGCCGTCGACTGTCAATATCAGATTGCGGTGTTGCAACGTTGAGCAAAAAGTATTCACGATACCCATACTGGTCCTGGAGCCCCCAAGAAAATAAAATTGCTAAGTCTCAGAATAATGTAGCAATATTCTATCAATCAGAACTGATTCATAATCGTCATGACTCAAATTTATTATTATATTTGTGCATTGAACTACATGAATTCATAAAGGACTTCAAATATTATGGACTTTTCATCACTTTTTGATGATTGGATATGACAACACTGGCGACGATTGGGTACTAATATTATGATAATTCTGGGAATTCATGTTAGCATCAGAATATTTGTTTTGTGATCCTTCTAGTGGGTTTGTTGTTCGGAGGCGACAACTCTTCGACACAGGCTCAAGCAGCATTTCGACGGTCATTTGTAGGTTTGTCTCGTCATCCTAGGCTTGCCAGTTCTTATATGTTTTCAATTCGAATTACTGATTCTCATGTGCCACGGATAATCTGGTTCCTTTATGCAAAAGGCATGTGTATCATAGGGCTTTCATGGAAAATGCCGGCTGCCTTATTTGCTGCAGCTTGTGTGAAGTCTATGTAATACCCCAACCCAATTATTCACCTCCCTTCTGATGTGGTAAACAGAGAAAAATCTTTGCAATCGAATGCAGCAACATTTTGAAATTAATTATAATGTGTATATGATATTTGTCTATTGATTTTGGCAGTCATAATATATCAAAGTGACGACGAAGCTAGAAATTATTAAAAAAATAGAGTGGGACAACTGATGTTCCGTCACTTTGCCAGATGGGTAACCCAAAGCATGTCAGTTTTGTATCCGGTTTCATAAGCTATACAGTGAGCCTAGTTACCACCTCACTGGTCGAGCGCTCCATAGTTAACCTATCACGTGGTTCCCAGAAAAAGAGAAGATTGAATAGGCGAGCGGGCTGATAATAAATATAGTTGGAGTTTACTCTCATTTGAGTTTACTCAAATTTCCATAATTATGTATGTTCGAATCGAAGAAAACTAAGTTTGACTCAAACGAAGACGAGTTATCCACAAATATAGTAGCTAATAAATATCCATTCTCAACAAATCCGTCGCCACTAGTCCTTATTTCACTCCTGTCGATCATTACGTAGACTCCACTTTGGGTTTCGTAAAACGCTAGTATGAAGGTAGTCGCTGGTGCCGTTCGCAGATCTAACCCGAGCACTCCGACACAGCCGCGCAGGCCCGACTTCATCGGTGTGGTGTACGCCCCCAACGGCCCGCCCACCGCTGCCGCCCACTACTACGACTTCCAGGCCCACCACCACCATCACAGGGCGCAGGAGCAAGGCGCCGCCCCCACCGCCGCCATCGGGCACGTGCGGGGCGGGGCGACGATGATGCCCGACGGGCAGGGTCCGCCCCTCTACGCCGGTGAGTAGTACTTTTCACTGTCAGTACTGTTACTGGTGTCTGTCCATATTGTATTGTCCCTGGGGATCACTAGGTTCTGGCAGAAAAACACACAAAATACCCTGCTTCAACCCTGCGATGCACTTGAATGACTCTCAATTGCTTCAGTGTGACACTCAATTGTGACTATAATAACATCAAATCTTCTGGAAATCGGCATGCTCCGATATTCAGACACTATTTATTTTTTGCTTCAAAAATTATGTAAATCCAGTTTTGAAATGGTTGAGTGTCCACACTGTGGTCCAAATTTCATGTTTAGAAGTAGAAACTCTAAATTCAAACTGCACAATCTTTATGGCTATGAAAAAATATAAAAAACTATTTTTGCTTGGTATAGCGATGTTCGACAGGTCTCGAGCCTGACAGTGTAGGGGTGACCAGCTTGAACTCGTCTGGTTTGTCTACTAGGAATAGCGCGTGGTGGCATAATAGATGATATTTCCGTTGAGCACCGACCGTGAAAGTACCTATAAAAAAGGCAAAGATCGCCAACCTTTCTACGATGATCTAGAGAGGTCAATGATTTGGTGAGTGTTGTGTCATCGACTAGGCGAATAGCTCTCTTCTGAATTGAATCTAAGAGCTTAAGCGTATGTTTGGGGGCTGAGCTCCAAACATGTGAACAGTACTCCAGGACAGGTCGAATTTGTGCTTTGTAGATCATAAGCAGTTGCTGGGATGTGAAGTATCTCTTCGCACGGAAAAGAAAACCGAGTTTTTGTGAAGCAGTTTTCGCAATGGATCTCACATGATCGTCCCATGAGAGAGCACTGTTGGTGGTGACACCCAGCATGGATATTGACGACCTCATAGGAACAGTGGTACCCGACATCATCAAATTGGGCATTGTGTGATCAGCCTTCTTGGTGAACATACAAGCTTGAGTTTTAGTTACATTGAACTGTACTAGATTCTCAGATCCCCATTTCAGAATTCTTGTCAGATCCTCATTTAAAGCATCAACCTGTCTTCGCCTTGCACCTCTGGCTTTATTGGATGATATAGGGGCTCTAGAGGAAAAGGCGGAATGAAGTGTACTATCATCCGCAAAGCTATGAATTGGGCTGGAGGTCACATTCAACAAATCATTGATGTGGAGCAAAAACAAAGTTGGTGCCAAGACAGAGCCTTGTGGAACACCAGCATTGATCGTCATTGTATCAGACGAGACCCCGTCTACCACCACGTAGAGTGATCTATCTGCAAGAAAACTCCATAGTAAAAGACACAGTTGGGGCGGCAAACCATATGACGGAAGTTTCGCTAGGAGGCCTTGGTGCCAAATGCTTTGGAGATATCCAAGGCTACTCCAGAGACTCCCCATGTTTCTCTATTGACACCTGGCACTTATGTGTCACATAGGCAAGCAGATCTCCAGTTGACCTCTGGTGACGAAAGCCATATTGCCGGTCGTTCACGATTCTTGAGCTCTCTAGATATCGGATGAGCTCGATGTTGATTGCTTCTTCCATTACTTTAGAGATCACAGATAGTAGTGCAATCGGTCTATAGTTGTTAGGGAGGGTTTTATTGCCCTTCTTTGGAATCGGTTGGACCCTAGCTTTCTTCCAGTTAGAAGGAAATACGCCGAGTTTGTACGAAAGGGTGAACAACCTGCAAAGAACTGGTGTTAGTTCTGGGGTACATTTCTTGAGAATAATAGGCGGTATTCCGTCAGGCCCCATAGCCTTCTCGACGTTGAGGCTAAGCAGAATGTGTCTGATTGTGCGTTGCCGGAAGACAATTTCTGGCATACGGTTATCGATGGTAGCGATTTTGGGAAG
Organism: Gastrophysa polygoni; assembly: GCA_963576655.1. Classification (NCBI taxonomy): domain Eukaryota; kingdom Metazoa; phylum Arthropoda; class Insecta; order Coleoptera; family Chrysomelidae; genus Gastrophysa; species Gastrophysa polygoni. Next base: position 40,799,487 of record OY755083.1, read on the forward strand.
TTCCTGGCCTCGTGGATCCAAGGTAGAATTGTCTGCGAACATTTTGGCGAAGTTCAAATATTTCATATTTAAAGCCACTTTTTGAATTTGGTTTCATCATATAAACTCAAAATTTCTTGCTCCATTCATTTTGTAAAGAAATTTAAAATACCGAACTTCAAATTTAATAAACTGAATCACAAAATATGAAACACGACAATTCAATTTATTGATAACAATTAATTATAAACCCAATAGTGGTAGATTATCAGTTTAGCACAGTGGAATATTTCATACAACGGACTGCCTGAATTGAAAAATATAGCTGAAGCGAGAAGTACATAATCAGCCTCAAAAAATAATTGATCAGAACACTCTGATTAAAAAAAATCCTTGAAATTTATATTCCTGTTTCTTGGGATAATAAAATATAATAATAAGTACTGTCTGTGGTTGATCGAGGAAGTATTGTATTCATTTTCCTAGATTTTTCTGAGATTTTCTCTCTTTGTTTCAAAAAAATAAAATAGAAGTTATGAATTATTTCAATATATTTGTAGTAAGAACAGATTCGTGATCTGCCCGAAAATGTCACTGCGCTTGAAATTCAACTTTCAGATACCTAAAAGAGATATTCCCTATTTGTCAGGTTTTTCAAAAAAAATTGGAAATACAAATATATTTTTGATGAAAACAAAACTCGGTTGTATCTTGAAGATTTTTTTTTGATTATTCTTCATTTGTGAACAAATATTTTTTTTCCTATCTTTAATATCTCATATATGTGTATACATGTATACCCTATTATAAACAGTGATGTTTCTTGGGTGATAAAGACAATCAATCCAATCTTAGTGAACGTTTCGGGAACAAATCTGCTCTCGTTTTCTTGAAATTGTTCTTGTTGTCTTGACACTTTTCAGAGTTGAATAGAGAATTTCTCTTTTAGGTTTCTGAAGGTTGAATTTCAAGCGCCGTAACATTTTGGGGCAGATCACAAATCTGTCCCTACTACAAATATATTGAAATGATTATTATAACTTTCATTTTATTTTTTAGAAACGAAGAATGGAGGCAAAATCCCAGAAAAATCTGGGATAATGAATGATAATAAGGGTCAAGAATGCTACAGACTTCAATCTAGAACTCCAACTAGTTTTGTTATCCACTAAGTTTTGTTAGTCTGATATTGTGAAAGTACCTACTTTTGTTGGCAAACAGTTAGTTGTATCAAGATATAAGCCCGATTTTTCAGATTTTTTTCATGGCCAACAAGATTATAATGTTCGAATTTAGAGTTTTTTTGTAAATATAAAATTATTGTAAATCTCTGAACTTGGTTTACAAAATTTCCAATCTAAAATAGAGTTTGAAAAAATTAGGGTATGCCAATTCACAGAAGATTTGATTCGCTTTTATAGTCACAATTTTGAATGAAGGGTTTTTTTCACGCAACTCACAGTCTCATTTCGATTCTGACAATACAAATTTCAAATTGTTCGTTACGAATGTCTTGTTCCACTAGGTTGGCAGCACCAGCCGGTGACGGGGGGCGGCTACGGGGGCAGCCCGCAGCGACGCTTCATGTCCGAGGGTGAGCTGGCGCGGCAGGAGGCAGCGGCGCCGCCCTACCCGCGCTCCAACAACACTGTCGACAATATCCGCGAGCTGGCCAATTCGCCGCAGCGCGGCGTGTACATGTGGAAAGACGCCGCGTCGCCGCCGAACGGCGACTTCTACCGCTCGAACCCGACCAGCCCAACGCAGATGTCGGCGGCCGCGTGCCCGCCCAGAGTGGCCTACCACCCGGCCGGGCGGGGCGGCGTGCCGGTCTTCCCGCCGCCGCCATTGTCGCAGAGTCCGCAGGTGGGTTCAATCAATTAATCATGATATGCAAAGGAGAAGTACGGTGTCATTATAAAAATCAGGTCATAAATATGAAAGATCTACAATAATAGCTATAAATATAACGGTAATACCATGCGATTTATAACAGCCGAGGACATTCTATTTGGCAATCTTCTCGTCACCTAGCGACGTCCGAGACCGTGTTGAATCGCTAATAATAGAGTAACATTAGACAACGGCGATGTGAAAATAAAAGCAACGGTTTTATGTCATTTTATTTTAGCATTTCAAAAAATCATCATTGGAATCACGCAAGATTTTGATATTCCTGACGATATATTAGCTGCAGCCAACACGATAAGGTTGAAATTGCTCTAGGACAAATCTAAAATCCATTATGAACAGTGGCGGAACAAAGTACATGTTCGAGGTGCAGAAGAAACGGTTTTGCTGGCGTGTTTCGCAAAACTCTCTGAAATATTCTGCTTCATCCTTATGGCCGAAATATGCCATGTTACGAACGATTTTAGAACTGAAGGAAAGATTGGAAATCGGCAAAAAATCAAAAGTATTTACAGGAGAACAAGTCAACGAGTTCGTGGGTTCTGCCCCAGACAAAGAATTTTTGATGATGAAAGTGGCTTTTTTAATTGGAATTGGAGTAGCCTGTCGATCCAATGAATCGGCGAAGATGACTACGGAAGATGTTGAAGTTTTAGAGGACTATTCCCGACTCAAAAAACCACAAGAAACGGATTTTTGCTGTGGTAGCTGACGGCGATGTCAATCCTGTGCTCTCATTTGAAAAGTACGCAATATCAAGGCCAGTCCATGTTACTCACCGAAGATTGCTTGTATCATATAGATTAGGGAAATGTACGGTACAGCCCTGCGGCATTCATTTCTTCTCTAAAATACCTCAAAAAATAGTTGAGTATCTCACACTTGAAAATCTTGATATTTATACTAGTCACTGCGTTAGAAGACCTTCGGCAAATTTTCTCGATAAGACGGGCGTTTCACTGAAATGGTTCGGAAGACTCTCTTTTCAGCATGCTTTCCGGCCTTGTCCCAAAATCCCAAAAGTAATTGAATTATTGTAAAGAGGAAGGTTCAAATTAGGGAATGTGTATTTTTTGGAGTCGAAACTCTTCCATTTGAAAAAGTTAAGGGTCATTGAAAAATGTAAACATTGTAAAATTTGTGTCTCAGATTCAAATGAAATTACCTCATTCTATGGAACCAAAATTAAGGAATGCTTCACCAAAATATCAGCACCTGAAATGCCTTCCTTCGAACAGAAAGCATGTTTGTACCTGAAATTTGACACAAGGGCGCTATTTATCGTTTATTATGTTAGATCCTGAAGGAATTTCGTTCAAAGATAAAGTAGAAAATATGAATTTGGAAGTTGGGACCGGTTCCAACCCTACCTAATAGATGGCGGTACACACTTACCTCGCAATCCAACCAACCAAACTGTGATATCGTGAGATGTTGATTCTGTAAACAACCAGCAGATGGCATTCACGTCGACCCGCGTTTTCAATGATAGAAAATATTACAAAAAAAAGAGAGCAAAATATTTTGTTTTCGAAAGTGAAATCAACAAGTTCTAATAGTAGAAATTGTCGATTGGTCGTGACCTTCTATAGCTATGAATTGTATCAGAAATATATATATATATATATATATATATATATATATATATATATCGATCATCGATGCGAGTGTGCGTTTGTGAAAAATTTCCATACTAGTGCGTTTCACTTTACATTTTCCTGTTGCCATAGTTTGAAATGACATCAAAAACATAAAGTCACCTACATATACATAAGTGTATTGTTCATTCTACCTATTAGTTTTTTTTGCTTATCGATAGAATGTTCATTATGCTCACCGCGCATATTATATTACATATTTTTTTTATTTTTCAATGGCTTGTAATTTATGTATACACTTGTTACCCATTTAGGTGAATAAATTATCATTAATATCATTATCATTATTATTATCACCTACAGCGACTTTGTCACAAGAACACGTGTTCGCGGCTTGGTTCTGAACAAAGCATCTGTCAAACACCCGAGATCAAATACCTGTTATAATATTGTACTATTCAAACTTACTAGATTTCAAACTCTTCAAATGCCTGACACAAATTTGGTGTTTACTATGGTAGGTACACAAAGGTGATCGTTGCAACCATGTTTATATACTATCATCCTGGAAGCAGATATCGATATCGATGAAGTAATTCAGAATGGGTCTAGAACCAATACGAAATAAATATGCGAATAGGGATATTCAATTCTTTTGTTCCTTCGAATTCGATCAGAGCCGTCGCGATATATGATATTCATATAGTTCGACAGGCCAGTAGAAACGATTGAAAAATATACACTTCAATCTGATCTGAGAATGATCGTAGGTCGGTTCTGCAACGCCTGTACAGGGTGTGTCATCAATGTTGCACGAAAATTTAAGGTCAAATTCCATGGGTCAAAATATGAACAAAGTTCAGATAATTATATGTCTGGAAACGATTCGTTCCAGTTTTCAAGTGGATTTTTGTTCTGGCATACCTAGTTATCCGATTAGTTTGCTGATCGATCGGCTGTAGCTAGATTGATTTCTCGAGTTTCACAGATTCTCTTTCAACAGCTATGCATAAGTTTGGTTTTCATTTTGACTTTTTTGATATTATGACCCAACAAATCTGACCTCGAAGTTTCGTGCAACAATAATAAAACACCCTGTATGAACAACGGCCGGTCAGCAGGCCAGTTTCCAGTTCTTCATCTTGTTACGAAAAATGAAAGCTTGTTTTATTTTTATCATTTTGTTCATTCATTTAACTTGCATGATATGTTTACAGGCAGACAGACACTGGGACAGGTGAAACAAAAAAATCCCCGACCCCAAAAACCCCCACATATACTAAGCAATTTCGTTTAGAATTGGACCAAAATCAAAGAACATCTGCCATTTTGGAGCCGCCATGTTGAATTTTTGAATTTTGACAAAAAATCAAAATCTCCGACCTCGAAAACCCCACAACAAAAATTCCCAATCGAATCTGACCAAATCAAAAAACATCTGCCATTTTGGAGCCGCCATGTTGAATTTTTGAATTTTGACAAAAAATCAAAATCTCCGACCTCGAAAACCCCACAATCCAATCGAATCTGACCAAAATCACAAAACTGTTCCCCTCGGTTCCGCCATTTTGGAATCATGTTGAATTTTTGAATTTGGACAATAAATCATAATATCCGACCATAAAAACCCCCAAATGAAAATTTTGAAAAGAATTTGACTAGATATAATCACAAAACTATTCCGCCATTTTGGAGCAGTGATTTTGATTTTGACAAAAAATTATAATCTCCGAATACCTCAGATACCGAATAGACTGGGACCATTATGAAAAAAAAATGGTCTGTCATTTTGGGGCCGCGATGTTGAATTTTAGGATCGATGACCCCCAAAATCTTTAATAGAATCAGACCAAAATAAGTGTTCCGCCATTATGGAGCCGCCATGTTGAATTTTCTATTTTTGACAAAAACTTCTAATTTCCGACTCCAAAGACCACCAGACATCAATTTTGAGTAAAATCTGACGATAACCACAAAACTCGTCCGCCATTTGTTTCATTTCATAATACCTTGTCACAAAAATTATGTCCACCTGCCAAATTTTGAATCATTCGGACGATTAGAAGTGGGTCAAATTCAACTTGAAAGCTTGTAAAACACATGTAACCATTTTTAATATTGATATTAGGGGTATTCCTGATATTCGTATTTTTCTTCGTATACTTACGAAATTGACGTTTCGTAAGTATGTCAACCAATCACCTGTCTGGACTGTATACGAAATGTCAAATTCGTGAACATACGAGGTGGAATACGAGAGATCGGGAATACCCCTCATATTCTCATAGATGAAAATTCAGTGCGAAATACCCGCGTTCTGCCAAAGCCATCAAGATTTATCTCTGACAAAGATAAATATCGTCACAGTAGTCGGCTCGGTTTTACAAGGCTCCGCGACCCGCGACACAAATAAATACACACATTGTCTGGATCGAGACTCGAGACCTATATAAAAAACATACATTTAATTATCTTGTGCGGACAGTAACAGCAACCAAATAATATAAAACTTATACTTTGATGCGATGCTAGTATACTGACACCTATTGAGAACATGCCCGAACTGATCAAAAAGAAGGAAACTACAATAAGGCACCAGCTTTAGGAAAATAATCATATTTTATTACAATCGGTCATCGCAACGCCATCTAGACAAAGTTTCAGAAGTAGGCAGTGAATCCCCGCTCTTAATGCTGGAGGAGATATATTAGATCTACAAGAACTTAGTGGATGTGAATCGGCTAAGGTTGCTAGAGCATATTTAGAAGAAAGTGTGAACAAAAAAGTTTCCATTGCTCGCAAAATTCGAATCGGCGATATTTCCAGCAGTGGATAAGGCACTAGGGAACCACACGAATCGAAAGGAGTGTTTGCTCGGTCATTAATCAGGCTTCAGAGGACATACCAATAATCGTGGACGCTAAAGGCAAAGGTGTGCCCACCAACTGGTTCTAATATCATTTGGTATCTACGTATTATTCTTTAACTCACTTTTAACTAACTCAGGTTTCATGTGGGTTTTGGTACGTTTATGATGTCGAAAATTATCAATAAAGATTTTATATAAAAATGTCTCAATTTTCAATGATACGATAATATAATAATATAAATATAATAATAATATATAATAATATATAATAATAATATAAAAATAGGAGAGACAACAAAATGATTCAGGGCTATACAATTATAATTACATGAAACTTGAGAGGTAAAAGTAAAAGGTTGTTCATGTATAAAACACACTACTCAAAAGGTATATAACGAAATATAATAAATTTAATGAAATAAGTGCGACAACGAGAGTTAAAAGTGATATGAAATTAGATGTAGATGAAATTTTTGTAGAGATATTCATTGATTTCATAGAATACCTCATCTGAAAGAATTATTTTAACCGATCTCCTAAACAAAACCGATGTCAATATACTTGATTTTTTCTGGAAGATGGTTGTAAAGGTTGGCTGCGTTATAAATGAGAGAGTTTTTGGCAAAAATATTCAATCGTTTATAGTACTTTAGCGTTTAACGTAATTTACCTCCTGAACCGTTTTTCCACTACTACACAATGTTATGAATGTTATCTTCGATCTGAGCAATACCAGTGGTAAATGATACAATTTTCTCTCTTACTACAAATTCTCTCTCTTAAACAAATGACAGTTTACTCGTTCAAAAGTTCATTATCTTATATCTATGGACCAGTTGCAAAAACATTCAACAGACGATTAAATATTTGATTTGTTCATTCCCATGGCAACGCATGAGTCAGAAGAGATAATCCTACGGGAGGTTTTATGCAACCGGCCCTAACAACGACATTTATAGCCGTATTTTTATACGTATCAATCTCGGTCACATTCAGGGATACTGACAGAAATAACGTAGAGAATCGTACATTTTCGACAATATCTGTGACTATGTTCACGAACAAACCATTTATCTTCGATATCAGAGCTGCATTCCAAAAATGTTAGTGGACGTCCGATAAAGGGTAAACGATGACGCCAAAAAACGCTTTCCAGCATGCCAAATGTAGATCAGATAGAATTTACCTACCTCTTCGAGTATGATGAATAGTTAGAAGTCGGGTATGTTTTTCTTATGAAAATTGAATAGGTTTTGGACGTTTGTCATTTGATCAACCAAGCCGGTTTCAAGGTTTCAAGCCGGACACAATTTTGAAACGCACCTTAAAAGAACGACATCTTGAAGAGAATATAAACATATATAAGGTTTTCTGTGGTTTATAGAAAGAAATTAATTTTGTTTTGTTATTGATATATCCCGAAAACATTACTGTTCACAACAGGGATATATGAAATAAATACATACAGGGTATTCCGAATAGACCGACAAACTTCATGGGGTGATAGGGGACATCAAAACAAGTATTTTTGTTTATATAAACATATATCCCCAACATATATCCCGTCTGGGCTGTAGATCAGAAAAACTGTTTGGTACTTATTATACTGTGCTATAATTAAATCACTGTATATTATAAATTCTCCTTCATTGAAAAATAAATTATGGTTTACAATACTTGTTCAAAATGTTGACTATTTACATCAATACAAAGATTGTAACGTCGGGTCATTAACTCGATCCTTTGGAATATATTGGAATAGCTTCTACATGGGTACAACTCGCCATTATCCTCGCTAACAGATCTTCCTCATTACGAACAGGTGTTTCGTCGACTGAACTTTCGAGATGTCATCAGAGAAAAAAAAGTAGGATTTTTTTCCAAGGTACTAATTTTCGAAATTTTTATAGAATTAGGATTTTGCAGTTCGTAGTCAACTAAATAAAAAACCGAGTAAAAAAACTTCTGTAATTATTTGCGCATGATTTAAATAGTTATTTTGACTCTACAGCCCAAACAGCTCATTTGCGGACATGCCCCCTATAATCCCTCGAAGTTTGTCTTTATCTTTACGGAACAGCCTGTATACATAATAAATGCATAATATAACATTGAATAAAACATAAAAAAAACCCTTGAAGGATTGGGAAAATAGCAATAAATTAGGAATGATAATCAATGAAATAAACCATTGAAACAAGAATTCATTTAATTATTAAATTCCAGAGATTTCTTCCAGAGTGTTCTGATTAAATATTTTCCCATATTAATTATAATCTTCTTACTTCAGTTATATGTTGAATTCATCTGGCAGTGCGTTGTATGAAATAATTCCATTTTTGAAAATTGATCGATTTGATTTATAAGGATGTGTTATCAATAAATTTAATTGCCGTGTTTCATGAGAATGGATTGTATCAACTCAATTAAAATTCATTGAAATGTCGGGTACCAATGAGGTCGTCAATATCCATGCTGGGTGTCACCACCAACAGCGCTCTCTCATGGGACGATCATGTGAGGTTCATTGCAAAAACTGCTTCACAAAAACTTAATTTTCTATCCGTGCGAAGAGATACTTCACATCCCAGCAACTGTTTATGATCTACAAAGCACAAATTCGACCTGTCCTGGAGTACTGTTCACAAACCTGGAGCTCAGCTCTTAGATTCAATCCAGAAGAGAACTATTCGCCTAGTCGATGATACAACACTCACCAACTCAACGGAAATATCATCTATTAGGCCATTACGTGCGATTCCTAGTAGACAAACCAGACGAGCTCAGGCTGGTCACCACTACATTTTTAGGCTCGATACTTGTCAAACATCGCTATACCAAGCATCATTCATCAATAGAACGGCAAAGTTGTGGAATTCTTTGCCTAGTGAAGTCTTTCCTGATGCTTACAACCTCCAAACTTTCAAGAAAAATTCCCAACACCTTCCGTCTCTCCCAAAATTCCACACGATGTTCCTCGAACATTATAGGTCTCCCTTTCGTGTTGTACACAGAAAACACAAACACAAAATTTTGATATTGTCAATTTGTCCTGATAAAATGGATAAAGCAAAAAATTCTGAATTTGTATAATGAAACCAAATTAAAAAAATCTTTAGATTTGTAATTCACAGTCGGTTCTAGAACATTTGAATTGACATTGCATTCGATGGTTTCATTTTATGAATTCATGAGTGACTTGAAACGTGAAACTCTCCCAGATAGATAGTAAATATTTTTAAAGTATCTCATAGGAGTAACATTTCGGATTTGAAATAAAATCCCTGAGGTTGGTTCCAGTATTTTTCTCAAATCAATTATAGTTGTCATGATGAGGTGGAATGGTGACAAACCCTGTACGAGGGTTACGTTCACTTGTCAACTGAAAAAATAACGTTTCGTGACCCTTCCAGGTGCACCGAAAACCGGTAGGCGTCGCGCAGACGTTGCGCCGGCCCATGTCGTTCGTTCGCGCGCTCGAGATGTCCGATTCGTCGACGCAGGCGTCGGACGGTGTTGTGCCGCAGGCGCCGCAGCAGGGGGGCCGGTCCAACGTCGGCCAGCTCGCGCCGCAGCAGCGAGCCGGCACGCCGGACCGTGCGAGCGTCTACGACATGAACTACGAGATATCCGTGTAGGGTAGGTGCCGGCACTCTGCTCTGAGGAGAGTGCGCTTGCTGGCTAGCGGCTGGTCGGTTTCTCTGCATCAGAGACGAGACGAGGCGAGGCGATGGTGAACATTCCCTCTACCGAAGCGAAGGAAGCGGAGTCCGTAGATGAATATAGAAAAGGTCGGCATCGTCTACACGGACGCATTCGAAAGGTGCGCTATCATTTCATCGTGAGGTGCATGTTTCGAATACAATTGTGTATCTCAGAGCTGAACTGTATTGAGTGCCAGACAGAATGGCACAAAGAACGATGTACGGAAGAATGAAGAAGTCACTGATAGTATTTTTGAATCACTAACAGCAATTTTCTGCTATAATAGCTTTATAATTATGAAATTCCCCGGAAGATGACGACATTTTTGCAGATTTCTGTACGAATAGTTGCTTTCGTGAGATTTTTATTGTGAATCTGATCATTAGTTGAGAAATAACCTAACTTATGAATCAACGATTCTATACAACTCCTTGTACCATCATCAATAATACTGATCTCATTCTGTTTATTGGTCACTATCTTCTAGGCTGTGATTCAAAGATTCGAATTCCAGTCATTAATCCATGTTTTGTAACGTTCAGTTTGCAATGATATTAGGAGACAATATGTACTGAAATCATGTGTCCCCATTTATTGCCTGTCATATTGTTTATTTTCTGTGAAAAATTAGAGTCTGAGGTACAAAATTAGAAACGCGCAAATCTACAAGAAAAAAATGTAATAAGTTAGGTTATCTCTCATTATTATCACTTATTAGAGGAGATGAAAACAACGTCATCCATACTGGAGCAAACCAATGTGGGTTGAACCCTATCAGTGATGGACGTCATCAGGAGTTCGAAAATAAAATCATATTTTGACCGCAGAAACGCGAATTTTACAATGAAAAAGAAGTATAAATGTCTCTTGTTCGATATAATCCACGAAAAAGTGTGAAAATTCACCTTCTTTCTGAGGCTCGTTGTAGGTTTTCATCATAGACAATCGGCGTTCCATTTCTCACATGATATTTTTTATAACTTATCACAGTCACACACAAACTGATAACATTTCATGTGATTTCCCTTGTTTAATGATTCAGTTTTTTTGTGGCTCTAGTTTCCATTTTCTAGCTGAAGTTGATTATTATTATTATCATTATCATTATGCCTTCATTATATATTCAAGAAGTTATAAAGAAGAAAAACATCCTTGGAGGAGTTGAGTCCACTTTCTTTAGCATCTTGGAAGAAGGTGCATCCAGCTTTTTTTCATATGGAAGGCGCTGTCAAATCTGTCAGAACATTTAGTCCTGGGAGACCAAATGTACCAGATTCTCATTTGACAGCTCCTTTCATATGAAAGAAGGTGAATTTAACTTCTTAGAGGATGTCTTCCTTTCTTTTTGACTTCTTGATTAGATATAAAGTATTTTGTGTGAGGAATGGAAGACCGATTGGGTGTAATATCTACCCATAACGGGCCCAAGAAAGAAGCTGGATTTTCAGAAATTTTTGTGGATTGCTCTTTTTCATAAAATATCATATCATTTCTCTAACGTTCCAAAGAGGCGTTGAAGAGGTATGTTACTATTTTTAGTTACTTTTTCAATAGGCCGATAGACATTTTGTCCTCGAATCCCCCTTATGGGGTCATTTCTGATGGAGTTTAACTCTTTTCAATTCGTTCCAGTATTCTTATTACGTGACTTGTTTTCATCTTATCTGATAAGTGAACAAAATATGAGCTAACTCAATACTAGCTGTTCTCAATATTTTCATGTTCTAGATTAGTATCTGTGACTGATGATTGACACATACATGTTCGAAACATGTATCTCACGATGAAATGATAACGCACCTGTTGAATATATTTGTGGAGATGACTCCGAGTTTTTCTACTCTCGTTCCGTCTACTGTTTGTTCTCCCCAAAGTCCTTTCAGCCCCGTCGGTCTGCCACTAGGTGTCGTTGGTCTAGAGATTGGCAAGGGAACTTGGTGGTCCTATAAAGATGGTAGAGCAAAAAGTTACAGGTGCATAATTTATGACACTCCTAGAACAAATAAAACGGGCAAACTATATTCATTCGAAATTCAGTCTTGAATGACTTCGATTTTGATATCATTTTCGTGAATTTGTGAGCGTTTTCAACTCGATGATATTCTGATATTGATATCGCAAAAGTTTCTAACATATTTGCGCTATACATAATCGAACGAAACAATTCATCATCATCACTATCATCATCATCACCATCATCATCATCATGATGCCATTTCTGATTTTCAGCCTCATCTCATCGCATCATGTTTTTTGTTGATTCGCTCAATATGCATGTAACTGACGAAAAAAAAAATCAATAAGAACAGTTCGAGAAGTCATTCAAGATTGTCTAGGACCCTAGGAGTGTATTCGAATCATCTGAATCTGCCATTGAACAAAAGAACTGAACACTACATAATCAGAAATGAAAATTCACTGACTTCAGTTTATTTTAGTGAATTATTTTAAATTTACTATTGAATTAAGTGTAAATGAAGTTTGAGTCATCAAGTTTCATTATCGATAATCAGGCAGACCGATCATTCTCCCTTTTTTTCCCAACTGTTTGTTCGACTTCAGGATTTTCGTACCGAACCAGTTTCGTTCGATTCCCAACTACGATTTTTGGTTTCATTCATCATAAGATGCTTTCCGTTTTTGCTATCAGTAAGCTCGAAAAATCAACTATCAACTTGAAATTGACAGTTTTACACACTTCTAGTCGTTCGTTGTATCTGTATCTGTATCAATAAACTAGTGTATAATATTGTAATTCATGGAGTTACAGCAAACAGACCCATAATGTTGCTCAGTAGTTCACTCGTACATTACTCATGAAGATGTACTAAAAAAAGCATCATATATCCGTGAAAACTAGTTGAATCGTAAAAAGCAGGCAATAAGCTTGGAAAAACGTAAAAACAAAATAGAAGACATATCATACATAGAGACTCAAATGCTCGAGGTGTTTCTTCATGAAACGGACATACTGCAACATGAACTAAACAACATCGAGGTGGATTGAAAAAATCGTGTTATACTTTCCATCCAAGGTGTTTTTTATTATTTTTTTTTTTTTAATCGTTATATATTTTCTCCGTAATGCTCAGATCGATTTCGTTCATATTGTGCATACTTATTTGACTAGCGATAGTCAATATATACAAAAATAGTCAAAAATAAAATCCACGTCAGGACTTGAAAAAAAAATTGAAAATAGTATACAAGAAATAACACTCTTTGAATAGTTTTCGAGAAGATCAAAAAAACGGAAAGTACGGCAAAAACCCACTATTCAATAATGAATAAACTCATCCACTCGCAATAATATTGCCAAATTTCTTGGGTCTTGAAATATTTCATGTCATTCATTCCTAACTACATATTAATTCCGTGCTCATTGACTAGCAATAATTATTATCGCAACCTGAAATCAAATACATTCTTGGTAATTTTTGGAACATGTTGAGAAAACTGAGGGTTGGGAATGAGGTATGATGACTCATCATTTTGTCGTTGGATTTTCCACAAAATGTTCAAAATGTTCAAAATACCAGAATTGAATTCATTAGGATTTCTTGCGCTTTTTGCATGAGAGATTGCGAAATATTTCATGATTGAAAGTTGTCCGATTTTTTGTCTAGGAGTGTATACAATTACAGTTGACGATAATTTTACCCTATTTAATGAGAAAGTCCAGAAAATAGTTGAGAACAAATGAAATAAAATTTTTCAAGACCTTAGAAATCCACAGGGGTCTTGATTAAATTAGTATAGTGAGCTTTTCGAAGTGTGGATATCCGAAATTGTTTGAGTGTGTCATAATGAACAATATCCATTTCTACTCAGTTTCTGATGTGCAAGGTCATTCAAACTCAATGTCTCAACATACCCACTGTGGAGAAAGACATAATCAAGAAAACTCAAGGAACATTTTCTGGTGAAAATGGCTTTTGACGCTCTCATCTAACACCATCAGATCATTATATCATTTATATCATTGTAGATCATTTTTCTCTATCTTTGACTCATTGAACATATCTCATTTGGTTTGAAAGTAATAGATACATATACTTGGCGATGGCGACTGTCAGTAGGTTTTGCCTGATTGTAATAGCGTTCGATTTATGAGGAAGTTCCTATTCAGAGACTGAGTTTTTTTATATAAAGGAGTGAGTTCACAAATCTCAGCTATAAAAAGTATGAAAAAATTAATGACAGAACAATGATAAACGTAGGTTAGTTTGTCTTGATTTGAGAGCCACGCACCTCAGTTTTTCTACATATTTTGCTAATATCTTTCGAAACAAATGAGATCTAATAGAGTTCTGATAGATTGATGTTGAATATTGGAAAAATCTTTTAAAATGTGAGAAACTATCGGTTCTGACCTGGATTTTATCTTCAACTATTTTGAATATGTCACCTATCACTAGTCCAATTCGAATTAGATTGGAGCATTACGGAGGAAACAACATTTTCTAAAAATCTTTTTCTTTAATCCAACTCGATTACTTCTAGTTCATGTTGCAGTATGTCCGTTTCATCACAAACACCCTGTACAATTATTCCCGAGTCATCGAGTCTCTTGCTGAATCGAAATGGTTCTTACCTTTGTTCGAAATCGAACGAATTCGTGTGGTGTCGATATCCAGTGATGACAAGTTCTTGTGTGCCCATTCACCTTTCCTCTCGAATTCCCGATCCATCCTCATCGCATGGACCATATATTGTATTGTATGTTAGGACGTGAATCGAGGTATACTGTGGTGGATCGAATCTGCTAGATGACAATGTGCTTAAAGCAACTAAAATTATTCTTCCTCGTATCGAAATTCTCGTTTTTTCATTTAGAAAATCTTTTATTTTTTGTCGTCTCGGCATATGACTTACAGAAATGTCAATTCTGTTCATCATACTTATTTTAGGCATGTCTGAATGAAATTTGGTGAGAGAGAGAGAGAGAGAGAGAGAGAGAGAGAGAGAAGAGGAGAGAAGAAGACATTTTCCAGCTTTATTTTATTATTTATTACTCACGCAAATATGTGATGACAGGTTTCTTGTGATAGGTAGATATCTGCGTAAACTCCTACTGACTGCATGACGTTTTTGATCAATATTCACTATATATATAAAGAGAGACTGAACTATATAAATTGTAGTTTCATGGAAGAACTATGAACCGAAATCTAATATCACCTTCGTAACAACAAACAATGATGTTTACTTAATAGAGCTTGATTATTCAAATGTTGTGACATCATATAGCATCTTCCTCAAAGAAATTATATATTTTCAACTCGAAAAAGGAAGTATCCAAAAATGTCAAATGGAATCTGACAGATGCAGTCATGCATTCGACACTAGTCGTGAGCCTCCTAGTATAATATGAGATTTTTTTCATGTCAGCGCCATTTAATGGTGAATATATTTGAAAACTGAAGGAAAGGAAACTACAAACTGCTAAGCAGTCTATCTATCCATCTATCACCACATACAGGCCTCTACGCCTGTACGGTGTAACAATGAACTACCAAGTAGTTATCGAATTTACTGATAAGATACCACTATCTGAGGCGAGTGTTGGAATTTCATTGCGCTATCAAATTTCGATCCACCATGTGAATATGTTTTTGTTTATCTACAATGTTAATCATATTTTAGTTCTTGTGCAGTCCCCGTATTCGGGGCTCGTGTTGTTTTGTTGATATTTTTAATCTGTTTTTGTTTTTATTTTTCTTTAACTCTTTCAGGAACACCAAAAGCCTTTCCATGTGATCGGTGTATAATTAACAACTTAAAAATTGCGCCATTGGTGACTGTTATCAGTTTTAGAATTATTGATTGGTTGTGTTTTAACAGTGCATTTGTGGTCACTTCTGTTATGATTGTATATTGAATGACGGTAAATTCTAATTTTTATTTCGCAGCTACGAGTTCCTTATAGTTGAATGTCTTCCCTCTCTGTGTATAAAAAAGTTGATTTGATGAATCGTTCGTTCACTTAGTGAATTTCGGAAGCGATATAACGACGTTTAGGACTCTTAACTGAAAATTATTGAAGATGATTAAATATTTATTTTTCTTGGGGTAACACTATTTAAATATACTTACTGGGCTAAGGAGATTGAACCTAGTGACTCAGAGGCATCACACAATAGTCTATTTTCAGTTGCGAATGTGACATTTTTCAAGACAAAAATTGCATTAATTGTACGTTTTTTTGATTAGAAACAGTTCAGAGCTGATCGCCCTGTAGTGCGAGAATATGATTTGATTTTCTTTGAGAATCGATCGAATTTGGATTTTTGATCTGTCAGATAATCGAGCGAAGAAGAAAATGGGGTAGTTTTCATTATTTTATACAATTTTATACTGATCCCTATTTCACTGATAGTGTAAATTTTGTCAAATCAAATTGTATGCAAATAAATTTTAATTCCGAAAAATTATCTTTTACTTCTATAGATTGTACAGATATTATTGAACTGAACTGATATGCAGAATGATTGTTCCTCAATTCTATTTGATGATAGTCTAACAGTGAATTAATATTAGTCAACCAGGAATATCAATTTGATGGATTGTCATGTTTCCAGCTTGAGAAATGCGATTTGCTCAAACTTACTGGACAAGTTTTTCATAGTTTGCAAAAGAAGAATTTCATTAAATAGAAGGGTGTCTATTTCCAATTATTATACACATAGTTTCGAGTATTTAAACACAATTCCTACAAATTCATACCAATATAATTTCTACTTTTGAATAAGATAATTTTGAGATCACATCATACTAATCTTACGATAACTTAGAAGGTAGAGGCAAATTATCATGAATTTTGAAGTCATAAACGCCGTGAAACATTTTTGAAGCTTCTGCATCTTCGAACCAGCTCGAATTTTCTGTATCGCAAACAGTGCCATTGAGGTATTTGTGCCATGGTCTGCACTGCCTGCAAAAGTACCAACAACATTATCTTCTTGATGTGAGCAATATATAATTTCTAGATTCCTAATATCTGCACCATAATCTCCGAGTTGCAAACCTTCA
This sequence comes from Gastrophysa polygoni, assembly GCA_963576655.1. Taxonomy (NCBI): domain Eukaryota; kingdom Metazoa; phylum Arthropoda; class Insecta; order Coleoptera; family Chrysomelidae; genus Gastrophysa; species Gastrophysa polygoni. The sequence goes on from OY755083.1 coordinate 40,816,581, forward strand.
GTATTTGCTATTGTTATTCAAATTGAAATTTTTCATAGCCTGATTGATGATATCATTTATGACCTTGGCAAGAAAGATAATATAGATAACGAAAAATGCGCTGTCGAACAGAATTTACAGAGTGACCATGAGATAATCAAACAATAATTGAATCAATACTTTGAAATAATTTGAAAACTAGTTCATAGGTCACTAGTTTCATTTCTTACTTGAAAAATCTCCCAATCCTATTCTGATGATTCATTTAGATATTCTTCTGTTTCGGCCATATAGGGTGATATTATTGATTGGTGAAACGAGAAAAATCATGTCGATGGTAACAAGAATTCGAATTCATATACAAGGTTGGCACCTTTTAAATTTTATACTATATCTATCTCCTAGAGCCTCAAAATCTAGAATTCAATTGGATGAATAAACATAATATCACCATCTGATTTTTCGGGTTTAGAGACCTCGGAATACAGATTTTCATCATGATTGTATGAATCATATGTATGAGTCATAAAAAAAATGAAGCATTCTCATATATCTTCGAAAGAAACGACGATAGAGTAGATCTGTTTCAGCGATCGTATAGTGTATGTACTAACTGTAACGATAACTTTAAAAGATTGAAATACCTTTATTTCCCATTTGAGCATTCTATCTCCTGAAGCTCTAGGAAATAGGAATAGCGTGAAATCAAAACGAGATAACCCTGTATGTGATTGAATGAGGCATGAAGAAAACTGTCTTCAATTTTTGAAATATCTTTATCAATTGGATGCGAAATACATTTTCTGTATTTACTTCCAGTTTTTGTGCGAATATAAAAAACTTACAGTTTCTGGTTTCCAAATTGGTCCCGATAACACGACTTGAAAGGCCGCACAAATGCAAAATAATACAACACAAGCACTCTTCTTACTATACCACATCGTGCTTGAGTATATCTAGGCACACGCTATCACTGCAGACAAAAACCAGTGTGCATTCGAAGAATGCACTTCTTTAACGATATAAGTGTTATATTCATTGAATCCATCTTATTTATACTTCCTATGCAAAATGGATCAACCTAAATAGGAACATTGAACTTAACTGTCAGACCTACTTTTTCACTATTGTCAATTGCTTGATTTTGTCCTACTTTCGTTATAAGAGACCTACTGACGTCACTTATATCTACCAAGTGTCAACGTATTCTTTAGTCAAGCCGTGGTTTCCACAGCTCCGAGGAGATGAGATCCAAACATTGGCAGAGGTGTTGGATTCAGGAATGAGAAAATATTTCATAATCTCCTTCACTTCCGGTTTCACCGGAAACAATGCCAACTCAGGAATTTCTAACGGAACAACTTGTATATTTTTATTCATTCCATTTTTTGGATTCTACGGACGATGCTCCGTATGATCATATAGTTCTCGAGACAACAAAATGGTACTTGATTTTTCAGGAGCTGAAAATGTCTTGACAATCTCTGAACCGCTCTGTACTGCAACTGAATTTAGCTCTTAGCTATTATGAAGTGTGAAGAAGCCTTCAGTATTTCCCAAATAATTGTCTTGATATTCCAATATTTGAAAATCACTTTTCAGTTGTAGCAAGAACAATAGATCTCAATCATTATCTGGTTTATAAAAAGGTAAGGAAACAATATCAGGAATAAATTTGAAAAAATATTTTAAGGAAGTTCTTTTCCATATGGAAATTGCTGCTATATTTCAGTTTTGTCGAAAATATCACTGGACAGAGTAATCCATTACCTCTAACTTAGATGGATTTGAATCTTGTATCACTCTGTATAGAAAAATTGTAATTTTGATGTCAAGCGTCTATCTCCCAAAACATCCCGTTTATTATTTACAAAAAGTGTGTGTATATTTTGGTCAATTTAACATGAATTATCATTGCATAACCTAACGCAATATTATACCAGATGTTTCTATACCTATATCAATTCTGAATGAAAATATTGAATTTCATGTTATCAAAAAGGGAAACCTTTAATGTTCGAGGAACATCGTGGAATTTTGGGAGAGAAGGAAGGTGTTGGAATTTTTTTTGGAGGTTGTAAGGATCAGGAAAGACTTCACTAGGCAAAGAATTCCACAACTTTGCCGTTCTATTGATGAATGATGCTTGGTATAGCGATGTTCGACAGGTCTCGAGCCTGACAGTGTAGGGTTCATCATAAGGAATTCAACGATACCATGTTTGATGGTGTTTTCTCCAAACGCATATGGAAAACTAAATAGGCATTATATCTTATTGGATTTCTCATCATGAACCGTAACCGAAGATAGAATAAAATAGCACTGTTAAACCCATTTTTGGAGAAAAACTATGATGAAATGTGTGCCCCTGCGTTTATCATTTTTGTCGCGCTTTTTTGTGGTTTATGAAAATCATCTTCACATTACCAAGAGCGGATAGTCCAGAGTTGACCATTCAGTATAGAGAGAAGGGAAGGAACCATGTGTATCTATGTCCATTTTCATTATACAGGGTAGTTCAATATATTTCACAAAAAGGAAACAGGATGGTTAGATGGACTTTTCTTGAAAATAATTCTTAATTGTTGCTGGAGAAACAATTTTCATGGTCCTTGGCGACATTCCTGATTCATATATCATTATATCATCAATGTTATCAACTATACTTACGGAATACAGATATTGTCTGAACATTATTCGCACAATCATTGTAATATTATTTGATAAGATAATAAAAATACCGAAATATGCAATACCTAATCAAATAATGAGATCTTATATAAAATAGTAGGCAGTGGATAATTGAAATTCCATTCAATTATCACAGTGATTTGGTTATTCGACTACAGGTAAGTTGATATCAACGTTTCTATTCAAACTATCATACAAGTTGGTGTTCGAGCTTGCAAAAAGTCATTTCTTTATAGGTGAAAAAAGTTTTTTTTGCATTTTTCTGGGGTCTATATCACTAGAATCAAAATTTCAAACTGTTCAACCTGAAAAAAGCTTCAATCCATATTAATATCGCTGCGATGACTCTTTAATGTTCAATGTCGTTGAGAAATCACCTCCACATCGCAAGTCACAATACAATTACAATTACAAGTCACAATAGAGTTATGAGGTGGTGTAAAGACTACATTCATTGTGACATGGTAGTGCGATATGCTCTCATTTTGTATACAGGAAATATAGATAGTGGATTGATTGAGAATGAATAAGATGAAGGATCAAAACACCATATTTGTAATGACATCCCTGGTGACTTCGAGGCTTATTATCGATTTTTTTCTTTAGTCGTTTTTTGACAATCCGTATACATATACATGAAGAAATGAAATATAGACTGACTTGAATATTTTGTCCGCTTTACTGCTATGGGAATCCGAACTCGAATAGTTCAAGGAAATTCACGCGTTCTGTTTGATTTCAGTGTCAACATAACAAGAATGATTACATATAAAACATTGTAATTCATTCTTTGCCCATCGAACTGACTCTCGTCACTACCAGGCCAACATTCAGCCGAATCCAAAATGGATGTTACTAAGGACGTGGAGAACCCTAACCCCAGGGAGAAGTCCAATTTTCTGTCCATTCTGTTCTACGGGTAAGATTTACGACTTCGCATTCACATCATCGTTCACATGTAATCAAATGAGGATACACTCGAATGCGGGATATGACCTTCAGAATAATTTTAATTGTACGGAATATCACGATTAGATAGACCATAATGATTTCACAGACCTTGCTAGTAGCGTTCGATGGATGATAATTATTCCAATATAATAGTGTATCTAAGTCACCGTAATTTCTATAAACCAATGAAACTTACTAAACAATGATGATTATTAAAAGAGAACCCCTAGAATTTTGTGATCTCCATTATACACGCAATGAGTGTTAAGAGTTGTTTAAGGTTTTCTCGTATATTCTGGCTTCCTACCAACAGAGCTAATTTGCAAATTCATCAAAAAAAATATGAATCCATCAAAAATGGTAAACAACTTGTGTTAATATGTGAAAAATAAAAATGGCGCCTATCCTCTCATTATCCATTGCCACTTGAGCATGGTTAATGTGTTTTGATGTACAATAATCAATATACCTACGTAAATGTTTTCCTGTCGCAGTCATTTATCATATGGATAAGTTTTCTGTATTTATTTGTTTTTATTTTCGGTATTATTTGCACACGAAATAGAAATAATCTCAGCATTTGAGAAGAGAATAAAAAATAACTGTTATGCAATTTTCACATCTGACTAAATATTTCTATTTTCATTGATGCACTATGACGGACAGCTTGTGATGATTCAATAAATTCATTCATCTTTGATTTTTTTATTTCTACAATTCCATAGTGATTGATAATGACGAAACTTTTTTGATATTTCCTCAATGGATTATTATTTATTTTCCAGATACACTCTTCCGATATTTAGGAAAGGTCTACGAAAAACATTAGATGTTGACGATTTATATAATCCTTTACTGAAAGACAGAAGTAGGTTACTTGGAGACCAATTAGAAAGGTGAGTGTTCATCTTCAAAGGTGCATCTTCATTTGCAAGCGAAATTATTGCTGCTAGACAACGCCATTCTTCCTATCTCAGATAGGCGGTGGCAAAAGTAGAATTATGATCATTACACACGGTACCATTTGCATCAAACTAAATCAATTTGATTTTCAATATGATAGGTATCCACATTACCCATGCATAGAGTAAAAAACATAAAATACATATGTAGAATGAGCGTGACAAAAGGGCGATTTCTTTGTCACATTCTTTAGATATACAGAAGCAAGAAGGCAAAGTTTTCAGAACTGTGACATAATAATATAATAGGAATATTTGCCCATCCTCGCCATCATTTGCATTGAACAACTCTCAAATTACAAACGAAATCTCAATAACTATTGATTTAATGAAACAATGGTTATGTAGACAAGAGAAGCTTCAATTGATCAAAGTGCATTCGGGTAGAAAAACTTCGTTGGGCCAACTTGCACAATTTTCTGGACTTCTGATATTCTCTTTACGATTATCGTCCGACGCCATGTTATCTGGAGACATGGCCAGAAGTATAAAGGGTGCCCGTTTTTCGAGCTTAAAAGTGTGGGGTTTGTGAGATACGGAGTTGGTTAAATTATACATAGTGCATTTTTATGCTGATCGAGAATAAATTATTTCTGGAATATTCTATGAACGGACGAAATAGCACACTTTTTTCGCATTCTATGGACATTTATATATAGTATATATGCTGTGAATTATTCCTGACCTTTGAAAAATTACTAAGATTAATCAGTTTTCAGTGACTACCTCACGGTTTATATAAAGAACAGATGTTGCATTGCGCAAAAGAGTGATGGGTGTGGGCGTGTGATTGTTTTCGATTGGCTAGAGCTACGATGTGACAACCCATGTTTCTATAAACCGTGATCACTACCTGGCAAACCAAGGCAAATATGGTGAATAAAGACAATATTTCAAATTCGATTGATGGTTTTTCAGTTTTGTGGTTGAGAAGGTAATTTTTGTATTGTGTACTGATTTGTACACAAGTGTACACTTGTCATCTCGACCAAATGGCATCAGTTTGACAAATGTCTAGTATCAAGATGGCGGACATATTGCTACTTAATAGATCACCCAACAGCGTCAACTCCCTGATAGGTACTTCATGAATGTGACCTCCAACCAAAACTCTCCAACTCATTTCTAGAAACTGGAAAAAAGAGGTGGCCAAACCGAACTACCACCCTAAAACCTCCAAGGCCCTCCTGCTAGCTGTGATACGCACTTTCTGGCTGGAATACCTACTACTGGGTGTCCTCATCGGAGTGGGCGATCTGCTGGTCCGAACCACGCAGCCGCTCTTCCTAGGCAGGCTGCTAACGTACTACAACCCAGATAGTACTACCACCAAGCAGGAGGCGTTGTACTACGCCGCTGGTATAGTGTGCTTCAATATCACAACCACCGTGATTATGTCGCAGTATATGGTCAATTGCATGCATGTTGGTATGAGAGTGAGGACGGCCGTGTGCGCGCTGATGTACAGAAAAGTGAGTTTTTTGGTCCTACCGCCTGCGTCAATTAAGTTTGAACAGCTTTGTTCGGTAGCTCTATGAGATACAGAACAACAAAAATGTCATTCTATTCTTACACCTGGAATCAACTTTTGTCTACCGCCAATTGGTTATTTACCTAAGAATTCAATGAATAAAATGATGCATTCGTATGGAATCAGAGAAAATGATTCCAAAATTTCATTGCAATCCGAGTGAATTTATGGATTTCTTTTCGGAGTGAAACCCCAAACATGAGCCATTATAAGTAGCGAAGAACTTTTCCTTTCAAAAAATACAATGACGCACTTTACTTCAAGTGACGTTCCTTTGTTGCGAACTTCATCATGAGCAACAAGATATATCTGACTACGCAATCTGTAATAAGGACGAATTCACCATGGAAATCCAATAAAATGGATTATTTTCTTCGATACCCACTTATATGTTCGAATGTGTAAACGTTGTTCGAGTGAAAGCACTTTCGGCAACAGTAACAGTTTCGGCTGGCAACAGATATAGTTTCTATGCTTGAGAGGCGATGACATGACCTCCAGTTCCACTTGAAATGTCGAGCTGTTGAATTGAATTACGAAGTATTCTTCTCGTGATCAGATAATTGTTAATTAGTATCTGTGTGCAAAATTCTATATCGTAATAATGAAAAACATGAGTGTTCCTGTGAATACGTTGAAAAAGTTCAACGAACGAATACCTACATACCAAAAAAATTTCTGCTTGCTTCTACAACGCGTGTATGAAAATTCAGGAATCTTTTCTTTCGTAAATGTGAAGTTCATCAGCCGATTTTACCTGATACGACAATTTTGATTGAATGAATAAATAAAATGAATGAAGAAATGAAATTTTTTTTCTACAGACATTACTTATTTTCAACAGTTATTGATGTATACAATTCATTTCATGAGAAGTAGAAATAAATGCGAAGAAGACCCCTTAAGCAAGCTTATGTGGGGCCAAACATATGAATTTAGGCATAATAATAAAAAGTAGGAGATGAATAAAAATATGAGGGGACCTATCGACGACCTCAAGTCCCCTCAAAGTCAATGGTCCCATCATGGGCGTTCATCGGCTGATAATAATAAGGTCATTCATTATTTCCATTTCTCTTTTATTTTTTCAATTCCACTTGGTTTACACTTCATTAGTGGGGACAACTCACGTGGGAAATAAATCTTTGCTTTCCTAGGTAAAACACATAGAAATAAGAAATGACTCACATCGGTATGCATATATGCGTAGATGTATTTCTTGAACTATTCGTAAAATGTGAAAGATCCAACAAATTGTAAATGATAACTTGACTTGAATGAACTCGAACATTTCTCCTTTTATCATTTTACTTGATAATGGTTCATAATCATCATCGATCGTATGATCGCATCTACGTATTTTATGATGCTATGCTTGGTCCTGCTCCATTTCTAAAATATTCGAGGGTGGAGCATCTACGATCAGAGAAAAAGTTCATTTCGAATTATTTCTATTAATAGCATACCACCGGCTATACATAAATTAGTAATACGAGGAGTCGATTATCACTTATAGCGAAAAGAAAAAAGTAAAAATTTCAGCATTTCAAATGTTTCTTGATTTTGCCTAATTTTCAATTTACGTAACAGAAGTAGGCTGAAAACTACCGAATAGATTGACAGTTTCTACTCGGGTATGTTAGGTTCGCCTTCATAGCCTATTGAAGCACCAACACAAACACAAACTTTGTCTACAAGAGTGCAATACAAATTGGATGATATCGATGAATTGTTTGTTTAACCGACTTCACCATTTCCAATGGAGACGTCAACAATCTTGTTCATGAACGAAGTTATCGAATCATCATTAAACTTCACACATGAAAGTTCGACCGTGAAATATGTAGTCATTATAATACTTTCCTGTTATCTATTTCAGTCAGTGAAATTGAGTAAAACCGCTCTTGGCGACACTCCTCCCGGCAAAGTCGTGAACCTTCTGTCCAACGACGTCAGCAGATTCGACTTTGCCACCATGATGGTCCATCAGCTCTGGATAGGGCCAATTTCTGCCGCCATAGTGATGACATATCTATACCAACACGCTGGCCTACCCGGTATCGCCGGAATAATCATCATCATCGTCATGAGTCCATTGCAAGGTTAGTCTCCAATATTCACAGCATAAGAAAAACTTACTTACTTTCAAATAACTAATGATACTTGAAAGGAGCCAGGTGACACTTGAAAGGCGACAGGTGACACTTGACAAATGACAGTGGCGGCCATCTTGAGATGAAAGCCATTTTGTATATCTATTATATCTGAAGTCGAAATGTTTCCCTTGAAACTACTTAACATTGGTATGTGTGTTTTCCCACTTTTCAGCTTACGGTGGGAAATTGTCGGCAAAGTTCAGAAAGGCGACGGCCATGAAAACGGACGAAAGAATTAGACTTATGGACGAAGTCATTTGCGGCATCCAAGTCATCAAGATGTATGCGTGGGAGGTGCCCTTCAACAAATTGATCGGTTTGGCCAGGCGAGCGGAAACCAGGGTCATCAAGAAGGGTTCATACGCGAGAGCGCTGTTCATGGCCTTGGGGATGTTCACCACGAGACTGGCACTTTTCGCCACCCTCATCACCATCGCCCTATCTGGCGAAGATATCACTGCCTCTAAAGTATGTTGACTTCAAAGGAAAAGCAAAGGAACCATGTTCGTTGAGCTAGTGATGGGTACCTTTGTTATCTGTCATCTGTCAGTACACATCAAAAAAAAGGGGGCCGTCGAAAGGTGACAGAAAGTGCCTAGATAATTAGTTTCGGTTGCAGGGAAGTAATAGGGAGGTACCAAATTGGAAACGCAACTTTGGCGAAAAAAATTTACACTACTTTGTAAATGGCGAGTGCTCAATATCAGCAACATCATTATTCGCCAATAAGTTGCTATGATAAACAATTAGAATCAATTTTAGTTACCATACATACCAAACATTTGGTAATTATTTGAGAGTCTATGAAACTCAATTCTACTATAATTAACTCCAATTCACACCTCATGGATATCACATTCAGAAATTGCCATCCTAATCACAATCAGTCATTAATTTCCAAGTTGAGAATTGTTAATTTGAATGTCTGGTAGCGATTCTCTGGTATGTGAATTTTCTATTCATTTTACCTTCGATATTCACTGAAATTCCATCCCAATATACAACGTCTTACCACCACTCTCCAAGAGTTTTTCGTAAGCGGAGCCATATCTACCATATCTATCGATTAGTATCATAGTTATTCACTACGAGTATTCATAAGATTCGACAGTTCAGCTTTCCTTGCCTGTTTCCATCATTCTTGTTAATACTAGTGGGAGATATATAAATTGTATGAAAAATTATCAAATTCTTAGGATACCTATTATAAATAGAGGTAGGTACTTACTCTTTATAGGGTTTTGATGTTGAATTGTGAATTTTAGATCAGTGAAACAACGATTGACTCGAGCCATCAATTTTTACAATTGATTAATATTTTTGTAAGCTACTCCATACATTCCGAATCGAAATAAATTATGCTGCCAGATGATTGTCAATGAATATACATAGGAAATTATGAGATAATGCTCTACACTCTCGGTACACTCGGGACCTGGAACTAATCATAATCTAATTCCAAATTTATTATGTTTTTAATATTCGAGTCGCATTAGGAAATTTTCCAATGGGTTCAAGAACAGATGATACTTTTTCACATTTTCTCAATATTTTCTAACTCTGTACATGTATAGTCAAGTAACACTTAATTACTTCCTCATGTATCTGAGCCTGTATGAGTCTCATCATTATTTTTACCAATTAATATTTTGAAAACGATAAATCTTCAGTTATTAAGTTCGTCATGTGTCTTCTAGAAGTACTTCTAGAGTACTTGTAGAGCACTAGTAGACTTATTCAGTCATTGTTCTCATAATTGTCATGTCTCATAATCTCAGCAATGTGTATTTATAGTGAATTTCCTTCCCTTTCCATCTGGAGTGATATGAAAATCTGAAAAGATCTGCAATGTGACATTATTTCGTACTCCCTGCGATTTGCTATTACTTCGCTGGCGGCCATCTCGATCTACTCTACGTACCGACTGCGCCACTTTCATCTTTCGTCTTCGCAGGTATTCGTACTGATGTCGTACTTCAACATGCTGTCGATGACCTTGACGGGAATTTTCGTGCGAGGACTCACCGAGGTGGCCGAGCTGTTAGTCTCGTTGAAGAGATTGCAATTGTTTTTGTCCAACGAGGAGTTCGAATACGAGAGGAAGAGCTACACCAGCGACGTCAACTTCGACGGGGAAGGCAAGGAAGCAGTCAGCGTAAAGAACGTGAGCGCCAAGTGGGATAAATCGAGCAGTGATCACATCTTGCATGACATCAACTTGAGGGTGGAAAGAGGAAAACTCATTGGGGTGATCGGGCCAGTTGGATCTGGAAAGAGTTCCTTATTGCAAACGCTTCTAGGTAAGTCCATAAGGAGCAAAATTGATTGTCTTCGTTCCGAAAAAACTTTGTTCATAATAGGGACATGTATATACAGTATACAAGCATAGGCTGATTCAGCAAAGAATTCAAGGAAAAAAATGTGTAATAGTATGTCATCAGTGAAAGAGCGTGCAAAATTTCAGAGCAATTCGATGAGACTTTGAGATTTTTGAACTCCAAAGATGAAGAAGACAATAGTTGGCAATACTTTATTTCGATGCTTCGATATTTCTAGAGAGAAGCAATCAATTGCGAAGTATCATTTTCGTGAACAGTTGTCTATTCCAACGTTAAATTTCTACGTCTCAGTAATCAGTAATGAAAATTAAACAAAAGCAATAAGAACAGCTGTGTGTGCAACGCGTTTTTCAAAGTTTAGGAAAGTTTTCTTTCGTGAATACGAATGATTTCGTGAACCAATCTCACCTACCACGACATCTTCGATTGATATGAATTTTCATTTGTGTAGATACATGAAAACTCTTTTTGTGTGCAAGAAATTGTATTTTTCCATAGTTGAGCATCGTATTGACTATTTGAAAATCAAATTTCGACTTTTCTCAACAAAAATGAATAGAACAACAAATCTTCAGCTGAGTCTTCAGCTCATGAATTGAAATCAGGTGGATTTAGTGTATCCTCTAGGAGTTGGTTTTAAGAATCCTAATTTGAGAATGCACTTCATTAATGCATTTCGTTATTTCAAATGTGAAATATTCGTACGTCTCCAAATAAATATCAAATATCGTAAATTTAAGTGAATCAGACCGATTCTGATGGGAGTTGGTTTATCACTTAACTGAGTACAGGGTTTTACCGTATACTTTTACCGTATATTTTTATACTCTGCCTACAGGGGATATTTCGGAAATTATCAAAATATAATGAATATGAAAGTTTATAATTTTTACTGGATCATTACAATTTTTTTATGAATGAGTCAAAATTTCGAGTAATGCAATTTTTCTAAATGGAACACCCTGTATATTATCTCATATCTATTTTTTCTGATTCCAAAAAATAAATACACATGCTTCATTTCGACCACACGTTTTGAAAATATACCCCTTTAAGTATTGAAGGAATGAAAATTGATATGCACTTAAACATAGTTAGTCATGCTCAAGAGGCAATCAGGGATGAGTGGACCTGGCGCCATTTTTGTTGTTCACCTATAGAATGAAAATTTTGATTGATTTATATTTTTTGATAATCTTTCAAATAACCTTTTCGCACCCTGCCAACAGGGGTTATTTGATATTATATTAAATAGGTAAACAAAAAAATGGCGCCAGGTTCTGTTACTCAATGTTGCCTCTCAAGTATAGCTTGCACATTTATTCACATTTTATAAAATATTCAACGCTAATAATAGCTCGAGCTAGTGTAGAGGATATTCAATTGAAAAAAAATCACAATATGTCAAAATATGACATATTGTCGAAAAAATTTCGAATTCAAAAAATTCTGACGATCAAAAATATAAAACTTTCATTTATTTTTACTATTTTTCTATGACTTCTGAAATGACCCTGTAGGTTGTGTGCAAAATATACGGAAAAACCCTGTACATATATAAAGATTTTTCGTAATTGATAGCCACTTTATGGAGTTTCATCCAAATCTTTCATATCTTCGGCAAATCATTTTTGTTTTTTCTTATCCTAGAGGTTGATATTGAATTATTATTACATTCAATGATATAAATTAAAAATAAAATTTGTCCAGAAACTGATGTTTGTGGTATTTCCTATTTCTTCATACATAATACAAATATACTTTTAATAAAAAAAACTTCTACTCCTACTCAACTTAATGGACGTTTCGGAAACGAATTTGCTCCCATTTTCAACACGATTCATATATTATTTTTTGCAGATTTTTCCAATGTTTGCTTATTTTGACACTGAAAAGTGACAAGTTGGCATACCAGACCAGGCAGATCAGGATCTGTTTACCAGGTGTTCTGATATTGAATTTTCATTTTCAGTTTTGAAAAGTTTATGCCAAGTTTTATCCATATCAACTGAACGAGAAGCAATATTATTGTCTCCGTTCAGAAGAATGCAAGAAGATTCTTTGATTTCTCGTTTTTGGTTGTTGTCTTGTTTTCCTATGATCCTGATATTACTCCAATCGACCATATGTTGTCCATCTGCAGTAAGGATATGTCCAGCTCATATTGATTTGTCGGGATATCATTTATTTATATTGTTCTTATGCTCTTTCATCCTTACTGATAGAGGCCTACTAGTTTCACATGTATAGTATTTTCACGAATACTTGATATACTGTAGATTCAATTTTTCGATGATTGTTCTTCATTTTTTCTACTCATCCACTGGGATACATAAGTTTTGTTCTTATTGAAGATATATTTGTATTTCCAAATTTCTCGAGAAATAAGATGTCACTGACATTACACTGATTGAAGGGTAAATTTCAAGCGCAGTGACATTTTGGGCCAGATCAAAAATTTATCCATACTACAAATATATTGAAATAATTATTCTATTTCATTTTTTAGAAACGAGGAGAGAAAATCCCACACAAAAACTAGAAGAATAAACAATCCAAGTTATGAATTGAATTTCAGTAATATTTGGCGTTGTAAATAACATATCTAGAATACTGATAACATGTCTTATTCGCAGGCGAGTTGGAGGTCTCAGAGGGCACGATGAACATCTCCGGCCGCTTCTCTTACGCCTCCCAGGAGCCGTGGGTGTTCTCCTCCACCATCCGCCAGAACATCGTCTTCGGCGCGGAGTTCGACCGGAAACGGTACCGCGAGGTTGTGCGCGTCTGCGCTCTGGAGCGCGACTTCGCGCAGCTGCCCAACAGGGACCACACCATCGTGGGTGATAAGGGCGCCTCACTGAGCGGTGGGCAGAAGGCGCGCATCAACCTGGCGCGCGCCGTCTACAGGCAAGGATCTTGAATTGCGTATTGCTATAGGACCATCCTAATGCTGCAATGTATTAAGCCAACGCGTTGCTTTCTGCGTCAAATCAAGGCCTACTCTATCCCACCCACCGACATAACCTCAATCTAAACGTAACCTTAATTCATCCAATTAGAGAATCTTGCTGGAGCTTTTAGACCACGGTTTATAGAAAGAACGGCTGTCTCTTCGTGGTTCTAGCCAATCAAAAACAATGACGTCAATCTCAGGCAATCGCTATCTCTACTTAGATTCTTCTTTGTTCAACGTATGTTATCTTCGATGCCGGAAGTTCAAATTTAATACAATTGCATTCATTCGCGAATTGACCGTAGTTTCGTGAAATTAATTTCTATATGTGAAAATAGAATCTCATCTCAAATTTTTTCGATTTTTTATAGATTCAATCAATTCAATTTATAGCAATCAAATTGAAGAAATATAAAGCGTATGTAACATTAACCGTCTACTGAAAAATCATCTGGAGAACGATTTGAGGTTAGGTCACTTTTCTCCTAAACTTTTAGAAACCACGCCAACTTTTCGGAGCGATGCGACAACCGTTCTTTCAATAAACCGTGCCTATAGACCCTGCGTATTCAGCATCTATCTCCAAATAGAAAAGAGTAGGCGTATGATGGTGAACAAGGAATCACGTAATAGAATTAGAGCATAGCGGTCGTGACATTGATAACACCGTACGATTTACTGGCGTACAGAAAATCATGAATGCTCATTTCAATTTGTGTAGTTTCTCTACAAGATATCACCAAAGGTTGGAAACAAGTGGTTTATCTATGGACCAAACAGTCGCCTCAGCAATAATTCGAAAACCTATCCATAGCATAGAAAAATACACTGTTTACAAAATTTTGTCAATTGATTCAATATGCTCAGGGCTGCACTGTATTTATGATCTCATATGTTATATATCATATTGAAAATTATCATTCGAGTGAATTCGGTGTTATCAATGTAGTCAAGTCAGTCAAATGTATTGCTGGTATTTAATTGTTCTTACGAGTAGCGGTGGAATTCTTATTCATTCGTGTTCATGTTCTCAATATTATGTTTCCAATAGTGTCGAGTCTCGATATTTGATAACAATACTAAATAATCAATTTCAAAATCAACATGAATAAGAAAATCACTGAAAAACGAATACAATAATATTATCTCAATGAAGTCACTGCATACCTACGACGCTAATAAATCTTGTCTTATGTCGTAACGAAATGAATGACGATTTGGAGTCTTCTGTGCTTTGTGCACATATTTTGTCAGAGTTTCAATTTGGATGAGGGTTTCGGGTAGTCGGGCATGGGCACTATTAGTATAGATGAAGGATATGTGACCAGACCAGAACTTCGCTTTCGTGACGTCACACTAGGATTAGAGGCAGTGCAAATCGTCTCTCCCAATTCATTGATGTACCTCGGGAAAACGGATATAGTTATAGAAAAATATGTTGAAATAAAATTTGTAAAGAACATAATTCACTGAGAAATGAATCGACAATCACTGAACTAAAATGGATAGTTTGAGAAATATCGCATGTCGAAAAGAATTGATTGAATTTTTTATTTTTTAACAGGCTGCCAATATAACAATTATCAATCTACAGAAAAAAATCAACCCTACGAAAACTCCTCATAGATTTGCTGTTGTTTTTTGGAAAATTCTCAAGGGCTATTTACAAATCGATATTTCAATTCGAATAAAATTATGATGCAGATACATGTCGTCACGGACATTTCTGTATTAAATTTCAATAATATTAATACAATGCCATAACTCTGTAGGCAATGATTCATCCCATTGAATCTTGTTTTTAACCAGAATTTTTTTCGCGAGATCTTTCCACCTCGATTGAGTATGCTTATAATTTTCATAGTAATGAATGAGTAATAGCCTTTCAACCACGAACGTACCCATACGAATTGTTGTGAAAACTCAACGGACTAGTGTGATGTCAACATCGAGATAGAGGGGATAATAGACTACAGCCAGGTAAGATAGAGTAGGCCCTGGTCAAATTCGATTTCAGTTATTTCCGAGATGAATGTTCTTCGATTGAACTAAACGGTATCAGAATTCAAACTATTGCTTGATAGTGCCCTCATTTAGTAACTCCCAATATTCGCAAATATCAAAGACTAGATG
The DNA here is from genome assembly GCA_963576655.1 of Gastrophysa polygoni. NCBI lineage: Eukaryota > Metazoa > Arthropoda > Insecta > Coleoptera > Chrysomelidae > Gastrophysa > Gastrophysa polygoni. The sequence goes on from OY755083.1 coordinate 40,832,279, forward strand.
ACTCGGTGAATTTCGTACCACCTAAAATTGATGAGGTCTGTCCTCGAATCTAGCTAAAACACGCGCAAAGTCAATTTACCTCAATAGAATGGTTGAGCAAAATGGATTTAAAAAAATAGGTCAATCCCGATAACTTCAGCCGATTGGGCCAACCTATAGTAAATTGAAAAAGTTGAGAATGCTCGTTCTACAGGGACATGGACATCTACCTGCTAGACGATCCGCTTTCCGCTGTGGACATCCATGTGTCCAAGGTGCTATATGAGGAGTGCATCAACGGTTTCTTGAAAGGGAAGACGAGGATTCTGGTGACGCACCAGGTGCATTATCTGAAGAATGCCGACCACATCATCATCTTGAATAACGTGAGTACCCAATAATTTTTTTTCGGTACTGTTGCACTTACCATACTATGGGTTTATGGTACGTATTTTGACATCAGGAACCTGAATTTCACAATAAAAGCTTATACTTTCCGAGATAATTTAGGAAAAAGTGTGGCAAATCACCTCCTTCCTTCAGAACGTTCTGGATACCTCGCACAAAGCGATTGCTATATAATCATCATAATTTTGTTCAAGATGGCGTCCATGTGCCATTTTGTCGGGTGGAGAACTTTCTTAGATACCAACTCGTTGATACCCATCTAGTCAAAGACTACGAAATACCTAACATTATCAACCGCCATTTTATTTTGGATGAATATTTATATATTCATTGAAAGACGTTTCAAATGAGCTATATTACTCGACCTCTCATTCCATTTTAATGGATCTTCCATAATGGCGCTCAGGAGGCATTTTGAAAGATTCATATGTTTTAACCGTGTCAAAATGTAGCTCCTGTAGTATCGTGACGCAAAAAAATGATAATTCTGAACAGTTCAAAAGTTAACCTAGTGGCTCACTTTATGAAGACATGGTATATTGATTGTTGCTCTTACTAACCTATTTTTTAGTTATTCTTTGTGCTCTCGGGAAGAATATCAATTTCAAGGTCTATGTACACTTAGGCTAACATAGATTTGTGGATGATTTCGATACATATGATTAATTACTACTAGATTAGTAGATAACTCCGGGTATTTCAGTTATATGAATGTCTCTAATTGAATAAATATATTGGTAATAGTCTTTATAAATTTCATTGAAAGATATTGGAGATAGTTACATCACCTCAATGTATGACCAGAGGTTACAGTTACTTCATCTAATAATTATAAAGTCACGTTATTAAATGGTGATCTCACCAATATTCGTTACCTTCTCATCAATCAATTAGTCTTTATACATTTATGGCTCAAATCGGCGTCACTATGAGTTGCAGAGAAACTTTGTTGTGTACGGAAATTGGAATTAGTATCCTGTTTCCAATTCACCTTGTTTGTTTCGTTTCCAGGGCCGTATTGAGAAAGAAGGGACCTTTGATGCCCTCTCGAGTAGCGATAACTTGTATGCTAAGTTACTGACTAGTGAACCTGAGGTAGTGCCAGTGGAAGAAGAGAAAACTAGAAGAGACAGTTTCAAATACTCGAGGCAGATATCAAAGAGGGTAAGTCATAGATGAGGTCGGCAAATATCTGAAGTAACGTAAATGATCCACCAAATTTTGAGAAATTGTTCAATAAAAGGTAAATGTGGTTCCTTGAAATTAATAATGTTGTAACAAGTATTCATTTTGATTTTTGAAGTACAAATTACGCCGTCTTTCGATTTTCAAATTATACCAGTTATGATCTTCCGGATTCAGTTTGTACAAAGTTAACTGATGATATGCTATTGGAGCGGAATTCTGCGATTTTTCGAAAGCATTTAATTGCGGTTATCACAGAATACTACTCGAAGAATTATATATTGCTATGGATTCAGATGAACAGCTTAAAATTGTTCAGATATTTAGAATCTCATCTCTCAGGTAGAAGTCAAATAGAATACACAATGTGAATTCATGCAAGTCAATGCTGTAATGTGATGTTCCACAAGGTTCAGTACTTGGTCCAATTATGTTTCACCTGTATATGAATGATTTGGCAACAACCTTGATGTAACATGAAAAAGATATGTGAATAAATTGAAAATGAATTGACCAAAAAGAAATATTTGTACATTGGAATTCAGCTAGAATAAACTGTCCTTATTGATCGAAGATTTTGCACACAAAACCAGCATCCAATAACTGGGAATAGAGTAATTGCTGGAGTACTTGGTTTTCTTGTAGTTGAAGCATCCTATTTTTTATCAGTTGAGGCGCATTTGAGATATCGCTTCCTTTTTTTGGGGCAAGTCTGTATTGTATTGAAAAATAGATATTCGCTATTTTTGTGAACTATACTGAACAGCTTCACGAATTTCTAACGGTCTGTACAATCATGTCCCAATGAAGCAAATGATTCGGGCCACTGATTGATTGATTCATTCATTGAAGAAAAATTTTATTTCTAAAAAAACTTCGGTCTGGCGAAGGCTGAAGCATCTACAATAGATTACTAGCTTCCTGACGTATCTCTGCCGATGATAATCAAGGTATCGGATCCTGCCTAAACGACTTAACTCGTTCTTTTCGCATGCAGAGTCGCAAATCGTCGGTCTCCAGCATCATCAGCGCCAGGACTATAGTAGAGGGTGTGGTTCCCGAGGACATCGACGAGGCGGACGAAGAGGACGAAGAGGACGACGAGAAGGAGAACATCAAGGTGAAGGACATGCAAGAGGAGTCGTCCAAGGGCAAGGTGGTGGGTTCTCTGCTGCTCAAGTACATGAGGTCGGGTGCCAGCCTGTGCAACGTCGTCGTGGTGCTGTTCTTGTTCGGGTTCGCGCAAATCGTCGCCAGCAGCGTGGATTGGTTCATCAGCCTGTGGACCAACATCGAGGAGTATAGGGAGATCAAGAGCAATAATGCGTCGGCGGTGAATCTCAACCTATGGTATCCGGACTTCTCCACCGAAGTGTGTTTGTATATCTATGCGGGGCTGATTGTGGCTCTGCTGACGGCTCAACTTTCCAGGTGAGTGGAAGTGATGTATGCGATAAGAACTAGGTTTGAGCAGCAAAATAGAGTATTGAATAAATGCATCTTGATAAGACAGTTCTTGCATGAAACAGGTAGCGGTGAAGTCAGATCAGCGAATGAAGTTTACTTTCAAATAACATAAGTGAACTTATAATATTATTATGATGATGATATCAAATTATGATAATTTTTTGAATTGGGAATTTCAGGAAGAGTTTAATTTGAAATTAATTATCTCTTACCTTATTTTTGATTTCCAAATTTTGAGTATCCCGCTAATTCGCCCATATTTCGCTTCCATTTCAACTCTTTCACCTATTTGGCCAGGGGCGAAAGCGATAGCCATAGTCATCAGCCATACCTAAAAATATTAGCTATTATTTTCACGACACGATAAAATAAACAGTTGCTTCTAAAATAAAATGACTCTCAGGCAAAAATATACCTTGTTGAAAACTTAATGTCAACAGCAACAACGGCAAGAAAACAACATGATTCTCAAACAGAAATGAATTCTCTTGAAATATATACTGGTTACGGTACGTACTGTGTTGTCAAACCAATATAGGCTTGCCGACCGTAGTGTAATGAACTACGCGAGCAGTTCAACGTGGCTTTCTGACGATGGAAAAACCCTCCGAACAACAAACCCACTAGAAGGATCACAAAACAAATATTCTGATGCTGACATGAATTCCCAGAATTATCATAATATTAGTACCCAATCGTCGCCAGTGTTGTCATATCCAATCATCAAAAAGTGATGAATAGTCCATAATATTTAAAGTCCTTAATGAATTCATGTAGTTCAATGCACAAATATAATAATAAATTTGGGTCATGACGATTATGAATCAGTTCTGATTAATAGAAGATTGCTACATTATTCTGAGACTCTAGCATTTTTACTTTCTTGGGGGCTCGAGGACCAGCATGGGTATCGTGAATACTTTTTGCTCAACGTTGCAACACCGCAATTTGATATTGACAGTCGACGGCGATTATTGTTTTGTTTGGTATCTGTCATTATTTACGTTTTGATTTATCGATATTATTCAACTTGTGTTCAGTTTTGTGTACTCAGAATTCATCAGAAACTCAGTTCATTTCCTGTTTTGGTGATTTGATATAATATGGTGAGACGTTGTGAGGTGTGTTAAAGACAATTTGAACCGGCGATCAAAACACGTCATTTCATAGGTGAGTTACCATTGTCGTATCATTCGAGATTTTGAAGCATTTTCCCAAATGGAATGGATAAAAATGAATTTAAATTGAATTGATTAGATTATATTGATTATACCCAAGGTCAGCTGCGACAGTGTCTTGTGGTAAAATATGTAGCTTATTTGTATATGCTTCCTTATTTGTAGTCAAAATATGCGAAGCTGCTGAAAAATCACTGAGAATAATGATGAACTCAATTAATATTTTTGATTAAAAATATAAGGATATTTCTATACTTCTTCTACACACAACTTACCGTTGACTGTTTTTGGAACTAGTCAAACTAATTTGGAGAAATATTTCACTGTAAGACTTCATCATGAGGCAAATAAATTGAAAGATTCAACGGAATTTAGAGTAAGAAGTATGTTAACAAAAACAATCCTATTCAAAAATCAATAAATTATTTGTGTGATTATCCATGGTTGTTTTTCATTTCAGTCCTGTTTTAAATAAGAAACACTGCTATTTGCTACATCTTCACATGATTCATGATTTTAGTGTTTTAACATTTCTTCAGAATACTTGTCAACACATATTCATTATCGATTTTCATCTATCTACATGAGATGAAATAATCAGACATCAATTTTTTGCGTCAAAATATATGAATTCTGCTCAAGATGAAACCTCCTTCATTTTTGACGATATCGTGAAATGATATAGACAAGTTTCATCTTCAGATTTGAAAATTACATTCAAATATGCAATCATATCTATTTGCCTTGAAAACGAGTTTTTCACTTTCTTGAAAATTATTCCACTAGTAGGTACTGAACTTTGAAATCGTAAATATACTTACATGCACTGTCACTGATCGCCAAAGATATAAATGTTCATCATTGAAATTGAACGTTATTTATGATAACGTATAAGTAGACAACTGTATACTCAATAGTAAGTATATTGTTTAATATGGCGTTGAGAATTGAACTTTTCTTGTGACGTGGTCATAATAAGTTTATTGATTACAAGCAAGTTACAAAAATCACCATAGGATTGTATGTATTCGAATTTCTCGTAACAATGTGAAGGAAGTATAAAGATGTTGATTTTCCCACCAAGAAACGCTAAAAAGTACCACTGAAATTGTTACGGATTTTCAATTTGGTTTCATCATGAATTAATAATAAATTCGACCCCCTCTGACAACACGGCACTGTTGCTGGGAGAAACAGGTTCTGCTATCCTTGTTTAGACAAAGATATATACTATAGATGTTGCTTCCAAACAAACTGTATTGCCAGGGGTGTGGATTACTTATCTAGTCTGTTCTATGATCGAAGGAAAAACCAGATGTCGTAGGTCAATTCATGTAATAAATGTAATTTTTTGTGCATGTTCGCTCAAGTGGCTGAACCAAACTTCACGATGAATGTCAATACATTCAAAGGCTCATCAACTTCAAATGTCATTCATTTGTATTGACATGAAACTAATGAAACTACTATATAATGAACGTTGGATATCGAAATCAGTCTTGGAAAAATGTCATATCAACAAATAACTCAGCTATTTTTTCTAACTAATCTGGTATGGCCTGACTGCCCCTTCCGTCCCTCTGACAAGCCGTCACTGATGAGATGACAGTATCTACTTGTCGAACGAGATTAGTCCGCATAACTTTCATGTGAGAATGTTTTTCTCGAATGGAGAAAAACGAGAGATATTAAAATTTAATTTAAAGTTCAATAAGAATGGCATGATAACAGTACAAATATATTCAGAATCATTCCTATGAAATTTATGATATAGTTTCGTCATATCTTTCTTTCTTTAGGCATTTTCACTTGAGCGCTGTGCGGTTTGATCTCGTTTGACAAGTACTGTCAAGGCTGACAAAGATAAATGTCAATGAAAATATATTTTTGGTCTTGAACTGTCTCATCTAATTTTAAGTTTTTTCGGAAATCTTGTTAAATTGCACAATCTTTCCCAAATTCAAACTTTGTCGTATCTCCTGTAGTTTTCAAAATCCAAATGGTAGGTGTCGAATTTAAATTACTCTGTATATTCCTGGTATAAATAGTAACGACAATCAACCGATCAATCAAATTAGAAAGATAGTATTTTTTTAAACTTGTGAAACTTGGCTCATCTCGCGTATTAGTTGAGATATCAATTTCATTTTGATTTTGCGACCTTATCTCAATCTACCTAATCAATCATCTCATCTTTTTTCTAATTGCAAAACTATTACATTGACGGATCAGGACATTACTGAATATCTCCTTCAGAGAAAGTTTTTTGGATTGCAAAACATTGCATTTAGCCCTCATTCGACCTCACATCGCTTCCATTTTGATTCTGTAACCCATAAGAAGGGGAGTTTTCTACCCAAAAAGCCATTGACCAAGCGAGATCAGAGCTAGTTAGGCACCTGAAAATTCACCTTATTTAGATCCTTCTCCTTCTACAACTTGGCCATGTCCTGTTCGATGAAGCTGCACGAATATCTCTTCCAAGGAATCATCAGGGCCACGATGAGGTTCTTCGATACTAATCCCAGCGGGAGGATTCTGAATAGGTTCTCTAAAGATATCGGCTTGGTCGATGAAATGGTACCGAGGACTCTGTTAGATGCTGGACAGGTGAGCTAACAATTAGATTAATACGGCGTAACTTGCAAAATAACCCACGCTAATCACCTGAAAACTCTGTAAATTATTTTAAGTCAGATTTCTTTTCATCTTTCGACAACACGAAAGGGAAACCTTATGTTCGAGGAACATCGTGTTAGCCATCGGTGGATTGTTGCGAAAGAAGGAGGGGATTGGCATTTTTCTTGAAAGTTTGCAGATCGTGAGCATCAAGAGAGACATCACTGGGAAAAGTATTCCAGAAATTTGTCGTTGTATTGATGAATGATTCTTGGTGAAGTGAATTTCGACAGGTCTCAGACAGCCAGAAAATGTTGTGGTGACAAGCCTGAGCTCGCCTAGTTTGTCACCAGGAATCGCTCGTGGTATCATAATAGAAGATATTTCCATTGGGCACATGGATATATCTATAAAGGAGGGAGACAACGCTCACCTTTCTACGATGTTCTAGATAGGTCAATGGATTCGTTACCGTAGTATCGCCGACTAGGTACTAGGTAGAAGTACTTCTCTGTACGGAATAGAAAGCAAAGTTTTTTTTATTGCAGTTCTCGCAATGGACCTCACATAGTCGTCTCATTAGAGGTCGATGTTGATGGCGATAACTCGAAAGGATATTGACAATTCCATATGAACAGTGGTACCTGACATCATCTTATTAGGCATTTTGTAAACTTCCCTCCTGGCGAAGATACAAGCTTGAGTTTTTGTTGCATTGAACTCTACCATATTTTCGGATCCCCATTCCAAAATTCTTGCCAGATCATCATTATAGTATCGACCTGTCTCCGTCTTGTACCTTTGGCCTCATTGGATGATATAGGCGCTCTAGAGGATAAGTCGGTATGGAATGTACTATCATCCGCAGAGCTAAGAACTGGGCAGGAGGTCACATCCAATAGATCGTTGATGTGGAGCATAAACAAAGTTGGTGCCAAGACAGCGTCTTGTGGGAACACCAGCATTGGAATTCATTGTATCAGATATAAGACTACATCTACCACCACATACCAAGAGTGATCTGTCTGCGAGGAAACTCGATAGTAAACGAAATCATTGGGTCGGCAACCTATTGTTTTATAATCCAATGAAATCTGAATTATGTCGAAGTCAATTTTTCCAAGCCTCTTCCAAAGAATCACAGACTTATTTCATCTATTTTTCAATTAAACTTCAGTCGACTGTCGCTAAGACCCTCAAAAATATTCTTGTAACATTATTCGAGTAGTTTATGAATGAATATGTGATTTGCAGATGATGCTTCAAATGGTTGGTTCGCTGGTTCTAGTATCGTCAGTGAATCCGTATATCATAATCCTGGTTGTGATCCTCGGTGTGACTTTTTGGGGTATCCGGCATGTCTACTTGAGTTCGTCCAAGGAGCTGAAACGGTTGGAGGGCATAAGTAAGTTGATGGGACCAAATTGAGCCTAAGGTAAATGAAAATTCGATGATCAGAATATCAGTTAAAATCTCAAATTCATAAGAAAATTGAAGAACCTCGCGGGTTCGTTTATTAGTATAACAACAGTTTGTATAACAAAACATATATATTTAAACTCGAATTTTCATGTACAATATTTTCTTCAGTGCGTTCATAGTGTATTAAAACGGAAGTTATAGAAAGCAACCAGACAAGTGAGAGTACAGTGATCTATCATGCAAACAATAGTTGGCAATTCAATGTATATCAACAATCAGCCCAATATTTCAAATGGAACTGGGGGTCATCATTTGTCATGGCCTCTCGAGCATAGGAACTGTGAACAACTCGAAAAATGTTTTCACATTCTAAAATATGAGTAGGTATTAAACGAGGGGAGTATCATTGGATATAGGAGGATTTTAGAGAAAGTAGTTGATTCCATTAGATAAAATTTCCATTTTTTTATTTCTAGACCCTATATCTTTTGTTGTTTATGATGCAGTTGGCAACACTGGGAGGTCACTCGAAGTAGTTTGCATCAGTCTGACACAAAAAGTCAGCGTTTGAGAGTTATTGTTATTATCATTGTTATTGTTTCTTTGAAAAGAGTATTATTGTACAAACTTTCTCATCATGTCATGACTCATTTTGTGAGAACGTTTTAGTGCGCAGTCCAGTTTTCTCTCACCTGGGAGCGACCCTGCAAGGGCTCAGCACCATAAGGGCCTTCAGAGCTGAAGACATCCTGACTTCCGAATTCAACAAGTTCCAAGACTTCTCCACAGGCTCCTGGTTCATGAGCATAACAGCCAGTTCCGCCTTTGGATTTTCCCTCGACATCGGCTGTTCTTTGTTCACTGCTATCGTAACCTTCAGCTTCATCGTTTTCGATGAACGTAAGTATCACGATACAATATGAAACCTCTAGAACATCACTTCCCTTCAAATTCCCTACTAATTTATGTACCCTTCAAAACTTGGTATCCTACTATGTGCGCCATTTTTTACTCCTTCAATTTTTACTGCCTGATTGTTTCATTCCATTCCTGGGATGCTTTTTCAGAACTGGGAATCACAGCTGGCAGCGTCGGCCTGGCGATGTCTCAGTCTACTCAGCTCAGCGGCATGGTTCAGTTCGCCATGCGACTCTCTGCCAACATAGCTAATCAACTCATGTCAGTCGAAAGGATACTGGAATACAAGCAGCTGCCTCCAGAGCCCCAACCTATGAATCCTGTCAAGCCTCCTAAATCCTGGCCGCCCCAAGGCCAGATCAGCTTCAACAACATGTCGATGAGCTATTTCGAAGGAGGGCCTCGAGTTCTCAAGAACCTATCTCTCAAAATTAAGGAAAATGAGAAGGTAATTCTTGGTTACTTCCCTAGCAACTGTCCCATTTTGCATTGGTTCCTCTGTACTCTTTCTGTGCATCATGAATATTCGCATTTTTCCATGACAGTAGTCCTCAGAAGTCACCAAAAACCTACCGACTACCGCCAACGCTGAAATGAAATGTTTTCTTTTTCAGGTAGGTATAGTGGGTCGAACCGGCGCTGGTAAATCCTCCCTGATAGGTGCCATATTCAGACTGACTACCGTCGAGGGTCTAATCGATATCGACGGCATCAACACCAAAGACCTGCTGCTTGAAGACCTCCGGTCCAAGATCACCATCATCCCGCAAGATCCTGTTCTCTTCTCTGGTACGCTCAGATACAATCTTGACCCCTTCGAAGAATTCACGGACGAGCAGTTGTACAAGGCGATCGAGGAGGTGGAGTTGAAAGACCCCGCAAACGTGATCAACAGGCTGGAGCACAGAGTCATGGACAGAGGGTCGAATTATAGCGTCGGACAGAGGCAGCTCATTTGTCTGGCTAGGGCGATAATCAGGAACAATAAGATTCTCATGTTGGACGAAGCTACTGCCAACGTTGATCCACAGTGAGTACTACTTCATGTTCGGGATTTTCGTTCACTCAATTTTTGTGCTCAAGTTAAATAGTTTGCCTAGTGATTGTTAGAAACTCAATTTTCTGACAAACTCGATATTCTACGGGCTGCTGCATTTCAGTCAAATTCATCGTTATATTATCCCATTATAGAGAAGTCTATTGATTTATACTGATGTTTTATAGCATTGATTGAGGTAATATTGAATGAATTTCGTCTTTTTTCTAACAAGTCTTTGAGTAGCCATTTCCAACACAAGAGCTGTAAATGTTCGTGATGTAACTAGTCACGATGATTGCTATGGTAACATCAATGTCCTTATATTTCCTTCAATAATTACTCAGACTATTCAATAGAATCTAACATGCAATAAGTATGTTTTCAACACTATCATCATTATAACTTACCAGAAGTCAGGTTTTATTATTTCCTAGCTCATGATATTCTGAAGGAAGTAAACATCACTCTAACATCTCAATGTGAAAAAAGGTTGAAAATTCCTTAGATACTCTGACTCAATCGGTATTCTACCATGGCATTTTTAACAGTCTAGTTATGCTGATGTTCTTTAGCTTTGAATGAGAGACTATTTTGAATATTTTGTTCCTTTTCGATCCTAAAAAGAATACTTCTCGCTTTGGATTGATGAAAAAGCCCTCGGATGGAATTCTCTAGGCGAAACAACTTTCGAAATTTGAACTCTGTTTATGTTACATGTTCGGCCAATTCCTTCCATAATGTAACTGGTTACGATATTCACTTTCCTGTGATATTTCAGATACAATATCATTCAATGCAATGAATACATTTTTTCGGTTCAACCCTTTTTCGTCAGATGGTGTTGGTGACGAACAAAAATATCAGCAGATCTCATAAATTGATATTGAATTTGATTCCAGAACGGACGGACTCATTCAGAAGACCATCAGGACGAAATTCGCGAATTGCACTGTTTTGACAGTCGCGCATCGCTTGAACACTATCATGGATTCTGACAAGGTGTTGGTTGTAGAGCAAGGAGAAGTAGCGGAATTCGATCATCCACACGTCCTGCTCCAGAACGAGAATGGCATCTTTTTCAAAATGGTCGCCGATACCGGCACGAGTCTATCTCAACAACTGCGACATATTGCTAGAGATAATTACACCAAGACTCCTAGTCTTGAGGAATAGGGATAGATGGTAGTTGGTTCCAATGAGTGTTTTGTAAGGAATTTTTATATAAAATAAATAGTTCAGCCGACATATTGTGTTTTTATTGAAAAACGAATGACTGCTCTCCATCTCTGAGCGAGTGAACGCGCGCTGATTTGTGTTATTTGTTTCAATTTGCTATAATTTTCGCTTGATTTATAAATAATAGATACTGTAGAATAAAATACTATATATAGTATTACTCTCATGAAGAATACTCTCATTAAAAATACAAAAATACCACACAGATCAGGATCTCGACCTCTTTATTCTCTTCTCTCTCCCTTTTTACAGCACTCCTTCATTACGACCGCTTCAACTGTCAGAAGTTAGTACTGCAGTCCTTGGTAACCTCATCTTTCGCAAAGATCAGTAAGCGTATCACTTCATATTCTGTGTACGACAACAAGAAGAAGTATAATTATATTAGTGCAGTATTTAATAATTCATCATTCAAGTATTTCATATAATCAGTTCCTCTCAGCACCAATGTGATTCGAGGTATTGTCGACAGCTTATTCCTGTAGCGAGTCAGATGGATTTGTGTGCCAACACCAAACTTATTTCCAAGTAAACTCACACACACATTCTTCTTTCTTGTGATGCAAAAGCGTGAATGTAAAAGCTCCCGACAAATTCGATGAATATGCCGATATCCTAAATCAACACCTGATTATTACCACGAGATATGGAATTGAACTGTGTGTGGTTTATCCGCTTCGGTGTTACTGCAGCAGCAGCCAACTATCTTTCCGTTCGATTTTTCTTTTTCGTTCGAACAACGTGTACACATTTGATTCATGCGCTATGAACGAGGATGGCTATGAGATATTATTGAATGTTATTGGATTTGTCCTTATCACTAATTGCGTGATCAGATGGTATTTGAAAAAGACGTACAAGCTTTGTTCTCATATTGTTGAAGGTAAATAAGTGGATTTGTTATCAATGTAGAAAAATACGGACACTGTTCATCCAAAACATCAGTCTTTTTCCCTATTATAAAACTGACAAATATAGATGAGCCGCTATAAGCCATATCCTGCATTTGGTTTTTCTGATGCAACTGGCAACACTGGGGTGACTTACGGTACGTGAAAATGTATTTCAGTGGGATATACATATCTTTTTTCACTTGTCTAACCATGAGGGATCTCGTAATCTAGTAGAGATACAGGGCTGGTCAAATTATGGATGAAATTAGGGTTTGGTTGCTGAACATTAATATGTGACTAAATTTTATACGAAAATTTTGCTCTCAGAATATTTGACGAAAAAAATTTAAAACCATGGGTCTCTTCGTTCGATTGTAACCCCATTTAATGAACAGATGATGAATTGAATTTTGGTACACAACACAAATAATAACTGCGGAAATATCATGAAAATATATAGGACATTACATTGACATTATTAAGTCTATAATTAAGTGTTAAATCATCACATTGGTGATTACATTCTGATATTACTGTTAGATGCGAACCAATGTAACGCCTGGCAAAACAATTTTTTTCAATTCCATGCTATCTGGTGTGAAGAAAACGACATTGTTCTCTCCTAATCCTCTAATTACGAGAGTTCCACTACTGCCAATCCATTTAGGAAAAAAAAAACGAGATTGTTTTTTTCAATTTTATCGAATAATTATTTGGAACTCTCCATATAAAATTGAATTGTAAGTAACTTTTTCAAATAAATTTATCTATATGTTGCCATCCAACCCCACTTTCTGCCTATTCATATTTTTCGATTGACCGTTGTACCAGTGATCACGTGACATTTGTCAAAATTGATTTTCAGGTTCCCCAAGAAGAAAAATTTCAATACTCCAATAATAAACTTTTTTCCCATTTTATGTAAACAGGGTGTCCCAACGAAAACTTTCCACACGGATTTACTGGGAAATGACAAATAATTTTCGGAAACGCTGAAACACGTCGATTTTGATTTCTAGGGTGAACGAAGACGATTTTGACAGACGTCAACAGTTTTGTGAGGAAATGTCTGAGCGTCTGAGAACAAATCCCAATTTGCTCTTCAATATTTGTTTTTCAGACGAGAGTACATTTTTTGTTAATGGAAACGTAAATCGTCACAATTGCCGCTACTGGAGCGATACCAATCCTAGGTTAATACGTGAGGTCCACACACAAACTCCGCAGAAGTTGAATGTTTGGTGTGGTATTTTTGGCAAAAATATTATTGGACCTCTTTTTATAGATGATAATTTGTATGGACAAATGTATTTACATCTTCTTGAGAATGCCATCGATCCCATGATAACGGATGATATTATCGAAAACGATGGAGATTATTCGGCAGACAACCTCCATTTTCAACAAGATGGAGCACCACTTCACTATGCAGTAGCGGTTAGAAACTTTCTGGATGAACGATATACCAATCATTGGATAGGGCGACGAGGACCATCTGAGTGGCCAGCTAGATCACCGGACCTCAACCTGTTGGATTATTTTTTATGGGGCATCTCAAAAGCAAAGTTTTTGCCACTCCGCCAGAGTCATTAGAGGATCTACGTGGTCGAATTGTAAACGAGTGCGACAGCATAACTCCAGAGGTATTGGAAAACGTTCGTAATAGTTTCGAAAGTAGACTTTTTCATTGTATGGAGGTAGGAGGGGCTCATTTCGAGCAATTAATATATTGAATTTCGATAAGAACAGGCACGATATTGATTATTTAAATTAAACCTATTACCCCACTTATCTCAAGTACCAGTCATTCGATTTTGAAAAAATAATAAACGTTTGGACAGAGAATGAAGAGAGCTTTCAGATGATGTATCACTCGACCCAAGTTCCCTATGATGATTCGCAATGGGGTAGCCACCCCTGTCGGGGGGATTTATTTATTTATTTATTTATTTATTTATTTATTACCCATACAGGCTATAGTAGCCTAATTACATGGATAAATATAATTACTCTATACACTTACAAAAAATACAATTCAAAAAGAAAATTATTACAAGTTCAACCAGTACTGGTTATCTATTATTGTAGACTATTTAATATCAACCAGAATCGTAGAAAACCTACTATAAACACAAATCAATCACAAATATAAATCATTAGGAAGACGAATGCGACAGCAGTCTCATATTGCTGTATTCAATATATGATCTAAAATTGTTCGACGATAAAGCGCCGGGGATAGGGTCCAGTCTAAATCAATCAGAACATTGAAAGTATTCGCCAATTTCAGTAGAGTTGTCAGTGGTGCCCTCGTGGTGCTCACAGCTGCAACATTGAACATAAGGGCAGAACGTGTACGACGTGGAGGTACATTGAATGGGATCATGTTGATAATTTCAGAGGAATTCACTTTGTTATTGATTATTCTGTGCAAAAACACCATAGCCGTTAGGCTTCTTCTTTGCTCTAAGGATAGTATCTTGAATTCATATCTCAACTGTGATGTTCTCAAAGTATTATAATCAGGCCATACATGATGATGCTTGAAATATAAGTATCTGAGCAACTTATTTTGTACCTTTTCCATTTCGTACAAATGTGTTTGATATTCTCCGAACCACATGATATAAGCAAACTCAAGTATCGGTCTGACTAGAGAATAATAAACTAATTTGATAGTATTCGTGTTGCAAAAGCATTTTGTCTGTCTGATTACAAATCCCAACATCCGATTAGCAGATTTCACATTTCTTTTTATATGGCTGACAAAAGAGAACTGTGAGTTGTAGGTTACCCCAAGATCTTTTATTTCTGATTTCCTATCTAGGCCCTCTCCGTTCATTTCGTACCCAAAAATCAAAGGTTCTTTTTGACGAGTTATAGAAAGTACAGAACACTTTTTTAAATTGAAATATAATTTATTTTTTTGACTCCACTCCATAATGCTATCAATATCTTTCTGTAGTCCGATACAGTCACGAACTGTTTTAACTCGTTTGAAAAGCTTCAAATCGTCAGCAAAGAGTAAGCATTCTGAAGATTTGAGATTCGAGGGAAGATCATTTATAAAAAGTATGAACAGAAGTGGTCCTAGATTGGAACCTTGTGGCACGCCCGAATTTGCCCTAAACTTTCCAGAAATATTTCCATTATGCCTAACCATGAAATACCGATTTTGTAAATAACTTTTTATCAATTCTAAAAAGTTTCTGGACAAACCATATTTGCTTATCTTTTGCAAGAGAACGTCATGATGAACCTGGTCAAAAGCTTTATGGAAGTCCGTGAACACAATGTCTAGTTGCGATTTATTCTCTAAAGTGCTGCAAGCCTCGTTACGGGATGAAGTTGCGTGACTAAATCCATTACTAACATGTGTCCCCCTAGAAATCAAAATCGACATGTTTCAGCGTTTCCGAAAATAATTTGTCATTTCCCAGTAAATACGGGTGGAAAGTTTTATTTGGGACACACAGTATATATAGGAAAGAACGAAATTCATAATCGACACCTTAGAAATATGTGGAAATATGATATTCACCAGCACAGAACATCAAAATTTGAATATTGCTTTTATTTTTTTTTCAAATCAGACACCTTGTATATTATCGAATAACTGAATATAGAATAACTGAATTCTACTTCAATACTGATATAGGGTTTCCTATGTTATCAGGGTTGTTAAATTGAAAATATTTGATTGATTGATTGTATAACAGAGTAGGCCAGGGCAAACAGTCGCAAGAGATGTAGAGGAGAATTTTTGTCTGTATGGCCATGTAGGTGGCCTCCTAGATCACCAGATCTAACCCTACTTGATTTTTCACTATGGGCCGACAACAAGGATAGCATTTTCAAGGCTAGACCACTTTTCAGATACATTCGTTTTCCAACAACATGATAAGGAACAATCATCAATTAATCAATGTGACATATCGACAGATCCAATATGTCGTTTTTGTTTCCTCTCAAATAATTTTATTCACTGGTAATTGAGAATTACTTTTCAAACATAGTATAATTATTCGATTTATTCAAAGGTGTTGAAAGTTTCGACACGTACTAATAAATGTCATTGGTTCAATTTTTTAGGAAAATGATTAATGTTTTTCGAAAATTAGAAAAAAGTGAGTACTACGGAAGCTTCGAAAGGTCAATATCATTTTATTTTTATTTTTCGCTTAAATTCCGAGTTGCATCTCGGAATAGTACTAAATCATAATTAAATTCCGAGTTACAAATCGGAATATTAAAATTCCTAGTAATTCCGAGGAATTTAGTTGCAACTCGGAATTCAAGCTAAAAATGAAAGAAAATAATATTGGCCCTTCTACGCTTCCGTAGGATACATCATCAGGGTATCTGCAGAAATAACCGATGATAAAATTAGTAGAGCTCTGGAGGTATTTTCTGTTCATCTTCTAATAATAATATATTCGAAATTGCACATATTTATTTCAACCCGCTATAAATAATGCATGTGAGGTAGCTATATTGGAATGCGATAACCCCTTGTGTGTGGTACGAAATGTGTTATTCCTTTCAACGTCTTTTTTTTGTATAGGCAAATTTATTGGATTTTTCCGGTTTAGGATATTGATACCAACATTGAATCATAATGAGTGCAAAAAGTTCCACATCTGACTAAACTATACCTTCCTGCATTATCCCAATGATTCTCAAAATATATGCTCTATTTGTTCACCTGCTTCGCTTCACTCCGATTTATTACACAATATTCTTTTTGTTTTGATGAATGGTGGTTGCATGTTTTGAATGGGAAATGAAAAGTTGGAGGTTTATTTTGATAGAGGTTTTATACACACTTGGGGGCCTTTGGTTAGTATGTATATGTATATTAGATCGGTGATTAAACGTCTCAAGCATAATATTTACTTGTGGTCTACCTTTTGTTTGGGTTTCCTACTCTGTCTGTGTCTATCAGAGAACAGTTCCGTCAGGATACTTTCAAAATCAGAAAATCAAATGAAATAAGAAGAATTTCCACACTCTATGCACATTTTGAACAGTAATATCAAAATTTGGACGTGTTGCCTCTGCCCCATGAGAAAAGATTATAATAATTTATCAGAAACGACACGTTGGAGAACAGTTCCGTCAGGATACTTTCAAAATTAGAAAATCAAATAAAATAAGAAGAATTTCCACACTCTATGCACATTTTGAACAGTAATATCAAAATTTGGACGTGTTGCCTCTGCCCCATGAGAAAAGATTATAATAATTTATCAGAAACGACACGTTGGACTGAGAATATTTTTGGACGCCGTTTCTTTGAAAAAGTGCTCCTAGATTTTCCTTTTCGTCGATGATAAATGGGCACAAAAATAAATTTGGAAATTCAAATTTTTCCGTAACCAGTCAGTCATGTTGTCCCTGATTCATTCAAGCGCATCTATTATCATCATCATCTCATCACTGATTCCGTGTAACTTGCTTACATGCTAGACATTCTGCCTTATTTTGGACACAGTGTATGTCAATACCCTATACCTACAAAGAGTATAATTTGAAAAAGTAAAAATCAAAGGTTAGTCAAAAAATCGAAACATACAGTGTGTTTCACTTCTGATGAAAGCAACTCCGTATCTATAGTAAGCCATGATTATCGATAAATTTGCAGGAGCGACAGATATCAAAGATACACTGGCCTAAATCTTCGGTAATATACGCTGCTGGCAAGCTGCAATGGAATGACCTACTTTTCCCAAAAATTGTATAAGGGGGCAAAATAGGTTGAAAGTTTCTTAGGATTCGAAATCTAGATATCTGATTTGATTACTATAGAAAATCAGCATTCTCTTCAGTAACTCAGTGTGGTCCTCTTCAGTGATATATACTGGTCGCCAGCTGCAATGGAAACCAGGAGGCACAATAGGTTGAAAGTCTCTTGGGATTTAAAATCTAGATTGAATAATGTGATATCTAGATGAAATGTGTTTTCAATCGGAAAAGTCAATACCATGCTAGCTGGCAGGTAGTGTATATCACTGAAGACAACCACATTCAGTCGTTGGGTGTATCTCTTTCACACTTTTGAATTTCTGGATGATACAGAAGTGATTTCGAATACGAAGAGATTTTCAACCTATTTTTCCTCCTTATTATCATTTTCGGGACAAGTAAGTCATTCCATTGCAGCTGGCGAGCGGTGCGTAACACTGGAAGATGCCCAAATCAAACTAGGTCGTCGAGTATATGTTTGATATCTCTCTCTTACAAATTTGAGCATGCTGACTCGATATCTAGACAAGATACGAGGGTGCTCCTATCAGAAGTGAGACACACTGTATATATTCATAATATATGAAAGCTCACAATAAGTGTTTTTTCTGTTCTATTGCTTCCACTCTCTATATGTTACGACTCCTAACTCTGCTGTTTCAATTATTTTATGTATTAGTGTCTATCAATTGAATGCAGTTTTTTTGCATAAATGAATTCAGTTTTTCTGTCTATTTTGAAATTATCATGATTAACATTCATGAGTTTCGAGGTGTGTCACATTCTTCATCACCTGGACAGGTGAGTGCTATGAAAATTATACCAATAAATATTTTTAACATTTTTCCTTTAAACCTATGTATCTTCTAATGCACTATTTGAAAACAGGTCCGACAAATAAATAAACTATTTGATTTTTTTATTATAAAAACTATAAATGTCATCCTAACTTCCTCTTTGACCATTTTTTTTACATATTGGACATTTGATTGGATCGATTTCCAAATATCTCCAAGATCTCATCATGAAAATTCTCCTCGCATCATCCACTATCTTAGCGAATCGGTATGTAATGTAAACATCTACTGAAATGATCACTTTGTATACCTAGTTGACGTGGCAATCATTTGCAAATTTGAAAATATTTCCTAATAGTCACGATGTTTGTTACATCATTTATATAATCGTTGAACATTTACGATCAATTGTATAACAAATTTGTATAAATATAGCCTAGAGACCGTCTCCAGAAAAGGGCATTCATGACAAACACCTGTATAACACACATTATTGACTGCGTGAGGCTCAGCGTGAAATCCCCTCTTGCACCTGTTAGGCCCAAAGGCGCCCACGGAACTTTTTTCAGGGAGTTATCAGTGGGAAAATCATTCACTACGGTATCTTTTCGGAATTTTCACTTGTAAATCTTCTACTTCATTGAAAACCCATTTCCGACCTGTTTGAAACTATACTGACATTAAATCAGGTGCAGATCTTTCGATATACCTTTTGCTGTTCATATTAGGCACAGCATAATCCTCATGATGTATCAGAAGTGCATCGGTGATAATAGGTGTTGTGGTTGACGAGAAGTTCGCATTACACGTTAGCCGAATCTACAAGTTCCATATTGTCTATGACTACCTATACTACCGTCCTAATCAAGAAGACAGTATTTCCACTTTTTGCCATTTTTGGTGTCCCTTTCTAAAACATTACTTATACTGATTATATAGTACCTTACGAACAAGTGGTGAATCAACTCTTCAATTGTTTCTTTCCGAAACATGTAGACCTGTCAAACAACTTTACTAAGGCCGCACCGCTTGAGTGTAGATGGCAAGAAGTTCCTCGATCCTGTAAATTCAAATCTACTCTCACTGATAATGACGGATATCTGACAATGATAGAAAACTAACGGGTAAATTTTTGCATTCATGATGAATTGAAAATTCAAATCGTGAGTTTCTGACCATATATTCACGTAGTTCTGCGAAAAGGTGCTGCATATAATATGTGCATAAGTCCCTGGTCCCTATTTCTTCTGATAGTGCTAACAATATTCATCAAACGTGCTAGGCTATGCCTGGTAATATACGGTAGCTTGACAATAACTTCCACCGGGTAGGTAACACGGTGATGATATTTATGTTATTGGATATTCCTCAACGGAGTTAATAAAGACGTAACTTGATCAAATGATGATAGAGAAGGTATTGTTTGTAAAAAGAGTCCTAATCTAATAACATTGTACAATCTTGTGGTGGACATAAATGTGAAGGTAATGCATGAAAGAAACATTTTCAAAAGTTATGAGACGTAATGTAATAACAAAATTGCACATTCATTCATCAGAGAAACTATCGCGTACTTGAACTTTTTGTTTTCCTTTCGTCGTCGCGTTGACATACTATATTTCATCGATATGGGGGTTAATAGTGCCCTCAGGGCCACTTCGCTGGTGCGCCTCTGGCAGTGTCTTTGTCTGCCGCCTACTATCATAGACTATAGAATACTATCCGTGCTAGAGGGCTCGTACATACGAATATTGATGTGTGAGACCTCGAACGAAGCGCAATGTCCACCGTGCATTGAAACGGTGCCCACTTCCGACATCTTTCGCGACGTACCTGCACTCCTTGCCGATTGTTGGTTGTTCTTCAGTGCGGTAATCAGACAGAGGCGGTAATGTATGTCGCGGTGAAACCTATCGAAACCGATACCATGTCCCAAATGCGGATTCAGCTGACCGTCTCAAAAGTGTCTCCAGTCGTATGATAGCTATTGAGTAACAATAAGCGAGATGTACCTTATTCAAATAATTCGTGGGAACCAGCTACGTTTTGTTGATGGCTACAGTGTGAACCTGTTAACTAAACCTCAAAAGTGAGGTTGGAGGCTGAATTAATTTGTTCCGTCTTGAATAAAGTGGTCGCAATGGGGATCTGAGAACTACGTCCAGTCGAGTGACCTTTAAGTTGTAAGTACCTATATTTACGTGAGTCTCGTTGGGAAATATACAGTCATCGGTTATTCGAGAATGATATTAAATACAAAAGCGACATTGTATTCAATTTGCGTCGCAAACCGGAAGTCTTTTGCGACTCTTGCCGGAAGATATTAATCCAAGGCAATATTCATAAAATGAAATATTTCAAAGTAGGTATTTATTCACCAATGCATTTTATATTACGTTTCTTTCCTTCAGGTAGAAAGAGAAATATACATTGGGGGATGAAATTCAATATGAATAAATTATTTCAAAGCAAAAATATCTGTAAATAAGCACCATATTAGGAGATACGCCACTGGAATGATCAATATGTCAGATTTAAATTTCGTAAAAATTTCACCAAATGAATACGAACCATAATGATGATTCCTGATTTCATACTCTAATATTTCAAATGATTCAACCTTACCTAATTTCGATAAAAATCATTGGAATGAAGATTTCATATCCATATTTCATCAAATAGGCATAGAGAAAGTCGAATACCTACCTACCAACTATTTTGTCTACTACCTAATAATTAGTCACAGAAATGCCTTGTTTCAAAATTCACCATCTGTTATCCACCGCAAATTTGGCAAATTAATGAATACGAAAAAAACTCGGAATCTAGGATAAGATTGCTTCTTTTAGGCGTATAACCTGGTTTGAAACGTAATCATCCAAAACTACAGAGAAAAAACTCGTCAATGAGATATAGGGTTTTAAAGTTGCGTATAGGTAGCGATATCTACTACTATAGCCACCAAAGTTCCAAATTATACAAGGTCATTATATTCGCACCGATGATATAGGTAGGTACAGTTTATTTTTTTGATCTGTAAAGGAAAAACAGAAATTCTGCAAATTCGAACCATAACTACCTCAACGCATAGGTACAGTGGCGTTGATGAAGGGTTTACATGAGGTTTACATAATATTTTCTGTAAAAAATCATGTATAATTGTGAGATTCAATGATTTTGTAGGAGTATGTTTGTACCTCGTTTTGCACGAGGATTTCTTATTCTATACTCACTTACAGTGATATCAATAATATTAAGGTGGCCAAATGAAAAAGAAACAAGGTATGCATTTTACTGAGAGATTCTTTACGTAATGTTGGATAGGAAAGGATTTGAAAAAAACACATAAGGCACTTCATAGATGAACATCGTTCTAACTACAAAATGAGGAGTAGTGATGAAAGGGAAAAAAGCGTTACTTTCCATCACTAGCCGTGTTTTCTCGAGAGCTGCTGCATTGAATTCCAAAAACAAGGAAGTGTTGGTAAGAAATTTCGATTTCCTTCAAAATGATGTATCACTTGACCCCTTATCCCATTTGAGATTCGGGGGTTGGACCTCGCCCTTCCGAGGGGTTTGAAGTGAAAAAGTTGAAAACATGCGCAAAATATTTTCCCCTCGAAATAAAAAAGGACTGGTTCGAGCGATTTTTTTCCTAATAACGATAACTATTTCAAATCGGCCTTGTTTCGTTTTCATTGGGGAATCAATTTTTGCATTTTTTGTCACACATTATCGTTGGAGTTTAAACGCTCCATATCATCTGAACCAGTGGATCGATTTTGAAAATGTAAGCAGCACTGTGTAGGGAATGACCAGCCCCTTCTAAAGAGGTATCGCTTGACCACCCTTCCCATTTGAGAAAAATTTTAGGGCGACACCCCTACTTAGGGGGTTGAAGGTTTTACTATGCTTGTTACGTCAAAATGTGTCCCTCTGACGAACAAACTTGATTTGTATTCGGGTTTTATCGAAAAGTTCTTTCCCAGCCTGTAATACCTTGCGGCATCGATGGGCCACCCTGTATATTATACCAAGTTCGCTGCTATCTCACTGTTAACCCCGCTGTAAACCTCTAGTAACTTCTGGATCGGATCCTCAGGAATAAAACAAAAGTAAAGGAAGTAAAGTAAAAATAAAAAATGAATATTTCAACAATCCATACATGTTTATACAATATTACATTTTCATAACACTTCAATTACTGTCACGGATCGATATAGCTAGCAAAACCGAACACAAAACTCATATGGAAAACTCATATGGGCAACAAATGAGCCTTATATATTAGTAGATAAACCATATATCTTTATAGCAAAATTCAATGTTTTTTGCATAAAATGAGAGCACTCGATTCGATGATAAGCTACGATAGAATCTTAACCCCTCGATGAGACCCTATAAAGATTGTAAAATGGTCCTTTCCGAATTTTCGCCCTTTCCATGTCAATTGTTTCTTACAAAGAAATGTGCGGAAAAAAATGAATGTAGTTGGCGAGATAGGAAGAGCCTCGGTAGGAGCCTTGAATTAACCTTGAATTATACCTTTTCAGATTTCTGAAATTCTTCGTATCAATGGTGTGATCGATGGACAACTCTTTTAGATCGAAACTATTTTCATTCGACCAATGTGTTAATAAGATAAATATAGGGTATAGTCAACTAAAAATACTGCGATCGTTAGCCTGAGCATTTTGACTAGGTTTGAACAATCGCAGTATTCGCGACTAACACCAACTAACAAACTAACTGAGAAACTAACAGAACATGAACAATTGAACAATACCACCACGACTTAGAGACGGATAAAGTTGGATTTATAAACTTGTCGTTGAAGTTGCTGTTGCTGTTACCGTTTGCCCAAGGTGGATATAGGATGGTGAACCGACTCTTCAATTGTTTCTTTCTAAAACATCTAGACCATATATGTATTAACTACGAATATTGATAATAAGGACAGCCTATCTGATGTCAAAATAAAAGAGTGCAATTGGCAAGGATTTATTTATGCGCATGCGCCAAAATGAATTCTGAATGAAATTTGAATTTTGCGCATGCGCCCTCGATCATCGTTGCCAATCAGACAAGGAAAGACGTATATAATGAAGCATCACTTTTCTAACATTGCTCTTATGGCGTTTGGTCAATATTGTAGTCAATACATATATGATCTAGACCTGTCGAACAACCTTACTTAGGATGCACCGCTTGAGTAGAGATGGCAATGCGATAGTCGATCCCGTAAAGTCAAATCCGCTTTAACTGATAATGGCGGATATCTGACAGTAACGGATAGCTAATGGTTCAAATGTTGCATTGTGTTGAACCTCAAATTGAAATCGTATCTCCCAGAGTTTCCAAGATAACCATCGAAATCAGCAGATCAATCAGCAGCCATCTAGTTTCGATCTTGGGAAGCCTCAGTAAGGTATTAAAATTCTACTCAATCAAGTAGGCAATAGTCTACAACTTTTTCTGGTGGCTGGATATAGGGAGTTTGCCGTTCAAAGTTGAATCAAAATTCGTTTGACGTTGAAATTGGCAGTTGGCATATTTTAACTTTTGCTGTTGACGTTCGATTGTCAACAAATGAAATCGGTGATAGGGAGTCAGATTGAAATGATTACTCCTCGGATGACTCCAAAATTTAGGTCAGTTTCAAATGCTATTTCTTCGCGGTCATAATGATTCGGCTATAAAGATCGCTGTATTGGTTGTCGACTAATTAATATCAGTTTCCTTTTCAGTGCTGGAATGGCCTTCTGTAACGATCGTTTCATACTATTTTTCCTCGCTATTTTCTCTGTTTCTGCTTATATTGATACCGATATGGATATACACAATACATATTTTTGCCGCCAAAACAGTTAGTAAGCGGGATATGTGGAACATGATATATTTGTGACAGATAAATCATGAACTGGTCGTTTCCACCTGTGGCAGTGTGGCTGTAATTTGATTACAATCAATTGGAGCTGATGAAAACGTTAAATCAAATATCGTGTATCAATGGATCTAATATTACACGAAAAATCAGCCTAAAAATAATTCCACGGCCTGCTTCATTGATAAATTTTACTTATATACTATACATTCTTCACATAATTATTGGGCTAATTTATCCATCGTGAGCCACTGGTCACTGTCGGATATTTTCAATCTAAGTGAACATATTTACCCAATACCTACCTGTAAGTATTTTTACAAATTCTCAAATTTCAATCCTTTATCCTCGTCGAATGAAAATATTTTACCTGAGCCCTGTAACTTCATATTTTTACTTATTAGGTCGGTTTTTGTCAAAAGGCAGATAATAATCATTCCCAAATATCCCTGCCAACCATTGTGAACAGTTTCGACAAGTCATTCACGTGTATTTATATTTATACCCCACTTGAATATTCTGTTCTCTGAATATATACATAGATACATATTATTTAACTTATCTATACAGCCTATATACCGAGTTTGTTTGTTATGCCCTTATTGTATGGTGCTGAAAATTTCAGAGTTTCCTGACACATCATAATTTGCTCACGGACATAGGTATAGTAGAAGGTAGGTGGATATAACTCCCCCATGAGGGAGTCCATGAGGCGAGGGTTCAAATGAGATTGGATTGGACAGTTTCCCCCGGTTTCCACACATGTTCCAAATGCTGCGTGTCTATATATTCTACTGGGGAAGTTAATTTTATTACACGGAAAACCTCCTAGGTGAAACTAGTAGGGGAGAATACAAGGGTTTGTTCGAGTTTGTGGCTTTCGGATTTCCGAGCGAATTTCATCTGACCCTGATCAACATAATGTACTGTTTTTATTTTCTGTGCAATCACCTATGGACCCCCATAAACCTAGCAGAACCAATTGCATATTTCGAATTCACAATAGTTGCATAATTTGTAACTATTTTATTACTGATTCATTACCACATTGGCGAATGTATTACTCTTCATTTGATGGAAAAAACCTCGGAAAAAACTAACGGCTCTGCTAGCTTTATATTAAACTAGCAGAACCAGAACCACATAACAAAAAAAGCTTCTTTTCAAATTTCGCTTATGCCATGATTTATTACTCTTTTATTACTAATTTTTTACCAATTTTTTACCAATTTCATAGTAAGGACAGACTTTGTGATGTGCCCCAAAATGTCACTGCGCTTGAAATCAAACCTTTAGATACCTAAAAGAGAAATTCTCTATTTTTCAGTGACACCTTGTTTTTGAAAAATTTTGGAAATACAAATATATATTAAATAAGAATGAAACATCTACTTATAATGACTTCTACCTCATGTTTTAGGAACGAGGAGAGAAAATCCCACAATAAGCTAGAAAATGAATGTACCACCTCCTCGAAAAACTTACAGACAGTATCAAATAACAAGTTTTCGAAAATTTCTCTAATTTATTATCAATTATTACATTTGCGAATTAATTGCTTTTCATTTGATGGAACTTTGAAATGCGCCCTGCCAACCGATAGCAGAAACCAAGGTGGATATAGGATGGTGAAATAACTCTTCAATTGTTTCTTTCCAAAACATGTAGACCTGTCAAACGACCTCACTAAGGCCGCACCACTTGAGTATAGATGGCGAGAAGCCTTAGTAAGGTATTGAAATCCGACAAAATCAAGTAGGCGAAGAGACACCAGTCTTTATTTACATCATGGCAGAAACAAAACGAAACGTATGCAGTGCTTCTGCTAGGTTGACATGTTGACATCACAAGCCGTTGGTTTTTTCCATCAAATAAATAAATAATAAATGAATAAATTAGTTATGAACTATGTACGTGAAGAAATTCTCGAAAACTTGTTATTTGAGTTTTGATTCTGCTAGATTGACATCTAGATATGGGAATCGGCAAGATTCTCCCTATGAATGGAAGGTGAAATTATCGAACTGGAAATGTATTATTAATAAAAGACTAATAAATTTTGACCCATTTCAAGCTTGAAAACAAAAAAAAGTTCCATGTAGTGTTTTTGCTAGGTTGGCATAATGAGCTGTTGAATTTTTCCATCAAATGAAAAGTAATAAATTCTGTGGTAATGAATTGGTGATGAATTAGTAATAAAAGAGTTATAAATTATGGCATAAGTGAAATTTGAAGAAAGCATTCTTAGTACTGTGATTCTGCTAGGTTGATATAAAGCTAGCAAAGCCGTTGGATTTTTCCATCAGATGAAGAGTAATAAATACTCGGATGTGGTAATAAATTGGTAATAAAATAGTAATA
Source organism: Gastrophysa polygoni (assembly GCA_963576655.1). Classification (NCBI taxonomy): domain Eukaryota; kingdom Metazoa; phylum Arthropoda; class Insecta; order Coleoptera; family Chrysomelidae; genus Gastrophysa; species Gastrophysa polygoni. Next base: position 40,859,410 of record OY755083.1, read on the forward strand.
AATTATGCAACTATTGCGAATTCGAAATAGGCGATTGGTTCTGCTAGGTTTACATGATGGGAGGAATGAATTCGTATTGTACTAAATTCATGAGCCACAAGGAGTACCTACATCAGTTATCATTTATACAAAAACAAAGTTGGAAAATAATTTGAAAACTGAGGTGAAGACTAACTAGTTGATGGGATACACATTCATACATTCGAAAATATTATTTTTCTATTTCGCACGAGATTTCGCTTGTATAATAAGCGAGATAACGTTCATTATGATACCAAATTATGAAATGCGTAATCAATAATTTATTTTCATTTTATTTCCTTGACATTTGTATTAGAGAGCCACACATCAGATAAAGTCCTGGAAATTCACCAAGACAAAATCTACCTATACCTATTTTTTCCTTATCGTACACTGGATGCAAGAGAAAATACTAGAAGAACTGAACGTCGACAGTTGATTCATACATTTCGATCAATGAATTGTCACTTCGACTTATTAATATCAATCGATGGGGATGTACACATCTATCGAATTTCCAACCATATGAATTTGAAACCATACGAAAACATTATAATTCATCATTCCTTCTCAGAGTCAACTTACATATATATGCTTTATTTTCGAATTCAAATTACAGCACTTTCCAAAAACCCATCAACCTGGTAACGTAATTATCCTACTTAGGTATTTAACACCTCATAATCATGTGATGAATCAATGATGATAATAATAGATTTTATTGTCCTTAACTCAAATTACATAACCATAGTGGATTATAATATAAGTTTCAAGAACAAAAGACAGAGTTCAGTTTCATCAGTAAGTAAATCGGGTTACCAATGAAACGCGCTCTTCCACTCAACCCATAAGGATAGCTTTTATCAACGCTGCCAAAATTTGCAAGAATTCGAAATTGATTACAAAATATCCAATGACTGATATTTGATATTATGGACACAAGAAAAGTTGTTTTACTTTTGCTATGACGGATATAAATGAATGATTAATAGAAATCTGTAGCTGATTCAATGCCAATATTGAAATTAAAAATTTCACAATACAAACAATACAAACTTGTTAGTAAACACAGCAACACTGCAATTTCACAGATATTCATTTTTCAGCTTCCAGTAATATTTCTTCTCCTCTTCTCTAAAAAATAAAGTAGAAGTTATAAAATTATTTCAATATATTTTTAGTAAGGACAGATTTTGTAATTTGTCCCCAAATGTCACTTTGCTTGGAATTAAACCTTTGGATACCTGAAAGAGAAATTCTCTAGCCGTCAGTGGCACCTTGTTTTTTAAAAATTTGGAAATATAAATATATTCAATAAAAATAAAACTTCTACTCTTCTCAGTGGACGCTTCGTGAACGAATCTGCTCTCAAAACGTCCACTGAGATAAGCAGAAGTTTTGTTTTTATTAAATATATTTTTACTTCCAAATTTTCAAAAAACAAGGTATCTGAAGGTTCAATTTCAAGCGCAGTGACATTTTGGGGCAGATCACAAAATTGGTCCTTACTACAAATATATTGCAATAATTTTTCGATAACTTCTACTCTATTTTTTAGAAACGAGGAGAGAAAATCCAACAAAAAGCTGAAACATAAATGTACCACCTCCTCGAAAAACTCATGGATATTGTTGGAAATTTATTATATTAGTTTTCAGCACAATTATTCTGGCAATTATTTTATAATACATCAACATAAGTTCAAGCTGTAACGATATAGAATAACTAAAAAATGGACATATGAATATGAATGAGTATGAATCCGTTCTTTGAGAGGACTGCTAATGTTCACTGCCGAGAACAATTTTTTTCTCCGTTCGACATTTGTTGTAAATTTGGTCTTCTTCTTCTGATGTTTATTTCAATCAACGCTTCTAGCAAGTCGTGTTCATACAAGAACATTGTTATCTCTGTCAGAAACTCTGAGTATGACATACAAATATATTCGATACGTATGTCGTGATAAATGAAAAATTTTCGCATTAATTCTACTCTAGCAGTTCATTTCTATTTGAGGGTGGTAGCCGAATGGTTCGGATGTTGACGTCACTAGATCTATTCGTTTTTTGCGAGGTTTTCTGCTAATATGAGAATCGCGAATCTCAGTAATCATTCAAAAACGTCAGTACTTGGAAAAAAACGGTTAATGCAGAAAGCTGGGGTGACTATCGAGCAAATGGTGAAATCTCAGGATAATAAGTCTATGGGTGAAATAATTTTCTCCAACACTTCTTGAATAAACATGGATGATTGTTTTTCGTCGTTTGCAACCTGAATTTCTCCAAATTTGATTGATTTTCGAAAAACACTATGGTTTCTGTCAAGTTCATAAAAAAATGTGAGCACACCAGTCGAATCCAAAATTCACTCAATTACAGAAAGGGTAGATCTTACCGTTTCACAGGATTTACGAGAAATTGTTCGATGTATGCTATTATTTTGTGACTTGGTGTATTTCCAGGACTATATATGCAAATACGAATATGGAAATACACCAAGTAACAAAAATCTATTTCTTTTCATTTACCGTAAACTGGATGAAATAGAAAATCGCTTCAACAATGAACATCAAAACTTGATTTAATCACTTCGATTATTGAATTGTCAATGTGACTTATCAGTATCAACTATTTATATTTATCTCTCGCGATTTAGATTCCTGATTATGATAAACGATTCAATGACCTATCTTCGAGCCTATCTTATACTTTGATTCTAAGTGTAGTTGAATTTTCCTGATGATGATTATAAAATATTATATAATTATAATATTATAAAATATATTGTGTCTCTCCTGAAAAATTAGAAATTCTGGACTTAGGTAGTGGCTTGATTGAGCCGACGATGTAGAGATACATTTTGTCGCACTCGTTCTTTTCGACCATTTCTCGCTTCCTTTCCTGTACTCCAAAAAATTCGTCCACCAAACAGCGTCTTATGAAACTTGTATCATAATAAACTACTTATTGTCTGAGAACATTCAGCCACGGTTTCTAAAGTAATCAGAGAACTTGTGTTGAATGAGTTCAGATCCTGGGGAATTCCCAGTACATTCACACCCTTTTTTATAAACCTCCCCAACGAATCCTTTATTTGGGTCATGTCCGGTTTTCCTTTGACAAGTCGAATTCAATAGCATGTGATTGCACCGGATCTTCACTGCAATATTTCTCGAGTTTTAAGTAAAAAAGGTGGTCTCTTTGTCATGTCCTGTCGGAACACAATGGGCATTGAAGTCAAAAAATCTGTCAATGCACTCAAAAAATACCGTGAGGTGGATGTCCGGTTTGCTACGTGAGGTTTTCGGCATTCTCGTGACTTTTCCTGGAATAGGTTAAGTCGTTACATTTTACTGGGGCTAATGAAGAGTTCGGCTGTGACTGGACAAATATAGAAACTAATAGGTTTCAAAGCATTAAGGTAAGAGATTTTCCATAGTTACGGGATATTTCTCTGATTATATTATTTCCAGAGTATATGTGTGACAAGCATGCAAGTTTCTTAGATTTCATTTTATTTTATCGAGCATACAAGTTATTTCAAGATACATACGTGGGAATGCGATAATACATTGCAAAATAATAGCCATAATGTATGTTTGATCATTGTAAATAGGCAGTTCATCCGAATACAAATAACGAACGTAAATAAAACGTATCGTAGAAATGTTCATGATTCTCACACGAAACCACCTGGCGTCAAACAATTATAATTTTTCAATTATTCTGCTTTTTCAATAATTCGGACTTTTGTTGTTTTACAATCATGCCGATTTGTTAATTTTTCCAATTAGATGGGGCCATTGTTAAAAGATATAACTTCTCTCGAGATTTCTCCACTATGATAAACATCCATTTCGTCAATATTTTTATTTATAGTTTATTTCAATAATTAGGTAGATGCCGATTAAAACGCGAAGATTTGGTACACATTTCCGCAAACAACGTGAGCATGACAATAAAAAATGATTCTCGACATATTAGGAACAGAGACAAAGACACTGCTGGAAGGTAATTGTACTTATTAACATAACAGTTATGACATTATTGTTTACAACGTGGTTTACAATGGTGACACACGATGAAAATAAAACGTAATGATAATCCGTGTTGTTCGTGGAATGATTACGTTACAAGTCTACCTAGATATGTCAATGAAAATCATGAAAAAACAACAAATTGAATATTTATTTGTATAACAAATTTACAGGAACAAGGAAAATCGATTGATTGGTCGACTAGCTCATATATTAGGTATATATACTTCTATTATAGATAATTCAGTTTCCTTCCACGATTCCGTCTCAAAAAATCACTTTCAATGCCTGTTAATTTTGAAATTAGTACTTTTAGAGCAGTTGGCAGTTATAATAACATTCATAGTGCGTCAGTATAATCAATTAACTAGATCAGTAATCAATGAGAAAATAATTTTCTTTCACAAAAACTATTAATCTTGTAACAACTGAAATAAAACACTGACTCATGCAGTAACCACAAATTTTTATGCATACTTGCCTCTCTTTCTCAAAAATGAGCAATTATATTGAGAATAGCACTCAATATATGTTCTTTCTCTCAGTATCAATGCGTAGATTTTGAAAAAATCGATTTGTTATTGTACTTTCATGGTATAGATATTGCCTCAGATTGTTCCCTAGCAAACTTAAACAAAGTGAGGATCATTCACATCCAAAGTTACTTGAGAATTTTTTGTATAAAACCATAAAATCAGGATAAAAACCAATCCGAATCGTTCATTACCCGATTATACTGATAATTGCCATTGTTATACAGGGTGTTTCTAAAAAAGGTGGCCACATCGCTAGGATACGTTAGGTATACATGAAATATTATGTCCTTATTTCGGAGCCCCAAAACCTCTCCCAAAACTTTCTTTGATACGATCCTTTCGAAGGATCCATTTTGGTGACTCCTGTTCTCATGAAGTGTCATGGAGTTGTCTCATTTATTTTCTCCTGGCTCCCCTATATGAACTACGATGATTCAGCCTCACGAGAAGAGGGCTACAAGAAAAGAACATTTCATCACACACATTGCTGTGACTTGGCGCTAATTCCAGCACCAATCACTACTCATCAGCCGACCATCACTCTGGTTACCTTGCAGGGGTCCAGTAAACCTTGAGTGAAAGTCCGAACGAGATAAAGAACACCGAATACCGTTCTTTGTTTGGAAATAACACTTTCATTTATTCACGAACATCAATTCGTCTGAACCGATTCGGGCGGTGAAGTAGGCATTCCGTGAATTTTTCATAATTGAGTTCAGGTGATCAAGGTCGTTTAGCCATGCTCCATGTCACGTTAGTTGAATCGTATGAAGAGTGTGCATTAGGCATTCAGAATATATTACATAATTAATAGTTCCCAACTCTCTGTATCATCCGAAGTAAAAGACTTTCAAAGTCATCTGGATACTTCTAGAAACTCTTCTGGATCATATCACCAATTTAATTTTCCGAAGGTTTTCGAAGGACTCACAGGACATCAGACCACGTTTGAGATAGTTCGCAGTCTCAGGCTAAATCTTAATTATCTCTGGAATCCACTGACATCTCTGAATTCAAATATTTCTATCTGTTTGCAAATTTCATGTATTTGAAAATACATGAAATAGATGCTTCTCATTTTCTCAATAATGCTATCATGTTTCCAAACATTTTGACTATCTATCTTAGACTTCTGATAGGTTTGATTGTTTTGCACAATTCTGCCACCTCCGAAAACATTGACTTTGATATATTCTCAAAACTTCTATACTTCTATACACATTCGATGATTTATGATTAGGTTACTTTCAAAATCTATTGTCTCGAAAAGTATTTGAACATGTTCAGCTACATCAAAACATTTCCAACCAAGATTCGTCTTCACTAAGCATATTATTCTCAAAGAAATTGGAGTTTCACTTTATACTTCCATTAAAGGTGATACCGACTTCTGAAGACTTCTAAATGTTAGTCATGAGTTAATAGTTAGAGTCAATATAATACTAATTTTAATAATACTAATAATTTTCAAAACTCATCTGACTGATGAATCATATTTAACAAATTTATAAACAGTGCATAATACTTGAAAAGCTTGATAATCCAGTTGAAAAATGATTTTTTAATAACGGACAAACTTGATACTCTAGTTGAAAAAAGGTCTTTCAATTGAAGGACAGCCCCCTCTTGAATGAATTGTGCCCCCTCCTCTGCCTGATGCATCTCCAGGGCCGGTCTAGAACATGCCCAATCGGTCAATGAAGTTGTATCAGTTGTAATCAGTACTAAGCAGCAGTCGTACCGAAGACGTTTCTCATCTGATCTTTGTTCGAGGTTAGTTCTGTGAGCGCGTATATGTAGATGATAACTTTGTTTATCGTTTTCTTATAGTATGTTCTCTGTCGCATTGAGTTCGCCTTTGTTTTGCCCGCCTTGACAGATAACTTTAATCTACTATTCGAATTTCATGTGAGTATATCAGTGCCTTATTTAGTGTAGTTGCCTGCTAGGAGCCAGTGAACTGTTTGACGTAATAACAAGTGCAATCATCACACAAGGTTTTCCATTCGTGTGTATACAGGGTGTCTCTTTACGAGTCAGATACCCTAACGAACTGCCATCCTTAAAAGCAATTTGTTTTGCACCACAGTCGCGTCTCAAGTGACAGTTACAATTCTGAAATCTAGCTTGAGCAGCCTGTTGTATTATTGCAACAGTAAAACTTGTAGCTGCAATTGTGAATACAAGAGCCTATAATTTATATATGTAATATATGTATATATGTATATGTATATATGTAATAACTGTCAATAGGAGCCTAAAAATGTTAAGTTGCAATTGTGACTGATTCATATATGTGAATTTTGATTCTTTTGAACAAATTTATAGACCTAAGAGCTGATACGATTGAATATTTTTCAAATAGGAGCCTGGTATACACTAATCAACTGAATATATGCTAAAATAATATATTGTGAGTTCCCGAGCCTAATTTTCAGTTCATCCTGCAAACTGAGGATTTTATTTATAGTATTCATTTCTAAATCAGGCTTTACAGCACCGATTACATATGTAAATGAGACAATCAAATATTAGTGTTACATATTGTTGTAAGTGTACCGGGTGAAACGTTATGAAGTATCACTTCCATTTTATTTTTGAAGGTAGAGAAGAAATGTTTTCAGGGAAGGTTCTCTTTTTAGGATCAAAAAATATCTTCTCAGTATCTGGAGGGATTATAGATTATCTTTTGATTTCTGTACATTATCTTATACTTATTCGGATAGTGATTAACATTACGAAGTCAATAATACCGCGGGTTTGATGGTGCGTCATCTCGAAAGACTACCATAACATATTTAACTTTCCCCTCGATTTTCCACATATTATGCGCAAATTTGTGGAATATTCTCTACAATATTCATAATGTTTTATGTTCTGAAGATACTTTTTATGATATAAGAAGGAAAAAGGAAATTTAATGATTACTTTATGTATTTTTTATTTTGCGTAGCTTTGTAAATAATGAGTTATGGGGGGATACAGCGTCTCCCAGGTATTATGGGATAGGACGATAATTCGACAACCAGTGGATATTTTCAGGAAATTCAAAATTAACATCATCATGATACGACCGGTGTAACATTTTAGATCATTTGTTACTCATACAGGGTTATCCAAGAAGTCGACTAAAGATGTATTTGTATTATTTTGAGTTAATCACCCTGTATTTATAAATCCGCCGACATGAGCAGATAACAGCATTATAATTATAATACTCATGAGTAGATCATGGGTTCTTATTGATGCACACTCAATACTGATCGGTATATTGAGTAGTACTTCCTATTGGTGGATTTACCATTTGCTTTAGACGCCATCTGCAATATAATGCGCATGGATCATCACCACTTAGTCGTTATTGAAATGAATTCTTTCGAATTATCCAAAATTATTTAAAAATGAATTCAAAATCATTTCGAAATATTCAGTAAACTATTTTCGAGACTATTCATTATAAAAATGAAAAAGGAAAAAAAGTAGAAAAGTAAGAAAAAATGATGAATGAATAATGCGAATGAAGAAAGAAAGAAGAATACTCAAGAGTATGGCATTACCGTAATATGCTGATGAAGGAGTATCTAAGAATGCTTAAAACTACAAGGTTCATCCTGTTTATGGACAAATAGTCTAAAATCTAACTCCGGTTTAACCGTGAGAAATCTATTTCGAATTTTTCGAAAATATCAAATAGTTATCGAGTTATCGCCCTATCTTATAATAGCTAGGACATGATGTATATAACATATGTATAAATCTCATAATATTCTTAAGAAGTAAAAATCCATGTCGGAAAAGTCGTTCAGTGATTTTCAGTTAGACCTTGCGTGTGTCTACACTATCAGCTCTGAATATTGGAAAATCATAATAAACAAATGAGTTGTCACGGATCAATGGAATTGAACCGAGATTATTAATATTATCTGGAAGCTTGAATGTGCAACAGGCAGTTGAAAAAAAATTAAACCGATGGTTAATAAATTGGAATCAGGATTGGTTGAAGAATAGATGCCCTATTTCTATTCGACTGGCTGTAGTCATAAGGTTTGTTTTTTTTTTGGTAATTCTACTACATTCATTGGACATTTTGACTTCATACCTACCTCATAACCCGGAGAGAGGGTAGGTATTCTAAGCTCAGAATAACGAACTAATGAGCCATATGATAATGTACACTTTGTCCAAGATAAGGATGCGAAGCATCGGAATTGGAGGCAGATACAAATTCGGTTGAATGGAAAAAGAGTTGAGCATTCAGAGGGCCATATCAATTATCCTTGGAAATTTTCAAAATCATTCATAGTTTTCCAGTTAATTCGAAAAAAGTGAATTTTTGAACTATTTCATATTTTGTATATATTTGAAGGAAGAAAAAACTGATAATTCATCTTTATGAACACTTTCGATATGATTCAACGTGGTGATATTGATTTTCACCACCGTCATTTTTTATTCGTCAAATTATCATAATTTCAGTTTTTTGAATATGGTCTTGATTATCACTGAATAGGTACTGATCCATTCTTCTGGAAATTGTCTGGATAAAAAGGCACGAACCCCCTTCACTATTCAATATAAACTCACTAGTCAATTGATATTTGACACTGAATGATCAGAAGTTGTTGTGTTGACTCATTTTTCTCCAAACGTATGTTTTCTCCTAAACATCAAATTTGTGTTAACTTTATGAAATGCCAGAACGAGATAGACATTTTCTACACATCATTATCCGAAATCAAGAAAGTGCTTTTTTTAAATAAATCATTTCTGTTTTCATCTATTCTTGCAACTCTGCATGTGACCTTTTTTTTCAGTTAACATGCATAGTTGTTGCTGTAATTCTCACCAATTTATCTTGTTTTGTTTTTTTTGGATTATTTTAATCATTGTATTGTAATTCGTGCTCACTATATTTTTTCCAACCTGCTTGAGGGTGGCGTGAACCTAAATAAATAAATAAATATAAAATATTATTGATTTATAGTCATGGTGTCTGAAACTAAGTCAAAACATATTCAAACCATCACGTAAACTAGATGGATGTATCTTGAATGGAAAAAGCTTTCAGAATCTGTGAAATCATAATCAGGACTTCATTTGAGAAAATTAAGTTGATGATGGTTTCACGAATACGTAACGTTATATCACCACGTTATATCATATCAAGAGTTGCTATGAAGAAAAATTTTTATTCTTTTTTCTATCTATGAAAAAAAGGTGAAAAAATATACCATGGGTTTTTGAAAAATTCACTCCTTTCGATATAACTGTAAAACTGTTGATGGCCCTTTGACAGTCCAACTTTTTTCCCATTCAACCGAATTTGTACCTCCTACCATCTTGGACACAAATTTATATTATGGAAAACTATAGGAATAACCCTTTATTTTGACTCCTATTAATCTGGTATCATATAACATTATCCATAGATTCTATTACTTCAAATTATGTTCTTCAACACAACTGACCTAATCTTTTATTTTCATGTGATAGGAAATTATAATAATAACATTTCGTACTTTGTAGTACCTCTGCCTATATTTATGAATACTCACATCTTCCATTTTTACGACCGGGCAATAAATCAAGTGTTATGAATCCAGTTCGACCAGAAAATCAAATAGACCTAATGGCATATTTTGGAAACATTTGCTCTGGATTTTGAACCAATCAAAAGACCATCAGAAATATCTAATATGTTCATTAAAAAAATATCAGTTTGTTAAGAAATATGTACCGCAATAATAACGACTTGGATGAAGCACAACAAGAGCAGGTAGAGGTGTACCGAGATATTCTTATGAAACACTATATGTTTAAAACTTTTCAATGAAAATACGGGCACAAATTTCGTCAACAATTGTTCTTATTATTGAAGTATTGATTGATATTTCATTTTTTGCTTCAGACAACAACTATCACTTTGTTGTGCAATGATTCTTGATGATTTATAATAGATAGATGATATACTATTTGAAATGAGACTTTCGGGATATTATATGGGTACTAAATAAACAATTGAAAAAATCGAATCACACAAGAAGATTATTTCTTAAAAAAATTCACACATATTGTGGACTTACGTTAGATCCATCTGAAACATTCAGACGGTGTTTCAAACCCCTAGTTTTTCGAACCATTTGATAGAAAATCGATGAATCCAAGTTCACTAATTGTGGAATAATTGTCCAGAATTCGTCGTGAAATAAGAAAAATTGTCGCGCCCTTAGTTTTATTCATATGGGGTGGTACTGCTAACTTATAACTACGATATCAATTTTTCCATCTTTCTCCTCGTTTCTAAAAAATGAAAAAGAAGTTGTTGCATTTGAAAAAAGGAAATTGCTACTGAATTCTTATAGAAGTGACAAGGCATTGTCGAAATATTTCTGTTAGAAAGAGAATGTCCGAATATGCTCTCCATCAAATTTACAAAGTGATCCACCGTGAATCAGCATGTATACTGTTTACCCTCGGATAAGTGAAATGACTTTTGTATATGGTAGAAAATTCTTTATGTACATTTACCTTTTTCTGAGAACTGATTCCTGACATGATTGCATTCCCGAAGATCGAGAAATCGAGTATGCCTTGGAAATTTTCAAAAAAAAAACATCTTTTCTTTAGAATACATTGCCTTTTATATCGTCATTATGACAACAAGTTATTGAGACGCCCCAATACCAAATTTGAAAATCCTCGCCAACTATAATTTTTCTTTTTCCAAGTTTGTTTTTTGTAGCAGATACGTTAAAAATTCATTTAGAAAAGTTGAATAAACATAGGAAAATGTGAGCGATTAAAGTTGGTCGGGGATATTCGTTGCTTTTTTGAATACGTTTCCGTCATATTGGTTGTACCGTTATTTCTTTACCAAAAAATGGGACCTCCTCGGAATCTCCCTGTAAAATGTAAATGTCCTCCTATTTCCTTGAACATGTGGCTTGAATGTTGATTGGCCGATTCCTATATCAATGCATGTCTATGTTTCCTAGTCATTGGACTGTATATAAACACTTTCCTTTGATATCTATGGTCATTGTATTTGTTCATTTTCATTTTATATACGCTTTTCATCTTCACTCACTCGAGGTTCATCTCAGTTTGGTTTTAACTTTATTATACAGTTTCATGGGCGTCGTTCGGGGGGTCGGTGGGCTATTCCCCCCTCCCTTCATTGCCTACAACAAATAATTCATGTACCCTATGTAAACGATATTTGCCGAATGAAATACGAATTCGAACAACTTTCGTTTTATTCAACTTGACAAATTACCAAAATTATTATTTTTCTCTGACATATATTGTTGACATTACTTTCTTTTTTTTTTTAATTAATCTCAGGGTGATATCTAATGAATACAGACAGTCTTCGAATCATCTTCTACATTCTCCACCCCCGGCAAGGATAGGACTGCGAATATTAATTTGAGACGGGTAAGACACATAACTTCGTAACAGGTCTCACATATGTTCCATTTTTAGTGTGTATTTTCACAACTCTGATGATGCCGTCTTTGCCAGGGTATGTTTCTTCTATGCGACCTATCACCCATTGGTTCCTAGGAGCCTTTTCATCGACGACTAAAACTATATCCCCTATCTTCACGGGATTTGTTTTATCATACCACTTCTGCCTCTGGATCAAAGTAGGTCTATATTCGAGTACCCATCGTCTCCAATATGAATCTACCAAAGCCTGAGCAATCCGCCACTGTTTTCTACTGGAGAGCTGAAAATCGCCATATGATTTGACATCTCCTGGTCGCAGCAACAAAAAATGATTGGGTGTTATTGCTTCCGGCTCAGATGGATCCACAGAAATGTGTGTTAACGGCCTCGAATTGATTATATATTCAATTTCAGCTAATAACGTTACCAAGACTTCTTCTCTAGGTTTGATCGATTTCAGAGTGATCTTCAGAGCTGTCTTGATGGAACGTACCATGCGCTCCCAAACTCCTCCCATATGTGGAGCTCCTGGAGGGTTGAATTTCCATACAATTCCTTTTGAAGAAAGATCTTCGGCAATTTTGTTCTGATCCAAACCTTGAACACACTCACGTAGCTATCGTTCAGCCCCGACAAAGTTGGTTCCATTATCAGTCCTAATTTCCTTCGGCTGTCCTCTTCTACATAGGAACCGTCGAATGCAAAGGATGGCAGAACTTGTATCTAAAGATGCAGCTAGTTCTATATGTATCGCTCTCAACGTCAAACAGGTGAATACAACACCGTACCGTTTTTCATTCCTTCGTCCAACTGCGACAGTCATGGGCCCAAAGAAATCGATCCCAACAAATGAGAATGGAAATGTAAACGCTCCCAAACGTTCTGGTGGTAACATTCCCATTTCAGGAGCTTGTGGTTTGCATCTCCTATTCTTGCATGCTTGGCAACTTTTGAAACTTTTCTTGACCGCCGCTCGAATATTGATGATCCAGTACTTCAATCGGAGATTATTCACTACTGTCTCTAACCCTATGTGGCTGGACTCCACATGATACTGATCAATTAATAGTTTTGTATATGCATGTTTCGGATCCAGTACAATAGGGTTTCTAGACTCGAATTGTATGTTCAGTTTCTCATTTTCTGGTATCCTTCCTCCCAAACGTATAACAGAATCTTCATCCAAAAATACTGACAATCTAAATAGTCGACTTGACTTAGGTAGACGTTCCTTTCTTCTCAGAGTATCAAGATCCTTACTGAAAGTTTCATTCTGACACTTCCTCACCCATAGCATCCTAGCCTTCTCTATATCTTTCACATCCAACTTGAGTAAACTTGGACGTGATACTCTTGGAATTTGGACTATTCTCACGAAATACACAATCCATGCAGTCGATCGTATGAGCCTATTCATCTTGGAGAATCTTGAAATATCTGGGAAATCCATTCTAAGTCGTTCACCATTATCTAAATTTACAAGAATCTGTTCACACTTACTAGAACATTGTGGTTCTACTGGCCAATGTGTCTCAGGCATTTTCAAGTATTCAGGTCCTGAAAACCAAGTACTATTTTGTTGGAGATTGATCTTCTTCATTTCCTTGGTTGCTTGGTCCGCTACATTCATTTCCGAAGGTACCCAATGCCACTGAGAAATATCAGTATCCTCATGAATTTCTCCCAGTCTACAAGATACGAAAATTGGGAATCTTCTCGATTTGGACCTGATTTGTTGCAAAACCACCATTGAGTCTGTCCAGAAGTGAACTTGTTCAATATCATATTCCAGCTCTCTGCGAATAGTTTTAGCAACTCTACAGGCAAGTACTGCGCCTTGTAACTCTAACTTCGGTATTGTTTGTTGATTCATGGGAGCCACCTTATATTTCGCCGTCAGAAAAGCTGTGTATACGTTTTCGTTATCGATTGTTCTAAGAAAGGCAACTGCGGCGTAAGCCTTGTCACTCGCATCACAAAATACATGAAGGTCTACTTTTTGAACATAAGATAAGCTTGGAAAATAGTACCTGTGAATGATTACAGATGTGATTTCATTCAGTTGTTTCAACCACTTCAACCAGGCTTCGAAGATCTCCTCTGTTATTTCTTGATCCCAGGATATGTTATTCCTCCAAATATTCTGTAATAGAATCCTAGCGTTGACCATGAGAGGAGCAAGAAATCCCATCGGGTCAAATATGGACATGACCATCCGTAGTATGTCCCTTTTTGTTGGAACAGTCAAACCACCAGATATCTCAGAAGGAATCTTCTTCAAGTTGAGAGTGAAAATGAAAGTATCCTCTTCTGGTGACCAAGACAGTCCCAGAGTTCTTTCTAATTTTGTCGAATCTATTCTAACATCAATTTGGTGATCGGCACGTAGATTTTCTGGAATAGAGGTCAATACCGAACGTGAATTACTCATCCACTTCACCATTTCGAAACCTGCTTCTTTATGCACATGGATCACATTGTTTATTCTGTTGATGGCTTCTTCCTCTGTACAGCACGAATCTAAATAATCATCTACGTAATGCTGCTTCTCCATGGCTCTCACTATTCCTGGATATTTGGACTCAAATAAAGCGGCATTCTTGTTTTTCACGAATTGAGCTACGGACGGAGATGATATAGCACCAAAAATCATTGCATTCATGACGTACACATCGGGACTTCTATTTCTTTCCCTACCACGCCAAAAAAAGAGCTGCGCACATCTGTCCTCTTCAATGATTGATACCTGGTGGAACATCTCCTTGATGTCGCCCCCAAAAGCTATTTGGTTTTGTCTGAATCGCCACAATACAGACACCAAAGATGGCACGAAATCTGGACCTTGACATAGGAAATCGTTCAAACTTGAGTCTTGAGATTTTGCTGCAGCATCAAATACCATTCTTATCTTTCCAGGCTTATTAATGTTCCAGACTGCGAAGTGTGGTAGGTACCAAGTTTTGTTTGTGTTTGGTATTTCTGAAGGGTTCAACTTCTTGGCATATCCTTTCCGAATGTACTCCGTAATCTTCGAATTATACTTCTCAGCAAACTCAGCATCGTGGTCCATTTTGCGTTCCATACAGAACAATCGCTTGAGAGCGTTGGCCCTGCTCTGAGGCAATGAACAGTTTTCGAATTTCCAGAGATGTCCAATATGATATCTGCCATCAACCTTCTTCATCGTTCTTTCCATGATTTCCAAAGCTCTCTTATCTTCAACGGATTTGATAACTCGATCTTGTATCTTCACGCCGAAAGCTTCTAGACGAAAACTATCTTTAACTATTTGATGCAGTTCTTCATCTCCAACATGACGACAGCAGAGGCTAACATGAGAGAGTGAAATTTCTTTGTCGATCTCATCGATAGGACCATGAATTGTCAAACCTAATTTTGATAGAGACATTATAGGCTGATCCAGCTTAGGTTGGATGACATTTCTCGGAACTATAAGACCACAATTGTCTTGTCCGATCAAAAATTCGGGATTTGTGTACTTGATAGATTCCAAAGTGTTACGGTCTAGATAGGGAAACCTTTTGATAAGATCTTCAACATTTATTTTCTGCCTCGGTAATCTTAAGTTTCTGACTGTTCTAACCTGTTTCATGTTGAAGTATACCGGAGAAGCTTTATCAGCAGCGACGTCAAGAGAAACCATTTGGGATTCATCTTCATAGTGAGTGATCTCGTTGGTCCATTGAAAACAAAGAGGTACAACAGGCCCAAGAAGGTGTAGTTTATTTGCTAAGTCCTCTTCAATCATCGTACACGTGGATCCTTCGTCAAATAAAGCGAACGTTTTAATTTCACCAGCAGGTCCGCGTAACATCACCGGAGCTATTCTCAATAGAACGTTCTTTGCTTCATTCGATGATTTTCTGGTCAAACTCGCACAGAAGTCGTTGGATGAAATGGATGGACCTCCTTGGCTTTCATTCTCCTCGGCGTTTTTTGTAGTTTCTTCTTTGCACTGTTTTTCCTCGTCGCGTTGAATATGGAGAAGAGAGTGGTGTCTTCCTCTACAACCATCTTTGCCGCATCTGGACTTCGAGAAACACTTTGAAGCCATGTGACCTATTTTTAGGCAGACGAAACATAGTTTCAAATTGAGAATGGTCTCTCGTCTTTCCTCTACTGACATATTTACCAATTTCTCGCATTTAGATATAGCATGACCAACATTTTTACAGAAAATGCATCCGCTGATTGATTCTCTTTGTGGTACATTGCTTTTCTTAGAGATCATGACAGTTTCTTTTCTTGTAACATCTTTATAGGAACTGTTTCGTTGGAATGGATTACTAATGGCGGTCATTGGTTGCAGTTCTTCTTCGAACCAATCTGCAAAATCTTCCAAAGATGTATGCAGACCCTTCATGTCACGTTGATTCTTGAACTTTCCCCAAGAGAACTTTTGAATGGTTGGAAGTTTCTCTAACAAGCCAGCTAACAATTCTGGATTGGACAGGTAATGAGATGAGTTGACATTCTTCATGGTAGTAACCATATTATTCAAAGCATTCGAAAAGTAGATCCAAGAATCCAATTTATCTTCCTTGACGACACCAACTTTCCTCGCTTTATCTATTAAAGAGAGAATGATCCACTCTGTCTTTCCAAAATTCATTTCGAGCATTTTGATGATTTTTGGAACATTTCTTGGACTGGTAAGTAGAGCCTTGATAGTTTCTCTTGCTTTCCCCTTTAATGCTTTGTCCAGGCGGATCAAATTATCTTCGTCAGATAAACCAAGTTGCTTTGTAGATCTCTCGAATTCATTTATGAAGATTGGCCACTCTGTTAGCTCCCCAGAAAATGACGTGAGATCCCTCATCTTATAGCGTAACAAAATCTTATTGGTGGTGATGTTGTTCTCCATGCATTGTTTCGTAATATCCATGAGTGCATTATTGTCCTCTCCAACCCCAACCGAATTTGGATATGATAATGAATGTTTAGAAACTTCATCATCAGGTTCTGTTTGGCTTAGCCTTATATTCCTCAATTGTTCTACGTTGTCTATCCATTTATTCATTATGACTAGATCTTGATAGTTATTTCCTGAACAGATGGATGGCACCTCATCTCTTTCAGCCACACTACTTGTATCGCTTCTTGCTACTATCTGTCTCTTTATTTCGGCTTCTTTTATTAAATACTGACGTTCTCTTTCTAAAGCTTTCAACTTTTCTTTGGCACTTGCTTCTTTGTCGTCAAGCTCTTTTTGTTTCTTCATCAAAGCCAATTCAATATTCAATCTAGATACACTTGAATTCTTTGATTTGACAGATGCTTCCTTTTTTGATGCCCTACTTGAAGTATCAAGTATCTTCGCAGAAACCACCGACTTCATACTTCCTCGTGATGCACTACTAAGAACCTCCACTTCATACTGATTTTTGCCAGACGAGACTTTTTCTATAGTACTTGTATAGCTGCTCTTCTGATTATCATCCGGAGCTATACTTGAACTAAGTTCTGCATTATCCAAATCTGCATATCTCATAGGTGGAACTCCTTTATTGTGTCGCTCACTTCTACGCACTTCTCGAACATCTGTTGCTTCTTTTGCTACATTATTTTCTTCCATAGTGATTCCTTATTAACTCGAAGGACCAATGTAAACGATATTTGCCGAATGAAATACGAATTCGAACAACTTTCGTTTTATTCAACTTGACAAATTACCAAAATTATTATTTTTCTCTGACATATATTGAATGAACCAAATATGGACTGTATAACAAAATATCTCGAAATCGAATAAAGCAAACGAAAATGAAGATAAAGAATCTCTTACTCTTCTTCAAGCGTTGGGCCTGAACTTCCAGAGGTACCAGGATGTAGACTGGGCGATACCGGATCTTGATGACAGGTTGCGAAACCACGATTGGGTGCCGAAACCGGGAACCATTAGATCACGCTATATGCGGAGCGATTTTTATGAGTCCGAACTATAGGTATGCGATGCGAATCGATTCTGCCCGTTCTGGTATAGGTGGGCCAAGATGGTTCTTCACTTCATTTTTTACCATACGCGATAAATCCCGAAAAAACTTAACATTCGATACTGAAATATTTCATTACTACCAAACTACGAGGGTTGTTCGATAACTAATTCCCAATAAATCAATAAATATAACTGAACTAAATACCTAACTAAATGATAATGATAATAACTAAATGAGCTTATGATGATGACGAAACATTCCGCCCACCAAAATGCAAGGTGCATTTTATTGAGACGGTAGAGGACACAACTTTATCAACGGCCTCTTAACAGTTCCAGATGCCGTTCTTATCAAAGCAATGCGATTTATTCCATCTGAACCACTATATAATTGAACTACGCGTCCCAAACGCCAACGAAGGGGGGGCTGAAGTTCATCTTTAATCAAGACTAACGTTCCAATATTTAAAGACGCTTGATCTTTCGTCCACTTTTGTCGTTGTTGGAGGGTATTCAGATATTCGAAATGCCACCGTTTCCAAAAATCGCGATTGATTCTTTGTAAAAGCTGCCACCTTGATAAGCGATTGATTTTTATGTCAGAAAAATCGGGATCTGGCAAACATGTAAGGGGCTCTAATGTCAAAAAATGACCCGGTGTCAGTGCATTCAAATCATTAGGATCTGTGCTCAGTTCGCACAAGGGCCGAGAGTTGAGCACAGCTTCAATTTGTGTTAACACCGTATAAAATTCTTCGAAAGACAAAATTTGTTCACCAACTACACGAGTGAGATGGCTTTTTGCGGATTTAATTCCTGCTTCCCAAATGCCACCAAAATGTGGACTTGATGGACAATTGAAGCGAAATTCGATATTTTCTTCTTTCGCTACGTCCTGAAATATATTTTTCAAATATTTACTACCTGCAACAAAATTGGTACCACAATCTGAATGAATTACTGAACAGCGCCCTCTACGGGCGATAAATCTGCGCAATGCAGCCAAAAATGCTTCGCCAGACAATTCAGATGCAAGCTCAATATGTATGGCTCTCGTCACAAAACAAACAAATAAACATATATAAGCTTTATATGTCTTGGCTCCGCGTGACTTTGACATTGTAATAGCAAAAGGCCCTCCAAAATCTACACCAACAACAGAAAAGGCCTTGACTTGATTGACTCGAAAAGGGGGCAAATTACCCATATACGGAGTCAATGATGTAGGTCGAACACGAAAACATCTATTACAACGTGAAATAACTTGACGAATGGCTCGTTTGGCGTTGAGTATCCAATAATTTTGGACAATCAAACAACGCAATGTTTGAAGACCAGGATGAAGATTTGATAAATGATAATACTCAATGAGCAAATAAGTCAAACGATGCTTTTGAGGGAGCAGCATAGGATGTTTTTGTCTATAAGGTAAACTAGAGTTCTTGAGTCTACCACCGACAACTATAATTCCGTTGTCATCCAGAAACGGAGCGAGTTTACGAAACGATTTAGAAAGAGTTTTCTTCGATTTTAAAGCAGCAATTTCTTCGCGAAATGAAATGCTCTGTACCAATTTTACCAGAACGATTTCGGACTGGTGCATTTCTGGTAAGAGAATAAGACCAGTATTCTTATTTTTTGAATTTTTAATATTGTTGATGAATCGAAGAACGTATGACGTGATTCGCAAAATTTTCAACCAAGAAGAATACTTATTCAAAAATTCATCTAACCAGTCAGTCGAAGTCTGGGTAGAGAAAACGATCTTTTTTGATTCTTTAATAACAATTTCAGAAGTGTCAATTTTAGGATCAACTGAAGTAGGCCAAGACTCTTGCGGTTCTTTCAGCCACTTGGGCCCCGCCCACCATAATGTGTGTGACAATAATTCATTAGGAGTTAAACCTCTAGAAGCGCAATCTGCTGGATTATCTTTCGACGAGACGTGTCTCCAACAAGATGGCGCCACATGATCTTGTATACGACTCACTCTGTTTGCCACAAAAGTTTGCCAACGATGAGGTTCTGATTTTATCCAGTACAAAGTAACCATCGAATCCGACCATGCGAATATACAATCTAACGAAAGTTTTGACCCAATCGTTTTGATAACGAATGTCAATAACTCTGCCAAGAGCACCGCAGCACATAATTCCAGTCTGGCCAAGGATATTTTTTTTAAGGGAGCAACTTTCGATTTGCCCATCACAATAAAAGAATTCATTGAACTCTCGTGGATCATACGAATATAAACAACTGCAGCGAATCCTCTTTCCGAGGCATCACAAAATCCATGCAGTTGACAATCCACAATACTGGTACACGATCCAAAGAATCTAGGAATTTTGATTGAGGATAGATGTTTCAATTCTTTCCTGAAATCTATCCAACGAGATATACAATCATCTGGCGGTTCTTGATCCCATTCTAATCCCAGAGCCCACAAATACTGTATGAAATATTTTGCATAAAACGAAACTGGACCCACAAAACCAAGTGGATCGAAAATTCGCGCCAAATCTGACAGAATTGTTCTCTTCGTGCACAATCGATCATCAATGTCCACTTGATACGAAAACATATCTGAATTCGGAAACCATTTCAAACCTAATATTTTGATGATTGAATTGTCATCTTTATCGAAAGATAATGAAGGTTGATATCGAAAATCATCAGGAAAATTATCTAATAGAGAAGGGTGATTACTTGCCCATTTTCTGAGTTCAAAGCCACCTTTTTTCAGTAATGCAATAATATCCTCCTGTAGTAGTTTCGTGTTTTCCAGCGTAGCACATCCTGTGATCAAATCATCAATATAAATGTCATTCAACAATATTTTCGATGCGAAAGGAAAGTTAACTTCCTCATCGTGCGCCAATTGACACAAAGTCCGAATAGCCAGAAATGGAGCACTACTGACACCATATGTAACAGTATTCAAATTAAACTCCTCAACAGGATTTTGAGAATCAAAACGCCAAAGTATTCTTTGGTAATCTCTATGTTCGGGATGTATCAGTATTTGACGATACATCTGACGAATATCGGCTGTGATTACATAACGATGACAACGAAATGACAACAGTAGTTGCGAGAGATCCTTCTGTAATTTTGGACCTATCAATAATGATTGATTCAAAGAATCACCACCAGGTGGAGCCGCTGAGGCATCGAAAACAACTCTCAATTTTGTTGAAACACTTCCAGGTTTCAAAACACAAAAATGTGGAATATAAAATATTTTATTTAGGTCTTTAGGCGGACCAGACACGATACTCATATGGTTCGACGCTAAATAATCTTTCATAAATAGCGAATATGACTCATATAATTCAATATTACTTTTGAGACGACGTTCTAAAGACAAAAAACGTCGGAGAGTCATAGAACGAGTATCACCAAACAACGGTTCACCATTTCTAAATGGTAAAGATACACTGTATCTACCAGAAATGTCACGAGTGAACGTTTTTGTGAAGATTTCTTCACATAATATTTCGTCCTGTGACAACAACTCATTGGTTTCTGGAATATTTTCAATTTCCCAAAATCTTTTAATGTTGGAATTCAATGAATCAATATCGAAAGTAGAACAATACGAATTAACAACGGTCGACTGTTCAAACGAAGCTTTTCCTGTTATTACCCAACCAAAAATAGTGTTAAGAGCTGTAGGTTCATTGGGACCTCCATGTAACTGACCATCAAGTAGAACTGTAGAGAATACATCTGCACCTAATAATATATCTATGCCACAAGGTGAGTTGAATTGAGGGTCAGCTAATTTAATATTCGAAATATGAGACCAATTTCTACTAGGTATAAAAGTTGAAGGCATCGCCTCACAAATTTTTTGAATAACATAAGCATCGACTGTAACAACAGGAGACGATTTTCCAACAGGTCGAATATCGAAACTAACTCCACCGTGAGCCTTAGAAGACATTTTTCCAAGACCTCGTATTTCCAAAGACGTTTGGGATCGACGTAATCCCAATCGATCACAACAAACTGAAGTGATGAAACTAGCCTGACTGGCACTATCTAACATCACTCTCAATTGCATCAAACGACCTTCAGCATCCAAAGCCTCAACAACTGCTGTAGCCAGCAAAACAAAAACAGATTCTGACATACTCGAAAAATTACCAATTTCCTGCGAAATAGAACACGCCGAAACGATACTATTCTCATGAGAAGTACTACTTTGATTCGAATTGATAGTACTATTATCTGAATTAGAAGTCATTGGCAGAACTGCTGGTTTTGCCGAAATAGATGTCCTATTGCTGTAATGTAATAGATCATGATGCTTAGAGCCACATTTTGAACAACCACTCTGTATAGAACATGTGTTTGAACGATGTCCCGATTCCAAACACATCAGACACAAAAACTTTTGTTTAGCAAAAGTGAATCTATCAAAAGGTTGCCTTTTAATGAAATTTTGACATTTTGTAAGCGAATGTGATGCATTACATAATACACAAGAGTTACCACTAACTTCCGTTACAAAAGACGAAGTACGATTTGTCGATATGTGATTATCTCGACATGTGTGGGTTGGTGAACTGTTATTGTTTTTCTTGAAACGAGAATATTGAGATTTCTGATACGAATTGATATTCGCCGACTCGAGCGCCGTGCACTGAATTTTCAAAAATGCTGAAAGAGCATTATAGGTTGGTATGTCAGTTGAAGCGTAATGCAATTCAAATCTTTTCACCATATCAGGGTTCAACTTTTTTATCAGTATATGGAACAATACAAAACTCCACGAATCAACCGGCAAGTTCAAATTTCTCAAGCCCTCCAAATTTTCATTGAAACAATCTAACAGTTCTCTAAGATCATTGGCAGAATCCGAATTCAATTTGGACGCATCAATAATTGCTTGCCAATAGGCACTAGCAAGCAATCTTTGATTCTGATAACGTTCAACTAACGTTCTAAATGCAATATCATAATTGTCATCTGTAAGATTGATACTCTTTACGCACATCAATGCATTTTTTGACAAAGAAGACAAAAGATACTGAAACTTTTCCGTTTTGGACAAAGTAGCATTATCATGTATCAATGCTCTATATAAATCAATAAATGAAGGCCAATCTCTAACATTGCCATTAAATTTCGGTAAATCAATTTTAGGCAACTTGACACAAGGTAGCCTCACATCGGATTCTAACTTAGGTTGTTCAGACTTTTCAAATAATTCGTGGTAAATTTCTTTTACCCTATAAAAATTGTTGTCGAAAGTTTTACGAATTTCTTCCTCTATTCTCATATCATAACCGTCAACTGTGGCTGACTGGGCAGTAACCAACAAATGATTTTTTTCAAATTCTTCAGCTACTTTTTCAATATCAGCAATTCGTATTTTGAGTTGGGTTCGAAGATGTTCATCAGTCAATGCTTCTTCAGCAACATTCTTTAATTCGGTCAGACGATTTATCCATACATCTCGTAAATTTTTTTGTTGTTTCAACTTGCTAGCCATGATGCCAATAAAAAGGTTCCCAAATGTTTACTAAATTTCTTACTACTATCAAGTTGAATATATCCTGTATAACAGACGAGCTCGAAATAAACAGAGTACTGATCAACAAGACTCTTTTTGGATGGATTCGACGAAATCAAAATGAAAAATAGAATAAATCGTATGAGAACAGAATTTACTCGAAAAGTCTATTCAAACCATAACAGGATAAATCTATTTATTCATGACTTTCCAAAATATATGTATTGCTATATGTGTTGACTGAAACTTGTTTTAATCACCAAAAACGATTTGCTGATAAGCGCAGGTGAATAAAAAAAAACTACGAAACGAACTAAATCGAAAGAGACCTTGAGCTATTCTGGCAATAATGAAACATGTCAGTATCGAATCGAACTATTTACGTATTTCCACAATAATTTCAAATCCGGCTCGAAGTGACCAATGAATGAACCAAATATGGACTGTATAACAAAATATCTCGAAATCGAATAAAGCAAACGAAAATGAAGATAAAGAATCTCTTACTCTTCTTCAAGCGTTGGGCCTGAACTTCCAGAGGTACCAGGATGTAGACTGGGCGATACCGGATCTTGATGACAGGTTGCGAAACCACGATTGGGTGCCGAAACCGGGAACCATTAGATCACGCTATATGCGGAGCGATTTTTATGAGTCCGAACTATAGGTATGCGATGCGAATCGATTCTGCCCGTTCTGGTATAGGTGGGCCAAGATGGTTCTTCACTTCATTTTTTACCATACGCGATAAATCCCGAAAAAACTTAACATTCGATACTGAAATATTTCATTACTACCAAACTACGAGGGTTGTTCGATAACTAATTCCCAATAAATCAATAAATATAACTGAACTAAATACCTAACTAAATGATAATGATAATAACTAAATGAGCTTATGATGATGACGAAACATATATTGTTGACATTACTTTCTTTTTTTTTTTTAATTAATCTCAGGGTGATATCTAATGAATACAGACAGTCTTCGAATCATCTTCTACACCCTATATATTTCATCAAATCATGGAATCGAAAGTAATGTGGTTCATAGATAGGAAATGAATCGTAAAATATCCCAGAATGTAAAACTTGCCGCCCTTCAGAAGGATGAAAATAGGTATGATTCTTGAATGCACTGCAAAACAATTATAGATATTAACGATATAAGAAGACTGCCTGATTCTGTTAGTGATTAAATGAAATAATCAGACTCTCTTCACATCTTGCCCATTACAAGAGCAAATAGCTGCAACTGAAAAAAAAAATCCTCTATGAAAATCGAGATTTTGAATGGTGTACTTCCGGAGACTTTACTAGCAGCTAATACTCTTGAATCAGATAAGTGAAAAATAATGAAATTGACTGAGGTATGGATTATTTCGTCAAATTTAAAAAAAACACATCAATGGTTACTGTAAAAAGTACATCAATTTTAGATATAAATACTTTTTAGTTGAATTATGTTAATATATCAGTTCGTATAATATATTTTCTCAATATGTGTTTTTATCACATGATTAGGACAAAATGAAATATCATAATTCTCTAATTTTCACTCAGAAGTCATTTTACCTTGAACATAAAAAATCGCCTGTGGTATATTTTCGTTAATTTCTAGGTTTCGTTGATACTTTCTAGTTGAATTATCTTATGATGTATCGTGTGATACATTTTTTTCTACACTTGTGTTTTCATCATATAATCAGATAATCTCCTATTGATTAGAAGAAAATGAAATTTCAACTCCTAATGCATTTTACCTTGAACAAAAAAAATTGCTTGCGGTATATTTTCCTTTAGTGAAAACATATTTTTTGGACACTTGACCTCCCCTACACCTTACCCCCGGTCAAGACTGAAATGTACAGTCTTATGCTCCGAAAAATAGCCACTTTCAGTCCATTTAGTTATGGTCTTTTCAGAAAGTTTGAAAAAATGTGTAATAAAAGACCCCGCACCCCATCATGCACCAACGCTCTAAATTCAATATTTTAGATCATGCAAGTACATTTTTTTCAATATTTCAAATGGTCATTATGAATATACTTTTTCGACTACAAAAATCATGACCATGCATTGTTTATTCATATATCCGATACGGATCCATAGAGTTAGAGAATAATAATTCCTGCACGTACTCACGTTATCTCAGGGTGGGTCAAAATATAACAAATATTTCATTGTTTTCCGAAAACCATAGTGGTAGAATTTCAATTATTATCAGATATTTCGAAGGATACTTTGTATCAGTTCCAATCTGTGATCTCCCGAATCAGAATGACAATAATTATATTTGTATAACGTGCGAAAATTAGTGTTTTTTAATGGCACATGAGGGTGTTAATTTTTGAAATATACGAGGTAGATCTATAAACAAAGGCCATTGCTAATATCCTCGAAGAAGTGTATTTCACCAACCTGTTATTTCTGGAGTATCGAATACAAAGCGTTTTGGTGCGATGGAGGCATTTGAAAAATTCTAGCAAATTCACCGAAAGCCAACTTCTCATTGATGCGACGAGAGGTTTCTTGATGATATGTGAAATCATGCTTATTTCGAAGTAGGTATACTCGTACTCTAAGAACAGCTCAAAAAATGATCAGTTGCAACATCTCAAAGTAATCCTTGAATTGCAGTTCAAGAATGCAGTAAACTCTATTTTCGCGTACCTCTATCCAAAGTATACATTTCCTGGCCACATTGTAGGGGGCAAGGTCTTACTTTTCTTAGTACTAGTACCAGTCCTATTTCGTAGTTTCAGTTCATTAATGAATTTTGTTCGTTGGTTTCATAAATAAATTATTTAAAAATGATTTGTTCCCCCCTTGAATGAAAACTGCCCTCCGCTCACGTAAACTTTATCCTCGGGAGGAAAAGTAACACTTTCTTCCCTTGTTATACAAGTAGCTATTATCTCCTCCTCGTGCAATATTTCGGAAAACATATTCACATAGTAACAACCTCGCTTAAAGAAGTTCACATAAAACGTTTCCATCAAGCATATCAGTAGTTATGGTCAAAAACACTTACTTGATTCAATTACCCAATTAAATTTCAATCAAGCAAACAGACGCACAGTCTGTAAAAAGAGTTCGAATCGATGTGTCCATAGGCGCAGTATGTGCGAATGTTTCCTTAGATCAATATAAAATATTGACTATTTTTCTCCTGTGATTGGTGTCTACGTCACTGGATTCTTGAATGTTTAGACGTTTAGAGTAGTATCAATTGGTTATTAGTTTGATTTGTGTAGATCACGACGTAAAATACCCACCAGGGCCGGACTATCAGACCCGGGCTTCGGATCGGATCAAAAATAACAAAGGAGACAAAGGTCAAAAACTCTGCAATCATGGGACGTCATGAGGGCAAAATACGGTACGGTCTTGTTCCGAATAAGATAATATACAGGGTAATTCAAATTGGACATTATCAATGTCTTTGTTACTTCATGTGCTCGGTTTTTCTCACTCTGTTTTTGAAACAAGATCCTTGAAGGGCCTTCAAACTCGCACATGAATTATTGTTCTAGTTTCTTTCACTTCCTGATATATCTTACAAACGCTCTCATTTTCCAGTTCCGCCTTTTGATGTGCCAATTCAACCTCTGCGGTGACTTGTCGGCATGTTAAATACAATCCTCTCAAATACAACTTGAACTTTCATTATGATGATTCACCGATGGGCCTTTTAGCAATGATTCAGCTTCTCCTTCGGCTTGTCTTTCTCCTGTATTATTTCTCGTCAACAATGATGCGAATGATCTCTCCTCCATTTATCTAACTGGTGTTGGACAAGTATGGAATCATGGGTAAAAATGCGAAACAGAAAAGTTTTTTATCTCTTAGCAATACGAAAGGAACATCTATAATGTTCGTGGAATATCGTTTGAGCCAGCGGTGAATTGTTGGTAGAGAAGGAAGATGAAAGACTTCACTGGGCAGAAAATTCCACAACTTGGCTGTTCTAATTATGAATGATGTTTGGCAGAGTAAAGTTCGACAGGGCCAGAGCCTGACAAAGTAGAGGGTGACCAGTCTGATCTCGTCTATATATCTATAAAAAAAGGGAGAGATCGTCCATTTTTCTACGATGTTCTTGAATGTTCTTCATTGAATTCTTGAATGTTGTATCATCCACTAGGCGATTAGCTCTCTTCTGAATATAATCTAAGAGCTTCAGCGCATGTTTGAGAGCTGACCTCCAAACATTTGAACAGTACTCCAGGACAGGTCGAATTTGCCCGTTTTCCTAAGGAGCTGCTGTGGTGCGAAATATCTCTTTGCACGAAGCAGAAAACCATGTTTTTGTGAAGCAGTTCTTGCAATGGAACTCAAATGATCGTCCCATGAGAGAGCGCTGTTGGTGGCGAGAGAACTATAAAATTAAACGACATATTTTGGGAGATAAACCATATGACGGAAGTTTTCCTATGAGGCCTTGGTGTCGAACTCGGTCACATGCTTTGGAGACATACAATGTTATAGCGAGACACTGCCCATGTTTCTCTTTCGTGGCCTGCCGCATATGTTGAACGAATATCAAATATCTTTATTTCGAATCAGAGGTCAACAAGTTGTTTTATGAAGCTTCAGTCTAGAAATAATATTAATTGGACCTGAAACATGAACGGAATCGAAAAAACCCTTTATTGGGTTGAAGTAGTTTCAGGAGCTCACGATTTAGACAATATTGAACTTTTATGCTTGTCATAGGCACATCTAGTTCAGTGCAAGTGAACGGTATGTAAGTAGATGGTAAGGAGTAATCAAATGCGTTGCAGCATGTTGCAATCATTTTCTTTTCGATATTGGTTTACGCACATCCGGTAGAAAGTAACGTCATATAATCATTGTGTTCCGCTTAATGTAACATAATTGCCTCATGGACTGCATGCGATACCAAATTTTATTGCTTTTCTTCTCGTTGTGAACAATTTTGTCGCTATGCGCTACCTTGGATTTTTCCCCATAATTTATTAAGTAGGTAGAACTTCAGTAGAAGTACAGGGTCCTTCATGACTTGCTGAGTCGAGATGTTTATGAAAATACCAGGACTATTTTTTGAAATTTTGTATACAGAGGTATTTTCGAAGAGTTTCAGATAAAATATCTTCAGTTTTCTGCCACTCTTGTCGAAAAGTTCAAAAAAACTGAAACAACTCGAAAATCGGGTTGTTCAGACATGATGTTTCGAATGAAATAATACTTGAAATCATCGTAGATTGTAAAAAAATGCTATAATATATAGTGCCTTTCATTTGAAATAGCGAAGTTGGCGTTCACTTAGTATATAACCGGAAGTGACAGAAAACTGAAGAGATTCCAGCTGGAACTAGCTCTCTTTCTTAGTTTTCCAAATAAATATTGGCTCAACTCATCGTGAAAGACCCTTTACTCAAAAACGAGTCACACAATAAGTTACCTATTTAATTTTCTAATTCCTGTTGTTACAGCCCTGACTGTGTTTATAGTTGAAACGCAAAACTCTATCCAAAACATTGATATCGAATCCCTGATGATATATTGTCCTGGTAATGATCCACATAACCCCGCACTTGCTAAAACGCCAGATGTATAATAGAATGAACCTATAAAAATCCTGTTATTTCTCATAGTGCGAGCAATTCCTCATAAAAATTGTCCGAAAATCCAGAACTTGACTAGAGAACAGCTAAATCTATAGACAGGAAAAAAATGTCGCAATCAGCTATATCAAAATATGTAATAGGAATAGTTTGGCATCCTTCAGTCACTACCAACTCTTTATAATAATCTCCATAATACTAATACGAACTACTAATTGATCGGATCCTATAATTTTATAAATCAGGAAATGAAGCATTTTCGGGGTACTAGTACAGTCCCGCAGAATGTGTGCAATCTCCCTGTATTTATATCGTACATTACAAATTTCTATTTTTTTTTTACTACGGCCAAATGGAGCTCCACCAGAGGCTTGCATGAGACACATTATTCAACAGGAAAACTAACCACACAGTTTAATTATTCAGGCTTCGAAACCAGAGAGTTGGGCTGATTTGAATCAACTGATTATTCTTTATCACTTTTCAAATCGAAGCCAATACTAATTTTCACGAATTGTTATATGCAATATACCGTCACAAGCAAATGCTACAATAAAAATCAAGAATATCGAAAAGAAAAGGATACATGCATATACACCAGATATACTGATTTCAACTCTCGTGATTCTGATCAAAAAGCTTTTTCAACTCCCAAAATATTTCTTAAATAGAAATTATCGCCCCTAAATATTGCTTCTTCATTTTGTAAATCATCATTACTTTGTGATTGTCACCACATTTCTCGTAATTTATTCAGAGAACATGTTTTCTATAGGTTAATCGAGGAGTAGGTATATTCATTTTCACAGGTTTTTTGTAGTGAGAATGAATTTATGATCTGCCTCAAAATGTCACTGCGCTTATTTACCCTTCAAACGACTAGAAGAAAAAATATCTATTTGTCAGTGATAGGAAACAAATATCGAACGAATCTGCCCCCGTTTCAAACACTAAACAGTGAAAAGTTGCCAGTTTGGGAGCAGATTTGTTCCCGAGACGTCAAGATAAGTAGAAATTTCGATATTTGTTAAAAATATATTTGTCTTCCAAAATTTTATGTAAAAAAACAGGCGTCACAAAAAAATAGAGAAAAAATAGAGGCATCTGAGGGTTGAATTTCAAGCTCAGTGTCATTTTAGGGCAGATCATAAATCTCACTAAAATATATAGGAATAATTAATATAATTTCTATTTTTAGAAACGAGGATAGAAAGTCCCCCAGAAAAATCTAAAAATTATTGTTTCTGAATGTCGAGAACGAGCATTGAAAATATCATTATACTAATTGTGATAATCAGGTACATTAATAGTTTTCATGGCAAAATTTTATTAATCAGCGGTCAACTCGTACTGCTTTTGCTTGGACGGGACCCAAAATGTTTATTGATATACAATGGAATTTTGTGATTTCTATTCCATTTCAAATCTACCATAGTCGAATTTATATCCATATGCAAATAAAATCAAATGATCTCCAATGAGAAATAACATGATTTTCCAGAAAAGGGCACCACAAAACTGGATCTTTGCAAAGCTAAATTATTATCCACTCGGAAAAAAGGAAAGGTATATTATGTTTTAATTTTTTTCAGTAGGCGACACAAATTTCAGAAATTTCTAAAAGAATACTGTGACGTCCAGTGCGATGAATAAAGTCGCAAAACAATATTTCTGATTTTTTATTCGATTCTGATTTCGTTGAACACGATGAAAAAGAGTTAAAATCATCGGTTGATCACTGAGAGCACTCGCTGTCGAAGACAGGGTTGCCAAACATTATGCAAAAATTTCTCAACATAGTGCGCAGAGTGTAGAAATCAGTAATTCCCAAATGAATGTCATTCAGAATGAAATGGAAAGGAATGAATAAAAGTGAAGCTCACTACATAAACCAATGATTTCATGAAGTATGTTAATCTCAACTATTGTTCTTGTTTTGAAATGTAAACTCAAGAAAAATGATTTATTTGGTGACTCTGTGAAATATTACAACCGACAACGCTAAAATAGACTATTAACAGTACATGTTACGTCATCACCTACCATTACAGCGGCCAAGACCGCACGTTTGAATGTCCAATGAAATTTAATGGTTTTCAAATAGCATTAGTTGGAATATTGCTGGATAACCAGTCATAAAAATTATATAAAAAACTATATTTATGATATTGCCACAATTTTTTGGAAGATGTGTAAGTAGTCCATTTCCGAAAAAAACTATTTTTTTGAATCCACAAAATTTATCAAATTTCATCGGAATCACTTTGACTCCCTTCTTCCTTCCCACTTGGCTCGCACTATCAAGCACGAAGAAAAAACAATCAGTCGTTCGATTAACTCTGATTTATCGTTTTATTTGCAGGTTCTCCAACGCACTAGAGATCAGCCGCCACATCCAGATGTTCGTTTGTTCGGGACCAGTTGAATAGCAACTCCCAAGCCGCATAGACGTTCCTACTCCTACGCACCACCGAAACCGCAATACACAGAGTGTCTCGCGACGACGAGCATGGACTGACATGGCCGTCATGCAAATAACGTGCAGATTCCTGGTCGTGCTCCTCTCCTTCTGCGTGTGCCCGGGCACCTGCTACCCTTCGAGGCCCCTCAACGAGCGGTCCACCGACCTGGCCTGGGAAGCCTGGCTGTTGATCGACGACCAGAACCAGAACAAGCAGCACCCCAGCTCCGATGGGGTGCTCCGCCGGAGAATCACCCCCAAGTCGGTCTTCATAGCGCCCACGTTCAGCCCCGAGTCGCTGCCGGCCTGCGCCGACGGCTACAACTCCGACGTGATGGGCAGATGCATGAAAATCATCAAGATCGACCCCGACAAGCAGTACGACTTCCTCATTGAGCGGCTCAAGGAGAAGTTCAGCAGCTCCTTCGACTACGAGGACGACGAGGAGGAGGAAGAGGAGACGGCTACGCCAGGCCCCTTGCAGCTGAACATCCCCCTGGAGATCGACGGCGATGATATGCGCCAAGAGGACAGTGAGGAAGAGACTGAGGTGGCCTTGATAGTGTCGCCGACCAAAGCTGACCCCCACGCGTTCAACAAGCTGGACAAGAGATTCACCGTCCTGGACGACCAGCTGACGCAAGAGATGTACCTGAAACGACTGGTCGAAGCCACTACCACAGAAGAATCCACGACCACAGAGGAATCCACCGCCACCAACACCAACACCGAGGAAACGCCTAGCCAGAGCACCGTCACCTTAGAACCTAGCACCACGGAGGTCCAGACCACTCAAGTGAGTACTTTGTGAAGAGTAGAGATTTATTTATTGATTAATTTTATTGAAACCATCACCAAAGAAATACATATATACATATTCACTACATATCCAACAACATTAAAAATTTAGTGTCTAAATGAGCATTGTTCAGATATTGTCAATTCTCTTTGCATATACGTTCTGCTGTTACCAGATTGCTCGAAATATTCATTAACAGAATAAAAGCAGTGCCTCAAAAGTAAGGCTTTTATTTTCATTTTATTTATTTAGAATTATTACAACTGAGATATTATTAGTGTCTTCAGGCGATCTGTTGGGGATGTCGTGATGGGCAATTTTTCTGAACCACATGAAAGGAATTGCTCGAGAAATTGCTTTGATCTCAAAAAATGATGGTGATGAATGTCTCATAGTTCTTGATCGATCCAGATGAATTTCAATGAATACCTACCTAATATACGTTCATCTCGTAACCCGTTGGTCAGAAGTTTTCCAATTCGAATAAAATTTTGAGAATTTGGAAAGTCATATAAGTCAACATCTTTCATGGTTGAAGGTCAACATAAACAATCGATATGAAATAACGCCAGGGGTGTAGCACTTGTGGTCAAACCGGAAGTGAACACAAACGTCCTTATTTTGAATGGATCACATTTACATATTATATTGGAAAAAAATCATATGATATGTCCGTATAGAAATTTTCGACCGTTTTGGAATTACGATTTTTGTCGAAAATTTTGACTATACAGAATATTCGAGGCTTTGCATAAGTATCTTTAGAAACACTTGGTTTCAAAATTTCCGAAGTTGAATCTTTCAAATCTCTACCAGAGCATGAAAATCTTTGAAGTGAGATTACGAATTTTACAAAATCTTATTCAGTGTGGTCAAAAATATCTTGTCATTTGGAGGATTTCGAAAGCCCCGAAAGTAATATTCTCGAATCAAACGCCCTGTATGTTATCAAATAACTGAATACACGATTGAATTCTGCCTCAACTGATCTAGGATTTCCCGTACCTTACTCCGAAGGTTTTCGTTTTATAACGATTCGTTTCTTCATAAAAGCGTAATGAGAATTTGAACTGTATGATTGATTGATTGTATAAGAGTACTCTCTTATAGACCAGGCCAGACCAAACAGTCGCAAGCGAAATAAAAAAGAATGTTCATCCATCTGGACATGGAGGTGGTATAATAGATACCTAATAGATCCTAGATAATCCAGGTCTGACTACACTTGTTTGGGGCCAAATAATAAAAATCAAGTCTACGATCGGACAATTGACTCTTGTGAAGAACTCTTAACAAAGAATTAGAAACAGTTTCAGTTTCAAAAGTTGAAATCAGGCAACTCAAGTAGTTAAATTCAGAAGAATTGTGCAGTTATTTGAATAATAATGGACAAAACATTGAGCACTTGAATTATTGAAATATTTCATGAATATTTTGTTACTTTCTTATGTTGTATACTCTTCACATTTATTACCTCAACAAGTGAGGATCCTAAAAATCCCAAATTCTAACAATTATGCTTCTATTCTTATGAATTTTGTTTTGTTTTTGTTCAATAGTGGCAAATTCGGATCTTCTGTTGAAGAGACGACAGGATCTATAATAATATAATTGAACTCTCCATGAATGTGAAATAAATTTGAAATATCGCTATTAGAATAATAATTTTTTATTTCGTTCTGCATATTGACATTCCATGGATTTCTGACATATAATATTCTTTTTCATATCGCTTGCGAAAATTTGGCCTGTCCTACTCTATTAATACAATCAATAATGCAATTCAAATAGGCGGTATTCATAACGTTTTCATAAAGAAACCCTTATAACACTCGTTATAACACGAAATCCTTTTAAGTTGTGTACAGGAAACCCTATATCAGTTGAAGCAGAATTTAGTTCTTCATTGAGTTATCTGATAATATACAGTGCGTTCGATTTAAAAACCTTTCAAAAACCTTCAAATGAACACATATTTTTGACCACACTGTATGAGATTTGGTAATATTACTAATCCCACTTCAAAGATCATCATGATGACTAACTAGCTCTGCGTAAAGATTTGAAGAATTCTACTTAGAAAATTTCAAAGATGAGCATTTCAAAAGATACTAGTGCAAACGTAGATTTGAAAAATGTAAATAAAATACAGGGTTTTCCACAAATAATGACCGAATAAGGACGTTTGTGTCCCTTGGCGATATTTCACATCAATTTTTCATGGTGACTCACATGACGTTCCAAATTTGCAAAATTTCATTCGAATGGGAACATCTTAAGCTTTTAACCAACGGGTTACGTGATAAATCTTGTATATACAACGTCGGTTAAGGCATGACATTAAGTTGATCGAGGTAACTCGCGTTTGTATTACTCAAGAGAATTATGCCATAGCATAAATGTGAATGAAGGATCAAAGAATTACACAGTCGTAAAAACTGATGCACTTGTTCATTCATGTACTTGACGGAGAAGAAATAGTGAACTGCCTAACTTTCCTTTAAATATGTTTATGTGGCCATTCCAGTTTGGTTTATTATCTGGCGTCAGTTATTTCTCTTCGTATTAAACTGTAGTTCATTGGTTAAAAACCAGGTTTCGGCTTAATTTCATTTAGTTCTGAATTATCATTATCGCCGAAAAACTGGCAAATAGAACCGATTTAACAGTGAGAGAGTAGGGGCACAAGTCATAAATAATGAATAAAAGAGGACTCAGAACAGATCACTATGGAACACCATGTTGAGCAGTTTCCATTGATTACAGCTTTCTGAATACGATCTCATAAGATTTAGTGGAATACCTCTTATTTCAATATATACTATTTTTTTTATAAAAAAATGTCATGAGAGATGCTATATAATGCTTTTGAAGAGTCACAAAGCTTGATAGCTCATTGTTGAACTGTTTGTTGAGCTATATCATTAACAACATTTGATATGGCATGTGTAGTTGCTCTTGAACCTGAGGGACGACCCTGCAGCGTTTGTGGAAGTGCCCAAGCTGCTTCCTTCGTACGGGATCTTCAACAGGAGGAATCGGGACCGCCACAACGGGCTGTTCTTTCTGCCGCCCTCTTGGGGGGATGAAAAGCCCATAGTGTTGAGGTTCTCCAGAAGGAATCTCCGGGCGGACTCGAAGGCTCTGGAGAATACTGAATATCATCGGTCAATACCCACTGACGATTTCGCTTACTTGTTCAAGTTCAAGCACAAACAGCTGAAGCCCACTTGAGGCTGAGACATGTTCTATTCATAGGTATTGTTGTTGTATTATATATGTGTGTTTTGATGTAAATAATGTTAGTAGTTCGTGTGTACGGATTGGTCAATTGTTGTTGATGGTTTTTCTGTTGATCGCAAAATTTAGAACAACGAATTGGAAATTTTAATTATGTGATGTTTCGTCGGCTCAAATAATCTCTAAATAATCAGTATATTATACTATCACAGCTTGATACATGAATTATAATTATCAGTGAATGATGTAACAAATAAATTACCTGAAAATTGTTTCGTATGGTTATAATTGTATCTACAGGAGGACATTCGAGTTGTTACATGAGGTGAACCAATATTCCAACACAACTTCTACTTCAAGTTTTGTCAAATATTGAAAATGCTAGTTATTTGTTGGCTGTGCTGATGAATTTGTTTTGGTTCTTCTGGGAAGATCCAACTCTATCCTATTGTTTGACGATATATTTCGAAAATAGTGCTATGACTAGTTGAGCTGAATATAATTTGTAACAATGCATTGATTTTCCTTGATAAATTCGATGAGTCATCATTTGATTATTGGTAAGTGGAAGAGGTCTTTTGTGATTTATATTCTTGCTTCCATAGTAACGTACCTAATTTGCATTTGAACTGCTTTTTGCTTTTTGGAAATATACTGAACTATCAAAACTTCAATATACCATGACTGTATTCGATGAAATGTTAGCATGATTTTTATCTCCGCTGTCAGCTCACTCAACAATAAATACAAAATTATTCCATTTCCAGACTGACTCAAGAATAACAATTACTGTTGAAACCAATTATGAGTTGATAAAACGATATCAGTTGGAAAACAATTGAAAGTTAGTATGAACAATGCCATATTAAATTAGCTCGCAACAATCATAGAGTGACAAAGAATGTAAATTCTCGTTGATCAATAGGGTATAACTCTGCCTAGTCTATTGTACAAGATTATGTTGCAATATTTGATGGAGTTCAAGTACATATATTTTTTCGTCCAGTTATTTCAGCTCATTAGAAAATTGTACAAAATGGCAGTAATTCCGATAAAACGTGAAGTAAAACAAAGAATATTCATCCACGTCATTGAAAATCTAAGAAATTCAGATGGTTGACCTCAGAAAAAATAATGGAGGGTTAAGTTTGTCTTGAGTAGTGCACCTTTTTTTAGAAGTATGGAAAGTGTCTTCTTTCTATTGTTCAATTGTAGATAATATATAAGTATTGTACAACATTATTGAGTATTGTCTTATTGTTTGATAGTGATCAGCTTTATTTATTTTATAATTTAGGCGAAGTATTATGTATATATTTTTGTAATTCTCCGAATAATTATACTAAAGATGAAATCCTGTTATATGACTAATATTTTCCCAATATTTTTGAGTAATATTTGTCAGCCTTAATTTTTATATTCCTGAGCAAAAAGAATTTCAATAAGTGCACATCACAAGTATACATCATATTAGAAATTATCATTGCTTGTGATACATAAAATGGGATATCAATATAACTACTATTTTAACTATTTATTGATGTTTGATTATAACTCCTTTCACTTTTTCATTCATAATTAATCACTTATTACAAACTACTATTCAAACAAAGTTCTCTTTCGATGTGAAATATATTCACTAGTCAAGGACTTTCATTGTATAGCATCGACTCAGAAAATCAAAGGTTAGTAATAAGTGTCGTCGAAGTTTGAAATGAAAGAAGGTGACATAGATTTTTTCCAACTATTTATTACTATTATTTGAAAATTCAGTGATAAATACTATAGTTGTTATCGATGTTGTCATTTATATTATCATTGTTATGATATTATCATTGTTATGTTATTATTATTGTTATAACGATGTACAGAATATATCATTGTTCTGATCATTGGGGGCTCTATATGTAATTAAGTAGCCCGGTATTTCTTTTCGGATCTTTTATAACGTTCTAGGTACTCATCATCACGAGTTGCGAGTGAAAGTACATGTGCATGTCAGGCACCTATTGGCTGACTTTCTATTATTCACAATCGTTTGGAAGAGACTTTTTATTGATTTAAATGAGTGTCAAAGTTGATGAAAAATATTTGTTATATATAACCTAAAGCCAGAGGAGGGTAACATTCACTTGAAGGCCTCGGTGGCCTAAGGACATCCAGTTATCCTTTGGATACTATTTGGATACTGGATGACCAAATCCAAATATGACAATCAGGGTAACTATCAATTATTCTGTGGAATTCCATGAAAAGGACACTCCGAATGACCTCACCTTTCTTATACTTATCCATCTCATACTTCGATACTATTTGGTCGGCCACTGGATATCCAAAATATCCTGATATATCCTGAATCCTATTATGATTTTCTTGTAATTTTCCGTATCTTTGAAAAATAGAAGGGTTGGAGAAATAGGGCTCATATTATTTTCTAGGCACCCTTGTAAGGTGTTCGGTAACCTATTTGTTCACCACGTCGTAGCATGAAGAAATTGGTCAGATGAGTATGCCCTGTCCGCGCTCCGGTAATAACTCTGGAAATTACGTGTTTCAGATGTATTCTTTTATAGCATCAATTCTGATGCGAATATCACTGGCAATTGCCTCTTGAGCAGTTTTTTAGCAGCACTATCGACGAGTTCGTAACCAGCTATTAGTGAGAGTAACAGATTTCTCTTGTTGTCTTAGCCAGTATCATGCTGTACTGGATCTTTGCTGAAAGGGTTTTGCAGTGCTTGTACAGCGCTCAAGGAGTCAGTGTAAATGACGATTTTTTTATTTCTATTTGATTCTATGAAATCTGTATATTGTAAAATAGCGTATAACTGTGCAATAACCAATAACTTGGTGATGTCCGAAGTCAGTAATCAGGTATCACAGGAATTCGAACTCGCCACTACTACTCACTTGTTCAAGAAATTATATCCTAACAAGTATTCGGGGTGTCTGATGATGGTTCTCATTCCTGTAGCAAGATCATATAGTTTTCAGAAAATATGAAACCGAAATATACTTGGTGGCCCAATGAAAACGGAGGCCTATTTGACATAGTTATAGTTTTCAGAAAAAAAAAACGCTCGAACCGGTCGAGTTCATTTTGAGGGGGAAATATTTTGCGCAAGTTTTCAACTTTTTCACTTCAAACCCCTCGAAAAGGTGAGCTCCAACCCAATCGTTTTGGTAAAAAAATATCAAAAACAAAATACCGATGAATTTTTCTAGACTTGAGAGACGGTATAATAAAAAATTCAGGACCGGACTCGATTTTTGAGAATGACTACAAAACATTTATAATTTCTAAAAAAGATTTGTCTGGATCCAAGATCCTCGAAATGTCTTCCTCCAATAGTTTTGGACATGTGTAGAATGTGTATCAATCAAAATGGCCAGCCTATAATTTTCAAAGTTCAATGATTAAAAAATGGTAATGAATATCGATATGGATGTCGAAACAAAAGATGTTCGATCCCAGTGCAAACTTCTAACTGAACAGTGTTATGA
Source organism: Gastrophysa polygoni (assembly GCA_963576655.1). Lineage (NCBI taxonomy): Eukaryota > Metazoa > Arthropoda > Insecta > Coleoptera > Chrysomelidae > Gastrophysa > Gastrophysa polygoni. The sequence continues at coordinate 40,898,527 of OY755083.1, forward strand.
AGCATACATGCTGGAAGTTAATAACTCCATTCTATGTGAGCCCAAACAATTCTGGAACCATATAAATTCTATAAAAAAGGATCACGGCATACCCAATAAAATGTATTTCCAGGGAATTGATAGTAACAGCGATAGTGTGACATCGTAAATCTATTTGCTTCTCACCTTTCAGCATTCTACTCTAATAATGACTTGAATCACCAATTAAATAATCTAAGTAATGACCGTGTAAACATACCAAAGTTAATAACATTAACAGTTGAAGAAGTATTTACTGAAATTTCCAATTCATAAGATAAAATTTGTTGTGGTCCAGATGGTATCACTGCTTTTCTTATCAAAAGATGCATTTTTACGTTAACTAAACCATCAACTATGATATTCAATCATTCTTTAACCATAGGTGTTTTTCCGAAAGAAATGGAAAGAGAGCTACATACCACCAATTTTCAAAAACGGAGACAAGACGAATATAACTAACTACCGTCCGATAACAACACTGTCCGCAATCCCAAAATTATTTGAAATTTGTATTTCTAGATTTTCAACATGGCAATGTAAGTACTCAATTACTAATGAACAATAACATGGGTTCACAACAGGGGAGTCAACTGTGACTAATTTGCTAGTGCATCAGTATGGTATTTATTTGAGTGCTTTGGAAGTTGGAAAACAAATTGATTCCGTTAATGCTGACTTCTCAAAAGCATTCGACACTGTGAATCACAACTTATTGACTCGTATGTTGAAAATACTCTATTTCCCGCCATGGCTTTTATCTTGCAAGAAAAGTTATCTCACTGGAAGAATTCAGTTTGTCAAAATTAACAACCACGTCTCTAATCCAGTACAAGTTACGTCAGGTGTCCCACAGGGGTCCCATCTGGGTCCCTTACTATTTAATTTAATTATAAATGATCTAACTTCTCACTTTGATTATTGTAATTGTCTGATAGTTGCTGATGATGTAAAAATATATATTCCTATACAGACATCTAATGACTGCTTAAAACTCCAGCATGACATAAATAGATTACATGAATGGTCTCTCACAAATGGACTAGCTCCCAATATCGACAAATGCTTCATTATATCGTTCACATCCCGCACATAAATGCAACTATGGGTGAAGCAAACCAAATCATGGAATTCATTTTACGTAACTCTAGAGATCTATCAATAAATTCCTTGAGGATTCTTTACAACACACTAGTTTGCTCAGTTCTCCAGTATGCATCTACAATATGGTCTCCTAACCATGATACTATAACTCTAACTATCAAGTACACATTAAATCCATTGAAAGTGTTCAGAACAGATTCCTGAGATATGTGGCTTACAGAATGAATCTACAAACAGGAAGCTATAATTATGAGACTATTCTAACTTTCCTGAATATTCCTACTCTTTACAACCGAAGAAGAAGAAGTGATCTACTTACATTATATAATTTACTCAACAATGGAATTTCATGCCCGGAATTACTGGTATTTTTGAACTTCAGAATACCATCTAGAACCACTTGTAATACTGATCGATTCATGGTACCTTTTCATAACACAAATTATTGCCTCAATTGTTCTATAACAAGATTAATGAGACTAGGCAATAATCATTGTAATCTTAGATTAAATTTATGTATTATGTATCTAAACACAAATTTAGAAGTACTCTCAAACAAACTTACTAAGAAGTAAAGAGTATAATATGAATTACAAATGTTACAGTCATATAGTTTACCATTGCTCTTTCTCCCCTTTTATGTACTTCATTACCATCTTCAAATTTTCATTTGTATTAATTTACTACATCTATTGACTAGCTACTGTTTTACTATTATTTTTACTATCTTCGAAACTTAAAATATATGTCTTTTGCGCTTATTCTATTGAATTATATTATCTACTGAACCTAATGTGAAATGGTGTAATCCGTATATAATAAATATTAATTATAATAATAATATTTTGATTTTACATCACATGGCCAAAAAATATATGAGGTGTTCCATTTGAAAAACTCGAGAAGTATCACTTCAATAAGTTCCGAATCGAAAAGTTATTTATAGCCACCCTGTATAATTTTGGGGCATGAGAATCCATCTGAAATATCGAGCATATACCCATCAAATGACATTATGCTTATTTCTTCTGAAATTTCATAATTGCGACGACAGTGATTTTATTGGTAAGCATCTGCAGATGACATAATTTCGAGAAAAAAAATTGTCACTTTGATAAGATCCAGATGTGGTTAATGATATCGGAGGGGTGAATGGAGGTCACTGAGACGCTTCAAAAAATGTGCTCATATACACATATGGCATTCCATTTGAAAAAAAATGTCCCCGACTCGCTGGAGTTTTTTCGGTGCGCCCTGTATATGTGGCAATAATTTCTAGTTATGGATCGTGTTATCTCATTTACATTCGTTTTTGAATCATGATTATAGCTATCGTAGTACTCAAGCAATCGAGCTCCAACGCACTATTGCCCTATACATCCCTATCCGTCCTTACACTATGGCTGGTTAGTCATAACTCACCCTGTATATGGATTCGTGTCGACTGAGATGGTTAGAAGTGCCGGGTAGCCTTGACACCTACAAAGGGGAAGGAGTGAGAATGAGAAGAAGAAAACCTAACCTATATTTTTTCACCATGTCTCATGTCATACAAAATGCAGTTGAGTTCGCGCCATGGTTCGCGATTTGCTTATGCCAGTTTCCGAATCTGCAAATGATTGAACCACCAAGATGTTTGATTCGCACCATCTCCATCTTTCTTCAATCACCTGACTATTTAGCATTTTTATTAATACCGACTGGTGAAATCTCAAATCTTCATTCATAATGGATACCATGAAAGAAGTTCTTATCACAACATTTGTCAATCCAAATTTATTTTGGTTCATCGTTGACCGTGAGGATCGCACCAAATACTTGCAAAACTTGGATAAAATCCTCGAAGATATTTCAAAGAACACAGCTTCCAAATGTTCAACAAAGTCAACTACATTCGAAGTTGGCGAGGTGAGTATTAGAATAAGGAAATTCTCCATTTGACTCCGATTTGATTAAAAATTTCTTTCAAGATTGTTGTTGTTAGAGCAAATAAAAAGCTCTTACGAGCTATCATTGAACTGATTTGTTCTGATGCCAGTAACGACCAGGAGTCTTCCTATTTATGCTGGTTGATAGATTTTGGCACCATGATCAAAACTAATATTGTCTACAAAATGCCACCATCAGTTCAAAAGACCCCTCCATTTGCATATCAGGCTTGCCTCAATAATGTTGTTTACATAGAACAGGTAAATGAAGGTTTATTCACTCTGTTTCTGAGAAGAGTTCAAGATTGATATTTATTGGAAATGAATTACTCAATAAATCGCTCATTCGCAAGAAGACTGACACAGCTCAAAAAACTTCAAGTCGAGATAATTCAGTGTTAAAATTCTTATTTTCATCATTTTGACCTGAGGTTATATGATGAAGAGTATTTCGATCAAATTTTCGAAATCATTTCATGAGTTGAAACTCGAGATGTGCCATTAGCAGTAGCTCCATCTCGTGAAAACCACTATAACTACAGAAATGTCCTTATTTCAAGATGAACTAGGAATCTTCCTGGTAACTTTGATACAAAAATCTAGAAAATGACAATTTTTGAGGTGTATCAGTATTCTTGCAGATGAGCAAAATATTGTTGTAGCTTCATACTAACACATATCAACTATTATGTTTTGCAATATTTCAAAGTAGCTTCAGGATGATATAAAAGCAGTTCTTGTTCTTTTTAAGCATCTTGGATTTGACAAAAGTGGAGAAGCTACTGTAACTAATGCTTTTGTTAAAATTCCCACCACGAACAGCTACCACAAATCAATTGATATACTTTCGAGGGCAAAAGATATCAAATTCAAAACAGAAAATGAAGAAGATGGCATTTTCTTTGGAGATGTAATTTTCAAAAATGAAAAAAACAATGAGAAGTCATTGAGGGACAGTTTGATCAAGATTGGTGTATTAGGATTTGATGAAATTATTTTCAAAGGTAAGTATCTTGATTATACATTTTTAAAAGTCATCAGTCATTCAAAATATGATAGAAGATGAATATGATGGAATTTTGTGAGATATTTGAGAAAATAGATTTTGGAATGAAGACAAATAATACCATTACTGATTCTTGGTTTTCAGACATGAAAGAATCTCTTGAGGACTACAAAGACAGGAATTTGATGTTGATCGCTCAAATTTGTAGTAACAACAAAAGTTTCTTGGATTCAGTATTTGAGTCTACCTCATGTGATCTGACTGAAGCTTGCACAAGATTAAAACTGAAATACTATGATGAATTTGAAAATGAAAAAATAGCCATGTCCGAAGATGAGGTGAGAATTCATAAGTTGACGATATCAAAAACAACTGCATGAACAATTTTATGTGCTATAAAATTTGTGTATCATTGGTACTTCCAAGGCATTCACGCAGCTGATCTTTTTCTGCTATTAGTTTTCAGCAATATCAAGTAAATGTAGAAGCAAAGCTGATGAAAGCAACACCAGCATTTCTGAGAGCAAATCCCCAAAAAATGTGAGCGAGGTCATCTCCAAACGAAAACAACTCCTCCAGAAATTCATCTCGCAACGCCGATTTCTAAATAAATCTGATCAAGATTCTCTCTTATCAGATTCCATTGATGATTCCAAAGAAAACGAGTCATTGGAAGAAGGTATTATAGAGAGAGAGTCAGAAAGTTCTTCTCCAGGAGGCAGTACGAAAGTAAATAGCCTTCTAGACAATAATAAGGTTGGAAAAGAAAAAGATGCTGTCAAGCAGTTTGGTATGTGCTCATGAATTCAGTTTGTTATGAGTATTGAAATTTTTTATTTTTTTTTATCATGAAATGTAATAAATTTTGTTGTTTTATATTGAATCCAGTGATTTTATTGCATGAATCTTTGTACTCAGTTGAGATTCTGAGCTCTTTGAATTTTTAATGAATTTTTTCTTCATAAATTCTAGTTTTTAGAGGAAACTTGAGTACTCTCATGTTAAGAAATTGTCGTTTGTAAAATGCTTTCGTAAAATAATTGTGAGGTAAACCCGCCATAAGAAGAATTATTGAAAGTGTGTTCATCATCATTGAATTCTCATATCGAGAAATATATGTCAAGAATTTTATTAGATCAACCCTGGAAAGTATATTCTTCCACTTTATCAGGTATACTACATTATAAATTTTAATAGATATACGGGAGTGTTGTTATGTATGGAAACAGTCTGATATCTCAGGACGTTTAAGTCGAGAATCTGAAATCAATGTGATGAAAATAAATGGGTTCTATTTGAAATAAATCACCAGTGTATCATTGAAACGGTGAATTTGGCATTGCAAGTATCAACCAGCAGTACTTAGCTACCAAATGCACTCGATTTGCTCATGTAGCTAATAGCCGCGGTTTGCTAAAGCTCATTTTCTGCACTTGTGACACAAAAGTCTTCGAAATATGGACGTGTTTTACCACGTTTCTCAAACGCTTTTTCGGCAAATCATCTAGCGATGTTGAGCTGAATGCAATGCGACAAAAATAAATATAAAAACAGTAAACTTGGCAATATTGCAAATATCACTATTGATTCAGTGGGTCGTCCCTACCAAATACAGTGCGAACCAAGATAAAAATGAAAAATAAATAAACATAAAAAATGCATTATGTACTCCCATGATGGAAGCAGTGACCATGCAGAGACTTCGGCGACTGCCGATACGTATGTATGTGTGTTAATTCACATTGAATTTTATTCTAAACGTCATAAAGATGTCATAGATTTGCGCACACCAAACTGCATGAAACAGTTCGAATGGAAATATATATCCAATCAATATTGTGGTTGGTGAAATCGGTTGGCGAACTTGTATAACGTATTCACGAAAGAAAACACTCCTAATCTTTGATAGATACATGCATTGAAGAAGCCATCAGACACAACTTATTCGTCCGGCGAACTGTTCAACGTATTCACAAAACCATGAATTTAATTGTCATAGAGACTATTGATTAACAACTGATTACGAAAATAATACCATTCAAATCAAATTATAACAATCGACCAAATATTCCAAATCGGAAATGAATGTCATCGTTTACTGCTTTTTATCGCCTCTTGAGCATCTCTTCGACTGTTCTTTTGATAACGCCAATTATCCAACAACTTCAATGAGAAACATCCACCTTTTTTACATCTTTCCTCATTTGGAACATTCCACTGATAGGAGGGGTCGACCATATCACATGTCTGATACAACAACTTATTTTTAGAATGTTCTAAACCCCCAAAGAGGAAAATAGTACTTTACCCAGCTGGTGGAGAGAGAACCTGTTTTTCACTATCCACGAAGAGGAACAAACAAGCCTACAAAGGTTTGTTCAAAATATCTGCAAAGTCAGCCAAGAAGTATCAACCTCAAAATTTCTCAATTAGCTACAAAGTTGCGAATGAGATTGTGTTTGAAATCGCTGTAAAATATGCTGAATTTTTCAGCTCATTCTGTGCAATCTGTCACCTCAGACGATTCTTCCATCAATGCAAAGAACCACTCCAATCATACATCAAAAATCGAAGTAGTCCAGCCGTCAGAACTTTCTGAAACACAGGAAACCGATGATCCATCTGAACAAGATTCTCTGAGCGAGCCTCAGAATGGTTCGTCTGAAAAGCAGACAGATATGGAAACTGAAGGCGATGAGATTGGTATGTATCTATTGGGAAAGTTATAAAGTTTCGGCAAATACCAATCATTCTGGGTACCTTATTTCATCTGATCTCGCAAAGCAAATAACGCTGTTTTAATCTGAGATATATTGAAAGTCTTAAAGCAGCCCAACCAAGTCTTTGGTCTTTGTGACCATCACATGTTTGAGCTGCATAAACATTTTGCTGATTTGAAATACAAATACTAACAAAATTTGATTCGCTCAGATTTTTTTTTGAAAAGATTTTATTGCAGCTGTCATCAAGAAGATAGCACATACAAAAATGATCCTCACATGAATTTTAAGGATTATTTATACATTTATTTTTATGCTGGAATTTGCCTTCAAAGTTGGCTTTGACGGACCTACCACTTGAACTTCCATTGTTCTAAAATAACTTACAGCATCCACCGAATTTTCGCTAAGTAATAACGAGAAAGTGAGTACGCTGAAGATCAAACCTCACTGCAGCTGTAAGCAATGCGAACATTGGACAAAGGAAGAGAATGTTTGGGAAGACGGCCCCTGTACCCTCAAGAAGGTGTCTAAAATCGTCCCGCTAAGCCAACAGCGATTGTTCAAGGACAGAGAGAACGCCGAAGGGAACACCAAGATCATTTCTCTGGATTTTGATTCGATGACCAAGGTCGAGAAGCGAGCTGTTCCTAAGTTATTGATACATAGGTTGGTAGGAAAAAAGGAAATCAAGTCTCCTTTCGTGGGTATATTATAATTTGTGCAAATGCTGATTGAGATTTTTGTGTACTCCATCACATTACTTTATTCGTACTCTCAGTGCAAATTAGGTTCAAAGCATTATCAAATGTACACTGTGTAAGAAGTTGCCATATTAATCATCCAAAATGAAAGCATTTGATTGGTTAGAAAACAGAGGTGTGAAGTTTTGGTGTATTTTTTCATGTTTCCAATATTCTATGAGATCAGATCTTTTTTCATGACTATGAATATTGTCGCGAGTGGGCGTATTACATCCGCGACTTATTTTTGAACTACTCGGTTTCAAGAAGTTTCCCGAAGTTGAAAGAAGAATTCCATATCTACTTGCACAATCAAATTAGGAAAATAAATTAATAAGTAATGAATTAATAAAAGCAAGTACAATTGAAAAAACTACACTTACCAAAGGGTACGCATTTTGAAGGCAGCTGCTGGACTTCATATAACTTGTAAACTCTGATATTTTCACTATACTTGAAGTAGAAAAGGAAGTATTGCTTGATAACTCACCACAACTGCCGGTTTTTCTTTAATACCTGTTCTGTCGATTCAGCATAGGAATAGTGTGTCCATTTAATCAGTGTTGCTCAGTATCCTCAATATTCCTATTATTGCTATAATAATATACTGAACTCGCTTGTTCGGAAATGTTGGAATTCAGTTTCATACGCACAGCGAGTGACCCATTTTTCATAACCCATTTTTCATAATATCCTGAAAGTAATCAATATGTTGACAGGTTGACACTGGTAGCCATCTTGAAGTTTCGATCATTTCATCAGTGCTGTCAAGCGTCGACACTATTCCTTAAGAAAATTGATGCTAAAATTTCACAAGAGTCTAGCGCGCTACCAGTGAGGGGGTAACGAATCTACCCAAACGATTCGTCTTCAGAAGTGAATATGACAGAATCATCGATAGCGATATTAGAGACTGTTGAACTTTTGGAAACATTGGATAACTCAATCGATTTTTCGTACTGCTGCAAATGATCCTTCCTCGAAATGAATATATCTAAGCTCCCAGACGATATTGTTCATGTTCGTGAGGAAGGATTATATCATCGTATGTGATTCATTCGCTTTCGTTTTCTGCCACCTTCGTTCGGGAGAATTTGTTAGCACCCCATTGGTAGGGTGCTAGACTCTTGAAATTCCAGACTCGTTGAGACAAAGTTTGTAGTTTTCAATTGGGAATTCACACAAGCTCTTGCATTTCTCAATTGTAACTTTATTCTTACTATAGTTTGAAATTTATTCATGTAGGGTTTGTTGTGCAATAATACTGACATTTGTGGAAGTAAACATCCAAGAATGCATCTTGTTTAGAAAGACAAACTATTGTAGTCTTAGACATAGATAAGCTTTCACTGAAGAAAATTTACTTTAGAATTGCATAAAGTTTTCAACGAGCTTTCGGTAAGAATTAAATCAGTTACCTGTCTCAAGGTATTTAACTCCTAATATACTTAGGAGAATACAGGTTCGAGGAATATCTGAATTCAGAGTTGAAATATTTACGTAGATCAATAATATATAATATCTCATATTCACATATTTATGTTTGACGCTTGTTTGTTTCAATCGCGTGTATGGGTTTTACATGGTTGTCTTTGAAAAGTCTACTACAAAATGATACCACAGACTACTGAGACCAAAATGAGATAATTGAACTAAACTTATCTCTTTACTAAAATGCTTCATTAAGCCGCTAAAGGGCGTTGAAATTGAATATTTTTATTTGGATTTATTTCAATATTCTAATATTTTCGATAGTTTCATAGTCTGAAAGTTTATGGGTACACTAAGAGGATTATTATCCATGAGAAACATATCATACCATTTCGATTGATATTTTCAGTACTGTAGATTTAGAAATTGAAAGAAATTCTTCTTAGTACACCACTGACCAGATCCTAATGTTTTTTTATATATGTTGTTTATGATTCATAACCTAACTTTCTGTTTTCTCGCAAGAACACATTGTTCAAATATTTACAGTTTTTGTGAGTGCATTTGATTACTTATTTTTGTAATTTGTTCCGCTATCATGTTCAGTATCATATAAAATTTGAAATAATGAAGCAGTGATTCGTAATTCATGGTTTGTGCTTTTGATCAGGGCCCTGATTATTTTACCTTTGTGATGGGTCGTAGAATTTGTTCGATGTATTGAAATAAATCGGAATTGGTTCGCAGAACATTCAATCTGGAACAAGAACAGATCTATATAATATTAGATAAATACCAATAAGTCGACGCTCGCACTACAAAAACACCCATGCTCTATGAGCCCAGGTGACTGACTGACTTTTTTCTCACACTCTGTCCTTAGCCAGTCTTTCCTCCCCACACACCGCGTATTCCCGGCCATGGCAACGCACACCAGTGGCTGAACCATGGGAACCAACACACCTGTATCCACTCAAGTCGCAAAGAAATATCACTTGGAAATCCAACACAAATCTATCAACGAAAGAAATATGAAAACAATGGAAATTGAAAAACTATGAATTTTTCAAGCAAAAACACGATTCAAGACACGATTTCGAATTCACACGACAGCTTTTGGCAACTTAATTTTTGTTACATAACCGTAAATTCAGAAAATTCTCGAGAAACAAATAAGAATCATTTCGTCCGATACAGAAACGCCATCGGGCGATCATACACTCGACTGAGTCACAGATCAGATCAGAACATAGAGGTCACTAGATTTCTTCTCCATATTTAGCCGACAATGGTTTAGTTCAATAACCTTATTTTGATCTCGGTGAAGGTTGCTTCTTCAAATAAAGATTATTATATTGTCAAAAATTCACAATGTTAGCGGTACTATTCCCATCCCGGCGAGGGATCTATCCAAATTGCCGTTTCATCGGGACGTTCACCGTAGTCTTGAACAGTTGGACTACAAAGTTGCGAAACTCATACAGGCATACGCCTGGCCAGCCTTGTTTCGCAACCAAAACCTGTGCATGACCCACGGGCCTAAGACCGGGAAAACACTCGCCTACTTGCCTGTTATATGCACCTTCGTTCTGGAAAAGGTTGGTATTTTCTTTCTACTAGCAGCTATGGATATGAATTTTGTTATCTTTCAAGGCCGACAGGTACGAGACATTGTCGAACGTGACAGGAGGTCCGATAGTAATAATACTTTGCGGCAATTCGAAGAAATGCGAGGACGTTTACGATTTGGCCAAGCTGTTGACTAGACGTAATTGGACCAAGATCCAGTTGATCACTTACCCGATAGGTCATGTCAATTCGGTGAGTATCCATTGAGTTACCGTAGTCCACCTATGTTTATTTTACCCCAAGATTTTTTTTGATGATTTGACAACACAGAAATGTTCTAGCGACATCTCGTTAGTCAGCTGTGGAATGTTGAGAGATAACTAAGGTACTGGAAAGTTTGGAGGTTATACAACTTAGCCGTTCTATTGATGAATTGTGGTTGGTAGAGCGAAGGTATGCGGGCAGTTATCGCGCCTTCAATATAGGGGTGACCACTCAAATTTGGTCTATTTTGTCTACCTGGAATCGCTTGTGGTGTCATGATAGATGAAATTTCTGTCGAGCACCGACCATGAAAATATCAGGTCAATAAAGTTCACCAACTAGACGAATACCTCGCTTCCGAATAGAATCTAAGTTCTAAGTGAGAATAGCAGTTCTCGCAAAATACCTCACATGATCGTCACGAAAGAGCGCTGTTGAAGATGACGTTATACGTAATATGTCGAGAAGGCTAGGGTTGTTATAAGGTGCCTGGCAGATTTTTGGTACCAAAAGGGGAAAAAAGTTTATTTCAAAAGTGCCTGTATTTTTCGAAACTTAACTGATACTATCCAAACTTATCCAACAATATCTCATTTCACGTATGAAAAAGTACAGTCCCTTTATTTTTCGAAATTCACATAAAAACATCATTTGAGAGTATATTTCAAATTTAGAATCACAGCATCCTATTTCCAAAACAAATTTGCACTTGGTGTTTCCTGTTTTCATCTTACCATATAATAGTTAATTTATTTATTCATTTATTGACGAGCATATATAATCATATATATATTGATAAAAAAAATATAAAATAAAGTCTTGAAATATCAACATATCAATATCACAATTTTACAAGAATTATCAAATATCACAAATTTTCATGACTTGAACTGAGTGTGACCTGCAGTAAAGTCAAGGGTGAGATAGTGAGTATTGGCCAGCCTAGATGAAAGAGTTATTTGTATTTGCTGCATTAGATTTGTAAATGGGAATGTGAAATAACTTATTCAAGCGGGTCTCTCTGGATGGGACCTGAAAACAAATATTCTCAATAAGCTCTGGACATGCGTGGGCCGAATTTATGATTTTATATAACAGCTACAGGTCTCTTTCATTGCGACGAGAGCACAAGTTTTTTAATATTCAACTCCATTTCAAGATCCTTGTAAATATAATCAGTACGATTCATCCTGAAAGCCATGTAACGCAAGAATGCGAACTCTTCCAAGCTTCTGTTATGAATATTATATTGAGGAGACCATACGCAAGCTGCAAATTCTAAATGAGAATGGACTTACGTGCAATACAGTAGTTTAATGGGGTTATCGTAGTGAAATCTTTAGAATATCTTTCGATGAAACCAAGCATTTTCAGTGCATTAGACGTGATGTTAGAAATGTGAGGGCAATAATTGAGGTCGGAATTCAGAAGATGTATTATTTACTATTGAAACGTTTATTCACAGCTATCAGAATGCCGCCGCCTCTTTCAGAATAACTTGTCAGGTTTGACCTTTCGTTTCTGTAGATATTGGAATTGAATAAATTGAGTTCCGAATCGAGTATCCCGTCTGTCAGCCAGGTTTCTGTGAATATTAAAACATCATAGATGAATCCTTGGGTGTTCTCAATCAGTTGGTGTAACTTTGTTCTGAGTGCTCTGACGTTTCGATAGTGAACGGATAAGTTGGTAGGCACACTTAGTTTTTTTTAAAGTGACAATTTTCAATGTACCGTAGATATACTTCAGTCTCACCCGTTCCCCTTTCGATAATCTTGTTTTGAATTCGTCTTTGACAATAATTTCATGTTCTCTTTGCTTCTGACTCAGGTCATTAGAAATATAAATGTTGCTACCCTTCAAATTTGGCCGCCCATTCAAGGCAGTGCGAACAGCGTGATTGCTAGGAAAGGTCACTTTTAGGGTTCTGTGTCCTAATTTGTTTTCTTGCCAAATCTTACAGCCGATTTGATATCGTTGCATATTGTTCCCAGATTCAGGAACATTGAATAATAGTACGTTGTTGGAACGCATTAGGCGTTAGTGAACTCCAGAAAGTAGCGTGTCTTCGAAATCTGAATTAACCTTGCTGGCCGTTGGTCAACTTCTTTGATGAGTCTCGGTACTGAAAGCAGACCCATTTGACAGTCCTCACAGAAGAATCACAGTTTTTTGGGACCCTTGAGCTCAATGAGCCGTATTTCTGAAGCATTCAGGTCCGAACACTTTTTGTGCATATCTTGTTGGCAGCTGTCGCAGATCATCATTAGGTTACTGTTGTCCTACTCAATGTTACATTTCAAGCACTTCATGATTTCCAGATGAGTTGTATTTCAAAGTAATTGAGTTCAGGAAAAATATCAACTCTTGGCAACACTGTTGCGGAATAGATCTATGGGACCCTGACTTGTGTAAACAAAATGAATTCAAAACGGTCTGGTGACGTGCTACCCACAATATCACTAATACAATGAGAGTTCTAGAAGGCGATGCGTGGATTCAATAAAATTTTTGATCACTTGGACTGTAAAAACAATCAACGTCCACACTCTACGAAACACGTTGTAGCTTGCGACGTTGCCATATATAATTTCAAAGATCACTTATTGAATATTATCGAAACGAACGGATTTAGAACATTTCCTTCCAATTGTCTTCAAGAACATTGCTTTATTCGAACTCAGGAAACAATAAGTGAAAACTTGTTTTCAGCTATGTATGTAGCTATGATTTGAAAAACTTCCATCTTACTAGCTTACTAGATCTTGAGTAAACTTTTTTCAATTTGTTGCAAAAAATTTTCCAGTTACCATGTCATTGACGGATAAGATGAACATGAACCAGAATTTCGGAAGTGAAAAGTCAATATTATTACTATAAAATCCGAATCCTGTTCTGTCAATTATTTGCATTATTTGTTTCTTATTGAATAATTTTTATCAGTCTCTCAAGAATTCCATAGGTTCCACATTCCACGGTGACCTCGATTGAAAAGATTTTCATCGGCGGTATACACTCCTGCACAAAATAACTGAACAAACATTCTTTTCTAAATCCAATCTAGACTGACTTTTTCAATTTCGCAACAAGTTTTCTCATTTTTATGAATTTCACCACAAAGTGTTCAGAATATCAGAGTGAAATACTTCTTAGAATTTTCTGTTTGACTCTGTATAACACGAAATTCTTTAGAAATTTTTGCGATATTGATATCAGATAATGGCACGAATATCGATGGAAAATTGGAGTCATTCAAGATTGAATCAAAGTTTTTGTTCGATGCTGATGCTTTTGTAGTTCTACTCTCCTATCAGGGGATTCAAAAATAATTATTTGTCACAAAATCTCGTACTTCTTGAAAATCTGAGGAAATCAGCCCTTTCTGCTACTACAACCAATTCTGAAGCAATGTGTGATGAGAGAATATGCAAAATGCTTACGTGTTTATCCGCCATTTCTCGTCACTGTGATACGTCAACTGTCACCTGTCATACTTCATAAATCGTACGTCACTGCGGTCATCGCGGTGTAGAACGAACACGGGTGCACTACGAATTAGCCACTTCTGATAAAACGCTACCACGAACGACCGTTCCCGCAGAGCCACGTGGACATGGTGGTGACAACGCCCCCTATCCTTCTCGAGATGCTGAAATCCAAGACGTTGACGTTCAAACGGCTGTGCCATCTCGTCCTCGAGGACGGCGACGAGATACTCGACAGGCACCACGAAGAGATGCAGAGGTTCTTCGACCTAGCGCAGTCGACGTTGCAACACCGCGTGTTCGCCAAGGCGGTGCAGTTGATCGTCTGCTCGGAGCACTGGAACAAGCGGCTGGCGCACCTGTTGCGGAGCCTGGAACAGCCGCCGATGGTGTGCATCGGCAACTATCTGGAGGCGGCGCTCTACGGCAACATGGAATTCTCCATGAAGTTCAACAACTCAGCGTGCAAGGAGAGCGAGTTGAGAGGTATGCGATTGTTGGTTCACAGGTTTTTTAGGTTTATTACGTACATGAAGTAGAAAATATAGTGAAATCACTGATTAGTGTTTTGTTTGTCAAAACGCTAACAGCATTTTTTGCAATAATTTCATGATAGTAATGAAACTCAACAAAAGATGGTGACATTTTTGCAGATTTCTGTACAAATAGTTGATGTTTTGAGATTGTTATTATGTAGATTGATCCATTGATTGAGAATTTACGATTTTATACAAGATTGTACAATTATCGATAATACTGATCTTGTGATTTTTGTGTCGCTCGCCATCACATCACTAATGTATAGTATTTTGACCGAATAAATTAGTTGGTAATCGGCTAGAGTACAGTTTCGCCTCTTCCACATGGTTCACCACTTGTCACAAGTGTTTATTTATACCTGTTGTGCAGGTGGGCGGATCTTAGAGGCCATAGTGTGTCGTCATATGGATAGCGTAAAGTTGACGCTTTGAATAATAGAAAATCCCACTACATAATACTAAAATACCAATCAATTCGAATATAGAATAAGCTTTTAAAATATCAAACTTTTTTATGATATTTATTAATATGCCCAATAGAAAGAATTGCATGGTTGTATGTTGCATCATTTCATTTTCAGTTTCAAACTACATGAGATGAAGTATCAGGTGTGTCGCCAGAACAAATAATTCATCTTTTGATATGAATAATCTGATATAATAATCAACAATGTTGTAATGTATTATATTGTAGGTATGTACCTTCAGTATGTTTCTATGGAAAGAAATTGTCTGAATAAATTGAAAGTATTGAACTGTCCGAAGATAATGAAATGGATGCACATTCGTACATTAAGTCTTTGAGAATAATACTCATTATCATCAACACTCAAACCAAAAGAAGCCAGGAATAAGGCTTTCATTGCTGAGAAAATTCAGCTTATGCTCATTTTGGCAGGCAATCAGAAACAACAAATTATTGTTTGTCATTGATATCTAATCTGGCCCGCTTCAACATAATGAGTGTATAAAATAACAAGCAGCATGTTTTCTGTTTTTTCTTCAGGTGCGAGATATTCTCAGTTCAAATCTCGTTGGAGTCCTATTATAGACCAAATATATGATCAATATTTCCTCTCATTTGCTCAACGCTTCTGGCAGCTCATTAGAGGAAATTTAAAATCAATATATTCTCTTCCTTCATTGTCTATTTTTTGTCTTTTAGATCTGGAAAGATATTTAATTCTTGAAAATCCAATTGAACGTTGTCAAAAATTTCAAATCTACAGGTATATAATTGTCTTCTGCCATTAAAAATCGTTCATTTTCACAAATACATTGCAATGTTATCTCAGGATATCCTTTGAATCAATTTCAATTGGTTTTCCTCACGCAATCAATGATATTCACTTTGAGAGGCTCCGGTTGCGCCGAATGTTTTGTCAAAATTATGAAAACATCTCGATACTCTCTCCTCTCATTGAATTGTAGGTTATTATTATATTTTATATGTGAGGTCACACGGATTTCTTCAGGGAAGGTCAATGCGAAATTGAAATTTCATTTTTCAGACAGATATTTTCATCGAGTGTGATTGAAATATGATATTAGTTTTCACACGTTTCATCCCTCCCAACTTCGACTCTCTGGTCCCCTTGTCCGTTGCGCCTGCGTTGCATGGCTGCATTGATAATCATTTGCAACTATTCCGCTACTTTGTTCTACTTTAATTTGTAGTGGGACACTACACACAGTTTACTTTTCGAATTTCAGCTCTTCTGAAGGATGTTTATAGAATACACAAGTCCGTTATAATATGCAAAGAATCGGAAATCGAGGACGTAGAAACGATTTTGCGATTGAAAGGGATAGATTCTACGGTTGTTTCGGATGCTATGAGTCTGGAGGAGGTTTCCCTTCGAGAGGACATGTGGGCTTCAGCTAAAGGTGGATCCTATACAGGTTGGTGTTTTATTTTCTCCTTTTTCTATAAATACGCATAATGTTTGATGTATTAACAACTTGGTTATGATATTTCAGTTCCATAAATTTGATTTCTCAACACTCTTATTTCATTTCTTTTGCAGTTTTGGTATGTACTGATTTCATATTGAATACCATGCTCACAGTGACCAGTGCTAACATGTTGATCCATTATTCTCTGCCTCCTTCATGGACTAAATTTGAGCAAAGGTTCAGGTGCTTGTTGGAAAATTGCAAGAGTCCTCTAGATGAGAGCGAGGTGAGTTGGAAAATACATCTTGAAACCTAATTGAACTAGAAAGTGTGAGACATATAAAAAAACTGGTAGAAATATAATTAATTTTATATCTTCCATTTTGGCTGAAAACATTTTTAATGATTTTTTTCTTGCAGGTGAAAATAGTATCTAGAAATATAGTTCTTATCGATGAGAGTGCAGAATCAAAAATGCATAAATTTTTCAGTTACATATATTCTACCGAACTGAAGTTTCAGTTACCGGAAAAATTGCAAAAGTACGCGGAGGTGAGCTATTTTTTGTACTTCATTTGTTGGGAAACTGTATATCTTAGTCATGAGTCAGTATATCTAAGATATGAGTCTGGACACAAAACTAGCAACCAAGTCCCGCCCTGTTTATCAATTATTTTAGAATTCTGTCATCGTCTGTCTGTTAGAGATATAACCGATAAAAATGATTTCAGTCTCTTGCTGAATAGACAGTGAAACTGAATTCAAATTATTCAAATTTACAAATGATTCGTCTAAGATCATTTCAAGAAGAGAACTAGAGGGACTAGAGAGACCGGCTTGCGCCAGGCTGCTTTGTCTACTTTCGTTCGCCTCCATGACATGTCATGACGTTGTCCAGGGTTCACCGACGTGGAGGTGAGAGTAGCGTTGGGGTTCTGTAGTCTGTTGTGCTATAGTTCTCATGATAATTTTAAAAAAATTCTTTGATTTCGGATTGGGAATTGTTGTATATTACGATCGCGAGAAATGAAATTGGGGTGAGGTGAGGATGAGAGATAGAGAAAGAGTTGAAGGGAAAGAGAAATGCGGAGTAGAGAATACATGCTTTACTACACTTACACGCGCTCAACATAACTGATGATTTTTGTTACTTCGGCGTATGAAAAGTTCCTTTTCCGTGAAAACAGGAGAGGACATTATTGCTGTGTCCGGACTCTTATCTAAGGTGTACAGGAACTTTAGATTTGATATGATTGCTCGAAACTTCGTCAAAGTTCGTCTGAGATCTAAACATGAGAAGAATAACAATTACCATTGAAACATCAAGAATAGCACTGACCTGGAAATACACCTGTCCTAGAAGTCGCAAAACACTATCGATTTTTTGGTTACCATTCGCATATGTATCCTTGAATATTTCAGATTTTGACAGTTATAATAGTCATGGTATTCTTTTTCGACATACATCGAAACATTTTTTGTAAAGTCTGTGGGATCTACCTTATTTTTGTTTGCTCTGATTTTTTTCGAAACCTTTTTTGCATAGATTGTTAATGAATTTTGAGACCAAAATCCTATTCAAACTACGAAGCAAACAAGCGACAAAACCATTCGTCGAACTATCTTAGCGAGCTGGTTTAAGTAATTCGTTAGTAATAATTTCATAGTTTGGAATACAATCCGAGGAAAAATGACCGGTTAACTTATTGTTGGCCCGGTTTACGTGGTTTAGTTCAAGGAAAAATGGCTCATGACCGTTCACTTCCTCCGTAGGGTCTGATGGCGCTGCAGGAGGAGGAGAAGCACGAGGTAGCCTGCCCGTTGTGCGACAACGTCAAGCTGTTTGGCAAATGCCGCGATTATCGCTGCCGCAAGCGACACACGCTCTCGGCGTCGCTGGACGCTTCGAATGCGTTGCCCAAATCCGGCACCGTCAAATTCAAGATCACCTTCGTGCAGGACGTGACGCTGTTCTCGGTGCGGCTGTTGCAGCACGTCGACTGCGACGGCAAATTCGACGAGTTCGACGACGTGTCGGACCCGAGCGAGGATCTCACGGGGTGCATGAGGATCGTCAAGAAGAAGGTACACACTCGGTGTTGTCAGAGGTGGTACAATTATCTCTGGAATAGTATATTAAAACGAAAGTTACAGAAGGTAACATATTCAAATACGAGACTGAAATTCGGAATTCGGACGAGTAATTGAATTGCCTTCCGTAACGAATATTTTATACTATTTTCCCTGTTTCGGGAGTATTATACGGTTTCTTCAATATTGAATACATAATTTCATAACATTATTGAGTAATTATTTAGGGAAATTTCGGCGAAATAATTGGACTGGCGGAAATGATTCGTTTCTGACAGTTGACAGAAATTTGACACAATATAACGGAAAGTTCTGTGAATTCAAAAAATGCTTAAATTTTCTGTAGAATTAACCTTCTGATCAGTGAATTCATATGTCAGATGAATTTCAAGGGGCAGTGCCTAAATTCTCTACATAATATTCCTGGAATTTCAATGAATGCAGGAGATACTTCCACCATTTCTAACATTTCTTCCGAAATCTGCAGCAGTTCTAATATTGATTAACAATATCAGCAATTTCTACAGATACCTATGCTGTTATTATTTCCAGCTATCTCATAGTTTGGGAACTTTCAATGAACCATTATTGCTTCGTTATTAGTCTCAACTGAGGTCTCAACTATTGAAACAATAACAATTTAAGTACCTTCCTATGTTACGAGTTGTATTCCTATTCTTTCACTAGTACTGCAATTGAAAAAAAAACTGTGGGTGGCCAATGCTATCATTTATGTTTCCTATATTTCAATATTATATTATTTCAATGATTTTTCAGCGTAAATTAGTACTATTTTTAGGTTATTCTTCCTATTCCAACTTCATTTGCCAGGTTTGAACTGTCGATTATATATCCATATATTTATAATATCCATTACATGCAGGCATACCCATTTTTGAAAGACCCAAAACTCGTTAGTGGAGCTCATTAATAAGCGAGAAATCGTGCAATAATGACACTATTAAATTGCCGAAACAGAAAGTAATTAAATACACTCCACTAGTAGAGAATTTGTAGGATTAGGACGGTATTGACTTGGATTCGGGTAGAACACTGAGTGAGGAATTCCTTCTTCACACACTTTCATAATACAACCAATATCATCTGTAAAAATCGAAGCAAATTCAATTTTCGTCAATCTCAAAACGTCAGAAGAGACTGAGTGGAGCAGTGAAGTTTTATTCAGAACTGTATCTCTCTCTCTCTCTCTCTGTTGTGTGTCAATTGGTGCGGTACGATGTACACACTGTGTCCAACATAAGGATGCACAGCATGGGGATCTAGGACACGGTAGGAGATACAATTTTGGTTAAATTTCACAAAACTTGCGCATGCAGAAGGCCATTCCAACATCCTTCGATAATTTTCCAAATTATTCATAGTTTTTCAGTTACATTGAAAAACATGAATTTTCAAAGGACCATAACTGGAAAAAAGATGTTGGTGATGGTTTCACGAATACGAAACGTCGGAGATAGAAATCAAAAAACGTGAAATAGACTACAAAAAATGACTTCCTGCGATATAACTGAAAAACTATGAATAATTTGAAGATTTTCAAAGACTGTTGGAATGACCCTCTGAATGCTCAACTTTTGTCCCATCTTAATTTGTACCTTCCACCGTTTTCGAGATCCTCATGATGTGGGGACAGTATATATTGATGAGTTCGAGAAGATTTACACCTGACGATATCTCCAGCTTCTAGACCACGCACCTAACCTATGGTAAACTATAAAGCACTTTTTATCTAATAACAAAGGTGGGCAATACATTTTTAGAAAGAATAATAAATAATGTTGGTGTTCTACGTGGCAGTGTTCTGAGCCTTCTACTTTCAATAGTCGTAATAATACATATATAATACATCAATTTCCATCATGTGACTTTATTAACCTATTTGCGGATGATACACTCCTATCGGTATCAACTATATCAGGCTATAGAAAAAAATGAATAAATCATTGTCAATGGTCAGTACGAATTCGAATAACAATAGGCCTGAGCTTTTTTTTAGATACTTCCACGGTCGGTGCTCAACGGAAATATCATCTATTATGCCACCACGTGCGATTCCTAGTAGACAAACCAGACGAGCTCAGGCTGGTCACCCCTACACTCTCAGGCTCGAGACCTGTCTTAAGAGCGGGGATTCACTGCCTACTTCTGAAATTCTGTCTAGATGGCGATGCGATGCCCGATCGTAATAAAATATGATTATTTTCCTAAGGCTGGTGCCTTATTGTAGTTTCCTCCTTTTTGGTCAGTTCTGGCATGTTCTCAATAGGTGTCGGTATACTAGCGTCGCATCGAAGTAGAAGTTTTATATTATTTGGTTGCTGTTACTGTCCGCGCAAGATAATTATATGTATGTTGTTTTTATAGGTCTGGATTCTCGATCCAGACAATGTGAGTATTTATTTATGTCGCGGGTCGCGCAGCGTGGTAGAACCGAGCCGACTACTCTGACGATATTTATCTTTCTCAGAGATAAATCTTGATGGCTTTGGCAGAACGCGGGTATTTCGCACTGAATTTTCATCTATAAGAATAAGAGGGGTATTCCCGATCTCTCGTATTCCAACTCGTATGTTTACGAATTTGACGTTTCGTATACAATCCAGACAGGTGATTGGTTGACATACTTCCGAAACATCAATTTCGTAAGTATAAGAAGAAAAATACGAAGATCAGGAATCCCTAATATCGAAATAAAAATACAAGCTCTCATTTAGTTTCATCAAATCTTGCAAGTTGAATTTGACCCACTTCTAATCGTCCGAATGATTAGGAATTTGGCAGGTGGACATAATTTTTACGACAAGGCATTATGAAATGAAAAAAATTGCGGACGAGTTTTGTGGTTATCGTCAGATTTTACTCAAAATCGATGTCTGGTGGTCTTTGGAGTCGGATATTAGAAGTTTTTGTCAAAAATAGAAAATTCAACATGGCGGCTCCAAAATGGCGGAACACTTATTTTGGTCTGATTCTATTAAAGATTTGTATTTTGAGTTTTTCGGGTCATATCGATATTATGATTATTTGTCAAAATCCCGAAATTCAACATGGCGGCCCCGAAATGACCATTTTTTTTTCATAATGATCCCAGTCTATTCGGTATCTATTCGGTATTTGTCAAAATTAAGAATTCAACATGACTGCTCCAAAATATCGGAACAGTTTTGTGATTATATCGTAAGATTCTTTTCGAAATTTTCATTTGAAGGTTTTTAGGGTCGGACATTATGATTATTTGTCAAAAATCAAAATTCAACATGACTTCAAAATGGCGGGACCGAGGGCGAAACAGTTTTGTGATTTTGGTCAGATTAGATTAGGAATTTTCGTTGTGGGGTTTTCGAGGTCGGAGATTGTGATTTTATGTCAAAATTCAAAACTTCAACATGGCGGCTCCAAAATGGCAGATATTTTTTTGATTTTGGTCTAATTCTAAACTAAATTGCTTAGTATGGAGGTTTTTGGGGCCGGAGATTTTTTTTTGTTCCACCTGTCCCAGTGTCTGTCTGTCTGTAATCATATCATGCAAGTTAAATGAATGAACAAAATAACAAAAATTAAACAAGCTTTCATTTGTTGTAACAAGATGAAGAACTGGAAACTGGCACCCCGCTGGCCGCTGTTTATACATGGTGTTTTATTATTGTTGCACGAAACTTCGAGGTCAGATTTGTTGGGTCAAAATATGAGAAAAGTTAGAATGAAAACCAAACTTATGCATAGCTGTTGGAAGAAAATCTGTGATACTAGAGATTGCTATTCAGCTACAGCCGATCGATCAGCAAACTAATCGGATAACTAGGTATACTTACAAAAATCGGATAACTTATCGGATAACTAGGTATACCTAACAAAAATCCACTTGAAACATTTCTGAAACGAATCGATCTTGAATTTTCGTGCAGCATTGATGACACACCCTGTATAGGCATTGCAGAACCGAACAGATTGAAGTGTAGGTATGTTTTTCAATCGTTTCTACTGGCCTGTCGAACTATATGTATATAATATATCGCGACGGCTCTGATCGAATTCGACGGAACAAAAGAATTGAATATCTTTATTCGCATATTTATTTTGTATTGGCTCTAAACCTATTCTGAATTACTTCATCGATATCGATATCTGCTTCCAGGATGATAGTATATAAACATGGTTGCAACGATCACCTTTGTGTACCTACCACAGTAAACACCAAATTTGTGTCAGGTATTTTAAGAGTTTGAAATATAGTATTTTTGAATAGTACAATATTATAACAGGTATTTGATCTCGAACACGTGTTCTTGTGACAAAGTCGCTGTAGGTAGGTGATAATAATAATGATAATGATATTATTGATAATTTATTCACCTAAATGAGAAAAAACACAATGGGTAACTAACAAGTAACAAATAACAAATGTAACTAACAAATAAATAACAAGCGAATAAAAAATAATATAAAATAATATGCGCGGTAAGCAAAATGAACATTCTATCGATAAACAAAAAAAGTAATGTTTTTGTTATGTCATTTCGAACTATGGCAACAAGAAAATGTAAAGTAAAACGCTCTAGTATGAAAATTTTTCACAAACGCACATTCGCATCAATGATCGATGCGATGATGAATGTACTGATATTTCAATTGAGAATTTAACTGATGATATGATCACATATACATGGTGCCTATGCCCCCACTTATCATATATCTAGGTTATTTCCGCATCCCGATCTCTCAAAATATGAATCCACTACAATTCAAGAAGATCAAGTTTATCGACTTTATCGTTTCATATCGATGATACCAATAATATCGATAACAACGATAATAGCGATAATATCGATAATTTTGTTAGTGTGAATTTTTATCGACATCATCGAGAATTATCGATGAATTTGACAATCCCTAGACATAACACAGTTGAGTCATTTCGATACGATGAACTTGAATTGATTTTTCTGCGCACAGATTTATTATCATGAAATTGACATAGGTATTTTCATCAGATCGGTCACTCTAACGGGTCACCGCTTGGGTATTCTCGTTCCAGACTGCTATATTTTGGATAGCCGTCGACAATGAGCGAAACTGACTAGAAACATGTCTCATAAACACTCATAATGCTCATAATTGAAATATTCTTGGTCGTTGGAACTCGTTGGAAAGTGTATTTCAAGCACTCGTTACATTTCCGCACTTGTGTCGCTACACGGCTCGTACTGAATATCTTCTCGATGGCGTATTAGAAGTATCTAGAGAACGGAGCAGAATATATTTTTGAAATTTTGGGTACGGAAATGGGATGTCAAAATCTAGCTCTTGAAAATATTTTCACATGTGCAATGTTGCCAGATCTAGTGTTACTAAGAGCAACTTTTGAATTTCAAATGGAACACCCTATATATCATTAGATTCTCGAATTCTGAGACATTTGAATTGATTGTTGATTTTCCACGGCGAAAACTGCGACATTTTTCTTGCCAGTTACGACAGAAAGCTGAAATTTCCACAGCGGCTTCCCAACACACAGGTATCTGAGCAGGTATCTTATGAATTCTCGTGCATATTGAATCAATATTATACAGGGTGTGAAAAAAGGTGCGTCAAACTCGGGTACAAATAAACTCCAAAAATTCGATTTTTTCAATAATTTCTATCATCCATTACCTTCCGAATGATATAATATGTCCCTTCGCCTATCTTCAACAGTTTTTGAATTATAGGATTGAAATGGTTCAAGTAATGGGAATGGCATATTTATATACGAGAGGAAAGATTTAGAAACCATTCTCCATTCATGGTCAGTTTAACATGATAATACCAAGGCATGCGGAAAATTGATGAAGATATTTTATGAGATATTTCGGAAGAAAAATAAAATTTGTTCAAATTTGATTGTAGTGGGCCACATGACTCAAATTTATCAAACACAAATGATGATTAACCTAACAATGACAATTTTATCCTGGTTTATATCGATATAACATTTGAAAAGAATCGACTTTTTCTATCTTATTCGTGCCCGAGTTTGACGCACCTTTTTTCATACCCCGTATAATAATAATTCAATATGCGCCAAACCTAATAAGATGACTATGTTTCGAGAAGCACTCGAGGAAGCAGCTGTGAGAATTGCAACATTCTGACAGTATTGATTCTTAGGTCAAAAACAGTGAAAGATAGCTATAGGACATCCTACAGAAAATATGCTCAGAATCTTCTTCAGAATCCGAAAATCTAATAATATATAGGGTGTTCCATTCGAAATATCAAGGCTCCCATTTGCGTAGCCAAAATTTTAAAAATATATTTCTCATATATTTCTCGCCTTCCCCAATGCTAATGCTAGACCTTGTTTATACTGCTATGCCACGACCATGCTAATTGTGAAGGCAAAAGGCAAAGCAGTTCGTACGATGACTGAGTCATTTACCTACGGCAAAAAATACGCCACTTGAGTGTTGACTCTGGGCACCGACCTGTACCCGAATTCACCCGAGAGGTATGAGAGGAGCGGGGTAGGAACGACTTAAGTGAGCCAGAGACCAGCACAAACGATCCGCAAACTCTGTACCAACCAGTGTTGCCAAGGGTATAAAATAATTCACAGCAAAACAGTAGTTGTAAATAATAATTGACTTCCATCTTATTGACAATTGTTGCTCTATTGCTGAACCCCAGCATCAAATATTTTACCCCGATAGTATGTACAAGGATCATCACTATATTCTGACTCATAGCTACCACGCACGAGGGCGTGGCTAGTGTGACGTCAGCTTGTGAGAAATTTCACCATATTGGTGTTATTGGGCTATATTTTGCATGTGTTTACTGTTGCAAATCAAGAAAATATCTCTTCGAAATAATCAACTTTGAAGTTTAAATTTGATTGAAGATGAGCTGCCCAGTGTATGGTTGTAATGTTGACAATAAGTGCAAGGGCTTTGTGTCTGGTACAAAGTTTTATAGCTTTCCTAAAGACAAGGAAATGCAAAGTGATAGGAAAGAACTGTGTGGACGACAGGACAGACAGACATTGTCGAAGTCCAGTAGAAGTGAAAAAATTGATATAGCAATTTTTTTGACGCAAATATTATTTAATTTTCATTGGATATCCTCGAACTTGCGAAAATTCCGAGTATTTGGCAACACGGCATCAATATTTCTACTTCCACGAGGAGTTTCATAGAGGTGATGAAACTTACGATATTTTATACCAATTCTTGCTCCATAACAAATTAGAAAAGAATTATACATAATGAGTAATATATAAATATGATTCAAGAATCGAACACATTCGTGTAACTTGTAACCTTTCGTATCATTGAAAACGCGGGTCGACGTGAATGCCATCTGCTGGTTGTTTACGTGTGTACGTGTGTACCGCCGTCTATTAGGTAGGGTACGAACCGGTACGAACCGGTCCGAACTCGCAAATTAATGTTTTCTACTTCATCTTTGAACGAAATTCCTTCAGAATCTAACATAATAAACCATAAATAGCGTCCTTGTGTCAAATTTCAGATTCAAACATGCTTTTAGTTCGAAGGAAGGCATTTCAGATGCTGATATTTTGGTGAAGCATTCCTCAATTTTGGTCCCATAGAATGAGGTAATTTCATTTGATTCTGAGACACAAATTTTACCATAACTTTTTTAAATGGAAGAGTTTTGACTCCAAAAAATACTCATTCCCTAATTTGAACCTTCCTCTTTACACTAATTCAATTACTTTTGGGTTTGAATCCATGACAAGGCCGGAAAGCATGCTGAAAAAAGGGTCTGCCAAACCATTTTGGTGAAACGCCCGTCTTAACATCGCTATACCAAGCATCATTCATCAATAGAACGGCAAAGTTGTGGAATTCTTTGCCTAGTGAAGTGTTTCCTGATGCTTACAACCTCCAAACATCCAAGAAGAATTCCAACACCTTCCTTCTCTCCCATAATTCCACCGCGTGCTAACACGATGTTCCTCGAACATTGTAGGTTTCCCTTTCGTGTTGTCAACAGATATTCTAGTATTGATATTAACAGTTGTTCGCTTACCATTGACAAAGAAAATATAGAATTCGTAAACGAGTTTGAATATTTCGGTTTCATTATTGACAACAATCTGTCATTCGATACTCATACATTTACAAGATAATATTTTAAAACTATTATTCAGTAGAATTTTACGAAATATATCAAGCCTTTCTGAAATCACTGTTTGCAATACAATTATACAGCCACATTTTCTGATTACTGTGCGGATTTATTGTATATATTTGCTTTAAATTAAATAAATGCGTTACAAATGCTCTGAAACAGTGTAATGAGGATAATATTGAGATGCAACAAAAAAAAATTAGTATATTCCATATGCCAGAGTCACTGGAATTGCTACTACTTTATGAGAGATGTTACCTAAATGCTATCATTTAAGCTGACAAAATGACTCATAAAATGGTAACTACCTAACTCAATGAATATCTCAAATTCAACAGTCATGTTGAAGAAATGAACATAATTTTCATCGACCTCCAGTCAATATGGGTAATACAATGGAGTCTCTCTATCACCTGTAATTGTCAAGGGTTCTAAAACAATCGTAGAGTTCAAAAGGAATGTAAGTTTGCATCTTGGAAGATAAACTCTCAGTTTATTTATTGACTTGATTACATTAATAATTATCCAAAAAACGTTATGATAAAACACATTTGTCATAATGTTCACTATATCGCATCCTTTATATTTTCCCATTCTGATTGTTTCGTACCCACTCATTATTTTGTGTATTTGAAATGCAATTCATATCATACTCAGTTAAAAAATGTAATTGATCTGCAACTACAACTGTTTGTGTATTGAGATTTCTTCCACTTTTTGACTTGACTTGAAGGTACGGCAACCGGTCGTGGGCCACGTCTACGCCTGCTACGACGCCGTGGAGGGTGCGTTTCACCGGGCGGAGCTGTTGCGAGTGGGCGGCGACGAAGCGCGAGTGAAGCTTATCGACTCGGGGGCGGTCGTTGACACCGTGATCGGGCGGCTGTACCGGCTGCCCGCCGAGTTCGGCACGGCCATCAAGCCGAGGGCTGTCGTCGACGCCTACCTGGCCGGCTGCGTGCCGCCCTTCGGGGACGACCACTTTAGCGCACGCGCCTTCCACTACGTTGAGAAGATGGACTTGCTCGAGGGCATCTTCGGCGGGGAGGTGGTTTTGCAGCTGGGCGACGCACTGTGGCTGAAGAACGTGTGCCGCCAGGTGGAGCTCTCCGACAGGGTAATAATAAAAATAATATCTTCATTGGAATCGTTGAGGCAATAGCGACGTTAGCGACTTAGATTAGATTAGATCTTTATTTTCTAGTCGACAACAGAACATTTTTTAGTAATACTCAAAATAAACTTGAATAATGGTATTACTACTTCAACTTCAAATACTAATTCAAATTATAAATTCAAATTTTGGAATATAGAGCATGAAATTCAAAATTTATGATTTCAGTTACAACCAATGTCTCTTATTATTCTAAAATAGACACATTTTTTTCACAATACATTAATTATATAGCTCATGGTGAATAAATGAGAGAAAAGCCCACAAAAGTAAAACATGTACGTATATATTTGTGCGCGAGTAAAATTTCGTTTGTTTTCAAATAGTTCCAGCTAATGTCAATGAGATTCTCTTCTAAAAAAGAATAATGAAGATTTGATCGATTTCTTGCTATCGAACTATCGAATGCTACTCTTTAATGAAAAGTGATGAAACGGATCATTGGGTGCCGATACAATTTTTGAAAACCAACATAGATCTTCAGAACTCGACAAGAACTGAATGGCCGTTGACAGAAACCGTTTTTCGATAATAGAATTTTCATTTACCTGTAACTGTTTTGTTGTTGTAATTGTTGAATTCCTTCGATTATTATTCTGTAAGAATTCAATTTTTATTTATTCCGTTCTCTTGTTGAAAATTCGTAAGATGTCATGGAATGGTTTCAATGATAATATTTGGCATAAGAGGGTAGCAATTAGTTCTGTATACTTGAAGCATTAACATGCAAAAAAAATGAAATTGTATTAGCTGGGCTAAATATCGTGGAGCCGGGCTAGTGTTTGTATTCTTTCCTTCAGAAATCAATTGATAACTCAATTTGGCGATAACTGAATTTGGCGATTTTTGATATTTGGGATTTTGGCGGGTGATTCACTGTAGGCCAGTAGATAGTCTATGTACGTTCTGGTGCAATTTCATCATTTTTGCCATGTTAATATCCACAAGAAAAGTTAATCTCGAACTTGAGCTCGTAATTTTTGATCCACATCATCCGTCCCCTTCCCGAATTTTGAATAGTATGCCGTTAAAAGTTGAAATGCGTCAAACATCCAAAAAAAGGCATCGAACATCCGTGGAAAAAGTGTTATGCATAAACGCATAAAAAACGTTTTTTTTTTCACCAACCGTCCGGGGTGTACCAACTTCCCGGACGCTTTTTCTTTGAGAAAGTAGCATTAGTAGCAAAATTGATATAAATGAGAATTAGAATGTTTCTGTTAATATGTAGTATTTTCTGTTCTGTTTAATTGAAATAAGAGTTATAATGTATTATAAAGAAATAAAGAAACGTGTCGTCTCATTGATTTGTTATTCTACACTGTTGCCGAGAAAACATTGTACGCAATACGCCCGAAAATAGTTTTTTTGGACTCACAGACTTCCAGGACTCGCCTACGGCTATTCTATTCGTCTATTTGTCTATTCGTCCAAAAAAACACTATTTTCTGGACTTGTTACGTAAATTACTATTGCGACGTCTGTTGACGTATTTCAACGTTTGTCCGACCTTTTTTTTTTTCAACATTTCTTAACGCACTCCAGCGCCCGTTCAACATCATACATAACGCTTTCTCCACGGATGTCCTAAGCTTTTTCACGGATTTTTGTCACATCTTTCACGTTTTCCACAGATACATAACGCTTTTTCCACGGATATTGACGCTTTTCCTCGGATGTTTGACGCTTTTCACGTTTTTTTGTTTGTCCTCACCTTTTTTTCTTTGTCCTCACCTTTTATGGGCATGCAGTCATTTCATTCGGGAAGGGGGCAAGTGGTCACGTGATGTGGTTCAAAATGCCTAATTTCGAGCTCAAGATGATAAAACGATGAAATTGCGTCAGAAAGTATATAGCCTAGCTACTCAGGCCTTAATCGTCTTAACATCCTAAAATGTGCATATTTGTGAAATAATGTTCCGGACCTATTTCGATTGTTGATTGTTGTGATTGTTGACAATGTTCGTGTCATTTCCTGATTTTTCCGCCAGGTGGTGCCCGGCTGTCAGCTCTCGCGCGAGATGGCACGCAAGCATCTCGTGCAGCACAGTAACGACCAGCTGTTCGAGCTGTACCGGCTGTGCTCTGCCGCGGACATCGCGTTGCCGAGGCACGACGGCAGGAGCAAGAGCGCCAAGACCAAGAGCGAGAAGACGGCGTGGCATTGGGCGCATCTGGACGCCGACGAGGTCAACGAGGTGACCTTCTCGGCGGCGGTGTCGCCCGACGAGATTTACGTGCGGCTCAACAAGTTCAGCGATTTGTGAGTATGGTCATAATGATTCTGTTAACCATAGACTTATTATCCTGTGGAGACGGAACATCTCATTCATAAAACTGCTTTTGTTTTGAAGCAATGATTGAAAATAAACTGCACGCGTATGAGAAAGACTACCGATCGAACCTCTTTGTCTTCACCAACTTGTTAGCAACGCTGTTATGTTTATGTGTCTTGTTTCCCTGATTTTAGCCAGTGGCGTACCGTTCTAATGGTTTCATAACTTGGAAATATATTTTATCTATAACTATATTATTAAATATTGTTCTGTACGGAGTCGAAGCGTCGTGTTTGTTAGTTAGGAAGACAAACAAATTCCGTTTGATTATGAACAAGCTACGAATGTACTCTCAATGAAAACATGTAATTTCTCTCTGTATATGTCAATCAACATTCTGAAAAATGATACATCATTGGAAATATATAACCAGATTCTTGTCAGTACCTGTAATTCCCGATATTATGTTCAACTGAAACAATTGCAGTATCATATGCATTCAGACAGTTGTATAAAATTGAATTTCCTTATAATTCGCACACAAATTTTTCTGTTTTGATAAAAACAAAAAACACAGCTTTCATACTTTTAATATTCATTTGATACAACAAATTTATTCGGATAATGATGACACATTTTGATTCATTACTGGAAAAAGGTATCGGATTTGCATCTGGCCTCAAGTATTTGGAACCACTTCTCTTTGTTATGACATCACTTGAATCGAAATGATCAGAATATACATAAAGATATTTGCTTAGACGATTCTCCTGCCAGCCAAGAAGGGATGCCCAAATTTTTCTTTCCTCACTATCAGCGGGAAACCTGAAGTAATACAGAAATAGGTATTCTAAGTTGCTTAGAATTTTTGATGCAATGAACAAGAAGGTCTATGCCATGAAAACATGAACACTACCTAAATCATTAACAAACATGAATAAACAGTACCTAATCATCATATATTCACGCCACTGGAATAACAAACAAATTAGGTATTCCAGCTTACTTGTGAAAAGAAACATCAGGGCTGGAATTAATTGTCAAGTTTTTTGCACACTTGGCAGTGACGAACCATATTGTCCAAAAATTCACTCCGAATTCCACAATATCTATTCAAAGTCACTAAAAACAGAACTTCAAAACACAAGATCACTCGTCTACAGCACCGCAACTAGAAATGGGCAGATCGCAGTTACGTAGTAAAAATCATTCATACAATAGGCGTGGCCTGGACGCGCCGATGTCGCTTTGTGGGTAACAAATCCTATGATGCTACAATGCAATAGTTCACAAAATGAATATTCGGTAATTCCAACGTGTACATTTCATGTTTTCATGATATATTAAATACCGTTCAGAAAAATGTTCCATTGAGACTGTATTACTTGCAATACAATGAAAAAATGATATGAACGTGTCAATAATTATTGCGAATCTCGTACTCAAACTGGAAATATGGCAACGACACTTTCTAATCGGTCACAATAGTATCCTACAGTGGACCAGATATTGGCAATGTCTGATCTTCTCGTCTCCTCCCGCCTCCTCGGGATGATAAGTCTATGCTGTTAACATATTCATTGCCTCGTATACATATGTGAATCCACTGCTGTTCAGGCCGCGTCATACATACAGGATGTTGATTAATTTAGTGCCGATGATACAGGGTGTGAATCCTCGAGTGATTTCAAGGAGAAAAGCTCATATCAACATATCTCGTAAATCTCTCAGTTTACGAGCTATAGGAAGTTGAAATTTTAATGCAAAAGTGAGTTCCTTTATCATAATTGTTTATCACTCTTAGATATTTTTTTGAAATTTTTTTCACACCTTTCCATCATCAACAGAGTTTCACGCATGTCCATGGGTGACACCATCTGATCTTCGGCGTTTTTCTAGTGTACCTACTCTGTACTTCCCGAAAATAGAGACCTATTATTATTATTATTATTAAGGAGCATTCGTTGACGTGGAAATATTTTTTTAAATTTTCTTCAGTGAGGCTCGTACGGGTTTGAACAGGAAGTTTTCGAAACAAATAATGGTACGCCAGCGATTATTCTGCAAACCAAAATTATTGTTGAAATCCTCGTATTCGTTCGAACGAAGCACCGTTTTCGCTATCGTTTAAAACCAAAATCTTTTTTTTCTTCAGTTCAATGAGTTCAATTTTGTTGAAATTTAGTCGGCACTCACTGTGAGTGGAGGCATTTTTAGTACAAAAATTTCTACTTTCGCCAGTGATGTTCGCGTAGGCATAATAAGAAAAATTATGATAAAAAACTCACTTTTTAACACCCTCTAGCTCAAAATTTAGGACATATGTTGATATGAGCTTCTTCCTTGAAATCACCCGAGTATTCACCCCCTTCATTATCGGCACTCAATCAATCAACACCCTGTGTACAGAGTGTCCCAAAAAGATATCGACAAACTCAAAAGGTGTAAGGGGACATCAAAACAAGCATTTTAGTTTATATAAACATACCTATGTCCGCAAATGAGCCTTCGGGCTGTAGAGGTGCGCAATAATTAAATCACTGTTTACTTATTAATTTTGCTTTATTAACAAATAAATTATGGTTTACGATAATTATTCAAAATGTTGACCGTTTACTTCAATGTAAAGATTGCACCGTCGGGTCATTGACTCTCGAATCCATTGGGGTGGATTCTGGGAGCCCCAGGGAGGAATTTTCGAAATGTTTATTGTAAAGAATAGTTTCTCTTCTCGTGGTCAACAGTCAATGCAATTGGCTCGTATGCATATTGGTCCCCAAGTAACACACAGGTATATCTGGCCAGAACAAATCATGATAGATCTTGATGCAAAAGAATAGAACATGAAAATAAATTCACAGTTCTCATCATTGTAAAAATCATAAAATGTTACATAAAAATGTGATTTATTCCATGATGAAAGACGTGTTCCATCATGGTGAAAATGAGTGAACAAAAAAATAGATGATGACGTTTATGACAGTACAGAGACGAGTTCGATGATTTTGAAGTCACTTCGAGGAAGAAACGAGGAACACGGCTCATCGTTCAAAATCAAAGGCATATAAAAATGTACAGAAAAAATGCTTGCTGCAAAAAACTATAATATTTTTTCTATGGGAAGTATAAAAAAGAATCTCAAGACAAAAAATATGTTCATTTCGTTGAATAAGGTAAGAAGGTCAGTGTGATAATCTAGCATATTATTACAAAATCACGACTTCTCCTGAAAGAGTAATGAATACCATTGATTATTTTAGTATTTTGTATTGCAACTAAGGAAGGAATTTTATTACCTATTCTTGATAAATGTCATTGCATTTTTTTTTAGTCACAGGATATTCTTTGATATTTTGATATTCTTTCATATTTCACAAAATCATTCTAGCATAACAGTTCTCTGACCAAATTGTTTCATTTACTGATTCATGCAATCGTGGTACTTATTTGAAAAACAACTGAAATAGTGGAAACGAAATCGAAATATGGACAGAGACAGGCAGTACCGACAGTGGTATTATAAAGAAATGAGAATAGTGAATGCACTGATGCGCTTGTATTTCAAACATCTGATATAGGAGTCGCGAGTTTTCCTGAAGATGGCGCCATTATTTCACAACTATTTTGCGTTTCAAATTCAATGGTGTGTAACTAATGTTTCGATTTCACTCATTTGAATCATTTCATCAAATATACAACAATCAAGTCCTTCTGAATGCACAAAAATCTGTTTATGTTTCAAGTTTGGTAGAACAGCAGTTTTCACTCTTTTCAGTTGCAAACCTAAATTTAGTCGAATAATAGTACCCCCTTCAGGAAAACTAGTGACTCCTATATTATCCGGGTATTTAGATCAATTGCTTAACACTGCATTGAATAGGAATGCGCACACCAGTCTTATTTCATCATGAACAGTATACACAACCCTAATCATGCAAAAACAAGTATCGAATAACAGAGAACAAATGAAAACTCTACTCGCAGTATAGTGACACTATAAACCAAAGTGGTGACAATGGTAGCTTCTTTTCTATTAGTCGTTTCAGGGGTGTATCCCTGTAAAAAAAGGGTGTTCCCTTGAAAAAAGTTACTCGAGAAAAAAACAACTTGAGATGAACTCAGTTGATGAAACAACTGAAAAAACTCGAGAATAGCACCCCTGCTAAATTACAATTTTGAATTTTTTATTGAATATATGATGGTTTTTCCTTCAGTTCTCATTGAATTTCCTTAATTTTTGTAATATAATAGCTTCTGAGGCTTGTGAGGTAAGTCCTAGATTACATTTATCTCCTACATTGACGAACTTTCGAAGTAAATTGAATCTATACGCAGCATAAATCCCTGGTAACAATCAGGGTATCCGGGATTTATATTTCGTAGTCCTTGAATATTGTTATTGTTCGATTACCTAGACATGGCGGATTTTGGCCCATTGTCGCCACTGTGGTTTATCGAGTCACTGTAATTCGCAGAGGTGTGCTGCGACCTCAGTAAGGATGACTTTGAACTGAGTTGATGGACAGTCGTGTGAACAGCACAAGATTCCTCTCATTCAGTTGTCATTAGTGAGGTATTGAAATTTGACATCACCCAGAAGGCAGAATCACTATATATTTTTCTAGTAGCGGAGGATAGGTAGTTGGACCACCAGAATATTCACATCACGATTTCGAAATGGAGCCCTGAAATTTCCACCTTGAATTCTTTTTTTTTTTTCAGGCTGTACGCCTTCCAAAAGGAGTTGCAGCAGACCGTCGCGAAGCCGAACTACCCTCGAGTCGAATCCGTCACGGTCGGCGGCCTCTACCTGGCCAAGGACCCTGACGGCGTCGACTACTGCCGCGTGCTCGTCCGTCGGACAGACGCCACTGACGCCCTCTGCTTCTACGTGGACTTCGGTGACGAGGCTGTGGTGTCGCAGCGCGACCTACGCCGCCTGCTCGACGCGCACGTCGGCAAGCTGCCCTTCCAAAGCGTGCGGTGCCGGCTGCAGGGCGTCGCACCCGTGGCCGGCGAGTGGGAGGACCACGTGCGGGATGCTCTGTACGAATACGCGACGGAGCCGCAGACGGATATCTTTAGGACGCTGTACGTGAAGGTGGGTCGGAAGGAGCAAGCACTGGAGACCGGCCAGAAAAGGTAATAATGATGATAATGATTCATTGCACTAAAATGAACATGTTTACAGAAAAAAATTATTTAAAAAAAGAATTTCAAAGAGAAGACAGTATTTCTTCTCACCCTGACTAGCTTTCTGGCATAAACTGTTTTTCTCTAAGTACTTCCTAAAGTTTTGAAATAATTATTGAAATTCGCGATTTTCATATCAGCACTACACGAACAGATCTAGTGACGTCAAAATCCGTGCCATTCGGCTGTCATCTTCAAGCAGAGATGAACTGCTAGAGAAGTCAATCAAAAGTAATGCGAAACTTCCTCATTTACCACGACATTTGTATCGAATATATCTGTATGTCATGCTCATAGTTCCTGACAGAGATTACAATACTCTAGTATGAACAAAACTAACAAGAAACGTCATTGAAATAAACAAGATGAGAAGTAAATTCAATCAACCTCCGACCTGCCAAATACCTTCAAGAATATATTCGAAAACAAATTATGTGAGATAACTCTCAGAATGAATGATGCCGTTACATGATGTTTTTATATGAGAACATCATTACAAAGGTAGTTTCATTTGGAAATTCCATAGGTGTGTACACCCCCATTATATATTACAATCTTACATATACATTAGTAGTATACACAAACCAAATATAACAATCGATGCAGAAATTGAGTATTTCGAACCTGTTGCTCTACCCAAACCTCAGAGAAATAAAAGATATAGAGATGCCTTCAGAATCTGGATGACACACAATGTTATGACGCGAACATATGTATATCCTTCTTCCCTCGTTAGTGTCAAACAATGTGGAAGGAGGCGAATTATTGTTCAGTTAGTATGTTGATAAGTCCTGGGTCAATGGCGTACGTAAATGAATCTGGGAGATTGAAAATGTTAAAAATAAAAATTGTTCATGATTTAGAATTAGTAATATGTTTCAGAGCGGCGAATTTTTAGTGTTGTGCTTCTGAAAACCCTTGCCAAGAATCTGTATCAATGATTTTCGTTTCCATTTTTTTTGATTTGATAAAGATATTTTATTTCCCTGGAAGTATAATTTCAGTGGAAATATGTGATGAAAATACAGGGTACCATAATTAAGAATATATTTTTCGATAATAATTCATTCCAAACCCGATTTCACAATACTATAGGTCAATAGGTATATCAAAAGTTTCATATCTTTTTTTTTCACAATATATCGGCAACAAAAAGCATACCGATGCATAACACGGATGAAAGAATAATTCATATTAGAATGGAAAAATTACAACTAAATTCAATACAAAAAATTTTTCATTAAATTCTCAAAAGTATTTATCTGTAAGTTTTTCGAGGAGGTGGTACATTCATTTTCCAGCTTTTTGTGGGATTTTCTCCCCTCGTTTCTAAAAAATAAAGTAGAAGTTATAAAAATTATTTCAATATATTTGTAGCAAGGACAGATTTTGTGATCTGCCCCCAAATGTCACTTTTCATTGTCAAAACCAACTAACATTGAAAAATCTTGCGAAGAAAAGTATTCTAATTGTGTTGAGACGGGAGCAGATTTTTAAACAATTTATATCCGTATCCTTCCGGTATTCCCATAATCCGGTTATATTCATCAAAACACATTCAAAATTCAAACAGTTACATCACAGAGCTTCTCTCCTGATTATATTTTATTGAAGAATGAAGATACACATAATACATATTATTATAGACATAAATGGATCATCAAACAGATAAGCATACTGATCAATCACTGCTAATGGATTATTGGAGTATCAAGAAAAAATCTGATTTCAATATATTGAGCATGATGGTACGTGTACGCCTTGAATCTTGCGATTTCAGAAATCCATCCCAAATTCTTTGAACCGTTGATCTTGGGTGATAACTTGATCCATGAATGAATCAAATAAAATAACCAACACAATATCAAGAACGACTTGACAGAAATTCTGATTCTATAATTTTCGTCTTTTCGAAACTTTGAATTTTCTGACTTTCAATTTCTATGTGTTTCGTGCTCTTCCTCCTAATATCCTGTATGTTCGTTCTTACAGAAGCTGTGCTATGTTTGATGCTCAAAAATCGTTCTCTTCATTGTCAGGTATTCCATTTGGATGAAAGACGGCTTCGGCAACAAAAATGCTCTGATCAACATGCTGTTGGTGGACTGTGGAATGGCCTTGCAGATCGCTAACGAGGACATCAAGGATTTCGAAATACCTTCTTTGAATAATCATTCGGACGAATCGAATGATGATGTCGAGGAAGTGATCGATATCTGTAAGAAGACTGATGAGCTCATGGAGAATCTAGGCGGTGGTGAGTACCCTTGAACATTGATTTGGTCGTTTTAAGCTGATAACAAAACTGATCCTCGTGACATAGCACATCGTCAGTTGATTTTCGGACCCCGAAGTACACGTGGTTGAGAGCTTTGTATGAATAGTTTGCCAAAATCAATGAATGTACATATGATGAGTCATTTTAAGCAGTGCACATGAAAAAAATCATTGAGTTTTTATGAAGGTATTTGGATAAATGTACATTTGGAGAGCCAAATGATTTTAGATAATGCACACAAGAAAGTTCTCATATTGTCCAAATGACTGTAGCGGCCTTGGAACTGAACCTTCAGACATTGGTATTGGTAGTTGTGACAGATGCGCTGCGACCTGATTAGATCTATTGTGCCGCATCTTTTTCTGCTTATTCCAAGGTTTGCTCGTTTATAGCTGCTCCTCAGGATTCAATTCCCCTGAGAATTTTACGGGGTTTTGAGGGGGTTTATTCGTGGTATTTCTTCTACTGTCAGCTGGTATGAGTATGTCCAGTATCTTCTATCTTTTGTGATGTACATCATCGCACTCCACCAAGTGGTTTCTGGACTTTCGGCATTTGCCGTTCTCCTCTGAACCTAGCCTTCTGATATGTTTCTTGAGTTCACCTATATATAGGAGTTTATCATTTTCAATAATTGAATATCATAATTCAAAATATAGTTGACTGGTTAAAAGAAATGAGTAATTATGGATGTGGATGAAGTGGGATTCCACCAGGCTCGTAACTTGGTCCTCATCTATTTTTCAGATTTATCAATCCTCTGTACTAGATACAACTCATGATTCATCAAAACCAAGAAAACTTTTGGAACTTGCTATATACTTTGTGAATGTGAAAAAGCATCGGCTGTTTAATGTTGATTTTTTTTCAGATCAACATTCGTATGATGCAGATGAAATGGAACTCTTTTTAGAAGATGAGAACGATCCAATGAATTTTTTCAAACAAGTGAGTGTGAGATATAACAAATATATTTGGGCGTCAAATGGGTGTTCCGAAACCATCATGAATCGTTTTCCATTCTGTGATTGAATTATTCGAGGCAGCAGCTATTCACATTTTACCGCGTTTGCCTCGATTAAAAGGTGGCTGAAATTAGAGTCCCATCATCATAAAATTATTATTTTACTGATATCTTCGAAAGTTTTGGAAGTTACAATACGGAATTTTGTTTCGCATCAATTGCTTGTATCTTTCACCGTTTACGAGATTCCAGTGATGAGGTTCAAATTTCAGCAACCTTGTACATATTTTGTCAGATACGCCGACAAATATATAGTTTATAGTGATAACTATTTGATTGTTGTTACAGATAATGGATTTCGGTAAAAATGAAACCTCTGTCATGCAATCTCGGGAACTACCTCAGATAACAGCTGCCCCTGCATGCGATTATTACACCCCCGATCTTTATTGGTCTCAAACTGATACTGCAATTAGAATCAGCATCAAACTCACCGACGTCGAAGATTACAAGCTTACATTAACCAAAGGACGAATCCTCAATTTTAGGTGAGATACCAAACATTTTGTCTTCGAACCAAATCAATGAGTTACGACATTGCTTATTTATTCTGCGACTCAACTAGCTGATTTTTTTCTGGAAAATGAGTTGAAGTCATATCGGAGCTAAAAATTTCAGAAAGAAGTTATGATCAGTATTATATCACTTATAAGATATCACTATCATTTTGTTAGTTATTCAAATTAGGCCGTTTTTTTATTAGGCTCTCGATCAGGAGAAGATAATGGTGGAGTTAAATCGAATTAATAACTTCCAATCAAATTAAAATTTCAGCCATGATCTAGCCATAGAGCCGGTCCTGGTGAAAATATCTCATCCTTCAGTTTGTTTGCTGATGATGATCTTCTTTTTAACAAATTTTGAATTTTTACATATTTGTCAAATCTTATCAAATCATATTATTATTACATATTTCTGATAGAATGCGATATCCTAGATTACATTTAGACATGTTTTGAATTTTTGTATGGAGTTTTTCAAGAATCTACCTTTCAAATGCTGCCTACTAAACTTATATCGTCTACATTTCTGATGTTTGAAACAGCATAATTTTCATAATGTATATTCTCAATTCATTTTATGTACTTGACAATCCTTCGAATGTGATGTCATGTTCATTCATGTACTGTCAGTTACCGCCAAAGATATGATATCACATATTCACAACAGCCAGCTGATCACTGCTGGTTGCCTCTCTCTTGTTTGTTATTTTCATTGGTTGTATTCCGCCTTTCTGTAGGCGAGAACTATTTGAAATGATATTCTATTTGAAATTTGTTCAACATTATTCAATAACTTACTTGGGAAATTATGTTTTCTGTTCTTTTTTCAATCTATTAGTACAGCCTTAGGCTGACCAGGACGTCACCATCTCGAACAAAGTTTTAAAATCCTTCCTCTGTTCTAACACAATTAAGGATCAATAAATTTCGCTACACAATAGATTTGAGTGAATAATCTTACACTATTACCTCGATTCTATTGAAAATAACTGTCAATAGCGCATCAAAATGTTTTGCTATCAGTCGGCTGATTTTTGATTACTGTGTCTCTTTCTTATGATTGTTTCAATCCCTCTTTCTCTGAACTCGATCTAGTCGAGAATGTATATTATAATATATTCGGTTACCGCCAATTCACCTATGTCATTCCTTCTCTTTTGCGGATATATTACTTGTCAAGTATCCGTACTCTAATTATGCAAAAACTGACAAATCCATCCAGACACTAGCTAGACGTTCATCAACTCATCAATGGGGGTGAGTTGTAATCACCAAGGTTTCATCTATCTGCAGGTGTTTACCTTGTATTTATTTTGTTTTCAACTTGTTGTACTTTTTCGACACAATATGACAAACAAATCAGAATGCACATCAAGAGATAATAAAGTATAATTGTTTCTCACACGCTGGCAGAACCGTCAAGGATGGAAAAACGTACAGCCTGAAGGTGATGTTCTACGAAACGGTGCACTCCATGCAGCACACGTCCTCGGGGCCCGACGTCAGAGTGGTCCTGGATAAGACCAAAGCGATCGACTGGCCGCGCCTGATCCTCTCCAAGCAGCGCGCCCGCAACATCCACTACGACCTAGGAAAGATGGTGACGACGGAGGCCGAGAGGAAGAGGTTCCTCGAGCTGCCCAAGGAGATGGGCGACGACCTGTCCGACGATGAGGTCGATATCATGTACCACGTCACTTCCGATTTGGATAGCGACTTGGATTTTGAGTTGCAGCAGGACTCCGATTAATACTTGTAGGTTTACGATTCACCTTGTATACTTGTACGTACCCTGTACGGTTCACAGTGGCCGGTTCAACTTGAGACGACAGTCATGTTGGCATATAGTTCCTTCACTCTCCTTTTTCCCATTGATATTCCCTAGACGAAAGAAAAAAAGGTCCGTCGGCGGAGTTTCGGACAGTGCTGGAACTGATATACTTCAGAAAGTAGATCTACCAGATTTCTTCAGAAAAAGTGTAGTTGAGAAAAAATTACTGGACATTGTTGATACACTTGTTGGCATTTGTCCACAAAATCGCTGTAGAACAGATTTCTTCCCTTCTCGAAGATCTCTCACCAGCTCCTTTCCCCCAGTTGATTATATCTGAAGAACGATCTGCAGAAGACTGGTGTAGTCACTGATGGTTTTTTGTTTTGGCAAAATCACTAACGGCATTTTCCGATTTAATGATATTTAAATTATGAACCTAAGTTACTATTTCTGAATCAACGTCTTCATAACACTGTGCAATAATCAATAATACTGACTTTGTTATCGTTTTTGTGTCGCCAACTAACACATAAATGATTTTCCGCTATGACTTGAAAAATGTTGTTATCAAATTTGCTGTACGTTAGAGATTTGGTTGATGAAATTAGGCAAATAGACGGAGTAGCTGTACCAGCTTCTGTTTTGAATACTCATTTTGAGTTTTGTTTAGGGTCTCACAATATCGTTGTGCATTGATGGTATCCATCTAAGGCAGAAAGTCGATCAATGCCTATTTCACACCAACTCTATAGTCAATATGGAAGATATGCCATTGCATACTTTTTGAACATGCCTTGTATCAAATTCCGTGAATTGTGATATTGGAGTGGTCTAGAATGGAATAGGAATTTCAAACGAATTTGAACAGTGGTCCTTTGTTAACATGAAGTAGTAAGCTTGTTCCTTCTTAGAAATGAATTTTCACGAGAATGAAAACGATTTCAAATCTGAGGATACGTTCACTCAGATTATGTCAATTGGAAGTATTCAAAAATTCCAGAGATTTTCTCTCCAAAGATGTTCTCTACATTTGCACATCACTTCATAACTTCATTATTTCATTTAAGGTCTGCGTACAAAGTTGTGAAATATTTTTAAATTGATAGGCAATTCTGTGAACAGGCATTTGGTTATGTTCCTATGAACGTAACCAATAACAGTAAGGAACATTAATGCAAGCACTGTTATAAGTAATTGTTGAGTACACTATTCATAAGTGTCTGGAATTACTATATTATGATATCTATCTCGTCAGATATTTTTCGAAATATCTGCATCATCAGCCCAAAACATAAAATACATTTCCCACTCAGTATGCATTTCCATTCACTCTTGATCGTGATGATGCCTTCCTAATTCTGCAAAATCCCCTTGTTTACGACTATGAATAGATACTTGTTATGAAACGCTTCACCAACCACACGAATTTTTGCACATCATATACACCTTGGTTGCGTTCATAAACTCACTCTAAGTGAGCTTGCTTACTCTGAAGCGTTTATCAACGTCCTCTGTCAGTATGAAGTATGAACACACATTCGTTCAGAAACTTGCTCAGCGTAAACTCCGCTTACTGTGCATTTGAACAGAGTAACGATGTACTCTGACATTTATGACAGGTTAATATGCTGTTGTGAGGGTTATGTTGTGAATATTCTAATATTTATCATCCAGATCTGAGTCGAATAGAAATATTACATATTTACACAAGCACAGTATCAAAAAATAATAACACCGTCATCGTCCATAATGGTTGTTCATCCATTAAAGATAATCTCAAAACAAATAACTTTGTGTCATGACACTAGACATTTATTCAGGCAGATTTATGAACGAATACTCTGAGTAGCCAATATCGATATATTTACATCGAGGTGATCATACTCTACTCTACTCACAAGCCTCTGAGTAGCCATTATCGATAT
The DNA here is from genome assembly GCA_963576655.1 of Gastrophysa polygoni. Lineage (NCBI taxonomy): Eukaryota > Metazoa > Arthropoda > Insecta > Coleoptera > Chrysomelidae > Gastrophysa > Gastrophysa polygoni. Next base: position 40,941,625 of record OY755083.1, read on the forward strand.
ATTTTTAATACTCTACTTTGTTGATGAACGCAGCCCTAAAATTGTTCTTGTCCACGTGAAAAAAGATTGAAGGAACATTCAATAATTGTCATTGAGATAAACATAATATAAATTTTACTAAGTAGATCATACATCAAAAATTTGGAACGAATACTTCATATCTAGTTTGAGTTATTTATGTTGAATCAGGATATGAAAATATTGTCAGAATCTATTTCATCCCAATGATAATATGACCGAATTCATTCCTCAGAATCGAAGCAGCAACACAGGTTTAGGTCAGAGACAACTGGATGCAAAAATAGGTATATTCAGACAGAGACATGTTGGCTCTATACCAGATTGTTTAGTTCCCTTCCTACATGGTACGTGAGTTACACATTGCTCTATTTAAGGTTCAGAATCCTGTTCGACACATTCTGATTTCGATATCCTTTTTTTTTTCAGTACGAACCGATTCTTCAGATGGCCAGGTTCATTTCCTTCTAATATTATTTTCTAAAGGGTCCCACCTTTGTAATAAGGCTAGTACTCTTATTACATCATATGGTTTCATGATGAACAATGAAATTTTCGATATGGTATGATTTGGATGCTCGAGTGGACCTATTTTATATAGTGCTGCACTAATGAGCTGCCATAAATATGTAATGTGACTTTTCAAATTTCGAAAACGTGTTCTGAAAAACTGTCATTCTGTGGACAATATGGGCCTTGGCTAGCAACATTTCGAACAGTAGTATATAAATATTTATGATTTCATACTAGTGACAGAAAGTGGGAGGGACCAAAATTTCGTCCCGAGGCGTTAGCCGAGGTATATTTGAACAGTATACATTCAACGGTGACACAGCATCGGTGTAGACGTGAAAAAAAGGCATGAACAAATGCGTGAAAATACGCATGAAACACGGAAAAACGTGACATGTACGTGACACTTCCACCTTTTCTATACAATGTTGATGTCCTTAGTTACATTACTTATTGTCATTGATGTTGCTGACTTGACATTATCTTTTCAAAAAGAAAATCATGTTTGTCTCGAGTTGAATATGCCACCACCCGATATTAAAGCTATAGTTTAGTCGAAAATTCGATGTTGGATGAATTTGAATGAATTTTTAGGTCATTCAATCCTCAACTTGATATAAAACATCTCACATTAGATTTTCGAAGTATTTATATCTGACTGGTTTGTGCTAGTGTCACGTGGACACTTATACAGAATACTACCAGTATTCCAACTCGGGCCTATGTGACCAGTTCTATTTCGCACTCCTCAGGCCGTTCGTTTACAATGAAATCAAGATATGAAAAACCGATAACCTTGGGAACGTGAATTTCTTTTCTTCATTCAAATCACTTTATGTCTGTCTGTGGCAATACGTGAAATGTACGAACTTCATCAAATATATTCATCATATCTCTAAAGTTATTTGAATGGCAAACGAAACATATTGCATTGATTGGTAGGCTATATAAGAGCATTCCATTCGATACAGCCACGGTAATGAATATTAGGTTGTGTTCCACTCCAAAGATCATTAGACTCAATTTTTGGTATCGAAAAAGCAGATTGAAAAATATCATGATATCCAAGGTTTCCTAATGTACAGGGTCGTATAAATATGAATTATCTAGTTTGAAAAAATCCATCTCATAAATTCATTTCAGAAAAAAACATTATATCCCGCGTGTGCGCTCAGTGTGGACCGGTTTGAAAACTACACATATGCATGCATTGACCACAAAAATGACCGGAAACAAGACCAAAAAAATAATGGATAATATTTCAACAAATGTATCGAGTTAACGAACACGTATATACATGTGCCTTGAATCAACGCAAGAAAATTGATTTGAATGTGACATTGTTAAGTTGCACATAGGTTCCACAAAAGCTTCCAAAAAAATTATCAAACTCAACTTGGGTTGCTCTCTTCTCCACCCATTCACGTAGTCGATCTTCCTCTTTATTTATTGCTTAAATAAATTCAATTTTTCCATATCTCTTCAATCATCTCTTAATAATCCTGTAGAAGTGTTGAAAAGTTAGGATTTTTTATACATTCTGCTTGATAATGGATATAGGATGGTGAAACTCTTCAATTGCTTCTTTCCAAAACATGTTAATTTATAAAACAACCTCACTAATCCGTAGCGATTGAGTATAGATGTCGACACGTTCGTCGATCCTGTAAATTTGAATCCGCTTTCACTGATAACGACAGATATCGTATGGAAGCTAACTGTTCAATTTTTGCATTTCTGTTGAATTTCATTTTTGAATCGTGTTTTCCAGAGTTTTCAATATGACTTTCGAGGTCAGTAGAAGTGTCAATCTTGGGAAGCCTGAGTAAGGTATTAGAATTCGACATAATGAAGTAGGCAGAAGTATACAACTTTTTCTAGCGACTGGGGATAGGCAGTTGGAATACCAGTCTATTTTCCCATAATGTATAGGTACAATAAGTAGATTATAAAGCATATTCCTGTTTTTTTGTGACTAGGTTATTTCCAAGATCTGAAAAATGGACTTGCCACTGTACAGGTGGTATTTCTTGAATGGCATTCCTCCAGTCATTTATCTCCAATTCAATCTTTTTCAGTTTTTTCATGTATGGACGAATACGTCTCGCGGTATTAAATGGGGAATATTACTACTTTGGTTTTTACTGCTAGGGGCAGTTGGGAATCATTTCATCAACATGTCGCTCAATTCGCTATTATGGTCGTCGCGAGAATGTTCTTTTGATTTGTGTTGATTAATCTATTTCATTGGCACTTTTTGTTCTTTTTTTTTGCAGCAATAAATTTGCACATTATTCTTGGTTCATGGGGCATGTGTACTACTAGTGAAAGAACTACTGAAATCATTACTCTGGTGGATAGCCTTTGACATATCAAATACGGTGTGTATAACTATGTATATCTCATTTTCACTTGTTTTGAAACTAGACGATTCATATGTTTAAAGGTACAGGTTGTTAATAAATATGGACAATAAATTCAATAGACGATTCTTCGAGTGATTATAAGACAAAAAATTCATATAAACACGCCTTCTAGCTTAAACTATTTCGAAATATATATATATATATATATATATATATATATATATATATATAATATTTATATATATATATTTAGGAGGAATTTATGAAACTAGATGAAGGTTTTCTTCGTGAGGGTGCAGTCAAAGTTTTTGGCATTGAATAAGTGGACTATTTGTTAATAAGTTAATTTCCGAAAGCTCGGGTTAATAACAAATAGTCCACTTATTCAATGCCAAAAACTTTGACTGCACCCTCACGAAGAAAACCTTCATCTAGTTTTCTTATTTTTAGATTTTATATATATATATATATATATATATATATTTCATTGAAGTTGAAAGACAAATTACTATTATTCCTAGAGATTTTGAAGTACCTATGAACTTGTTTAGAAAAAATATACGCCATATCCCATCGGTGCTACCTGATTTAATATCGTGTTTTCAAAGTATTCGATGTGATATATTCTTAAACTGTAACTTTTCTTACTATTTTTTCATATATTTCATAATTCAACTTTATTATTCCGAATATCTGTGATATTCCTATATTATAGTGAGTTCGTATTAATATTAGCTTTAATATTGTTCTTGAGCTGATCTGTTGAGTTTTTTGTTATTGTACCCTAGTATAGTGCTTTGTGAAACTGGTAGTTCAGGTGACAATAACGATAATTTGCTCAGTCGGTTGCAAAATTGCAGCTTCAAGTCGGTTGCAAAGAATCACTTATTTCTGACATGCCTAGTAATAAGAAATTGGCACTGAATTTCGTTTGTACATTAAATATTTCTCGAAAAGAATGTATTTTTTCTTCAAATATTTTTCCGATATTCAGGCATTTATTTATCATTCCTATCTTTTATTCTCAGTTCATTTCCAAAACATGTAGGCTTGTCCATGCAATAAATAAACTGGTTTTCCAATTCTCTATTCCTATCATATTCCTATTCTCTATTCATAATGATTTATCGGAAACTCTGAAAACAAGATTTGAATTTGAAATTCAACACGAATTCATAATTAGCTTTCCAAAATTGTCATATCCGTCATTATCATTATAAGCGGATTTGACACGACAGAATCAACATTCGTTTCTCCTTCGTTACTCAAGCGTAGTAGCCTTAGTGAGGTTATGTGACAACTCTACAAATTTCGGAAAGGAAGAGTTCTTTCACGAACATATATCCACCGTAGACCTAACTAACAACCTCACTAAGATTCGACATGATCAAGTATGCAGAAGTCTACAACTTTGTCTAGTGGCTGAGGATAGGGAGTTGGAATATCATTCTATTCACTTAACGATATACTAGGTGGTACAAAAGAAATCACCCTATTGGAAGATGCTCTTATTTTTGCAAATGGCGGCCAATGACAAATATGTTCTGACATTTATGAACTAGACAGATGTAGAATACATGTGAACATGCCATGGAGCGATACATTCCCCAAGAACGCGGAATAATCGTGTCTATTTTTTGCGTAACAATTCGTCTGTGGTGTTGGCGCAGCGCGAATTTCGTTGCCGATTCCCTGGTCGTCTGGCACCGATTGCGCAAACACTGCGCCGTTTCGCCACCAACCTTGAAGAGTATGGGAACACACAAGACGCTGCCAGGAGTGGCCGGCCCTGGAGCGCCCGTTCCGCCGAGAATATCGCCGCTGTTGCCGAGGATGTCGAGCTGTCGCCAGAAACATCGACCAGACGCCGTGCCTCGCAATTAGCCGTCAGCCGGTCGTCTCTAAGGCGAATTTTGGTCAAAGACCTGCGCATGTCCCTGTACCAAGTCCAGTACGTGCATCAGCTGCTGCCTGTAGACCGCCAAACGCGTGTAACATACGCCCGAGCCATTAAACTCGAGGACGATTGGAATCATAAGAGCAATGAGGCTCTTTTCCACCTCAGCGGGTACTGGAACAAGCAAAACTATCGCTTCTGGGGCACCGAAAATCCACGAGTGATGCACGAGGAGCCATTACACCCGCTCAAAGTGACTGCAGGGTGCGCTGTTCACGCTGGAGGAGTCATAGGGTCATCATTTTTTGGACGCCGCTGTTCAAACGACAACAGTGGACGGTGCGAGCTATAGGGCCATATCAACCAAGTTTTTTTTTGCCGCAATTGATCGAATTAGGACTGGAGAACATGTGGTTCCAGCAGGACGATGCAATGGCACACTGCGCGAGCTAACCGATATTCTATTCTATTCTATTCGCCTCCTCTCTCGTTTTGGCAATTTGCACTGGCCCGCAAGATCGCCCGATTTAACCGTTCCAGACTTTTTTTGTGGGGTTTTTTGAAGTCCCGTGCTTACGTGAACAAGCCCGAGACCATGGAAGCCCTCGAGGACAACATTCGACACGAGTGCGGGAATCGCTAAAGCTCTTAGATTCAATTCAGAAGAGAGCTATTCGCCTAGTCGATGATACAACACTCACCAAATCATTGACCTCTCTAGATTATCGTAGAAAGGTCGGCGATCTCTGCATTTTTTATAGATACTTTCACGGTCAGTTCTCAACGGAAATATCATCTATAATGCCAATACGTGCGATTCCTAGTAAACAAACCAGACGAGCTCAGGCTGGTCACCCCTACGCTGCCAGGCTCGAGACCTGTCGAACATCGCTATACCAAGCATCATTCATCAATAGAACGGCAAAGTTGTGGAATTCTTTGCCTACTGAAGTCTTTCCTGATGCTCACAACCTCCAAACTTTCAAGAAAAATTCCAACACCTTCGTGTTGTCCACAGATGAAAAAATCTGTCGCCTGAAGTTCTTGCCGAAGTTATGAAAATTGCCATAAAACGAGCCCGTATAGCAACCAATTGTGGCTGCGCCCATTTGACCGATATCATCTTCTCCACTTGACTAATAAAATTCTAGAGGTTCAAAAAACAGATTTACAAAACAGATTTACAAAAAAAAAATGAGAGCTAAACAACATCGGATGACTTCTTTTGACTGAAAAACCAATGAATGGCGACGAGTTCAGGTAACTTGAGTGTAGTTCCATAAAAGACGCTGCTGGTGGAGGACGACCGTTAGCATATATCCATATCAGAACCAGAACTATACACTATTTTGAAGGTACTATTTTTTCCATTGGGAGATGGGATGTCAGACTGACTTCTTCCTTCAATCTCTATGCTCTGCGACATCCTCTCCTCCTGAACAAAGTAGTTTAGTCTTTTATAGAACAAGAAGACAAGAAACAATAATAATAATACTTCAGAAAAACTATTATTATTTTCAGGAAATATATGTGTTTAGAGTTACAACGATGTACCTACAACGTATGGTTACCGTATCCGAGGTATTAGAATCGATCAATATGGAAGTGAAAAGTTAAGATCCTTTTCATAATATTAATAATAATAATAACATTTATTAATCTCAACATGTTCATGGAGGGACATAATAGAAAACACTAAATTAATAAGAAAATACATAAAAAAATATCAGGTCAAATTGAAGATGGAACAGTTGAATCAGAATTAGTCATTATAAGGGAGTGAGTCAAATTGATAGAATATATTTCTTCAGTTCAATCTTGAATTTTGTGACGAGATTGATAGATTTTATTGGGTAAACTGTTATAAATATTCATTCCACAAAAATGTAACGATTTTTTTCCAAATTGGGATTTTATGCGAACAGTTTTCAAATGATCACATCCTCTATTGATATGTTGAGTTACAAAGCTGGAAGTTATTTGAAGAATAAATGTCTCTCAATAAATTTGAATCATTGCTGTTTGAGAGCATATTTATATTGAAGTCACCAAAGAATAGGCAATTCAAATTGTTTTCGAAACAATTTTGTAGTTCTATGTCTATGAAATTCAGAAACATTCCTATATAAAATTTTGGTGGTCGATATAATATATTTAGATCAATCTATGTGTTTTGAATGAGACAGATCACATTTTATAGATAGAGACGGATGCGGTATATGAATGTCCTTAATAAACTGGCTCCAATTATTTTGCTGGCAACGTTCAGTAGTATGAGTGAAATCAAGGTGGATATATATTTATTTACATCATGAGTGAAATAAAGTGGAGAAGAAAATCAGATAATAACCTAAATATCTATATGAACTTCATTTGAAATTTGAACATCAAAAGTAGGAACTAAAAATAATAATCATGGGACAAGATGATTTAAAACTGGTAGTTTTCGATTTAGGTAACGGGAAATCCACAATCAATATTAGCAAAATCTATATCTGTTCCTCATTCTAAATTTCAGACTATACCCTTTGGCCTTTCTGGGTTGACACCCATGTTTCTCCACCTTTTAAGAAAAGGTGAGACACAGGGACCCAATGTTCATGTTACAGAACCTTCATACGTTTCAGATCGGATGGTACCATTACAGATTCTGTAGGCTCAAAGATATCCTGTTATCCAGAGGTTCCAGATGTTTTAAAAAATTTAGATGAACAAGGTTATATCATGGCAGTTGCATCACGTACCTCTGAAATAAAGGGCGCCAGGAAGTTGATAGAATTATTTGGGTGGGATAAATATTTCAGTTACAAAGAAATATTCCCTGGAAAGAAAGTTACTCACTTCAATAAGTGTGTTGATTCAGAATTATTATTCCATAAATTACTTAGTTTGATATTTCAGTATCAAAGCCCAATCAGAGGTTGATTTTCCCAACATGATCTTCTTTGATGATGAGCAGCGCAATATAAGGGACATATCAGCTTTAGGAGTGACTTCCATCCTAGTAAGGAATGGTGTGTGCAAATCTGTTATAGAAGAAGGTAAAAAACAATTTCAAGAGGATAAAAAATAATATTTTATATGAAATAGGTAAGTATTGAAAATAGCAATGCCTAATAAAAATGGATACATCATGTGCAATTGATTTGAAATCCTCCCAAAGTACTCCTCAGCCAAGTTATCCAGTTTTCATCAACAATTTTGCTAAGTGTCACTTCCTGAAAAACTTCACTCCTGCTTACTTCTTCAAATCCCATTTTTATGAACATTTGCAAACTAATGCTATTGGCATAAGAAATTTTAACAATGTATTGTTTTACACCCAAATAGTTTATTCCATAATTGAGCATCAGCAACATGGCCTCCCATCCACATTTTTTTCCCCTTGCCCATTTTTCTGCTACCATTATTTCAGCCTCAGCACAAACTCTGTCATCACGGTTAGCAAAAAATAAATTTGTGTCTCCTATCATCGATACTGAAAAAGATGTGCATCACAGCTGCAAACATTATCTACAGTTGCTTACCTATTTCATTGTTTGTTTCATCATATTTAATTCTATCTAGAACTATGAAAGTACATTCTGAAAAAAAATACATGATCAGATAGAAAAAGCTGAAATGAAATCGAACTAAATATACTGTTTTCATCCATCATCCAAGACTTTTGCATATCATATTCTTCTTCCAGAGTAAGAGGTTCTGAACCTGTCAATATTTGTAATTCCTCAGATTTCATCCATTCATGGTATCTGTAAAAGATATTTTAGATTAAAGATCATTTTTCCATGTAAAATAATATATGGATTGACATGAAGAAATGAATGTCACTAACTTCCCGACATGTTCCTTTCTATAAGGAACTAAAATCACATTTTTGCCCACTATCGAAGTTCCTTTATTTATTCGCATTGCAGGAAAGTTATCAAAAAAATTCGAATATTTTGAATTTAGAAAATGTTAACCTAACAATATCTACGTGACAGATGACAGTAGAATTGTCACAGACTTCTTCTTTTGTCAGTGGCCTTCATCTTTCGAAACAGTCTAGTCTATATCCACCTGTTCTTTTCTAACTGCAATACTAACTAAATACTCCTAAGACAACACGGTAGACGTCCGTTTGATGTTTTCGTGGTTTGAAAAAACTTAGAACTCGATTGGAACTCATCATATATGTATTACATAGACTTATTATCAGGATAATAAGTCTATGATGTATTAACTACGAATATTGATAATACGGACAGCCTATCTGATGTCAAAATAAAAGATTGCAATTGGCAAGGATTTATTTATGCGCATGCGCCAAAATGAAAGTGGAAGTTGACAGACTCTCTTAGTGTTGTTTCACTCTTACGCCTGTCGTTGCTACTCAAATTGGGAATGACCAGAACCAGAACAGAACAACCAGATTCTTTGAACTGTCGCCTTGTCTATGTTTAAGAATTGAATATTTTTATTACTCGTAATTAGCGTTATTGTTAGTAATTGTTCTTTATTTTTCGGTTTTTTTCTAGATTATTCAGCGTTTGTGTTTAGACGTTAGTTTATAGTTGTTGTTCTGGTATTCGTAGTTTAAGTTTGTAACTTTTCACAAAATGTCCGCAAAAAACGTACAAATTTGTTTTCTCTACGACTCCAAGAGCTCCAATTCATATCATCGGTAAGAAATATATCACACTCAATACTGAGGATATCTTATATTTCTACCGAGATTTCTACCATTTTTTAAATATCGATTGCTCCATTCAATTCAATCTGGAAAAAACGTACCTGTATAACCAGCTCACTCTATATCAAAGGTTAGTATATGTTATGTTGTCTACCATCAATATATACATATTCAAATATATATTTCCCAAATAACATGATTATTCACAGAGAAAATTTTAGATGAGGATGATCTAAGGAGAAAATAGATAAGTCGTACAAACATAACCTGTTAACTGAAGAGATTGACACATTACACATGAAGTTTCAAAATTTGAATTTTGCGCATGCGCCTTCGATCATCGTTGCCAATTAGACAAGGAAAGACGCATATAATGAAGCATTACTTTTCTAACATTGCTCTTATGGCGTATGGTCAATATTGTAGTTAATACATATATGGAACTCATATATCCAATTCATTCCTTCACAGATATGAAAATATAATAGAATGCGAACAGTCCGATTGCACTACTATCTGTGATCTCTAAAGTAATGGAAAAAGCAATCAACATCGAGCTCATCCGATATCTAGAGAGCTCAAGAATCGTGAACGACCGGCAATATGGCTTTCGTCACCAGAGGTCAACTGGAGATCTGCTTGCCTATGTGACACATAAGTGGCAGGTGTCAATAGAGAAACATGGGGAGTATCTGGCTGTAGCCTTGGATATCTCCAAAGCATTTGACCGAGTTTGGCACCAAGGCCTCCTAGCGAAAATTCCGTCATATGGTTTGCCGCCCCAACTGTGTCTTTTACTATCGAGTTTTCTTGCAGATAGATCACTCTACGTGGTGGTAGACGGGGTCTCGTCTGATACAATGACGATCAATGCTGGTGTTCCACAAGGCTCTGTCTTGGCACCAACTTTGTTTTTGCTCCACATCAATGATTTGTTGAATGTGACCTCCAGCCCAGTTCATAGCTTTGCGGATGATAGTACACTTCATTCCGCCTTTTCCTCTAGAGCCCCTATATCATCCAATGAGGCCAGAGGTGCAAGGCGAAGACAGGTTGATGCTTTAAATGAGGATCTGACAAGAATTCTGAAATGGGGATCTGAGAATCTAGTACAGTTCAATGCAACTAAAACTCAAGCTTGTATGTTCACTAAGAAGGCTGATCACACAATGCCCAATTTGATGATGTCGGGTACCACTGTTCCTATGAGGTCGTCAATATCCTTGCTGGGTGTCACCACCAACAGTGCTCTCTCATGGGACGATCATGTGAGGTCCATTGCGAAGACTGCTTCACAAAAACTCGGTTTTCTTTTCCGTGCGAAGAGATACTTCACATCCCAGCAACTGCTTATGATCTACAAAGCACAAATTCGACCTGTCCTGGAGTACTGCTCACATGTTTGGAGCTCAGCCCCCAAACATACGCTTAAGCTCTTAGATTCAATTCAGAAGAGAGCTATTCGCCTAGTCGATGACACAAAACACTCACCAAATCATTGACCTCTCTAGATCATCGTAGAAAGGTCGGCGATCTCTGCCTTTTTTATAGGTACTTTCACGGTCGGTGCTCAACGGAAATATCATCTATTATGCCACCACGCGCGATTCCTAGTAGACAAACCAGACGAGCTCAAGCTGGTCACCCCTACACTGTCAGGCTCGAGACCTGTCGAACATCGCTATACCAAGCATCATTCATCAATAGAACGGCAAAGTTGTGGAATTCTTTGCCTAGTGAAGTCTTTCCTGATGCTTACAACCTCCAAACATTCAAGAAAAATTCCAACACCTTCCTTCTTTCCCGAAATTCCACCGCTGGCTAACACGATGTTCCTCGAACATCATAGGTTTCCCTTTCGTGTTGTCCACAGATAAAAAAAAAAAAAAGTCCGATACCATATCTTAAAAAAAAACGGGATACATAATCAGTCATCGAGCACTGATTAAGTTAATGCCAGGATTAAGGCGATTTGATGTGACGTTTAAAGTTGATTGGCTTCTGCGCAACTGCTTTTTTACTTAATCGGGCATTTTCATAAGTTAATTAGGTGATTAAGTTAACATACCATCAAGTATATGATGAATGTTTATGCAACCGAATTCTATAAATAACGTTACGTCAAATATTTAATGTTAAATACTCAATGAACCTTTATGCAACCGGCCCTTAATGTTTGGATTCCAGGGTCATTCAGCATTCATTTTCATTTAGTAATTTTTTTCAAGGTCATAAAACTTCCGGTTGTTCCGGATATCGCCATGGATTTAATTAGATTAAATAACTATGTACTGATGGTGTTTTATTTCGATAAAAACTCTAACGGCCTTTTCCACTATAATCACATTTATGTTATGAAACTCCTCAGAAAATGTGGAAATTTTTGCAGAATTCTGCACACATAGTTGATGTTTTGAGATTGATATTGTTACTCATCTCTTTAGTTGCCGAAGCAACCCTCAGAAGCTCCGAAGGGCTTGAGCGAGTGAAGGAGACGGGATCTACGGTTTATTCAAGTGGAACCCCAACCACAGTGGCATTTGGGATACTTCTATGTAGAACTTCATGATATACATTGTACAGCGCATAAATAAACCCAAATCCAACGGCCAGCCAGGAATCGAACCCACGACCTCATGATTACTATGATGTCGCTTGACCATCTCGACCACCTGGCCGCCAACTACTGTTTGTGCGGAGAGAAGCTGAGAGGAGTATAATAATAGTGTTCTTCAATTTATTGATGAGAATATGAAATAAATGAATTGCAGCGACAAATCGAATGTATAATCAAGCTGACGATACAAATCCCTATTACTTGGTGACGATTGCAACTCTTTCAACACATTCAATACTTCATAAAGGAATAGATGACTTCAGTGTCCATTTCCAAAAATCAATTCAGGAGAGTTATCTCTTTTTTTTCATCTGAGAACAACACGAAAGGGAAACCTATAATGTTCGAGGAACATCGTGTTAGCCAGCGGTGGAATTTTGGGAGAGAAGGAAGGTGTTGGAAAATTTCTTGAAAGTTTGGAGGCAGAGAATTCCACAACTTTGCCGTTCTATTGATGAAAGATGCTTGGTATAGCGATGTTCGACAGGTCTCGAGTCTGACAGTGTAGGGGTGACCAGCCTGAGCTCGTCTGGTTTGTCTACTAGGAATCGCGAGTGGTGGCAAAATAGATGATATTTCTGTTGAGCACCGACCATGGAAGTACCTATAAAAAAGGCAGAGATCGCCGACCTTTCTACGATGATCTAGAGAGGTCAATGATTTGGTGAGTGTTGTATCATTGACTAGGCGAATATTCTGAATTGAATCTAAGAGCTTAAGAGTATGTTTGGGGGCTGAGCTCCAAACATGTGAACAGTACTCCAGGACATGTCGAATTTGTGCTTTGTAGATCGTAAGTATGTGATGTGAAGTATCTCTTCGCACGGAATAGAAAACCAAGTTTTTGTGAAGCAGTTTTTGAAATGGACCTCACATGATCGTCTCATGAGAGAGTACTGTTGGGGGTGACACCCAGCATGGGCATGGGCATTGTGTGATCAGTATTCTTGGTGAACATACAAGCTTGAGTTTTAGTTTTTTTTTTTTTTATCTGTGGACAACACGAAAGGGAAACCTATGATGTTCGAGGAACATCGTGTTAGCCAGCGGTGGAATTTCGGGAAAGAAGGAAGGTGTTGGAATTTTTCTTGAATGTTTGGAGGTTGTAAGCATCAGGAAAGACTTCACTAGGCAAAGAATTCCACAACTTTGCCGTTCTATTGATGAATGATGCTTGGTATAGCGATGTTCGACAGGTCTCGAGCCTGACAGTGTAGGGGTGACCAGCTTGAGCTCGTCTGGTTTGTCTACTAGGAATCGCGCGTGGTGGCATAATAGATGATATTTCCGTTGAGCACCGACCGTGAAAGTACCTATAAAAAAGGCAGAGATCGCCGACCTTTCTACGATGATCTAGAGAGGTCAATGATTTGGTGAGTGTTGTGTCATCGACTAGGCGAATAGCTCTCTTCTGAATTGAATCTAAGAGCTTAAGCGTATGTTTGGGGGCTGAGCTCCAAACATGTGAGCAGTACTCCAGGACAGGTCGAATTTGTGCTTTGTAGATCATAAGCAGTTGCTGGGATGTGAAGTATCTCTTCGCACGGAAAAGAAAACCGAGTTTTTGTGAAGCAGTCTTCGCAATGGACCTCACATGATCGTCCCATGAAAGAGCACTGTTGGTGGTGACACCCAGCAAGGATATTGACGACCTCATAGGAACAGTGGTACCCGACATCATCAAATTGGGCATTGTGTGATCAGCCTTCTTGGTGAACATACAAGCTTGAGTTTTAGTTGCATTGAACTGTACTAGATTCTCGGATCGCCATTTCAGAATTCTTGTCAGATCATCATTTAAAGCATTTACCTGTCTTCGCCTTGCACCTCTGGTCTCGTTTGATGATATGGGGGCTCTAGAGGAAAAGGCGGAATGAAGTGTACTATCATCCGCAAAGCTATGAACTGGGATGGAGGTCACATTCAACAAATCATTGATGTGGAGCAAGAACAAAGTTGGTGCAAAGACAGAGCCTTGTGGACCACCAGCATTGATTGTCATTGTATCAGACGAGACCCCGTCTACCACCACATAGAGTGATCTATCTGCAAGAAAACGACAACGTCGTAGACACAGTTAGGGTGGCAAACCATATGACGGAAGTTTCGCTAGGAGGCCTTGGTGCCAAACTTGGTCAAATGCTTTGGAGATATCCAAGGCTACAGCCAGAGACTCCCCATGTTTCTCGATTGACACCTGCCACTTATGTGACACATAGGCAAGCAGGTCTCCTGTTGACCTCTGGTGACGAAAGCCATTTTACCGGTCGTTCACGATTCTTGAGCTCTCTAGATATCGGATGAGCTCGATGTTGATTTCTTTTCCATTTCTTTAGAGATCACAGATGGTTGTGCCATCGGCCTGTAGTTGTTGGGGAGGGTTTTCTTGCCCTTCTTTGGAATTGGTTGGACCCTAGCTTTCTTTTTTTTTCCTTCAGGTTAATGGATTCTGACTGCCTTTTCGGCTTGTCAATTCACCAGATCAGGTAGTATACATATATGTATTATATATGGGACAGCAGCACTGTCTCATTCATACTACACCCAGTCATTTTTTTTCGCATTCCTGCAGGCAGTGGGAATCGAACCCACGACCGAGAAGTGGCTACGTTGTAATCACTGCGCCTTTGCGGTCATCGCCACCTCGGCGACACCTAGCTTTCTTCCAGTAAGAAGGAAATCCGCCGAGGGTGAACAACCTGCAGAGAACTGGTGTTAGTTGTGGGGCACATGTTGTCAACATGTGTCATGTTGTTGTCAACAGATAAAAAAAAATCTTATTTCATTTGACTGCAACAAAAATTGACAGAGGGTCATGAACAATATGTATACCATTTGTCAGTTCTATCGCAAGAGAGATCAGTCAAAGAACTTTGTTTCATCACAAATTTATGGAACATATGCAACTTGCATCTGACATATATCTTGTTTTGCGACAGAACAGTGTTTCATCGCACGTTTTATCAACGTGATTGAATGGAGGCATCTTAGGCGTCATCACAATAAGGTCAAACAAGGCACTTTACAACTTGGATCTGAAATGCAACTCATGCCTGTTACCTCTGGTACAGAACAGTATCCCATCGCAGGTTTTATCACCGAGATCACAGTATATTATCCCTAGACCCTAGACGTATTATCCCCATAGATATAGTCTATATCTATGATTATCCCTAGACGAGTTCACTTCCACAGAAATTTGGCAAGCGTCCCCACTTCTGCAATGAAACTCGCGGTCGATGCGCAGTAACTCAGTCGAGCCAGACGAATGTACAGAGAGGCTCAGCACCATGTTTACATTGTGTCCCAAAAATATCGTGAGTCGTGAATCGTGATCTTAAGAAATGAAACATTGATTCATGCATGAATCCTAAGAAAGTCCTAATCGCTCCAAATCAAATAGATATTCTGTGTTTGCCGAAGGCAATTGTCTTACATATGTGGCTGGGTACCAGATAAGAAAATGCTTGGAAAAGAAACATTCATTCTCGTCTAGGGATAATATACTGTGCCGAGATCAAATTGTCCCATCCCCAGACTCCATCTAAATAGAGAACTTCGTTTTGACAAAGTTTCAACACAAAATTGTATGCTTGTTAATCAGGTACAGGTAATTAACAAAGGCACAAGTCACAGGATATATTCTTGGAGAATTCAATTTCATCGCAAGATTCCGAAAGGTTAATAGTGGTTAACAGTTTAGGAAGCGGAAAACTGATGAAATGTAATAAGATGATTCGACTTCAGTAGAGAATAGAGAGGTGTGTGGTATAAAATTAAATGATATGAAAATTATTGTACGAGTAGATGAGTGAAACAATAAAATGTGATAGGTTAGCTCGTTGGGTTCAAGATTTTTTGACATGAAACGATAATGTGTTCAACTTTTCGCGGACGTTATTCAATCAAATCGGAGCTCAGGTGCTCACACCATTCCACAAACATATCAGTAACCACTACGCGGAAGCAAAGAGTGTATATATATATATATATATATATATATATATATATATATATATATATATACTATGGACAATTATTCTATGGTGGCAGTTATATGTAGCAGATATGTAGACACCATTGAACTTCATATAAATACATATTCATGTGGTAGACTAACACAAAAAAATATTTCTTCGGCATATAAGATTTTCCTCAACTTGCCATTCAAGACCTTGACAATAGTTTTTTACTCATTCGACATGGATGTGAACCGAGTCTTTCCTGATGATGGAATGAATGTTTCCAAAAGCTTGGAATAAATTAAAAGAGTACGCTTTTCTTTTCGCTGCATTCCCACTATTGATTTTATCTCTCAACTAATCAGCAACGACTATATACATATATGGTCTTTGGTTTATCCAGCGTACATACCAACACCCTGGAGGCTGATTACCTCGTACCTCGTTACCACGGCTGGTTACGGGCTGCACAGATGCAAAACATACTCATACCGCTTATAGAAGCTATAAACCATAGACTGTGCTCATACCATAGTATATACCCTTTGTATATACTGTGCTCATCTGACAGCCTACTTCACATTCATTAGTGTCGAATCGCCATATTATCCATGATGTAAAATATTATCAATTATTTGACTGTTGAGAAACTTTTGTGTTTTTTCTTTTCTTAAGTGGCTCTTCTTCGATTTTCTCAAATATCTACTATCGTTGTCATTCAGGGATTAGAATGACTCATCGATGCATTTATATCAGTTATATCTTTCGTTTGATTGTTTCTCATCAATTCAATATATTGAGTTTGGAATTTGATCTGATAAATCGAAATATCAACGAAAAATGATTCTAAAACCAAGTGCAGCTCTGAGCAGATGCATATTCAGAAACTTCAGTAGCGATTCCTCTGGTAGGCTTATATTCCGACAGCTTTTCGACTCTTTGAGCAGCACTTACACATATCTATTGGGAGATAGTGAATCCAGAGCCTGTATTCTCATAGACCCAGTAGTGGAACAGGTAATGCGAGACTATCAGCTGATAAAAGATTTGAATCTGAAATTGATTTATGCAGTGAATACCCATATGCATGCAGATCATATAACTGGTAGTGGCTACCTCAAAAGTATTTCAGAGTGCAAAAGCATAATTTCAGTTAAAAGTGGGGCTCTTGCTGACATATACATTGACGAAGGTGATGTCATACATTTTGGAAAGCACAAACTCAAAGTTCTCAGTACTCCTGGGCATACAAGTGGTTGCTGTTCATTTTATTGTGCTGAAGATGGTATTGCTTTCACAGGAGATGCCCTTCTCATAAGAGGCTGCGGCAGAACAGATTTCCAAGAGGGTAATTCCGAGGTACTATATAATAGTGTGCACAACAAAATATTCACCCTACCAGAATCAACATTGCTTTATCCTGCCCATGATTATAGTGGAAGGATGGTTACTTCTGTTGAGGAGGAGAAGAAATTGAATCCAAGGCTGACAAAGAGTTTGGAGGAATTTGTTCAGATCATGAATAACCTCAAGCTGGGCTATCCAAAACAAATTGATAAAGCTCTACCTGCTAATAAAGTTTGTGGGTTGTATGATATTCCTGAAAATGTGAAGGAAGGATATTGAATGTGGAGGAAATAAGTTGAGAATTACCTGAATATATGCACTAGGATATTTTATGATGTGCAAAAATAAATAATTCTGGTTTCACTTACACTATTTCATCTGTAGTCTAGATTATATGAACATACAATTTTGTCATGCATAATGTGATTCTACATTTAATTGTATTTTAATATGAGGATGGTTTTCACTCAAATATGAGATATATTTTTTGTTCATTTACAACTTTGGTATATCTGGTTGCTGTGGATATATTTGTGATAGTTTGATATTTGCAATAAATTTCATCTTTAAAACTCTTCTGGAAATCATTATTTGGGTTTTATATTAAAAATTATGAAGTCAATTGAAATGAATAACTACCTGAAACATCGATTGAAGGTGAACCCATGATTTTGGGAACAGTGATAATATATTTAACACTACATCAAGGATGGAAATGTGCAGACCGCGCCAAGGATTTATTCAGCAGGAACAAGAACGTGATATCAAAATTCTTCGTGAACAAAATAAAGAGGTGACAATGTGGATAAATTATTTCTGATATGATGATATAAACTGTCCCCACCAGCAAATAGAGTACATTTGAGTACACCGACTCAACGGATAAGTTACCTACTTATATCTGCATGGTACAGAATTTTGTCGCAAAATCTGGGAATCGCAATCTTCTGCGTAATTGAAGAACAAACAAAATGACGTCTAAAATCCTTGATGTTTTTTCGAATTGAATTTCTTCATTTTCAATTTTATTTTCATTTGGTGTTTATGATGAAGTGTGGTGACGAAACTGATGGAACTTACTTGTAGCAGGTTAACATCCATATTGATATGGTCATAGGCATGGCAACAAAAAAATTTAAACATTATTGATAATTGCTCAATCAATGTTATAAAGTTTGATTCAGAAGTAGTAATTTATGTTGCTTCTCAATAAATGATCGAACCAAAACATCAACTATTTGTACAGAAATCTGTGAAAATAACACCATCTTCTGGGAGTTCATAACTATTAGGCCATCATAGCGGAAAATGGCGTAAGCGTTTTTGACTGCACCAGTGTTTTGTACATCGTTGCTTAAACCAATCCGCTTTACCTCAAAGTCGTTGATTGATATATTGTGTGAATATTAGAATTCCCTCAATATTGCGGGAGCTGATTTCTTATATAAAAGATGATGCGTAACAAGAATACTTCTTCATTTCACCATTGATTACGAATACAGGTGGTGACAGAATGAATCACCCTGTAGACCAATCAACGCTTCAATTTTTGAAGACATGGAAAAATTGAAACAGTTTAAGCATTGACCATATATTTTAAGTAATATTACAAAACACAATATGGTTGATTAGTGTTCAGGCATACCTAATATATAATATCATTGTCTTGTGAATGTTCATGGATAAATGCAATAAAACAGGGAAAAAATCAATCAAAACAAGAGAGAATGGGGAAATAAACTGATGTGATTGTCCATAAATATATAAAGAATCAATCTATTTCAGAACAACTATTATGGCACAAATAGGAACATAACAATATTTCATAATTATTAAAAAATGATTCCAAACATACTTGGTATCATTTCACAAAATTGGGAAGTCTTCGAACTGATCCTTCCGGTATGAATGATTTCCACTTCTTGCTTGAAAATATTGTTAAAATAATTATTGAACAATATAAATTTGAAAATTTATTCTAAGGATAATATTCTAATTTTTCTATGGGGTTTGAATGATTCATTGTTCTTATTAGATACTGAAGCCTCAATTTCCTACTTCAATATTCTATACAGTTTTATTTTAACAAGATGTTCCAAGATGAACAATTCATGATTTTCATAGACTTCAAAACAATTGAAAGTTTTCTTCACATATGAAATTAGATTCGATCGTATTTTTGCCTCTATCCCATATTCTAACTTGAAAGTTTCAAAGCAAGAATTAAATTTATGAACCATACATGTAATTATATTACTGAAATACTTATTTGTTCTTGTTAAATATTTAATATTTGTCTTATTGATGCCATAATTTCTGTAGAATAAATAGAACTCTCTAGCTTCTATAACATCATCCTTTTTTAGGAACTTATCCTTACACCTTTCACAATCGAATTTTTTAAAGAGCTTGAAACACAGATATCCTGCAACATAAACATTGACACAGTCTTCTAATGAGATTTTTGAAGCCTATAGTTCCACACATATCACATTGCACAAGCTGTATTTGCAGCAGTTACTGTTTGCAGTTGCCTGTTGTCATCAAATTGTAAATTGTAGAAGACACAGAATGGCTGAATATTTCAGCAGCATATTTGACCCTCATTTTTTGAAAATTGGTAGGGTGAACATGTTTAATATTGACCTGGTAATTTTAGTGGCCTTGTCGATTTTGTATGCCTCCTCAAAGTCACTCCAAGAAATCAACTTTCCATCTACGTGAATGTCTAGTTTCTTATTCATGAAATTGTTCCAAAGACTTTTGAGGAACATATCAGAACATATGAAAATCTCATTTTCGTCTATGGTGATTTTTGGGCTTTCTATTGTTGCTCCTAATAATGATAATGCTGATCTGTTATTGGCACCTTGGTCACATACTGCAATACGAACAGTCAGACCAAGCTGTTGCAATTTCTGTATCACCTTCAATCACCAACTTACTAATTATATTGCCCTTCACAGGTCCAGAGGATAAGTAGTAGCAAAGTGGCATTTTCCACTTATATAGTAATCCTTGGATATAAAAAACTAAGGCAGTCTTCGCAAATTTGGCAAACCTTCCATGATTACCAAAATCTTCATAGCCCTCTATAACATCATGGAATTTATTGTGGTCCAGTCCTTCTTTCAGAGCCATTTCATCACACATCAACACACATTATTTCTGCCTCCATACTCAATATTTTCAATTTGAATTCGTCTATCAACTTAGTGTTGAGCCCAGTTTTCAAATTAAATATTTTCAACCATGATTGTATGGTGGATATTCCTGGTGAAACAAATCCCAACGTTTTTAGCATAAACTTGTAATTGCTGGGTGATTTATAATACAAGGACAATGCCGATTGTCTTTCACCAGAGGTCCATATTGCCCTTTTCTTGTGAAAACACTGCATATAAATCAAAGTTTTGGCAGCAGATGATTTATTTTGCAAGGGATCGGCAATAACATTTCTGGTTGAGAAAGATAAGGCTTTTTGCCGAAGCCTCAAATTCAAATCAGTTTTTTTCTTCACTGTATGCTCCAATCGAACAATCTTTCTCTTCAACTTCATCTCTCTTCGAGAATCAGCAGATTAAAATGGGTGGCATATTGAGAAGAACATTGATATGTCTACGTCCAGATGAACCTCCACTAGTACTGACTTGTTCCTTATGGCATGTTCTGATGCCTATTGATTTTTTATTTAGCGATACTAAAAAATCACTTGGATGAAAATCATCATGGTCTTTAGAAGGTCCTAAGTAAGTGATGTCATTTGTCTTCGTTCATCATGATGATGAATAACGATGATGATGAATGATGAATAAGTTTCCTTTTCTTCCGTATCAGAACAACATCACTTTTGACTAAATTATGGATATAACATGAAATTTATTCCGCTGGCTGAAGGACCTCGATCGATGGCAAATTGATTGTAATATTGTATTTGTTATGATCAATAAAGCACTTTTATTATTATTTTAATTTTTTTTTCAAAACTCTAATCGAAAATATCATTAATCCCACTTATTCTGAACGAAAATATGTCCAGAAAACAATGTCTGATCTTTCAGTGTCAAATATTGGTTGAATAGTAATATTTATATTTTTTCTCAATGGCCACAAGGAATCTCTCAAGAAGGTCTCGTCAAAGTTTGACAGTTGGACAGCTGAATTGAAACTCTTTCCCATTCATTGCCAAAAATCTTCGGCTTACTGTATATCAGAATTCTGACTCGCATACCATAATTCTGAGACACTCAGAAATCTATCTTCGAATGTCAGAATTATAATACTGTCTGTAGGTTAATTGAGGAGGTAGTATATTCATTTTTACAGATTCTTGGGATTTCCTCTCCTCGTTTCTGAAATATAAAAATAGAAGATAAAATAATTATTTCAATATATTTGTAGTAAGTATTTCCATTTTTTTTAAACAAAGTGTTAAATTCCAAACGGAGTGACATTTTGGGGCAGATAAAAAATCTGTCTTTACTACTTTACTAATATATTGAAATAATAATTATTATATCTTCTATTCTTATATTTTAGAAACAAGGAGAGAAAATACCAGAATACTAGAAAATGGAATACATTACCTCCTCGTATAACCTACAGCCAGTATTTATAATAGTTATTAGGAGGGGACTGATGCATGCATCATTTCGACCATCAATAAAACATTGTCTGGGGTAAATGTTGTGTTTCTCACCTTCGAGTCTATCAGTATCATTATCATCTCCCTATGAAATAGATGGATGGATCTCTTGTTCTGCGACATCCACTTCTTCAGCTAGAATTTAAATAACCATTTATGAAAAATCAGTTAACAAAACCACTGTATATAGTAGTAACTATTGTGCTTTGAAAAGAGAATTTCTCCTTTAGGTATCTAAAGGTTTAATTTCAAGCGCAGTGACATTTTGGGGCAGATCACAAAATCTGTCCTTACTACAAATATATTGGAATAATTTTTTATAACTTCTACTTTATATTTTAGGAACGAGGAGAGAAAATCCCATAAAGAGTTGAAAAAGCTCTTCGAATTCGACATCGTAAAGTCAGGACAATATTTAAAAAAAAATGAGTTTATATGGTTTCTCGACGCGGACGAAACGTATAGGATAAAAACATCAGTAATGCAATATCAAAATATGTATATGCATAAAATGTTGATACAGAAAAGTTCACATTATATCTTGTGAATGTCATTATTAATTGCTCGAAATCACATAATCATTATCGATCTATTACTCAATACTTGTAGATGAACATATATTCATGTCCAGACAGTCTTCTTGCCA
Organism: Gastrophysa polygoni; assembly: GCA_963576655.1. Classification (NCBI taxonomy): domain Eukaryota; kingdom Metazoa; phylum Arthropoda; class Insecta; order Coleoptera; family Chrysomelidae; genus Gastrophysa; species Gastrophysa polygoni. The sequence continues at coordinate 40,964,311 of OY755083.1, forward strand.
TGGACAATGGGTGTTAAGCGATTGAAAATGTTATTGTTGTAAAAATATGATGATACCTACTTGGTTTGAGTGACTGCTGGTTTTTATGGACCATGATATCTACCCTGTAAAAACCACATTTAGATACTTTCAATGTATACACCCCATCGATATATTATTCAAAGTTTCAATTTGGAACTAACCAGGTTTTATGAAAATTTTTACGGAATTTCAATGTACGCGAGGTCACACTGTTGCAAGAATAAATGAACAGAATAGGTACGTACCTACCTGTCGAGACCTATATTTGTCCAACAACAATTAATACTGTGGTTGAAAGAAGAAGTTCTTATATTCACTAAAACTACCAGAGATATGCGTACAAAAACACTGCCATAGGAGATATAAGTACTCATATAGGAATTTTCGAAATGTTTACGATACGGGAATTTTCTTGTAGCTCGTGATCAAGTAAATGAAAACCCTAGTTAAAAACGTCCTTTATTTCGGATAGTGGTGAGACTGGGTTACCACTAGGTTGCCACTGGGTGGATTCTGGGTTAGACAGACGCAAAACCATAGGAACGATGATGCTTTCGAAATCCACATTACAAATTGATTTTATCGCATACAAGGTATCCCAAATTTGATGTTTAATCACATCGTTTCAATTGTTGAAAAATTCTTATTTTTAAAGATGGTCGGATGCAGAATCCTCAGAATTTGCTATTCATTTTCCTGTACCTACCATCAACGGTTTTCTTGTCAATCCATATTTTCTATTTTGATTAGGTTTTTCAACCATGAAATGATGCAATTGGTCATCGAATTTTGGGTACCCTTATGCGAAAATTTCCTGTGCTTCAGTCTACACCAGAAGTGCTCACCACCATGAATGAAATGAATGAAAATATCAAATATTCCAGAACTCCAAAAATTCATAATTCTCAGTTTTTTCAGATACACTATATATGTCTAATATGAGGAGGGCCAGTATGGGTATCTCGGAAACTACGAGAGATACATGTGAGATGATTGTGTTAAAGTACAATGCACACCTTATCAGTATTACTCTGTATATAGAATGGAAATGAATAGTTTGTCTTTGGCATTGAACAAAAGACAAACTATGATTTGTTGATTTTGGATATAAAATAAATAAATAATAAATAATAAAAATAAAAGTTATCATATATAATATGAAGATGATATACTTTATGACTGGAGAATAATAAAGAAGGAAACAGAATCTCAACGAAATGGAAGACAAAAATCTCTGATATCACTTTTCTTTTTCGAGTTATTTTCAAAACACTGAAATTCTGTATTTTCAATATATTTTTATATATATTTCTGGCAACAATATCAAAATTATGACAAAACTGATGGAAAGATAAAAAAAATGTTCACATTGAAAAAATGAATAAAAAAATCTTCAAGATACAACCGAGTTCAATGCTGAGTATAAGTATCCAAATCAAAGATAATATTGATGAATAAAGCAACATATCTTGAGTTCATATAACAAAATCGAATTAAGAAAATTTCTAGGTATGTATAAATTTACAGTTGGTTCCAAAAGAGGTAAATTGAATATGCACTTTATTATTTTTTATTGTAATCTCATGAGTGGTTTCAAACGTGAAATATTTGTACTTCCCCAGACAGATATCAAATATTGTGAGATCGAGTGAAAAAGGCAGAAATAAGTGCTCTTCAGATATCTAACAGGAATGATATTATGAATTTTGAATATGACGCTTATGATGGGACTCAATTTCTTCATTTGGCATCATCGGTTTTTCGATCCCACGTTCATCAACTTCATTTATTCAAATACGACCCTGATATTTTGATATCAGATTCAAATAGCCCTTCCTGTTCTGAATTCGACGATATGCTACACATCCGTGGTTTTGATGCGTTTCGAGCCTTATTTTATCAAATATATTTTTGAAAACGGACCTGAATTTTCCATAGCTATGTTCATTCGTCAAATTGAATATTTGGCAACGTCAAAACTATTCTCACAGGAGATGTTCAAAAATATCGCAACCACCTTTCTAAGCTGTAGTACGGTAGAGTTCAGTACAATATTTCTGGAATGCTGAAACAAAAGGACGATTATTTCCTAAACCGTTGTACTTTGAATGAATCATATTCACAGACTATTCCTCGAACTATTCGAATCTGATATCGAAATATGGCCTTTTTTGAAAAAAAAAATGAAGTTGATGAAGGTTGCTCAAAAGACGAAACGTTGGATCAGAAAATTGATGTTGCAATCAATTGATAATGTAAATTCCCTTGAAGTTATTTCATCAGTTTCGTCATAATATCAACAAGGATAAAATTGAAAATCCGGAAATTCAGTTTTTTGAAAATATCTCAAAAACGAAAAAAAAAATCGCGCAACTTTCGGGCTCTGGAATTTGCAATTGAATATAATACCTATTTACTTCATCAATTTACGAATATTAAATTCTTGTAAGGTAAGGTACAGACGCTGTTTTGAAGCACGAGTACAAAGAACGAAGCGCTCCAGAACGACAATATATGGCGATATGTCTTATATAAAACGTTTATCATAAACTATTTCATTACATTCAAAATCATTCATTATACTGGAAATTATGAATAAGTATTGAATATAAAAAAAGAAGGAATATATTGGCGACGATTGACAACACTGATGAAAAGATTGAAACATCAAAATGGCTACCAGTGTTGGAACTCCGTTGAAAGATATTTCGATATGCATTTGGGTATCATAATGAGTTTCGATATTAGATGCTAAATAGAAAAAAAGCCTGTATTATGATACAAGTTTCATAAAACACTGTTTTGGTTGTCGGATCTTTAGTGGATAAAACAATTTTTGGGTTTTATTGATCCCTAGGGCATATTTTCAATTTTCTTTTCTCCTTCCAATAGTGCCTATGAAGTTTTTGAAAAATTATTCCACATCGCACTGTATATAATTTTTCCGTAATCGCAACTTAACCGACCATCAGTGATGACGACATAAGTACCAACTCGCGGGCACGAAAATCCCGAATAATGTCGACGTAAGCGGATCGTCTGTGAGTTACGGTCACGATGGCTTCATTTTCTACGCTCATTTCGACTTACCTACTTGATATCTTTATGCGATAAATTATTCGTAATATGAGGAATCGGATAGGAGAGAGATTGGGTAGGTTGGGTACCGTATCTGAAAGGAAAAATGAGGTTCCAGCTATAGTACATGTATACAGGGTATTTGTTCCTAGAAGAATGTGCTCAGAAACGCTTACATTCCGATACATTTCTACAAAAAATGTCTTTTCAATGAAATTTCAAGATTCCATTGCCTTAGTTCCTGAATGTGTGAGACAAACAACTGAAATTTTCAACATTGATATGATTACAGACACGTTCTTTAGGAACTCTGAAAGATCTCTTGGTAGAATTATCGAAGGTAATATACTACTTCAAAGGTATGTACACTGTACAGGGTTCTCCATGGAAGAAGCCTACCCTTATATTTTCGCTATTTTTTCCTGACGACAAGAAAATATATGCAATGCCATGATGTGAGGGCCCTTTAACACAGCTTGACAAAATACAAATTGATTTATTAATGGATCTTGTGCTTTCGCGAAATATTTATATGCAAGTATTTTCAACGTTTTCTTTCAAATGACAATTTTTGAGGTCCAGGAACACAATTTTTGTGTAGTGGCAACAATATTCATTCATAAATCTTTTTTAACATTTCTGACATGCAGCGCATAGTCGTATACATTCTCAAAGAAATTTTCAGTTTGATGATGAACTGAATACCCACTATGTTGATCTGAAAATCAAAAACATTTGGGATTGAGAATTTGCATTCTCGATCAGATCGAAATGGATAATATTATACTATATAAGAATATATTTGATGTGAAAATTTTCTTCGTGGATGTGATTCAATATTTGGCGTGACAATAGCCATGAAAGTTTCCTGTTGATATACCGAATGAGAATTCATATATTTCTAAATTGTTTTCAACATTCGAGAGAGAATACAAATTGTCAATTTCAGAAGATTTTAATTTTTTCTTACAGTAGGTAAGTTCAGTTCAATGTATGTATTCGGTGATGATTCAAGTCATAAATGACAGAAGAATTCATGACCAACTATAGTTGTCACCATACACAAAATTTTTATTCTGGCCAAGATATTTTCCAATCGAAAGATAACATAATATTTATACTGTGTCCATAAAGTAACCCCACTCCCGGTTAAGTTTTGAACAGCTAATATTTTTTCTTTAATTTATTTTCTTCAATGGTATACCTAGTTCAGACTCCAAACCTCGAAGAAAAATTCCAATTCGTGTTGTCGAACGATGAGTACTATATTTGACACCTCTAAAAAATTTATATGCATCATTCAAATTGAATGGAAGGTCGAGTGATATACCTCTTCCGAAGTTTTCATTTCTCTTTGCGATACCGGAATTGAAGACGAAAACATTCGTCCAAAACAAAATAGCGGATGATGTCTCTAACTTCCAGAATATCAAATGACATGGTGATTACTGAAAATGATATCTTCCAAGTTGGCGTCCCTCTGATATTTAACGGGTGGATAACTTTCGTAGATGCCAAAAAAATATTTGGAGAGTTCACTAGAGCTTGTTAACAGCCATCTAGTCGAAGGGATTCTGCCATGAGATACATATACCACTATTTTGGTTTGAAAAAATATTCAATTCTGGAATTCTGGTATATGGTATGACAGAAAATTTAAAAGACGTTACAATGTACCAATGAGGTATAACTGCACCCTCCTTTCTACTTACAAAATACTTCGTACTCTTTAGCGGTGTCGAAATGTAGTCCTGAAGTACCATCGATGAAGCAAACAATTTTTCAAAAATATTCCTAACCGTTCGAAAATGAATTTTTAGCTTGTGACGCTTTCAGAGGTAACCATCTACAATCTCTGTTGAGGCCTGTAAAAGAGCCACGACACAGAATTCATTATCCGTATATAATTTTTTTGCATTCCGGCAACAAATAATGAAAATATAGGGGTGTGGACCTCTTCGATAGATAACCCTGTGATTTACCTGAAAAGGCAGATATTTATTCAGTATGTTGCCCCACACCAATTCCAGTTTGAATGATGTGGAATCCAACGATAAATGAAAAAATTATCACCTTGTACTTTTGTGATAGATATTGATCGAAGATATTTCCAATTTGTCGAGTGAAAGCGGGACAGATCTGATTCGGTCCACCAGAGGCCTCATCAGTCAGCATCAGTACACGTACAGCGTAGGGGATGACACGGATGGAAGATGGCCCCAGAAACCATAGGTTTCTGGTAGTTTCTGAGAAACTTACCTCAGATCCTTCGCCGTTAGATGGCGCTGAACATAAAACATCTCCCAGAAACCATAGGTTTCCGGTTCTACCACTCTTGCTCTCAAAAGTTGTACTTTTGTAATAATGCTCCGCCCATGATTACAATCACTGTCCGCGGGGGAACGTGAGCGTATCTCTCGTGTATAGATTCAAGAACACTATGTCATTGTTTCAAATGAATTTGATGAGTAATATTTATTCAATTTGTTCGCTTCGAAATGAAAAAGTCACTTAGCTACGGTAAATGCGAACAAAACGTGTTAGAAAAGCTATCATTTCGCCAGTGTTTCGTAGTCGGAGCAATCACAATTTTTGGTATCCAAGATTTCGACATGAAGAAACAAGTACTTTGCCAACTGAATCGGAGGAAATGTACTTAGGACGCGCATACCACATATTTATAGAACGGTGCTATGTGCATGACTTGAATCAATTCTGGAAGGTCATACATGATCCCGGAGGTGAAAGAATTATATATCCTGCCCACTGATCAATAATTATATATAGAATATATGTACTGGAAAATATTTAACTATATATATGAATATGTATAGGGTGTGTTTATGTGTGTGACAAAGGCTGATGTGTGAGAAATGCGCATTCGCCAATATTTTAAACATCGATAACCTCGAAATAAATTATTCATAAATTCATTATCTTCATTTCTGAGTTATCTTTACATCATAGGATATGGTTGTTCATATTTTTGTAAGTCCACTACCTTCATTATTCTTCGAGATGTGTCTGGTAATGTGACCATCTTCTCCCCCCTTTTATGATTTTGATACCTGTGGATTTTATGTATCCATTATATCATTCAAGAGCGAAAGATCAATAATGCCCAGGAAACTTATATGAAACATATTTATGACAATAACAAACAACGAAACGACGTTGACTTTGACTTGGTTGAGTGAAGTTGGTTACCAAAGATTTGTAGCTGGAATATCCGGAATTCCTGGGCATACACATTAATTTTCATGAAATCAGTATCTTGGATTGCGTGGTAGCGATCGACGATGAACGAAAGTTTGGATATCTTTCGAATTCAATTTCAATGAATGACTACGGACATGGGTGAAACATGAAATAATAATGTATCAAATATTTATGGTCGTAAGAAAAATAGTGTACATAACTCGTTGAGAGTGTATTTCAAGCAATCGGTTCATTTCCGCACTCGCCGCAATGTGCTGAATATCAACACGTGCGAAATAAGTCACTTTCCACACTTGTTGTGTAATGTACTATTCCACTTGACATGAAACGTCAGGAAATCTCTTTTGCACTTGGGATAACTTTTTCAATAGATGAATACAAGGGTGCCTAAAAAACGTTTTGTGTAACACATCCGAAGAAGATCATTACAGGACTGGCGTATGCGACCTGTAATGAATGAAACTACTAAAAACACTAGTATCAAAAACTGTCGTATTCTGAAGATTGACATCACATTAACATTGACATATGGCTAATATCAAATAAGATAATTTAATTATTCATCAGTGATTATTTTTCTCGAATCAGTGAGAGTTCCGATAGATTTGAAAGAAATTGTGTTCAATTTGTTTTCTTCTGTTTTTTCAGAATCAATCGGAGTCTTGCTTTCTGTTTTATTTCCATGGTAATGCTACATAATTCATAATTCATTCCTTCGAATACATTCACACCGTCAAGATTATTATTTGAAATATGTTATAATGTTACTTTCTGCAAGTTTTGTTGAAAAACTCATTTGATAAAGCTCTCGACTTGCGAAATCTTTTTGCTGAATCCTTTTTGTGCATGAATATCTTGAGAAGATCAGTAAGTTTCGTTGTTTTTTCACGACATTTAAAATAATCTACCAACTTTGTATAAAAATATCACTAAACCTTATTTGATTGAAATTTGATTGGAATTCCAGAAATGATAGGCATTGAGGCGGTGAATCATCCAGTGAATATTTCTAATCAAATGTATAGAGATAAAGAAAGTAGAATCAGTGCGAGGGAATTCATGATATGATAATTATAATTGTTCTTAACGGAAATGATATTTTTGCGCCTTCGGCAATTTCTGCAAACAATGATAGTTATGGCTTCAGGATGACCGACATTATTTCTCTTTCAACGTTTCCTAGCCGTTTTACACAAATTGAAATTTCGATAGATATGTTTGCATCAAGTTTTATCTGCACAATTTCATTAATTATGTCAGCAACATCGGTTGGAAACCATTATGGCTTCTATAATAACACTCACTGTCATTTTGAATTCATGATAACACGCAAATTCCGAAATGAAAAATAAAAAGAAATTTAGTCACCACTTATATTTGTTGTAGTTTTAGCTTAACAAATATATATGTTACGCTAAAACTGAATGCATGGCACGAAATTGGACGACAATAATGTATTTTTATGATTAGCAAAGTTCTCATGACGTCAACTAATAAGAACACTCAATAATTTTCAATTTCAATGCATGGAAACGTTTCTGGTATATTAGGATAAGTCGAATCTATGCAAATAGAATCTATCTGGACCATCTTGGATCAAATTTTGAATAATACTCGTTATATATGAACTTTGTTTATGAAACTTGTGTATCTAATCCACTCGGATAATGCCTCGTGTTTCAACGTAAGTCGTGTTTCATTATAATATCCATATCGCACTAGCATGAGTCATAGCCAATTGATCAAATGAAGATTGTTTTCGCAATTACTGAAAAACATATTCTCCTATTGCGTTTAAAAAGTTATGATATTCCTCCCACTACTGTACTAGGCTAACTACTCAATCATTCGAACCCGTGAACGACATTAGATAATCTCTCATCAAAAATGTAACAGTGTTCTTCACTAATTTATGAGCCGCCTTATCGATCGAATTCGGATAAACCGGTCGTCCAGAAATTGGGCATGTCTATTTTTGCAACGAGGAAGCTTTCGCTAAAATATACAGTACCATTGGTTACTACACACATAGATCAACCAAACCATGGTATGGTTATATACATACATACACATATATACTTATGATAAGTTTGATAACGACGATGATATAGAAGATAGGAGAATTGACCGAAATAAGATTGAAAAATATTCAGTGTGCAACAAATAGAAATTTGTTCTGATGTTTTTATATCTTCGGATCATATTGCTCTTCTGCTAGTCCGTCAGATGCAAGCATGTTGATCATGCAAGAAGTCCTGTATGGATTATGTTCTGTATGATACTATAATATTATGAAATTATTATTATAATATGTATATAATATTGTGACAGCCAATGAGATTCCTTTAATTTTCGTAGAATCGACAATCATCTGTCATTTGGAGTGATATATTTTGAGTTGACTGTGGAAATTGCCAAAAGAAAAATACTTCGGTAACCGTTGATTTTGGGAAGAAGAAAAATCACATTGAGTTTCTTTCATCTTTCGGTAACACGAAAACGGAAAAGTTATGAATGTTCCGGGAACATGTTTACCTATAATGAAAACCTATATAATGTTCGAAGAACATCAAGTTAGCTAGGGGTGACATGTTTTGGAGAGAAGGAAGGTATTGGTATTTTTTTTGTAAGCTTGTAGGTCGTGAGCATCAGGAGAGACTTCGCTAGGCGAATAATTCCCCGAATTGCTCGAGGTAGCATCGTGAGATCCCCAAATCTCTACGATGTTCTAGAAAGATAAATGAATTCGTGAATATTACGGACTAGACGAATAGAATCTAAGAGCTCCAATGTTTGGTAGCCGAACTCTAAACATGTGACTATGATTTGACAAAAAATTTAAAAATGAGATAAAATACTATTGAAAATTCGCAATTATACCTCTGGGATCTCTAGATACTCTTCATGGAAGTTCGTCGTGACTGACCTCGTATATTATTCTATGTTAATGTATTCCTGTTTTTGACGCTGAGTTGAATTAATATCCTATTTCGAGTGCGGAAAAATCTCGATTCTTTGAGATAATCCAGAAAAAACAGCAGAAACTGTCGAAACTCTTGGGTTAATTTTTAATCGATATCATAACCTTGAAATTCTTACACAGAAGATCGAGTATCCTGTGTGAGGAATTGAATGTCGATTGGCGATGTACCTACCCAAGAAGGGCCGAAGAAAAAAGTTGCATTTTCACACATTTTCCTGGATTATCTCGAAACATAGAAATTTCCACCGTTTTTAATTGTGAAATTCGAGTTACTGAGTTACTGAAGAATTATTCGAAAAATATTTATCGCATGTGCAAGTGCGAAATTGTCAAGAACCTCATCATCCGCCATATGAGTAGTTAAACGTTGTACCATTGAGTAAACATTATTAGGTGGTTACTTTCGGACATCCCGTACAGCGGTCTTCCCGATCGATATCAACTCTGGTCGGCACATTATAATCCCTGCCGACGTACTAATTCGCCGTAATCAAGTTAAATCGTCAATTATCATACGAGCGCTTCTTGCGGCACTCGAGCCCGAGAAGCTGCCTGGCGGTGGAGACGTATACAGAGACGAGGCAGAAGGTATGCGATGCGCCCTTGGAGAGGGCGGTGCTACCGACTTGCCGGCACAGACAGCACAGACTCTTCCTTCTGGCCCCAACAGACAGTCAGTCATTCGCAGAACGTCGAGCCGCAGACACCGAGTCCGCTCGCCAGCCGACAGACTAACGCGCGCGATCAGTGGAGTGCGAGTTTTTCCTCTATCGCCCCGTCGAGGATGCCGTCGGCGGTTTGAATCCGGCGACCATGTGGCTGCTGCTGTGCACCGCGACGGCGTTGTGCGCCTCCGCGGCGTCCCTCTCCTCAGTCAGCGAGAACTTCCTCAAGATGTTCGAGGGGCAGCCACCGCCGGCCGACCCCTGCTACGACGACGAGCGGCCGCGCCGCTGCATCCCCGACTTCGTGAACGCCGCCTTCGGCGTGCCGGTGCGGGCCTCCTCCACCTGCGGCCTGCACACCCCGACGCACTTCTGCGAGGCGCCCGAGCCGGGCGCCAACCCGCAGTGCCACCTTTGCGACGACAGCGAGCCGAAGAGCCGTTTCCCGCCCGCCCATCTCACAGACCTCAACAACCCCAACAACGCCACCTGCTGGCGCAGCGAGCCCGTGCCGCCCGTCTCGTCGGTGGCCGCCCCGCCGGACAACGTCACGCTGACGCTGAGCCTCGACAAGAAGTACGAGCTGACGTACGTCAGCCTGCAGTTCTGCCCGCAGACGCCCAAGCCGGACTCGATAGCGATCTTCAAGAGCACCGACTACGGCAAGACGTGGCAGCCGTTCCAGTTCTACTCGAGCCAGTGCAGGCGCGTGTACGGCCGCCCCAACAGGGCCACCATCGGCAAGGGCAACGAGCAGGAGGCGCGCTGCACGGACGCTCATCGGTACACGGGCGGGTACGGGCACACGTCGCGGGTGGCATTCAGCACGCTGGAGGGCAGGCCGAGCGCGGGGGACTTCGACAACAGCCCCGTGCTGCAGGACTGGGTCACCGCCACGGACATCAAGGTGGTGTTCAACCGGCTGTACATGCCGGTCGTCAGCGCTCCGGCCTCCGACGAGGACGAGGAGGAAGAAGGGCTGGGCCTGCTCGAGGTAGGTCGGATCACTGCTGCATTTCGATTTTTCCATGTTTCATCTTGTCACAACAGACTTACACAACAATGCTTGATTGAACTGATGAATATCAAATTTCATCACAATCTATACTGGAGCTAAATGAATAATCGGTCAGTGTTGTAGAAAAAGCACAGATCGGATGCCAAAAGCCATATTTCATTCATCTGATCACAAAATAATTTTCATAACCTCATTTGATTGTTTTTTCACATATCTATAACTATTCCACCCTATTCACCACTGAAGTTGTATCATCTCAAAGATAGATCATATTTTATCACTTTCCCGAACAACACTGATGCTCAACCTTTCGGAATGTTGTGATGAAATTGAATTCCTCAAACAATATTTCGTGTGTATTTGTTGATGACCGTTAACAAGTATGCAATTTTGTATCGAATCTTGGTCGAAACGAAGTTCTTTCTCTTGATAATGTCCGTGTGTGAGTTGCATTTTGCATCGAAGTTCATCATGGTGTTATGAAACAAAGTTCTTTGTTTGAACTTTTCTATGTCTATAGGATGCCACAATTCAATTACTTTGATGAAACGTGTGAAGAAACAATGTTCTTCAGCCAAACAAGTTATATTTTAGATGCAAGTTGCATATGTTCCAGAACTTTGTGATGGAACAAAGTGCTTTGACTGATCTCTCTCGCGATAGCTATGACAAGTGTGGTTAACTGGGTAGTGTATAGATCGGATTTTGAAGATGATTCTGATTCAGACTGGAGTTCAATTGGTTTTGACGCAGTAAATTGAGTTCATATGAACAGCTCGAGGAACAGCTAGATTTGATGCAGTTGAGAAATATTAGAAATAATAGTTCGGAGATAATCAAGAAGATGATGAAGATTCATCAACATTTCATCATCATAATGAACATCAATAATCCTATCAATACTGTTCGAAAGTCGAAATTTCAAAGACGACCTCGAAGAGTATAGGGTATGATTTAATGACAAATTTTGAAATTTTTGATTCACTCTGTACTAAAATCTGAGGAGTTCATATATCCGGTGGAGTGATCTTTCAATGAAGGAATACATCGAATACTCAGACATCTCTATGTCAACTGTCTATGTCAACTGTCTAGGTCAACTAAAAATCAGTGAAAATAAATTGAAAAAAAAATATTACTATTAAATATTCGTTTTTTATGAAATTACGATGGAAATATAAATAAGTATTTGAATATATTGAACAGGCTGATTCACAGAGAAATATCAAGGAATATTCTAGTTGAGTCCGAATTTGTTCTCCAACAAATTTTTAAAGTCCATAGTCCGTTTCCTGGTTCACCAGAAAGGTCTAATGTTCCATCTACCATGAATCAGCCCGTGATGTTATATTCGAAATATAACAGAAATAGAATGAAAGAAGGATACTTTCCAAAGCCTCCTAAAAAATGTGTTTGAAGGCTTGAAGTAATCATGTAGTAATTTTGGCGAAATGGAGTGAATTCGCCAAAATTTGCACTGTTTTGAAAATGTTCAAAAAATGGTAAACTTCCTTTTGAATCAATTATATCATCAGAAGAAAATGTGCATCATAGTAATAGGTACTTCCTTCAACTCAAGTTTTCTTGATTTTCGGCTGACCCAGAAACATGAATCTGAACATCTGAATGGCCTGCTACAAATGTATTATGAACGTAGTCATTAAATCTCTCTCTCTCTCTCTCTTTCATCTTCCTGTATAAGATATCAAAACGAAGTTATCAAGAGAATGAAAGTTGAATACTTCTCAAAGCTATGAGCGAATTTCCAAACCCTGCTAGAAAATTTACAATCTGACTTTTCGAAGTGATCATGTAGTAATTTTGGCGACATGGAATTAATTCGCCAAAATTTGAGATGAAAATGCTCTAAGAATGGAGAATTACTACTATTTCTATTTTCAGAAAAAATGGGGATCGTAGTAATACTTCCTTCAACATAAGTTCTCTTGACTTTTGGCTGACCAAGAGTCATCGTCCTGTATGAGTCATCAAGATGAAACTTCGGATCTGAGTATTCATTGTGTCATCCCCTCATTGAAAGATCATCCCACCGCTTGAATGAACTCCTTAGATAACCATACAAGGGGGATCAAAAGAGCCAAAATTCTAAGATTTTCCATCACATTACCCTAAATCAGATATTGCCGAGCTATGAGTGTATTTCAGCTATGTCTGAATCATATAGGCTATCAGTTTTTCTGAACTAATAGTCGTTGTTCCCAGTTTTGCGGGAATCTGGTTGAGTACAATATAAAAGAATTTCTGTTTTTGGAAATCAGTCGACTGGAAATTAAGATTGTGTGACGATTTGAAATCGGACACAATTTATTTAGATGTGTGGATATATATTACTTAAAAAGTATGGAAAGTGACTTATTTCACACGAGTAGACGAGCCGCGTAGCGGCGAGTGCGGAAATGTAACGAGTAGTTGAAATACACTTTCCAACGAGTTATGTACAGTATTTTTCCTATACGACCACAAATGTTTGAATTATGAGCATTATTAGTGTTTATAAAACCTGAACACGAAATATATATCATCGATTGTATTGATTTCATCGTTATCAGCGATTGTATCGATACAAATATAAATTACATATATCTTCGCGCATTGAAACGAACATTAGAAAAAGAAAGAGCTATTGATTCGTCTGGATGTGCAATAAAAAAAGGTAAAATTTTGCCAACACTCAGCTAGTTGCCTCTCTCTCTCGTTTGCTGTTTTCATTGGTTGTATTCTCGGTTGTATTCCTCCTCTTTCATGCGCAAACTAGGGTCTATTGAAACTTTGGTCAACTTCATTCATTGTTCAATTCTTCCTTGACTAGATGGGCTGAACCGGCTGAACGAACTAGTATTATATATCATCAATTTTCAACAAGTAAAACTCGCTCTTTGTTTCAACTACAATAGTATGACTCATTGTGATTATTATCATCCTGTAAAAATACTTCGTTTTTTTATTGATTGTCGCTATTCGACAGTTCTTGTCAGTCAGTTTTATATTCATAATCCTGTCAAAGTTTTGTGTAATAAAGCATTGAGGTTAATCCTCAATATGCTTTGATTTGTCATGAAAATGGAAGAGAATCCACCATATCGTTGAAACATTTAGATCCGAGAGGTAATCTTGACTTGATATCTGAAGAGCGTCTATCCCCATTCAACGTCAGAAGAAGATATCAATTCGTCGACACAAAACCTGAGCCTCGTCGATCCACACGTTTTCGTCGACCTCCTCAGTATTTTGATGCATCTCCAGAAAACTGAATGGGGGAGAATGTGATAATTATCATCCTGTAAAATTCGTTTTGTTGTTGTTTGTCGCTATTCGACAGTTCTATATTCATAATCCTGTCAAAGTTTTGACAGAAATCGTGAAGGTTCATTACACTCATCAGAATGTTTTGACAATGCCAGAAGTCATGTGATTTTCCATCGCTGCGTTTCTCTCTTATCGTCTTTTCAATTCCTCTTCCTCTCTGGAGCTCGATCAACTAGAGATTTATTTATTATCATGTATTTGTATCGATATTATTGGTATTGCCATAGCGAAACGGGCTACTTCCTAATGAACGAAAGAACGTCGAAAGCGCTGTTCACAGGGTTCGGTCGCAGGAAAAATTCCCCATATTTCCATTCAGGCTGGCCTATTCGAAACGAAGTTCTCCTTGTTCCAGGACCTGCAGGCGAAGGCGCCCACGGTGCGGCTCGTCAACGAGCAGCAGCAGGCGGGCGAGGGTGAGGACGCGGCCGCCCAGCCGGCCGCCCCGCCGGCGATGGGCGGCTACCGGCAGGTGACGCACCAGTACGCGGTGGCGGACTTCGCCGTGGGCGGGCGGTGCAAGTGCAACGGGCACGCGAGCCGGTGCGTGGCGGGACGCGAGACGGGCGGCCAGATGGCGTGCGAGTGCAAGCACAACACGGCCGGCAGGGACTGCGAGCGCTGCAAGCCCTTCCACTTCGACAGGCCGTGGAGCAGGGCGACGGCGAGGGACGCCAACGAGTGCAAAGGTGAGTCGTCATCTCAGGGATTCGGAGCAGGGCCTACTCTATCGCACCGGGCCGTATTCAGGCAAAATGCAACACGTCTCGGTCAGAGGAAGATATTGTAGCTCTCTGATTGAGCAGTAGTACATTTCGCATCAATTTCCCCCGCTCTGTGCGTTATGAATCATTGAGATGATGAAAGTAGACTGGTGCGAGTTTTCCTAATCGATGCAATGTTGAAAAAATTAACCAATTCACTTCACCTAGATAATCTAGGAGTCACTAGTTCTCCTGAAGGGGGCGCTATTATTCGATTTAGGGTGGAAAAATTGAGAACAGTGAGATCTGATCAGTTCTACCAAACTTGCAATGAAACGAAATTTAATCAAAAATACACTCTTGTGCGTTCAGAAGGATTTAAATTATTGTATATTCAATAAAATCATGATAGAATGATTCGAATGAGTGAAATCAAAACATTTGTTAGACACTGTGGAATTTGAAATGCAATGAAGCTGTAAAATAATGGCGCCATCTTCAGGAAACCTCGTGACTCTTACATCAGCTGGGGTAAATCATGTCATTATGATCATTTTTGATGAATCAGATGTAGTGTCGCCCAATTAGTGAATATCACTACATTTTTATACACTGAACAGTATATATATGTATGTATACAGGGTGGGCTTTGGTTGATGGTACCTTAGACGTTCAAGGAGAACGGGACATAGAATTATTTTGAAATTTGGTTTCTTGGGTAATCAGTTCTGTTCTATCGATCTAAAATATTTTCCGCTTTGCGGCGTTGCCGTTTCTCTCGAAAAGTAGCAACAACTTTGTTATTTCATCGAAATATTATACTTGGGGTCTAGCGGAAATGATTATGTGTTTTGATCGGGCAAGTAACTTAGAAGATTTATTCCTCGACTTAGACTCCAATAGTGACGAGAAGGGTTACCAAATTTGAGAACGTATTTAGTTTATTCTAAAAGTCACGGGAGTTTCATGAAATGTAGCTCAACTGTTACATAAAGATGAAGCGAAACTGCGAATAAAAAAATTCCTGATGTATGAACCTATCAATCAGGCACAAAAATTATGCATATGAATTACTCAAATCATGTTTAATATATAATTATCATGATGACGACTTCCATAACGATAGCAAAGAAAATAACGGTATGAAATAGAAACGTAATACTTTTTCACAAATTTGTCAAACCTTGTACTCTGTGGTTCTGTTATATATACCGGGGGACCACGGATATAGGGTACACGCGGATAAAAATAAGCCTCAGCGAAAATAGAGATTGTTATAATCAATATCATAATATGACATCATGAGATTAAAACGAAAATAATAATAAAATCAGTAAAGTAGAGGGTGTGAAAGGTACTTCACAACAATGCCACTATCTTTAAAGATAGGATTTATAATTTTCTACATGATTCATCAAGTAACTGATCACACATTTTGCTGTGCTTGATATCACTTGATATTTCTTTATGTACTGTCCCATTATGATTGAAATTACCTTCCCATTGACATCGCAACACAAGTTGATATTTGTATTGGCAGAAAATCGAAGGATTTCTCGAAAATCTCCTAATTTTATTCCACAAGAAAAATAATAATCGGGAAGCTCGAATCAAATCAAACAGCATGAATAAAATTGAATTTTCCTTATTATTAAGCTCTTCTCTTGGCTTTTCTATTTGGAATATTCGCTCAAATGTTTTCATTATTGAATTTCATTATTTGTGTATTTGTATTGTGTTTCTCATGGTTAGATAGTTGAATAAAGAGGATTCGAAAATTATAATCTGAAAACTATCTGTTTGCATTCAAGATTTCAGAGAAATTGGACTCCAAATGTACAGGAAAACCTCGAGGATAACTAAGATATGGAAATTCAGTAGTGGCATGTCAAAAATGGTTGAAATACCGTTTTTGTCAAATTTCAGTGCAGCGAATCGATTTGCTCGAATTGTTTTTCTTGTGAATTAGAAAAAAAAATCAAAATTTTTGAGAAAATCGTCGATTTTGACGCCACTTTGTGAATTATACTCAAAAACGCTAAATCGTACGTACCTTCGGAGGTGTTGGAATAGCGGCGTGTACCCAATCTCCGTCTGTGATCACCTGTTATAGTAAGCTGTCAGGTGTGTGACATTCCACAAATTCAGATAGCTTATTCACCGATTGTTTTCATTGCCTCAGGTGCTGGAAACATAATAAGTGCGGCGTTCTGTGCATTTCTGTCGTTTCGAACATACGGTCAAAGTCGTATCTTTCGAGCAATCGCGGTAATATGGGCTTAGTCGAATCTATACCTACGATACTAACTAATTCCATGGGAAGGTGGAAGATAAAAGGTGACGGAGAGCCAGTTGATGTGACGACGAGTGGGCGATTTCTACTAGCTGCCCACCACAACACATAAAGTGTATTCGCGAGTATAACATACAATTTTTTGTCTTCGGTCAATACATACTTCCATTCGTATTTCATGTAGGTTATCGCACCAATAACGACCTGTAATGAGAAGGAAGCACGGGGTGTTATTTATTATTGAGTTGCAGTATTATTGAGCTTGTTTTCATTGGATGAATAGTGCGTAATATGAGTCAATCGCACGGTTGCCTTGCAGATATCAATGTTGATAATTCCATTCGGAATTGACATATTTTTTATACGAGTGATTGAACTCTCACAGCACTTCAATTGATGACATGTTCGATAAAATTATTTCACTGAAGGAGTTAGCAAATACACACAAATTTCGACACGAAACTCGTCTGGTGATTCAAGGCTCATATTCAGGCTTATTTCAGATCGATTCAATAATTTTGTTATATTGATATATCGTATCTCGTATTGTCAAAAAATCAAACATCATCCAAAAATGTATGTGCATGGCTTTTCACGACCTCACAGCAGAACCACTTTTGAAAAGTGATTCACTTCATTATATAATATGGTAATTTTGTAGAGCTCATCTTAGGCTGATTTATTGACATATTTTGAGAATTTTTTGATCCTTGACTTCATGGGAAAAATGTTCGGAAAAATTTGTCACCTTACAATATTTTGTGGAATCGATTTTTTTTTTATCTTTGGACAACACGAAAGGGAAACCTATGATGTTCGAGGAACATCGTGTTAGCCAGCGGTGGAATTTTGGGAAAGAAGGAAGGTGTTGGAATTTTTCTTGAATGTTTGGAGGTTGTAAGCATCAGGAAAGACTTCACTAGGCAAAGAATTCCACAACTTTGCCGTTCTATTGATGAATGATGCTTGGTATAGCGATGTTCGACAGGTCTCGAGCCTGACAGTGTAGGGGTGACCAGCTTGAGCTCGTCTGGTTTGTCTACTAGGAATCGCGCGTGGTGGCATAATAGATGATATTTCCGTTGAGCACCGACCGTGAAAGTACCTATAAAAAAGGCAAAGATCGCCGACCTTTCTACGATGATCTAGAGAGGTCAATGATTTGGTGAGTGTTGTGTCATCGACTAGGCAAATAGCTCTCTTCTGAATTGAATCTAAGAGCTTCAGCGTATGTTTGGGGGCTGAGCTCCAAACATGTGAACAGTACTCCAGGACAGGTCAAATTTGTGCTTTGTAGATCATAAGCAGTTGCTGGGATGTGAAGTATCTCTTCGCACGGAAAAGAAAACCGAGTTTTTGTGAAGCAGTTTTCGCGATGGACCTCACATGATCGTCCCATGAGAGAGCACTGTTGGTGGTGACACCCAGCATGGATATTGACGACCTCATAGGAACAGTGGTACCCGACATCATCAAATTGGGCATTATATGATCAGCTTTCTTGGTGAACATACAAGCTTGAGTTTGAATCGATATTTATTCTTTTCACTCATCCATCCTTCCATCCTTTCCATCCAATGGGAAGCAATAAATTTGTAAATTGAGTGATTAATAAATTAACCCTATGAAAATATGATGAGGTATATCAGCATATCCACATGTTTTTTCTAAGAAATTTCGATCGAGAATCACAATATAGTATTCGAGTCAAAAATCATTTCATTAATTTATCAACTCGTCTTTGACTCGGGAGAATTTTCAAAATATTCGTATTCTCGAAAAAATGTTTCACTTGAAGCTGAATTGGCATTAGGTAAGAAAATTCCACACCGACATAATCTCGAGTTGAATAAATGTCATTTCACCTATATACGTCAAGAAATTTCCAGTGTATTTTCATGCTCCTTTCCCAAGGAGAAGAGAATTTTTGGAAATTTGTTCAGTTGCTATGGTAACGATACAACATACAGGCTTCTTATTGGTGGAAAATATAAGGTGTGAAATTTTATCCTTATTGATATTAATTCATTGTAGGTAGATATAGATGTTTTTTCTTTATTGAACGTGGTGCAATAAATGCATACAAAGGATATTTTATTAGTCTAAGATCAACCCTAAAATATGATTACTTTACATAACTGGAAAGAAATAAGAAGAAGTGGCTCGCTGAGTTCGCACTAAGATAGAATATTATCTGTGGAAGAGTTGACAAAAAAAATCTGGAATAGGGTAATAAATCCGCCCCAAATGTTCCTAAAATGATGGGACACATCGTAGAGAAACTCGTATAAGGATTTACTGACATCTCAATAATTTTGATCCTCGAAACGAAGCTACATAGATGTGTAGTTTCATGCCAGCAAATATCCATACGCAATTCCTGGGAATATCCCGAGGGGTGATCCGGTGCCATAATTGTGTACACCAAACTTCAATTTAACGAGGAATTCCCAGGAAATCTATAGAATTCCTCAGGATTCCTTAAAATGCCAAAAAATTTCAAAGAACTTCAAAGAACTCCATAGAAGAAATCGAAGAAATTCTGAGGAATAACAGTTGCTTGTAGACCAGAATCATATCACCGTATACCCATACACAGAAATCCAAATAATTCCAAGCAATTCCAAAGAATTTCAAGGAATTGCAGAGAATTCCAAACAATTCCAAAGAATCTAAGGAAAATCCAAGAAAATCCAATCAATTCTAATGAATTCTAAGAAAATACAAGGAGTTCCGAAGAATTCTAGAAGATTTCAGAAAATTCCAGTTGTTTATACCGAAGAACTTGTAGCAAAACCGATATAGAGAGCATTAAACCTTCCGATATTATCTTTTTAACTCCTGTAATAATAATATTTCTCATCATCCCCATGAGGACCACACTGGAAAAAAATAATTCGTCCCTCAACTCTATTCCGTATGGTATTTTTTGTGCATCAGTTTTTTGTATAATGTGTGTAGAAAAAGGCTTTCACGTTTTTTACACGAATAGCGAATTTGCGTGCCTGGTGGTTCTGAAGAGAGAGATCATTTGTGTATCCGAGATTGTCCGCTAGAGATTTGCTTCTGTTCCAAGCAAAGTGTTTGATAATAACAGAATTTTCGTGTTTCGACTGCGCTGAAATATGTCTATTCGATTAGCAGTGTGCCTGATCTGTCAGGTGAGTTGATGCTAATAAATGAAGAATTACTGGACTCAGTCTCATGGGAGATAGTAGTGTTTTTCATATGTCAGTTTGCAGATACCTTGCTAACACACCTGGGAGAAATAAAACTGGTTTGTCAAACTTGGCTCATTTCTTGTAACGAGTAAAACACCGAGAGTGAAATTCGAAATTTTATACACCAAACTTCAATTTTGAAGGAATTCCAAGGAAATTCAAGGATTCTGCGCAGTATCTCGCGTTCACACTTCATTTTGCCTTTTCCTCTAGAGCCCCTATATTATCCAATGAGGCCAGAAGTGCAAGACGGAGACAGGTCTATGCTTTGAATGAGGATCTGACTAGAATTCTGAAATGGGGATCTGAAAATCTAGTACATTCGCAATATAAAATATATACCCCATCCCATATATGTATCCCATTTAATGCCACCGTGTGTGCATTGAGGGGGTGTGCGTTGTGCATCAGATCATATTAGTTTCGTGTTTGCATCCGCGTACATGCCTCCCAGTCAGAATGCTCGCTCGCGAGGCGGCAGGGGGGGCAGACACCGTACACAGAAAGCCGGAGAGGAGGGAAACGAACGAAAAGCATCATCGTAATTATTATTCCCGCGGAGACTCATTCGAGTGGAATACTTCTGCTTTGGCGCATAAAGGAACTGCTGCGACTGAGACAGGGACCGCGAGGTGGAAGGTGAATGAGGTGTATCTGCTAAGTACGGCGAGCCAGCTTGCTAACTTTGTAGAACCACAAAAGGCGCGTTTTTATTAAGGAAATTTCTGCCTGGCGAAGTCGAGCTGGATGTATTATTTGTTTGTCCGGGAATAACTATCGCTCTTTGGGTGTTTTGTATTCGTGTACGATGTATCCACTCACAAAACAATCACTGAAGTGACTGCATAGTTAGCAGTAATGGTTGGATGTATTTTGTAATGCATCTATGATATCTATACACAAAACAATTACTGCTGGATGATTTGACTGCAAACATTTCGGCAAACATCTACACACGTGGAGCAATTTGACTGACAATCTGACTTGTCCTATCCATACATTATGTAGCACGAATGATTGATAAATCTATCTACCGCACACTGCGAGGAACTTACCCCACACAGGCAATAATTATCTTGCTGACCTTCCTACTGACGAAATTATCAGGAAGTTCAGCTTCGAAAAGAATTTTCAAGTTCAATCTCGACAGGAGATACTGGAACAAGGAATTCGCCATCCTATCCGATAGCCAAGCTGCCATCAAAGCGTTGAGCTCTTCTGACATCAACTCGAAGATGGTATGGGAATGTCTATGTGAGCTGAATAATCTAGACAGCAATATCAAAGTGATCCTCCTCTGGGTGCCAGGACCTACTGGGGTGGAGGGGAATGAACAAGCAGACACTCTGGCACAAAAAGGAGCATCAACGCCACTGATCGGGCCAGAACCATTCTGTGGTCTTGGAAACTTTTATTTTCAAGAACAACTCAACAAAACGGAAGAAGTAATGAGAGTGACCTAATGGCAAAGACTTACAGGACTGCGGCAGGGTAAAGATCTCCTCGGCAATTTCAATCGAGTAAGACACCTCAGGAAAAGAAGTCTCAGAGCAATAACGAGATTTCTAACGGGACCCTGTAGACTCAAGGCTAGATTTAGAGGAGGACGGCTTCTGCAGATTCTGTGGAAAAAATCCACAAACACCTCATATCCTGATGGAGTGCAATGCTGTGCATCACAAAAGATGGAACATACTGGCATCATACCAGTTGACTGTAGATGAAATACCACGAATAGACCCACTCAAAATCGTAAAATTCTTAAGGAAATTGAATCCTGAGGAGCAGCTATAAACGAGAAAACCTTGGAATAAGCAGAAGAAGATGGGACACAATAGATCTAATCAGGTTGCATCGCATCTGTCACCATCTACAACTACCAATACCAATAACAATACCAATCTATTCCTGAAACTGTACACTGTACTCTTGTTCAATATCTACATACCAAACAATCACTGAAATAACTGACTGCATGTATGGTTAGTAAAATTGCGATGTTTGGTTGTTTCGTATTCATGCGCAATATATACACACAGAAAAATTATTGAAAGAACTGATGATCGCATTTCAATACAGGTGACATGAGGTATTTTGTATTTGTTCACAATACAGCTCTGCCAGGCAACATGAGTTCAATCTGGGATTCATTTCTATGAGCCTTTTCAACTCTACCCCATTTATTGTAGGGGGTATCGTGGATGAATTTCATCTGACAGTTCAACATATAATCTTAAATCTCCCCAACCAAAATGTTTAGTGGTATCGTATAAGAGGGCACTCATTGTACATACAATATTGTGCACTTGGCTTCAGTCGCTTTTCAACCGAAGCGAAATTCGTGAAGTAAAAGCAATCGACGTTCTCTACGAGAAATGCCTATAATTTGCTAAAGATTTACTACTTGAGGTCAGTGGTCAAATGATCTGACAGCCAGCTATCGCTCTATTTATAAAGTGCTCTTAGAAATTCTACATGCTTCCATAACATTTCTTGATACCAATCGAACTGAGAGGACCGGGGTATTAGTTACCAACTTGATAGTGTATACAGACGGCTCAGAAACAAGGGGTGAAATTTGGTTGAATAATTATCAAACTTACAATTCGGAGATTGTGGTTGAATACTCAGATACAAAATAAATATATACCCAAAAACCAAAATAATAAATATTATATCAGATGTAATTGTGGTAGAGTATGGAACCAAGTGAATATCTTTCAAACGAAAAGAACGATATTTATGAAAATTTGCAGGTAAGTGCAATGGAACAAAATGCATCTGATGTACATGTTTTTCTTGATAATATACTTCTGGTTTAAACAGAAATGCGATCAACTTCTTCAATTTAAATAGGACACCATATATATTTTTACAGATTTTGAAAGAGCTTGTTATTTTAAATTTTCATACATACTGAGTTCAGTGTGAAAAAATTGTAAGAACGAGGAATATACCACAATAAACAACCTCCTTTGATTTTTTTGCATTAGAGCAAAAAACTATTTAGATAAACTAATTAACGTTGTTTGTATGCATAGTAATGAATAAACGAGTTGTCTTTTGTTTTCCAAGTGTAAAATTCTAATTGACGGAAATAAATTTCACAATCACCATAACCGATCATCATTAAAATTTCAATATGCTCTTTTTCACTTGATTGAATCATTCTAAATAGTACAGTTTGTGAATTGTACGTTTATTTATTACTTTGCATACAAACAACATCAATAAGCTTATCTGAACAGTTTTTTGCTCTAATGCAAAAAACTCGAATGAGGTTGATTGAAGTGCTATATTTTTTCACACTAAACTCAATATGTAGGAATTCAAAATAACAAGCTCTCTCAAAATCTGTAGAAATGTATAGGGTGTCCCATTTAAATTATATAATATATAAGAAGTTGATGGCATTTCCGGTTGAACCAGAAGTATATTATCAACTTGTTCCATTGCACTCACCTGCACATTTTCATAAGTATCGTTCTCTTCGTTCCATACTTCATCCCAACCCTGTATATTTATTTTGTAGTTGGTTCGATAAGGGAAATTTCGTTATCGAAGGACTAGCGAAATGGCCTCAAGAAATCGAAGATACTGTATTATATGATTTTTCGTTCTGGAGTCATTTCTAAGAACTCATTTCCCGGATAACAATTTTCTGGCTCAATGTGATGATTTCATTTCAAAGATTTTCGGAGGAACTGATATTCCGGATCATCAATTTAATGGTTTCAATGATGATGTGATAAACTAGCTGGTGTCCACACTTCAATCTTTCTGCCAGACTGAAAAAGCCAGTATTGATAATTGAATTCTAACCGATAGCATGTGGTTCTAATATTCAACAATAGATGACGGGACTGTCGAGAAATTATTTCCAAACTCTTCCAAACAGGCAACATCCCGATTGAAATATACCCCTCAATGAGAGCTGTGTAAACCTGGCATGACAGTTCGGATTTGGAGGCGGTAAAGAAAACGAAATTATTGTTTCTTCTAGTTTCTGAATATGAAGTTATCATCTCACCAGGTGAAGACAATTTCAAAATTGTTAGTTTTGCTGTATACAAGAAACGTCCCAATTCATTATATTTGCAATAAATGTGGAAACTTCTAACTTTAGAACGTAGACGTAGACATTTCAGGAACGAATCTGCAAACAATGGAAATAATGTTGTTCTTCTTAATGTTTGCAATGTTCGTCGTTTTAGACACTTAATAGTGACAAGTCGATCAGACAGAAAAAAAAATTCATTGCCATTGTCATTATTAAGAAGAGAAATACCAAGTTCTATCTACATCAGCTGAACAGGAAGCAATATCATTGTCTTCGTTCAGAAAAATGCGAGCAGATTCTCTGATTGGTTCCCGAAACTACCAACTGAGATAAGTAGAAGTTTTGATATCCATGAAAAATATTTGTCTTTTCAATTATTTTTTCAAACAAGACGAAACTGACCAATAGAAAATTACTCTGAAGGTTAAATTTCAAGCGCAGTGATATTTTGGGACATATCATATATCTGTCCTTGCTATGAATATATTGATATTTTAACTTCTATTTTTAGTTTCAGAAACTAAGAGAGAAATCCCAGAGAATTTGAAAAAATAAACAACAAACCTCCACTCAAAAACAAACATTTGGTTACAGATCCAAATAATCTAGTTTTTTTTTCGATTCGTGTCGGTTTCTGCAAAGGATGGAAACTCGACTGACAGTTTTAACAGTCAAAGTTTGGCCAATATAAAGAGATTTGAAACGAAATGAGAGGATAAGAGTAGCACCACCAACTAGTTTATTACATCAATGTTTCAATAGTAAAATACTTATCTCTCTTATCGCTCGTGTTCGCCCCGCCTAGGGTAACATCCAAACAACACGATGTTTCTCTCATCTCTACTTATCGCGAGCCCAACGAAGAATTCCTTCTCGACTAGTCGGAGATAAGGAAGAATTAAGGTCGGTACCATACCTACACGCGACTCATCGCCTCTAACAACAACAACATCAACAACTTTTATCTCGGAGAAGATATCGTCGGCTTGGCGGCGAGAGACAATGCGGCGGCCGTAAAAGGCAATTTCACGTTTCGCGACCAGTTCCATGCTCGGAACAGAGATACTTTCCACTTTCTTGCTCGTCTGTGACATTCCTGTGTCACAGACTGCGCGTCTGCTCTCCGATCTCTCGGAAGAAGTTCACCTTTATTGATAGTTATCCGACATATTATTAGATTAGATTATTTTATCAGTTCATCAGGTCATAGTATACAATCTCTGTTTGGGTAGGGTCAGGTCTCGATGTAGGGAAGATGGTTAGACTACTCTGCCCGATTGTCATCTGATTTATTCGGTCAAAAACTCTGAGGTACAGCTTACCTGATATTATCATTTAATCGTTTACTATCGAGTTTCCTTGCAGAGATCACTTTGTGATGGTAGATTGAGTCTCATCTGATACAATGACTATCAATGTTCCACAAAGATCACCCACTTTGTTTTTGCTTCACATCAACAATCTATTTGATGTGACCTGTCTGGTCCATGGCTTTACGGATGATAGTAAATTTTCTACCGCTGTCTGCGCTAAGAGCCTTATATTAAAAAATGAGGCCAAATGGAGACAGGTCGATACTATTATGCATGAAGATCTGGTAAGAATTTTGCAATGGGGATCCGAAAAAATCTACTAGAGCCTGATGATCAACAATGTCCAATATGATGAGTCAGGTACCACTATTCCTTTGAAGTGAGTTCCATGCTTCACAAAAACTTGGCTTTCTGTTGTTGATGGACTTCACATGTTTGTAGTTCAACTCCCAAACATGCTCTGAAGCTTTCAATTCCACTCAGAAGAAATTATTTCGCCTAGTCGGTGATACTACACTCACGAATTCACTGTCTTTAGAAAATCGTTGAAACAGTTATTTCCAGTTAGTGCTCATCGGAATCTCGTCAATATTGCATCACGAGCAATTCCACGTAGACAAACTAGACGAGCTCAGGCTGATCACCGTTATTGTCATGTTCGAGACCTGTCGACTGTTGAACACCAATCTATCAATCATTTCATCAATAGAATGTCGAAATTGTGGAATTCTCTGCCTAGTGAAGTCTATACTGATGCTTGTTTGACACTAAACTTTCGAGAATGATTCCATTACCTTGTTTTCTTACCATGTTTTATGTGTCAATACCATGTTTTGAAATTGAGATGGAAATTCCTTCACATGTTAGTCGTTGAATACACAAAAATCAGAATTCGATCAGTATTATTGATAATTGTACATCCAGTTGACGAAAAACGTTGATTCAGAAGTAGTAGGTAATTTTAGGTTACTTCTCAATGATTGATTGAACTACATTGATCTCAAAACACCAACTATTCGTATGAATATCTGCAAATATTTCAACATTCCTTGAGTTTCATGACTGACTGTAACAGGTGACTGTAAGTTTTGTAATCTTCCTCCTACAAAGATTACAAAAATATTTCAACGCTTGAAAGCATTCCTTTGCACTACAAGTTCAAGCAGATTGCGTCCTCGACATTGCATTAATCTTATAATCATATTTCAAATCTGTGTATGGCGTGTCTGACAGAATGTTCATTTTTGTCAAGGGGTTTAATAGAATTGAGGAAGGTCCGAACTCTCTTTTGAAAATGCTCTTTGGCTGATTCAAAATTTTTCTCATTGACACATTGGACGATAATATTTGCACACCCTGTAAATCATTCAATGGGTATGCGAGTTGATATATTCAACCTCCATGACATCAGGATTCAAGAACTGCATATCATAAACAATAATAATTTGCATGAAACTGGCTGGTGTTCGAGGGGATCTACAATTTTTCTGAAAAAATCTGCATACTTATCTAAAAAAGGTAACTTTTAGGTATTTGGAGTATGGTACGTGAAATTCAATCAAACTCATGAAGGAGATCTGAAAATGGAACCAAATATCGAGTAAACCTCGATGATGTACCAAAATCTGTTTTTTCGCACTGTCATTGAAAAAACTGTTACACATTATTCATGAAAGAGTAGTTTTGGCATCTGATGCTATTTTTTACGTGTGCCATGTATCCTGCATATTACGTTGTCGAGAAAAGTGTGTCAATGTCTGTGTCAGATATTGCGACCGGAAGAAAACATGCTGGCTCTGCCCGACTGGTAATTAGACTTCCCAATAAATGGCCTAGCTAACTACGGCATAATATGACACCGCAGGTGATAACCTCGCGATATATACCCGATAAATCGGTAATGCGATCTTGATTCCCCAACGTAAATATAGAGCTATTGTTAGTACCATTCCGATAAACGGTATTCCTAACAATGATGCATTATTTCAGATACCACGACGCCTACTAAAATAACTCTGTTTCAGCAATAAATAATGGCGACCAGTCGCGGGTGTTTATTTGTTTCGAGTTGGCTTGCGTCTGTCACTAGTGTCATTCAAGCAACTAGCGATAGCCGATACCGACCGCTTTTTTTCGGGTTGATTTTGGCGGAGGACCAAAAATTTCGGTGCTAAGAACAAATGTCGCAGATCGGCCTTGTAGCTAGGTACCGGGTGACTAGTTATGAGGTGACTTCTTCATTTTTGTAGACAGAACATCATCAAATTTTTTAGGTGGCCCAACGTAATGGGTTTATCACTGGAATACCTGGTTAACCAAAGGCATACATGAATAATGCCATAGTTCTGCCCCAAAATAAATCATCCCTGTAACTAGGGTGAATACCCCTGCACGAATCATCATTGAGAAGGAGCGTCAAGTGACAAAACATTCGATAGCGGTTCACATTATCATCAGATTGTTATTTTTGATAGTAAAAAATGTATAATCAATAAAGAAAAAGACCACCAAAAGTGACTGTTCTATTCGGGTGGTGCACAAACTGTATTGCACTTTGAAAATTCGATGAATCAACATTGACTGAATTAAAATTACATTTCCATTTGAATCTGATTTTTTAAGTGATTCTCATTCGATCAATATTGATGTGAAACGCAACAACTTCTGTACCGTTCTAATAATAATTTCAAATCCAATGAAATGATGTGTCCCTTGAACCTCCTTCCCTATGATGATTCGTTAGGGAATAACCAAAAACAGTTGAGGGAAACAAGTGACATGGTCGAATTTGAGACAGAATTGTTTCCCCTTCGAACTAAAATCTACTTGTCTCCCTATTTCTATGTCGTTGGGTTTTCAAGTAATCCGGGTACTACCTCTTCGTTATACCACCATATATATCTCCTGGCCTTGAGAAAGACCTTTCGAAAAGCTTTGCAAGAATATCTTATGTATGTATGTATGTATGTATGTATCTTATATGTATGTGTTAGTATTTCCCAGCGCAGATCCCAAACATACGCTGAAGCTTTCAGATTCAATTCGATTCTAGTCTGTGATACTTCACTCTCGAATTCATTGAGCTCTCTAGAACATCATAGAAAGGGGGGCGATATCAATGTCCTCTATAGAAAACAAATAAAGACAACAAATGGTGTCATTTAACGAGGAAGGAATCAAAGCAGAATCAGACATAAAATCAATACTGGGGTACCACAAAGTAGTATAATTGGCCCAATGATTTTCATCATTTTTCTGAATAATTTGAAGGAGATTTGTGGAGAAAATTGCGAAATGACAATCTACGCGGATGACACAAACTTGCTGGTCAATGCAGTAGATTATCCGAATTTGATATACATAACTGAAGAAAGCATGTGTAAGGCAGATGAGTGGTTCAGGAGAAACAAACTCATATTGAATGACAATAAGACCAAAACGGTAATGTTCAAAACAGACCATGCAGGACTCGACATACCGAAAGAAATTCGGCTAACAACTATTTCACTCAAAACAGAAAATGAGTGCAAATTCTTAGGTCTGCTCATAGATAGCACCCTGAGTTTCAACAGTCTATTCAAAATGTTTGTAAAAAGTTGAACTCAGTGTTGTATTTAATGAGAGTACAGTAAGCAAACACAGATGTAATCCGAATGGTCTATCATTCAAATTTTGAATCTGTCTGTATGTATGTGATTATCTTTTATGGAGGTATTAGAAATGCGAAGCAAATTTTCATTTTACCAAAAAGAGCCTTAAGAACTATGCTTGAACTTAATTCAATAGAATTATGCAGAGGCAAATTCACTATTCTGAAAATAGTTGAACAAATAAATAAACTCGGTGAATCCAAAAAGGGAATTCATAAGATTCTACTGAAAATAGAACTATTGTTGAATACCTCAGCCACACTTTCTGACCTATCTTACTATCGCATTTTTGCTTCGTTGTTATCCTCCAGAAATAAAGATATTTATTATCATTATTATTATTATGAATATCTGCATTGTCGATTTTCAAGGGGAATCTCGTGTGTATGCCACCATATAGGTACCACAACTGGACCATTCCAGGTAGACGAACTAGACGACCTCAGACTGGCCACCCCTACAATATCAGGCACGTGACCAGTCGAACTTTGCTCAATCATCAATCGATAGAACGGCAAGATTGTAGAATTATCTGTCTTGGTGAAGTCTTTCCTGATACTTATGACATCAAGAAAAATTCCATTACCTTTCGCCTCTGATGACCCGCGAAAAAATTATAGGTCCTCCTTTCCAGATAACGAAAAATTATCGTCGATTATGAATAGAAAGTGCCGTGAAGCTGTTTCTTTCAGTTACAAGAATAAAAGGGTTATAAAGACTTTATAACAGGGACGGCTTGTCAGGAATGGCAGGGTCGGCTGGGCCGTAGCAGATCATTTGGGTAAAAAGCTTGAATTATTTGATGAAATAATTTTTTTTTCTAAAATGATTACAATATCCAACTTTTATTATGAAGTATCATCTCAATATTTCTTAACACAATCAGGTATGGATGAAAGGACAATGCCAGTGTATGAAGTTCAAAGGGCCATCTACTTTAAATTTCATGATGTGACGTTTTGGTCAGCCAGATGAGCGAACATGAACCAGAAATAATGATTCAATAAAGGACCTATATGACATCTGGTTTAACCATTGACAGAACGCCACGTTGAGCTGAAACTTTCCCACTAGGGTCAGCCAGCCGATATTAGTTTGACAATCAGAGAAATAATTCAGGCAAAAATTATTTGTATCGAATTAGATATCTACTTGAATTTTCAAATTTCCAGTTGATCATAATTTAACGTTCATACAACGTTGAAATCTGTGTTGATTTACATTCAATTCTTTGTTCAGAGCGACAATAATTCTGTTCTGTATACATCTAATATTGTACTGCTGCAGAACCAATTTCAACAGTCTGAGAGTCATGTAATAAGAAACATCATAGAAGGCTGTGATGATGAAAATATAGGACTTTCGATCTGTTTCATACAACGACACATCTAGCAATTATAATAGTATATATATCCAGCCTCATGATACTATCGTTATAGTATCATGATCCAGCCTCTCATGCACGAATACGGACAAGGGTCGGCTAGCCATAGTCGATTCAGATTTCCAACAGATTATTTTTTGCTTGAGAATCGTTTTATTCTCGCAGAATCCCAGCAGCTCATTTCATCGTGTTGAACATGAGGGCATGAGCCGTCACTGCTATAAAACACTTTGTATGTATGTATGGCGCTCCATTAGACAAAAGAAGTCGTGTTATACTCGAGGAATATTGGGCAGGTTATTCGATTAGATACTTTGAGGCGGTAGAAAAAGTTTTTCAGTCGGCGAAACGAGCAGAGTGTGCGAAAATCTCGAGGAAACATTTAACGAAATTATTAAGACGTACTTACTTACGTGTCTCGCCGAAGACGAGGAAAACAAGGCGATGAGCTTGTTGAGGTTCTGTCAGTACGTGGCCAATTTTCGAATTCTGCGCCAAATTATATCTCCTTGTTTAGTTCTCTTCGAACCTTATCCACGGAAAAAATATCAGTATTATTCAGGCGAGTTAGCGATAATATGATCATTGGAGAAACCAGTTTTTGAAGAACTTATTTGAGATTCTGTAGTTCTCTGAGCCGTGAAACTAGTTTCAGATACAGATACCACAGATCATTTTGAGCTGTGGTTTTCTCTTCCATGAAATTATTTATTAATCAACAGGTGATGGTTTCATTCCAGTTTTTTGAAGTTGACGTTAGTTGGGCTTACTATAAGTTTGAGATACTCATAATGCACTGTCAACTTGTTGTTGAAATGAAATATCTGGATTTTGTTTCAATAATTCGTTTAAAAATAGTTCATTGACTCATTGAAGTGTGCCTGTGAAACATCAGGTAACTTTTTGATTGAATCGTTTTCATTAGTTGAAGTTTTCTTTGAGCCATTGAACTGCTTTGAGATACCCATGATCTGTGAAATTGTGGATTTCTCGAGGTTTTTCTCATCTATTAAACTAGTCATTTGGAATATCAGGTTATTGTGTCAATATCTATTCAAAATGAAATCATTGGGCTCTAAGAGCATTTCATGAACTTGTTCTGTCAATTATAGGTTTTTGTTTCATGAAACTAGTCTTGTGAAATACAAGGTAACTGTTCCATTTTCTAATTTCAAGATACTAGAGACATACTCATAGTTTCTTGTAACATATAAGTAGCATGTTTTGTGAAGCTGTGAAATTTTTTTTCAGAATGAGCCCTGTGAAACTCCATATTTATTGGACCATTGAGGTGTTCCATGAAAATTTTCTGAACTGTATGATTTTTTGTTCCATGAAACTAGGCCTTTGAAACGTCAGATGATTCATTAACTAGCTCCAAGAATATTGAGACATCGAACTAGATCTATCTACAGTCATTATTTCATGAACTTGGAACATGTTTTGTGAAATTGTAGTTTTCTTTGCATGTCCTGTGTGTGTGAATCATCAGGTCATTGTTTCTATGAAACATCAGTTCACCAATTCAGTAACCAGTTTGGAGGATTTGGAGTTTATAAACTACTGAACTGGTTTTATCATCTATGAAACTCAGTCCTTTGGAACATCGAGTTAATGTTTTCTGTTCCTGTGAGTCTGCAGGTCATTGTTTCCTCAATCATCAATCACAAAACTTCAATCACTTAAAACATGTAACTGAATCTTGGATACTTCGGTTCTCATAATTTCAAGATTCAATTTTCAAGATACAAGATTCCGGAAACTCCTAAATTTGTTGGCATACGTTGGTTTTCTTCATTGGTTTGGATGAGTTTTCAACCTTTTCATTTATTTGTTTCATTGACCAGTTTCGAGAAACTTCATGTCACCAGTATTGTGAAATTTTTTGTCTCATGAAATCTCAGATTCTTTAAATGAATTATATACGTTGGAATTTATCTCTTGTTTCGCAAAACCAGTTTGTGGACACTTAAATCTTCACTCCTTCATTCAATTCTAAAAATATTGGCCTTGGCTTTCTTTCACGAATCAGTTCCACAAAAGTTTATTTTCTTCCCTCATACCCTCGCTTATACCTTATATTCGAATACCAGATTCAGGTTTTTCCTGCTCGATCCATGGCACTTGGTAGTTGATACCGAATCTATTCAAATATATAGTTATATAGTCGATACTATAAGGCATCTTACGGTTCTGTATATAGTCAACTTCTGCTTGTTCCCACAGACCTAAGCGTAAAAATGTCGCGACACGTTGAAAGGCTGCGTAATAAACTTGTTAACACTTTTTTACCAGCTTATTTATTCTTGTAATGACAATAAATTCTTGTAGCTACTGCTTCTGATGATTTACACAGCAGCAGCCTGGCTCTGTATTTTAGGTGATGTATGTTTATTCTTTCATTAAATACCTATACTAATAGCAGTGATGCCGCTGCGAATCTTGGACATGTTGGATGGATATATTTTTAGGCAATCATTGTGTTTACATAATTAGCCCGCGAGCTGCAACACTCGCTGTATGTATTTTTTTATTTTTAGAACCGCATACAATCCGTTTGTGAATTGTTCGTGAGTAAAGTCAAAAAGATACAGGGCGTTGAAGTATATTAGGTACAAAACACAAAAAAAAATTCGCCCCAGTCTGTCCGGAAATAAAAATGACAGTTCTCCCAAATAGTCCTATCCTTTTTGTCTACACCTACACTAAGTTGGAAAACGCCTCGTATATAGAATTGAAACATAAAATAAACCAAAGTGGAGGAATATTTATGTAACAGTTCATCATGATTTTACTGGTCCGAAAACGTTTACAAATACAGTGAAATGAATCAGTGTTTATTATGCTATTCGGAGGTTGAAACTCTGTTCGAAAGGAATAAGATGATAATTAGCGTTCGACTAAATGTCTAAAACAGAAACAAAGCCGAGTTGAATGAGTGGAAACATTATTCCCTTGGGAAATAGGCTGACGAACGGCATCCGAATAACAAATCACACGATTAAAGACAATATTTATTTTTGATTTATTGCAGATAGGCTTATGTCCAAATAGTATCGAAGAGAAAGCATCTAGGTATATCTAAAGGAATACGATAAATTCACGGAAGTATTTAATAAATAACAAAATTTCAACTCATTATCATTCTGTTTTATGCCGGAGGAGCATTTTTATGATACCCAACTGACTTTTCAAAAAAATATTCATCATTACTATCGATATTTATTCAGAAATTATTATATTCATGATGGCTGGCAATTTTTCAGAAGGCGATTTTAGTACAAAAACAGACGGGAACAGATTGACGATGAATCAGTTAGAAACTTTCCGAGAGGCCCCCCCTGAAAATGTTTTTTTTGGCAAATTCCTATTATCAACATGAGATTGGTGTATTCTACGATCTCTAATCAATTGAATCGTTCCATATTGTATTTTTGAATATCTTTACATGGACTGTTCCGTCGCTAATAACCGTAAGGTGGATGCGGCGTTGTTTAAATAAAAAAAAAGAGATGAAGAACAATCAGAACATTTTTGAGGTTATTTCGAAAGAATGCAAAAGAGCATTTTGAACTAGGTTGTACTAAACAGGGTCGTTCTTAGATCTGCCCACCATAAGATCATACTAGCCCTATAATATCGTTATTATTCAATCTGAAACTATTTGAAATGCTTATCCAACAAGAGGGGTTTTTATTTTTCGGTGTAATCGTGGCGAACTACGACCACTTTCATTGACCCTCAGATTTCAAAATGTAAAGGGATCACTTGAAACATATCTCTGTAAAGATTTTCATCATCATTGAAGTCCGATAAAATGCGTATTCCAATTCTTTTTGAATGAGTGATGGAAAAATGTTCAACTGTGGAATATCAAGGAAAAAAACAAATGACAGTCCATCATTGGGGATCACTTTGGATGGATCCCTACCGATTTACATTATTCGAAAACACAGTATGTCCGAAAGAAAATTATAGGTACCTCAATATTTTTTTGATTAGGAGGATTATTTTTTCAATTAGGAAGTATTCTCAGTTGATACTCATAGCTCCATTGACTGGGAAACATGTTTATTGAGGAAAAAAAATTTCAAAATAAAAAAATATTTAGATACCTACTCATACATTTTGTTCCAACATCTTGAGTTTTTGAATGAAGGAAATCGATTCGAACTTATTCAGTGACGAACTGTTCCAAGTTTCTCTGTGAAAATTACACAGTAATACACTTCTCAACACTTATGCGAAAAAGAGAGTATTTGTTTTCTCCGGCACCCTATCTATTATGATGCTGCAAATCTGTCAGATATGTTCCAAATGATCTCGATTCAGAATCAGTCATTATTTGCCGTGAGAAAATCCCTAATAGTACATTTCGAAATTTGGGTTCATGAAAGTGGTCGTAGTTGGCCAATAATAAAATCACGCTCTTGTTGGATAAGCATTTCAAATACCTATCCAACAGAAAAAAAGGTTTTTCAGAATCGATCGAATGAAAACGATGTTACAGATGTGATTAGTCGGTATTAGGTCTTAGACACGGTATATTATTCTTTGTTCCATGGTACTCCCGAAAAATCTAGAAATCTCTAAGCAAAGTGAAGAACGTTTCGATAGTGGCTCCATAATTCTATAGAGGTTGAAGTTAGCTTAAGGAAATACTTCATCAAATTATACTAAAATTCATTTCACTTTCAAAGATTTCAATTCCAATGATGTCTGTAAGTTATTCGAGTCGATGGTATATTTATTTTTCTAGTTTTTGTGTGGGATTTTCTCTCCTCGTTTTGGCAAATTAAAAAGAAGTTATTATAATTATTTATTTATATATTTATTAGGAATAAAACTTCTTCTTATCTCATTGGCCGTTTCGGGAACGAATCTGCTCCCGTTTTCAACATAATATATTTTTTCTTCGAAAAATTTTTCAATGTTAGTTTTCATTTTGACAGTGTTCAAGACAGAAAATACAATGAGATCGATTTTGACTCATACAAAACCGAGAAATGAAAAACAGTCATCAAAAAATTTTATATACAGTATACCATGTGTTTGTGGAAAATATTATACCGGTGAAACCAGCAGGCCTCTATCACTAAGGATGAAAGAGCATAAGAACAATATAAAGAGAAGATATACTGACAAGTCAAAATTAGCTGAGCATATCCTTACTGAGAATGGACAACATATGGCCGATTGGAGTAATATTAAGATCATAGGAAAAGAAGACAACAACCAAAAACGGAAAATCAAAGAGTCCGCTTGCATTCTCCTGAACGGAGACAATAATATTGCTTCTTCTTCAGTTGATATAGATAGAACTTGGCATCCACTTCTGAAACTTGTATATGAAAATGAAAGATTCGATATCAATTAATGAAAACACCTTGTAACCAGAATTCCTCCGTCTGCCAAATTGTCACTTTTCAGTGTCAAAATCGGAAACATCGAAAAAAGTTTACGAAGAAAAATATTTCAATTGTGTTGAGAACGGGAGCAGATTCGTTCCCGAAACGTCCACCAAGATGAGTAGAGATTTTATTATTATTAAATATATTTGTATTTCCAAATTTTTTCAAAAACAAGATGTCACTGACCAATAGAGAATTTCTCTTTTAGGTATATAAAGATTTAATTTCAAGCGCAGTGACATTTTGTGACAGATCCTAAATCTGTCCTTACTACAAATATATTGCAATAATTTTTAATAACTTCTACTCTATTTTTTAGAAACGAGGAGAGAAAATCCCATCAAAAGCTGAAAAATGAATGTACCACCTCCTCGAAGAACTTACAGACAGTATTCATTTTGACAAGTGACAATTTGGCAGATGGAGGAATTCTGGTACCAGGTGTTTTTTCATTAATTGATATTGAATTTGATATTTTTTAATTCACTTCATTTACCTTCATTTTATGACTTCTATTTTATTTTTCAGAAACGGGGAGAGAAATCCCACACAGAAGCTGAAAAAATCAATTCAATTTCACTCTTCAAAAAAAAGTCCGGGTGTCATTTGAAAATATCGACATTTCGATAATTTTCAATGTCGATTTCACAATATCGCTGGAAATAATTTGGGAAGAAAATGCATGATGGTCTATTAAATTCGAGAAATAAATGTCAATTCCAATCACAAATGTATATGGGAAGTAATATCACAATCTGAGACTACAAGAACCTCGACTAGAAAGTACTTCTGACGTCAGAACGCAGTTTACAGTCCCTTAGGAGTCCGGTCTAATATCAATCATTGTTTGTGCAATTTCATATGATGAAAGAATCTAAGATTGATATTTCTTGACGATTGTAAATTGGAATTCAACATTAGTATGATAACTTATAAGTCTCATACGAAATCGAAGAATATCTGACTTTTTCTCCTCCTCACTGAAGAATATCCACATGTGCTAAGATGTCATAACGCTAGTAGTTCACTCCTATCACCTGAGGTTTCATTTCTTGCCCTAAGGAATTGAAAATGCTATATTTTCCCGTCACGTTATCCAATAGCATGAATGTTCCCATCTAGTATAATAAAGTCTCAGCGAGCGAACACAATGAGGTAGTTACTATTAATTAGCCCAGACAATGAGAGTTATTGCTTAGAATTGATACTCTCGCATGTATGGCGTTTGCGGAGACGAAAATTCCAAAAGGAAGGTAGCGAGCGATTAGCTCTCAGATTGTCGTAACATCTGTTGGGAATCGGTGAAATTCCGAATACAAATGGGCGCTCCCATATTTCAACATTTACGGTCTGTCACCGGACAATTTTATGGATGATGGAAATGAACATTCGGACTACCATTATTGCCGTCACGTTTAGTATTGCATTTGGTATAGGCTTACCTGGCCGATTTTCGGTTTTCCAGAATGCACACGGGTATTAGCTACGTTTTCGGCAATTTCACAGTAATTCCAGTCGCTCCGAATGTATTTATACCTGCACCACGTAAATAATGAATAGAATTGCCTGATGGATCGGCCGAATTCGGGATTATAATGATGATTTGGGTCAGTTAATAATCGATGAAGATTAACTAGGGTGCCTCGGTGTTGGAGTTTGAATGGGATGAAAAATCAAACACAACATAATCAACCTCCTCTCCCCACGCTTGATGCAAATTCTTTTTGTCCTATTTCCCTCTAACCATTACAATTCCGTATAGGGGCGTATCCATCAGTATGAGCTAGTTAGACTTATTCTCACTCATTTTGTATCTAGTCGTTTGTATACCAGCCTTTTCCAGCAAGTTGGTTATGAAAATAAAGTGTCAGATTACCGTTTGAAATGCCATCCATTGAAAATCTTGTTTCTGCAAAATTATGTCGATAAATCTACTCTTCCATTGAAAACACCATTTGGCAATGAGGTGGGACAAATGCCTGTTCCTCGAAAACATAGAAATAGAAATAGCAATTTTCATTCAATCCTTTGAGACATTACAAAATGTATAGGACAAGTCAATTATTCATCCTAAGAAGGATGTATTGAGATCAAAATATCTCAAAATTATGACATAAAATCAAAAAAAATAACAAATTAACAAAATACAAAGTCGCCGGGGTGGCGATGAGCGCAAAGGCGCAATGATTATGAGGTAGCGACTTCTCGGTCGTGGGATCGATTCCCACTGCCTGCAGAAATGCGAAAAAAAAGGTGACTGGATGTAGTATGAATGAGACAGTGCTGTCTCATATACAATACATATATACTACCTGATCTGGTGAATTGACAAGCCGAAAAGGCAGTCAGAATCCAAGAAACAAAAAAAAAACAAAATACAACACAATACAAAATACAGGTGATAGAAATAAAAACATTGAGGTTCCTACAAGCTACCATGAAGGTATTTTTTCATACCATGGTAGTATTTATTCGCTAACAGAACTTTCATTGTCTTCTTGAAATAATCGAAAGAATCTATGCTTCCGATGGTTATAGGAGTTTATTGTAAATTTTTATCCTCATATGTCTGAAACTATTTTCTAATTTTTTAGTCTTGTCTTTGAGAATACATAGGTGATCAGAATTTCTGGTATCCTTATCATGATTTGAGGAATTCAGTTGGAATTTATCAATATTTTTCTTCACATACAGGATACAGTGGTAGATGTGTATGCTGTAGAAAGGCATGATATTATGTTCAATAAATGTAGGCCTACAAACTCCATCTAGTGTATGGTAACTTGCGGCATTCGGATATGAAGAAGTGTTCCAACGAATATTCGAAACCATCAGCGAAGATAATATCGAAATTTCGACACCTAACCAAAAGATTTATGAAAATTGTATTTTCAATAACTATGCTCTTCCAAATAGTTATTTCAATGAAGTTAATTGATATTATTGGTCATTCATAGATTGTCGTTGATTTATCTTGCCAAAAAACACTCGGAACTTCTTTTTGTTTGATGAATTTCCTTACTCACTCAGAAATTTTCCATCAGTCATTTCACTCTAAAAAAACCAACATTAAACAGTAACGCTCAAAAATCGTCAGATGAAAGTTTATATTGAGAAATATTGGTTTTTATTACTTTTCATATTTTTCTCTTCAACAATGACTCACCTTGGCAATGCTACTGAAGAAAATATTGAAGCAGCGGTATCGAATACTGTAGCTCTAGGAATATAATGAAAGCCCCAATATGAAATCAGTTCTTGCAATTTTTCTCCGAGAGGAAGTATAATTTGAAAGCCAATACGCCGCAGTTGTTGAAATTGCTAGAATACTGGAGGACTGGTCCTACAATATGAAGGAAAACAGACTACAAAAATTGAATCAAAACTATCTTGAATACTACTGCGGAATGTATTCAAGTAGAATATTTTAATGAATTTGGCAAAATTTTTGATCCGTATAAGGACATTATTTATCAGTGAGCTCGCAGTGCTAAAAACGCAGAAAGAAGGAAACCAAACCAGATAAAACAAAAATTAGTGCTACTGCTTTAACTATAGGTGAAATTATGAAAATGATAAACTCATGGGACGAGAACACTCCGAAAGGATCTCAGAAGATTATTTTCACTCCAACTTCGGTGTCGCGATTTCACCATGCTATTTGCTCTCGTCAATTACCAAGCAACAAAGCTTTCGTCCAAAAATGTTCAAGTTCATCCAGGTGAACACAAGCTCTTTATTTATTCATTTATTCAGCAGGTTGGGGACACATACAGACAAGTCCAAAAATACTGTCCACTGATTTTAGATTCAGTGGATTGATAGTGTGTATGAAAATTATTACAAACATACAAAGAGTGGTACTGAATGACATCGAATGAGATAAGAAAAGAATGGTAAAAGAATCTTCACATACAAGTATTTTATATACAAATACAGCATACATGTACATACAAATATCTTGAAAATTTAGATTTTCGAAATTTAACAAAACCAACGAGTTTCAAACATGAGGTATAATGTTGCTCTACCAGAATTTGAATATGATCGTTAAATAAACGTTTTCAGAGTGATGAGTAGTTTTCGGAAAATATATCTACATCAGTTTTTTTCATACCTAAATTCAATTCTTTTTGCGATCGTATGAGAGGAGAATTTGTACCAATGATTGTATATATTGGTGTAATTGAAAAATTCATTTCTCAGAAGGCTCCTTGGTGGAAAATTGTGAGTCAATTTGGTGTTTGAAGATTTTGGTTAAAAATAATACGTCACAGAGAGATCTTCTATCAGCCAGTCGGAGAATATTGAATTTTTTCCTGATGATGAAGTAGTTGCTATCCTGTAGAGGAGAATTGGTATTACCCCCGATGATTTTCGATTTTTATCAGGTATTTTTTGGTTAATTGATTTGTCCTTATTACAGAGTATATCGGAATAGCACATTTTATATTCTCATTTTCAGACACGAGGCCAGAAAATCCCATACGTTCAGGGAAATTAATATCAATTCAATTTCAAACTTGGTTTCAAATGAATATTGGAGTATCATCATTTTCATTTCTATTCTATTTTATTTTAGCATCATAATTGTTATTCAATATTTCATAGAGATTTGTCGTGTTTATTCCCGGATAATAAACTAATGAAGGATTCAATAATGATATCTATAACTGTGAGAATATCAGTTGCTTATCTTTCGAAATAGTTGAGATACTCCATCCGACCAGGAATACCTAATGGGGCAGTCGGTAAGGCAATCTTCTTTGGCCAAATGCTTGCCTCTCTTGAAGAATCTCCGTTCATCTTCTGAATGCTAATACGAAGAGAAAGACCGTTGTGCACTGTTACGGAACCTCTTATTCTTTTTATGCAATTCGAGGTCATACGGTCCTCGCTCCGCAGTCACATAAAGTTCAGTTTTCTTGATAGTACGTGACGATATACTTGTACTTACAATCCAGTTTTAATGTGCATCTCGCAAATCTCGCGGTCCATCAAAACCCTACCTTGCATGGAGCTCGTCGTACGAATGCGTACTGGGCGTTGCGAAATCGAAACTGCATTCAGATGAATACAAAAATTTTCGGATTCTCGAAAGATTTGTATGATTATTCTAAAGATTTTTTTTATTTATTATAGAGTATTGAATCTCCATTTATGGTACACATTTCATATGATATGTAGTGTACACCTGATAACAATAATTGAAAAAACGTTAAAAAAAGAGAATCCTAGGTATTTTTCTCTATTTTTTATGTTTTTTTTTGTATTCCATTGTATTCAAATGATAATAGTAATGAATTATATTATAATAGTGTATATACAGGGTGTCCCAAACTTCACTATCAGTCAAACTCTACTATCGTATGAAAAAGCAGAAAAAGTTCCAGTGAACATGGGTCGAAAAATGGCTGCCAAGGGACACAACCTCCTTAAATGGGGCTCCTGAATATGGTATTTCATTGGCGAACGCCAAGTTATAAATTGATACAATTTATATTAAATATATATATATATATATATATATATATATATATATATATATATATATATATATATATATATATATATATATATATTAGTTTTCTGAAGTGCTCTACGTTCAAGTTCCTGGTTACAGTCTTTGTACTGATTTGCGGTTTATCATCGAGGAATCAAGAATATGTTTCATGTTATGTTTTCCCGAAGGTCTCCCTCGTTCACGAATCCGTCGAAAATTCCCATAATCCCTCAAATTTATACAGGGTTGGGCTGGAGTATGGAACCAAGTGAATATCTTTCAAACAAAAAGAACGATATGTATGAAAATTCGCAGGTAAATGCAATGGAACAAAATGCAACCGATTTACATTTTTTCTGCTGATAATATACTTCCGGTTTAACCGGAAATGCCATCAACTTTTTTAATTCAAATGGGACACCCTATATATCTTTATAGATTTTGCAAAAGCTTGTTATTTTGAATTCATACATACTGAGTTCAGTGTGAAAAAAATTGTGAAAACGAGGAATAACTCACTGTTAGTTCTACATGGTATCAGTCGACGTTCTGTAGGAAAGACATTAAAAAGTGAAAAGAATTGTCAGACGATGATTTTGACCGACGGCTGGAATTTTGCGAACGGCTAATGGACATCTATAATGTCGACTAAAATTTTGCCTCGTAACAAAGTTTTTTCCGATGAGGCAATTTTTCGTTTGAATGGAACAGTTAATCGCCATAACTCAAATTATTGGTCAAATACATGCAAACAACATCAATTAGTTTATCTATATAGTTTTTTGCTCCAATGCAAAAAACTCAAAGGAGGTTGATTATTGTGCTATATTCCTCGTTTTTACATTTTTTTCACACTAAACTCAATATGTATATGAATTCAAAATAACAAGCTCTTTCAAAATCTGTAAAAATATGTAGGGTGTCCCATTTCAATTAAAGCAGGCATTTCCGGTTGATACCGAAGTACATTATTAACAAAAAAATGTACATCGGATGCTTTTTTGTTTCATTGCACTCACTGCAAATTTTCATAAATATCGTTATCTTCGTTTAAAAGATATTTAGTTGGTTCCATACTTCATCCCAACCCCGTATGAATATGGACAAATAATTGTCTCCTAGGTAACCTTCGGCTCGAAATTCGTTCAGATATTCCCGCTCAGCCGCGCTTACATTGCCGTTATACAGATCTCATACAAAAAAGGCATGTCTGCAACTTCCTGATATATGAATTATTGTGGCATTTTGCAACAACAATTCAACGTATTCTATATTTCTCGATCAAATCTAAAGAATCCAGGGATTTCTGTAAGTATTTTTCAGAATATGAAATTGCAGAATTCTCACAGTGGTTCTTATCTCTGCCAAAGACTACAGAATCAATATCTTGATTTTGTAGTCTTTGTTATCAATATCATTGAATCAATAGCTTGATTCTGTAGTCTTTGTTTCTGCCTTGGATCCGTACCGTTTCCTGACCAGATCACCAATAGCTTCAGTTAATATCGGTCAAGTCTTTTCCAGGTCTTTCCAATACTTGAACTATCGCTGCAGTCATAAACTAGGATCTATATGTACAAGAGAAACGGTATACAGAATAAGCAGTTCTACAATTATTTCTGGTCAAGCTGGTCACCCCTACACTGTCAGGCTCGAGACCTGTCGAACATCGCTATACCAAGCATCATTCATCAATTGAACGGCAAAGTTATGGAATTCTTAGCCTAGTGAAGTCTTTCCTGATGCTTACAACCTCCAAACATTCAAGAAAAATTCCAACACCTTCCTTCTCACCCAAAATTCTGCCGCTGGCTAACACGATGTGCCTCGAACATTATAGGTTTCCCTTTCGTGTTGTCCACAGCTAAAAGAAAAAAATGGCCAATAGCTTCAGTTTTTCATATTAGTTGAGACTGACGTTTCCTGGTTTTAGTATTATTCGGACTTTCGTTATAAACTAGTTGCACCGCTACTGATTCATTATCAAAATATAAGGATCCATATAAGAGAAACGGTCGTTATAGGAGTATCATCTAACTGTATATGGAATTGTTCAATTGATAAAAGGCGTTTAAATGAATGGTTTCTATTTTATTAATGACGGTATCCGGATAGAATACCGATACTGAATTACACACAGAGAGCAAGGAATATTCAAATTGGATTTGTTATAACGCTCGACCTGCCTACGCTTGGCGAACGTACCTATGCCATGGTAAATAATTATTATACTTACTTTTACTCACACCGGGTTTCCATACGTGCATTACATACTCTAATTTTACGGCGGGATGAATAATTATTCGTGACGATCTTTCGAATGACACTCGCCTTCGTACATAATGCATATTCATTGCGTGTTTTGATTACGATAATAATGGTACGTCTCTGGATGTGGCTAATTGAGGGAGTGGTAATAATGATGGCACGTCGCATATTTCTCAAAAATGTTACATTTCATAACATCATCTTTTCATTATTGACCCGTAGAGAATAATAGCAATAAACATTGGAGCAAAAATGAGACATATTTTCATTAGATTTCACCGAATATAACACATATCTGACCGACTATCGAAGATACGTCATTTTGACAAAAAAAGTTATGCTTGTTATTATAATTCAACAGTTTTTGAGATAAAAGTGAGATTATGTGTTTTATTAGTATATCAAAGCTATCATCAGACATACTTTCTGTTTTATTTGAGAAACAAATTGAGAAAGAGCTGAGCTGAATAACGTCAT
This sequence comes from Gastrophysa polygoni, assembly GCA_963576655.1. NCBI lineage: Eukaryota > Metazoa > Arthropoda > Insecta > Coleoptera > Chrysomelidae > Gastrophysa > Gastrophysa polygoni. Next base: position 41,008,906 of record OY755083.1, read on the forward strand.
AACTTATTATGTCAAAGTGTGTGTTCGATTATGTTCACCATTCTCTTCGATGTATTCATCCGTACGTTCCATAAAATATTGCCTCATTCTGAACACCATTAGTTGAAAAAACATATCTCTGCATGAACCAGTGCCTCTTAAATTCCTAAACAGATTTTGTTATGTTTGGTGATTAGGTTGCAGTCTGTGTAGAAATCTCAAATATTCCCATTTCACAGCACACCCGTTGGAGTATTGTTCGCAGTGAATACCACTATCTCATTCTGTATTATTTTAATACTTAGTTTCCACTATTATATTATCTGATTGCAATACCTTGCATACGGATGATATGAACACACACTCACAATCATAGAAAACACAGAAAGAATGAAATCCCAAATAGCCCATACCAAAACTGTCATGGATTGGAGTTTTGTCGTTTCCAATGGACTTGATGGCGTTGACAGCAGATTTCCACTGATTTTATGTTCTATGGTGCAAAAATAAACCACTCTGTGATTGAAGAAATCACTATGGCTACCATTTGTGTATAATTTGGATTTGAAAGTGAAAAATTATGTTGCCTGTAACTATAATATTTTGAAGACAGAAAGTGATGAAGACAATAGTGATCTCCACAATCTGTTTTGTATATTTCTACATATTTGAGGGGAATAAAATCAACATTCTCAGATTTTTTTTCAATGTAATTTTGAAGACCATCAATAATAATATACAATTCAATTTCATTCGATGTCAGGTTTCTCTCAACTCGCCTATCGACCTTTTGCCAAACAATTGTTTCGTGTTATACAAACAGGCTAGACGAATTCGTGAAAAACCCCTATCTCATGAATCGAATGAATAATTGCGATCATTTTGTTTTCTTTCTAAACATACGGTTGCATTAAAATATTCCATCTATTTCAGGGGAATTGATGACACAAAATCAATGAAGTTGAAATATAAAACTTTCTTATCATCACTTTGTTACATAAGAAGGACATATTATAACTTCATCGATTTTGTGTCATTAGATATTTTAGTTCGGCTTCAAAACGTACGAGGACGCTGTTTGCGTTTGTTCAATGTTAGATTACATTCTATCTGTGAATGTTTTCTATAGGTACTCACAATGCGCTACAGCGTTATGACAAAGGGCCAGCTTATTATGCACGATAATATACTTTTGATAGGTTGAAGTCAGAATATCTACAACTGTCAGTATCATAAACAACTCAAAACAACTCACTAAAGTCAAATCAAGCATCATCTTACTAACGAGCATTATCAGATAACAACGCCTATGGAGTGACATCCATTCCCTCTGGTCGGATCAGTCAAGCACTTGGTGCTTGGATAACTATAGTGAAGATATCAAATTCAAACCATCACATAAGTCATCTGTTATGATAACAAGATGTATTGCTGTCGAAATCATTCTGGACGTTTGCCGAATCCGTTGATATTTCCAAAATGCAAGAAAATTATTTGCAAAATACCCAATATGGATTAAAGAGAATAAGGCAGCAGATTTCTGACTTCTTCAATAATTTTTTATGAAAACAGCACTAAGTTGAAATAATTTATACTCTACCGATATGAAAAATGCATCGAGGTGGATACCAAATTATGGATTTTTATACCTGAGAATCTTCAGTTTGAATTTTTTCATGAACAGGGTGAGCGAAATATGTGAAAATCATGGACGTGAGTCAAGCTATCTTTTCGTATATGATTGTAACAAGGTTCAGACGCGCCACGACGCTTCTCATTAATAACTTCCGGAGCAATAGTGGTCACAGATAAAAATTATTATTCAAATGAAATGATCCAGTCATTACAATCTTTGCAATATTTTATCAATCAAAACTTGAAATTATTTCTTTATCTTTAGTTACTCGAGGGCCATCCTGTATAAGGTGTGCGAGGTCAATGCTATGGGTCGTTTGCTCTATTTCATAATAAAAGTTCTTGAAAACATCGTGTTTTGAATGACTTAGTTTGAAAAAAAGATGGTTTCTGAAGTCCAGCAGCGTCCCAGAGGGTTACTCAATTGGAAATTATCGCTCGCCATCGATTTTTCAATGATTTAGTTTTATTAGATTTATATTGTGTTATACTACATACTTCTCTGTCACTTTTCTCCACTATAAACTCATTCACCGGGTATAGTTCATGGAAAGTAGCCAATATGTCAGTACACACCCTCCCTGATAGAGCTACCAGGAAATCGATTATAATTCAGTCAACATCTGAGTCGAAACCAGATCTGTCATCAAGATTGATTACGAAGAGTATCCTGCTAGGCTAAATAAGCGTATTAGAATGTCAGCATAGTTGGAGGGTATTTTGGAATTGGAGAAGGTAGGCACCTACTAATTCCTCTCCGGTCCTGTGTGTTTTAATACGGGGCATTAATTACGGGCTGCTGTTCATTTCGTGGACCCTCAGAGGAGGAATATTGGACGATGATACAGACATCGACATGGTTTGGTGCTTGTGATCCTAATTGTGTCTGCTTGACGATTACTATTATGTGGTGACCATGAGGGCACAGATAAGGGCATTACAGTTCATTTGATGGAAAAGGGACTTCCTTGGGAACATAGTATAGATTCGTCACGAGGTTATTCAATCCAAACGCTTTTAATATGTTGGGAGAACTCAGTTTTGAGAGTTCTTTTCGGTTTGTAGCTTGAATGAGATGAGGAACGAAAGACATGTGCAATATCTTCATCCAAAATACTGAAAGTAAAACCGTTAGTCTTTCTGTTTCTCTTAGTGTTAGTTTGTTTTTCAACACCCAGAACACAGGGGTTCTAAGAATTCAGTATTGACAATATTCCAATTTATAGTGATCATAACTCGATTAGATTTTTATGTATCAATCTAGAATAGAATCCAAATTGGAAAGAACATTGTAAAAAAATATCATCTGGGTTATCTTCCTTGGAATTTCTCTCAATTTGAAAGATATATTGGAAATAAATCAACTGATAAATTTGTATTATGCACGAGTTGATTCAGGATTGCGGTACGGTATCTGTTTTTGGGGAGATGGTACTGATGTATCGGATGTTTTCATTTCTCAAAAAAGTATTATCAGATGCATTGCGAAAGTCTCGCATAGAATATTGCAGAGAATTATTCGTCAAATTCAATATTTTGCCTACAACATGCCTTTTTATTTATGAGTTATTCATTAATATTCAAAAATGAGCAAATATTTCTACTTCACACAGTTTACCTGACGATATGGGCTTGAGACGGCTCAATAAGGTTTAAAAATTGCGGAAAAACCAGTGAATCATTTGTTGATTTCAAAGTCAAACTGAAAACATTCTGGACTGGAAACTGTTTTTACAATATGGAAGATTTTTTCAAGCACTGTTTGTTGAAGTTTCGTATTATTATTTGTTCATTCATTCATATTATTATAGTTTGTAAAACTTGTGAGTTTTAAATATGTAACTTCTTCTCCTCTATCAACTGTTGTATGAATGAAGAAGAATGCTGTTTCGATTGATCTCCCAGAACTGAACCCATATTGCACTGAGATGTTCTACTTGATGATCGATTCCTCAGTTTTCACATATCATATCACATAACATGAAGTCTAGCAGAATTATACGACCCTAAATTGACTCAAGGCGTGGCCTCAAATAACGAAAATTTTCCGAGGGAAGGAATTCAAAATCAACTTGTTTTCAGAAAAGTTCATGGTCCATGTACCATATATACTGGTGGTATAGTCGTATGAACGATTAGAGTGGGCTTCTATGTATGCAACATCTTGGCTATAATATCATTACATCTTTGATATTAATCATGCGTACCACATGTAGGTATACACATTACTACAAGCGAATCATTTGCTTTTCCGTTGAATAATCATATCATTAGAACAATGGCATTTCAATTACCTACAGTAATTGATTTGTTCCTTGGTTGATTACTCTCTCTATTCATGAACGCGTTGCTTTATCAATTGAAATCAAGAAGAAAACGGAAAAATAAAGACCAAAACAAACTCACGGAGAGTAAGGTGTCATTTAAATTTATTTTAATTGCATTAATTGCATACCTACCTGACGAAATTAACATATGCATATAGATTGTTTTTTTATTGAATTTTAATCAGGACAACTCACATTCCGGTCGATTGATGAAGACGTAGGGTGGCGATTCGAATTAAACTACCTGGTCGTGACCTACAGGGGCGTAACTGGGAAATTAATCAACGATATTGGATAATAATTATAAAATAACACTCGTGTGAGGAACAGAAGTACTTATCATCATAGTACTGTGCGTGGAATAAAAGATTATAGAAATATAGAATAGAAAATTTAACTAGAGCTTTAATAATTGAACTTATTGAATGAGTTATCTTGAAGAGAGATCTGATACAAAAGAAACGAAACTTGAGTATATATTGGATACAAACAATCGAGAAGAATTGAGTATGCCGACTGTGTTGTATTTATATGAGGGTAGGATGTCATGAACAGAAAATAATAGCAATAGATATAGAATTTCATGCATGAAATGGAAATAGAAATATAGATGGGAAAGCATACTGAGGAACGTTGGAAAAAGACATGATATATCGAGAGATCAAAAATGAAGGAAGGACAAGCAGCAGTGGTAGATGCTTCAGCAGGAATATGATCAAGGTCAAGTTCTAAGGCACTTATAGGAATACCTTGAGGACTAGGTTTTATAATGATTGTATGAATTGGAACGGAGCCTCAAGAGGACCTACACTATTCAAAAGAGGTGAGAGGTACCTTCAACAATCATAAATACGGGCCTAAATATCTTTCTATGTCTAGCGTTCCAGATATTTGTTTCTATGAATCCTTCTTGGTTCTCTAGTTTCATTTGATTTAGCTCTAGATAATTTTCTATCTCCTTTGCAACCTCTAGTTGAGTTATATAGGGTTGGCCATATATGGTAGTACAGAGATGTCTCTAAGTCACTCAATCATATTTCTTAAAGAATGTTGGAGAAATTGAAAATTATTCGGAATGCAGTGGTTTCGATAAGGTTTGAACTCTGAATACATCTGTCTGTAACGAGGAGAGAAAATCTGAATACATACTTTGGTTTCTAATATAAATATATTTTCTATTGTATACTGAGTGGTCTTTATATAACTTCATAATTGGGCTCTACTCTTGGATCATTTCCTTCGGTTCTGTCATACTAAGAGTTGATTTGCAGCTCGAAATCGACTGTAGTTATTCCTTCGCATGACTCGTATGCACCCACAAACACATACAGACCTAATGATGAGATTGTTGTAGAAGCTTCCAGACTCTGAAACGGCTCTCGAGTTTGCGTTCAACAAACCGACATGTTTGTCCACTTTGAACGTTTCGTGTAATAAACTCGATGGAGATCCTTCCAGCTAGCCAACACGAATAATAAATAAACTCTAGCCCAGCTAGTTAGTCCACTACAATAATTATTCTAAACGATCTGATTTTGTGAGATACCAGCGTGGACTATGCCTTTACTCTCGATTTATCACTCCAACGCGTTAGTACAACATACCTATGAGTTCTTTGTTCATTGTTATACAGGGTGTAGCAGAAAAACTGCGTGGCAGCTATAGATTGGCTCACGCAAGTAGTCCAGCAGATAGAATAGAACACTATCTATATAAAAGTTGCGGTCCTTATTCAATGTCAATTTGAAACGTTGCATACATTTATTGTCAAACATTAGGAAGGTACAATATTTAAAACAGTAGCGTTATATGGTATACGTTCCTTTTCACGGAAAGTTTTCCGTTTAAAGTGAATGTGTGATATCCAAGTTTTTTATATTATATTTTTTCTATCTTTATTAAAACTGGTTATCATGGCTCAATATTTTTCCTATAAGTACACTGAACGTATGTGTCATGTTATTCTGGCTGTGTTTCACGACTGTATTCTTTTTTTTCTTTTGTTAACAGACTCCTTTGTTTTTCGCTCTCCCTAAGGAAGCTAATGGACGCCCCTGAAACATATTTTCATTCATTATGTCTTTTATTATATGGCTTTCAACGACTGATTTTGGAGTTTATGTACGTTGTTGGGATCGAAATAATACTTATATAAATATGTGTCCTGAAATGCACCCCCCCCCCCCGAGCTGCAGATACTATGAAATAGGTAAAAAGAGATTTCTTGAAATTGTGACTATAATAACGGATCAAATCACCTGGAAATTGGCATGCCCCTGTTTTTTCAGGCCGTGTCTATTTCTCCGTTGCTCCAAAAATTATGTAACCCAGTTTTGGGGAAGTTGGAGAGGGGTCCACAATTTCATTGGCTTTAAATTTTATGTTTGAAAAGAAAAAATCTCAATTCGACTAAAAATTCAAGAATTCGGTGCCAGAAAATCAACGAGAGGGGGGTATTCTCGCAATATCAAACTAACAAAACATTCATTGATTGAACGATTATCAATCCCATAAAAAATGTTGGGAATGTCCTTCCCTTGCTATACGAAACAACCTTCTATTCTTCTTTGCATAGAACGTCGAACACCTTCTAGAATTCCAGGGGTGTTTCTTATGTATTGGAAAGCATTCAATTCGTTGATACACGTTTATTTGATAAAAAAGTCTTATTTTGATCCCAACAATACTTTCTTGAAATATTGTCATATGATGAACCAATCACCTCACAAAATTAATGAAATATTCCAACGATTTTGATCTTGGAGACTACCTACTTCTTCTGAGAAACCCTGTATATATTATGAGTACCTACAAACGATGATTCCTAAGAGAGGAATGAACCATATGGGCCAGTTCAATTCGAAAAACTCTTTCACCCAATTTCGTTAGCTTTGAGTATCGAAGTGACGTGTCCTGATAGGTTGTTCGGAGTTCAGATGTCATGAATAAATTTCGTGTTTATCGGAATTACGCCCTTGTGGATATCGATAGCTCGAAATCGAGGGCAATACGATATAGATTGTCTGTGGCCTAATTTGGTAGTTGAATAGTTGAGATCTTTAACAAGAACTAAAAAATACCCGCCATATTGGGGGAACCGACGTGAATTTACAAATTCTCATTAAAATTTGTATCACTTCACCAAGTATACCAGGATGTGAATTCATGTACCATATATCGTCTTCTTTCTTGAATTATTTGAAAATTCCTTCTTAATAAATTTTTTTGATTCTTTGGGCAATTTTTTTTTCATCTATTCGAGTCTATGATGAATATCAATAGGCATCACGATTATGAACATGATGAAATCTCTAATTACTTCATTTGCACCATAAGAACCCTTGCAGAATCAATTGTACATTAAAATCTCGCAATAATGGAACGTGTAATTACTACTTCATTACTGATTTATTGCCATATTCACGACTCTGTCGAAGACTCGCTATCTTCATGTCAACCTAGCAGAACCACATATTGTAACATGTTATTTCAAAATTTGGAATAAAGGTACTTCAATTTGTTAGAATTTCAAGAATTTCACTTTTCGATTGAAAGAAAAATCCTCTTTCACGATGTCGACCTATCAGAACGAAAACACAAAATCATGCAAAGATAAGCAGATATTGATATTTATTTTTATAGATCGCCTATTTCGAAAATTCAAAAAAACTCACTTGTCACTTGTCAAAAAAAGTTGTCGCTGACTTTCATCAATAAATTTCTCGTTTACGTATTCAAAAGTTGAATTTCTCTAATTGATTTATATTGGAATACTTATTGAATTTTTATTTCAAACGAGGAGGGAAAATACCATGAAGTCCTAGTACCAGTAAAGTAATAACATCATTTGGTTTTTTGAAATATTATCTCGTTCATAATTGGAATCTGAATTATCATCATTCATCAGCTTGAATGCACTAACAGTGAAATTCAAATTTGAGAAAGGCCTGTTTTGTGTAGTATTTCACATACGCTCCGGTTCTTTGCCATCAAATGAAAATTAATCTATGCACGAATGTCGTGATGAATTGGTAAAGAATTAATAAATAATTATAAAACGAATGAAATTTCCAAAAACTTGTGATTTGAGTCTTGGTTTTGCAAGGTTGACGTCGAGATAGACGAATTAGCGGTTATTCTCGTTCAAATGATGAAAAGTGACATTTTCAAGTGTGGTGATGAAATTTTCAATACAAGATTGATATGATATGAATTATTGCAAATTCGAAAAAAAATATTGTTCTGCACTATGGTTCTAGTAGGCTGACATAAAGCTAGCCAGAGCCGTTGGATTTCGACATCAAATGAGTAGCAATGAATTAGTAATAAATAATTGCGATTTTGAAATATGCAATTGGTTCTGCTAGTTCAATGGGGTCTGATTCAGACCATCCTCCGTCACTGGAATGCAAATTTCTCGCACGTCTGACTGCCTCACTAAAATATTCGCATGGTCAAATTGGTTTTGTAAAAAGTTGCAGGCGCCTCCTCTCCTCTGCAAACTTCAATTTTCAATTTGTTTGTCGATCCTTTTTCTTTTGTTTCGGATAAATCCGAGTTGATTGCGGATGATTGCTTATAAATCATACCCGTTGGTGTTGATACTTGATTACAGAGTCGATTATTTATCGGCCGATGGTTGTCCGTCTTTGTTTACTTATATGTGCAGGTTATGTAGCTAAGATGTCACAGGTTCATAATTGGTGAAAGGATTCGATATTTTACTAGGGTAATAACTGGTGCGAGAGCCATTCAGTTATAATGATATATAATGGCAATTAGTAGATATCATTAGGAAAGAAAAGGGCAAATATTTCCCAAAACTAAGGACCTTGGTGCAAGAAGTCACATTTTGTAACTTCTCATTAGGAGAGGTTGAGAAATGGTGCAACAACGTACCTTATTGCCATTAAAAAAACGTTGGAGTTCGGTTGCTATCAGAATAGGATACTAGATCAAGATTACTAGCAACTTTGCCATATTCTTTCCATAGAACGTATTGGAAAACATAAAAACAATAGAAAAGTGACAGATTTGGGAACAGTACCATCCGAGAAAGTTTACAAAATGTTGCTTCGATCTCGGTTTCGGTTTTCCAACATAACTCCAATTTACCGAGCGCTTCTGCTATAACAACTTTGTCGCTTTCATTGCTTCGTCTATATATTCGTAATTTTATGGATGGAATGAAATGCATTCATTTTTAGAGATGATCTCACGTTATCTACTACTACCTGCTATTCTATGATTTCCTTTGTCCAATGGAAAATCTGTTTTTCGGATTCTCAATGGAAAAAAGCATACATTATCTAGAGAAAATCGCAAATGAATATACCAGTTTCTTGATTAGCAACACTTCTCTACTTAGCAACACTTTCACTGAGTAGAAATACAAAGTCTAATAACAATAACAATTCATTCTTTCAATGCAAAGATAGAATGTGCTGTTGTGTAAATTATTAAGGAGATGATAAAAACGAAGGATTCATCACAGCTACAGTCAAGATCAGAATGACAAGTCACATACACTTCTATACGTGAAAAAACTTGTGTTTGAGTTGTTCAATTGATGCCCCTCCATCATGAATATGAAAATTAAGTTCAATAAGTAAGGAAAGTGGATTGTCTTTCTGGAAAACTGATCGACCTATATCCACTCACTAGAAGACTACCACTCTCCTTGATTTTCATAATGATCTATCCTATTGGCTATTTTCTCGGAATTAGTTGTGAAATAACCAAGTTTGAATAGACGGTGAATAACCCTGTACATTATATGATTATTTATTATTGCCGTATTGAGAAAAATATTGGAGGAGGCACTGAAATTGATTTCAATTTCTCAATAGATCATTAAACAGTGCTCATCCGGAAATATTTCAGACAAGATACGTCTCGAAGTTCCTGAAAAATTCAATTAAGTACATTAATTCAGAACCGCGCGATCGTAAATTCTGGCATCGAGTAATTTAGACATTTAGTTATCTTCGTACGAGAAAGTCAGTATAAAAAATATTAGGTAGATATTTTCTGAAATCATAACTTCTGATGACTAATTACTTCTATCCCTATATTGTCTGGCTAGTGACCTGCCGAACTTTGCTCTACCAAGCGTTCATCAATAGAACGGCAAAGTTGTGGCTTTTTTTCTGGTCAATTCTTTCGATCGACTCGTTGTTCTTCGATTATGATAGGTTCCCATTATAGGTAAACATTTTCATACTGAGAAAAGACAAAGAAATGACACACCATATAGCCCAACACATCTGATTCAATGATTTGATATGATTTCGGATGGTTTTTGAAATGTGAAATTTTCTCTATACATGATAACCATTCTTTCGCTAATTTTCAATAGGGTTCATATATCTCCAGCTACTGACTTCTGAGATTATTGCGTCTGTTTTCAAAGTTTTCTTTCCATGTACTTGAATTCTCCTGCGGGCATGCAGACTGCGCAAAGAATTCCAATTTTTTCATTGCGAATTCGATATTTTGATGTATACGTTCCTCCTCGGAGAACTCGTTATCTGATTAACGATTACGGAATGAGCAAATCACACATATCTGTAAATACCGTTCTCGATGAAGCGTATATAATTTCACCGTACTTCTCCGTCATTATCACTTTAGGAGCTGGCGTGCAATTTTTCGATGGGAGCTGCGAAAGCTCGCTCTATTATATGATTTGCGGTGAAGGAGTTTAACCGTGCATAAAGTTTATCAACATTCTTCCAAAGTAGCGTGTGTATTCCCTGGAGGTATCGAGATCGTGAATTTATATTTTATACGGCGCTGGTGTCTATATCATTATCTCACCTATAGGAAGGTTGTTGTGGTGCAATGAAACGACCTATTCGTTTATTGGTGCCTGCATGTGCTCATTTTGACGCCGCTATATTTCGCATTGCTGGGTCGATTATCGATAATCGTGGGTTGAGTAGTATTTCCGGTTGCTGCAAAAAATCATTTTACGATGGCGAAAATTCTCGAATGATTCTAGAATATTTTTCATCGGCTTTCCCTGCACCTAATTCTGAAGGTTTTCGAAGAACTCTATTGCGAAAAATGATAAATACAAAAGTTGTAGATTTTTTTCTGAACCATCAGAATTTTTCGTCTGGAAGTTCTGGAAAATCATTTTCCAAATTATATTCTCCTGTGGTATTCGATAGATTTTTTCCTGATGAAATTATCAAGGAAGTGATAGAAAACACTTTTCCAATTTCATTCAAAAAAATTGATACAGAGAAGTCAAGTCAAGAAAATACACTGTCATTCAATAAAAACAATATACTTCCAATTATACTCGCTGGAATACCTCATCAGATGAGACCTAAGATTGCATATAAGGCACCTACATGAAGTGAATAATTGTTGAAAATATCTACCATGAAACAACGGTTTTATGGTAGAGTGGAGCGTGAGTGAAGTTATTTTGGTTATTTTGGAATAAAAATCGTTTCCGATACAAACATACTGATACAGAATTCAACAAACTTTCATTTGGAAACAATCAGAACTAGAAAGAGTTTCATTTATTCTTCTATTTTCTATCCGTACGAAAAGTCTACGATGATAAAAAATCAGAGAACTGCGAATTTATCTGATCGCCATTATTATGATGCCTCCTTTGTCGTTTTCTTTGGTTCCTAGTTTATATTCACAGTTCATATTGTGTGACTTCATAGCATTTTTTCAGTTTGTATTGATAGCACAAATCTGATCCGATCCTCATCAATGTCTGAAGAACGGTACGTAAATGAGTGTTTCCTCACAGGCAAACAAAATACAAACAATATTGTTTGTATGACTGTCGAAGACACTTAACATTTATGTATCCCTATTTTTGGACCGATTTTGAACTCTGATTTACTCTGGCTCACACAAAAAGAACTGATTGACGTTAATGAAAAACAAATTGTTTGGATACATATACGTTTTTTGGTGATCTGGCCTTAAAGATGACCTCAAGATGCATCACTTGGGACAACTAGCCATATCCATTTCTATTTCTCCTAACGTAACCAATACATATGGGAGAAAATCAGAGTTGAATTCATGATTGTAATTTTGGTTTTCCGCAAAAACTGATGTTTTCATGTAAAAAATAACATTTTTTCTGGATTCACACAATTCCGGAATGATATTTCATTACCAATCGTCTTAACCGAAACTCAATTAATTTTCGAAATTCGAACAATTTGGATAGTTTGCACCGGGGTTTGCACTATAAAGAAAAAGTGAACTAAACACAGTATGAAACCGATTCTCCATGCTCTTGATCCACTGGAAACAACACCATTTGTCTGCGCACAATGCGAGGATGAATCACGAAAAGATGAAAGGATACTATTTAAATATTTAGCTTGGTAGGCACAAACGCCATCCTTCATCGACTTTATTGTACGATTCTTTTCCCTTTTTCTTTTCGGAACCAGTCGAATCACCGAGCTCTATAACGAATCGCTCCGACTTTATGTTATCGCGCTGCGTCCTGCGTCTACAGTCTAGACAATGGTGGCCGTTTCTGGAACAACTCTATCATCACTGAATTCTTCCCGCAAATAGTTGTAGTTTGCTTGCTCGTTTTAGAATAACGTGTCGGCCCGTTGTGATTGTACACACTTTCCGAACCGACTAACGCACCTGTTGTGTGTGTGTAGCTTATCTTGAACTTGAGGAATCGATTTGCGAATGAATAATTATGTTTTGCTATGGGTGCGTCATTTTTTTTATTGGTACAAGAGTTCAACCAGTTCAAGAGGGCGGGTCAGCGGATGACTGATTCAATTCTTACCGAGGTATTGGAAAATGTACTGTTTTTCATCCAGTGAGGGAATATTGAGGATTAGATCAGGGATGAGGTCACAGCATGAGACTTCCATATGAGGTCCATTGCGAGAACTGCTGCGTGAAAACTTGGCTTTATGTTCCGTGTGAGGTTCAATGCAAAGAGGTGCTTCAAGCTCCTCATGATTCACAATGTTGACCTGTCCAGGAGTACTGTTCGCATGTTCAGCTCCACACATACGCTAGATTCTATTCATTAATTAATTGACCTGTCTAGACTATCGTTGAAAGGTGAGCGATTTCTATTTCTTTTCCATATGGTTACAACGGACATTGTCTGCTCAAAAATTGGTCACGTGTTACTCAATTTTCTCACATCACCTGTGAGCCGATTTGATTTCCCTGTATATTTGTTGTCTTGATTGGACCTCGAACACATGGTTGACATAGAGTAAATAATTGGAAACATCCAAAAGATTGCAGAGCATGCTTTTGAATAGGTTGACATAGAGTTGATTATTGAAAATATCCAAAAGATTGCAGAGGATGCTTTTGAATAACTTGACTGAAGCCCTATAACTGGTGATTTGGGAAAAGTCGACTACAACGAGCCATGTGATATATTCATATAATATAAATGCATATAATGCTGTCATAGTATCATTCATCAGTCCACCCTTTTTCATGTAATGAAAAATCATCATTTTTGTATATTTATTTCAATATGGATTTTTGCATCATTATTATCTCTGCGAGTTTCTCGGAGCTACCGTAGATAAATAATCTTGAGAGATATACTGGCAGTATTGTCTTTCATAAGGAAATACATTCACCTTTCTGATTCTCACCTGTTTGATTCTCTAAGACTGTAGAATAATAATAAGTATTATTAAGTATTCCCATACTACTTGGATGAGCGTTTTCATATAAAATCATAGCAATGAATTTGAACTACTGTTGTTCAATTAGAAATTGTTAGAGGCATATTTTGAATAAATTTGCATCCAAAATTTGCTTTATCTGTAAATCTAATGAATTATAAAGTTTGACAGCGTTATATGAATATGAATATTGATGGCCTTGCGATGTGGCATCATCAATAAATTCGAAGATCTGATGTTTCTATCATGGATTCTGAAGATGACCTTGATTCTCAATTGGGGTGGTGATTACGTAGATATGATGAAAGACATGAACAATGTTTCACTTTGAGCACACCAGGATTTTTTACGGATTTTGTTGAGTCTGTTTGCTGTGATTTTATTCAAACAAGGATTATATGATATGAAACAAAAGGGCAACTTTCACATGGCCAATGATTCACATGACATTTTTCTTCCATGTGAAAAATAGTATACTCTTGTTAGCGTATGCGTATATAGAGTAGCTTCATAGTTAGAAAATACAATCTTTGGGGATTTTCATAACATGCTTCTCAAGTCTTCGTGTACTAACAAACCCGTGACTTATGAAAGCTTTCCAGCTCCAGCTCCGAGCTCCAGCTTTTTCTTCGAGCAGAATGGAACCATTCCGGATTTTCTAGGATTGAATTTCATATTGTGACTTGATGAATATTCAATGACATTGTGAAAATCATCATTGATCTGTTGCGTTACTTCTAAGAAAGTATAAGGTGAAAAAAAAGTTATGAGTCCGCGAAGAAATCCGGAATGCTTCCAAGTTCACTGAGAGAATTTCGGCAGTATCGCTTTGTGCAATGCGTAAGCTGGGACCACCATTGACATTGGACGTACATTGAGACGAGAATGAACACTGTCAGTCCGATCTTCGAGGTTAGGTGGGCACATATTGATGGCGTGATGGCGGCCCACCCGCGGATCCCATTCACACCCCGAGCAACTAAAAGATACAACGAACTGGACGACTCACCTCCGCTTCTTGCTTCTCTTTCGAGTCGTTTACCTTCCTCCTTGCCTACTTATACTCACTACTTCATGTCGAGCGAGCCTATCTCTATCTCTCTGCAAACAAGAAACGAGTGTGCTATTCGACTGTCTTTCCTTCTCGAGTATTTAGAAAGTGTGTGGAGCCACAACCGGTCGTCAGAGATATCTACCTGTCGGAGATGATGTCGCTGTACTATATAATATGCTCTTGCAGGAAACATTTCCAGCTGATATATCCTAAAATTGTTCAATATAGAAGTACTGATAGTCTTCATCAGGTTTCCAATATTGCTACAAAACCAGTGTTTCAGTGCTTGAATTGAGGCAGGTCAAACAAACAAGGACATTTGTTTCATTACAACGA
Source organism: Gastrophysa polygoni (assembly GCA_963576655.1). Classification (NCBI taxonomy): domain Eukaryota; kingdom Metazoa; phylum Arthropoda; class Insecta; order Coleoptera; family Chrysomelidae; genus Gastrophysa; species Gastrophysa polygoni. The sequence goes on from OY755083.1 coordinate 41,023,911, forward strand.
TCTGAAACATCATATACAATTTCCATCTGAAGAACAACTCATAGTTGTTACAGGTCATCAAATCGACTCATCTCAGACTTCATCACAAGAGAGAACAATTTGTTTCCATCCAGTTTCATCTCGAATTTTTGTAGCTAGGTATATATAAAATCACTGCTTCTCAGGATATTCGAAAATTCAAAATCATAACAAAGTTCCGTAACTAAATGGGTATGTCCTGATTAGGATGAGCAACAGATTTCAAAAGGAACAGACCATCGCATCAAGCCACATTATGGGAGTATCAACACAATAAACACATCGACACAATAAACAACTAACAAACTATACTATAATCAACTGAAAGAAATCACATACAAAAATTTGAGATGATTACAATGAAAATTTCACATCTAACATTTTCGACCAATTAAAAGCTTGTTTTTTGTATCATCGAAAATGTTGCTAGATCTTTCCATTCTTCTGTGAGTAACACGACTTTGTTTTTTCAAATGGATTGATTACTTCGTTTAATTTTACTGCATTCGATCACTGGTGCTACCCATTTAGTAGTATCCCAGAATGACAAATTTTATTTTCAAATATTTTCAGAGATCTAGTATGGAAACCCGTGAATATCACAAACATTTGTTATGTGATTCCGATGAAATTCAGTACCTAGGGGTTGTTCAACCTGGCAAATTCAGAAATCGTATTGACGATGTTGCCAGATCCTCCCATTCTTTGTTCTTAACATCTTGCCATTTGTTTTTCTTGACACATTTTTGTTTTTCCTTTGTCAAATGGATCGCCCCATTTATTTTGACTGCATTTGATCGGATTCAGTAGAACCCTATAATGACTAATTTCAATTCCAAATATCTTCGGAAGAAATATTGTTATATAATATGATATATATAATATTGTTTTGAAATTCCGCAGGCATTTTTTCTGATACCATACTAACACACCATTTTTCTTCATATATCCTTGGGTTTTTGGCATCCCTTTCATGCTTTTCTAACCACACTGACCACTCTATTACTTGTTTCGCTCTCTAGCACAGTTTTGTGGTTTTTGTATATCAATTCGAATAACTATTTTGTGCAATAGGATGATTTATTTTTAATTCTGATGTGGATAATCTTACATAAGTCGTCTCATTTGAGGTGGACATTCAGATATATCTCTAATTGAAACATTTCTGTGATGAATTATGATGCTTTTGAAAAGCAGCAGTGATAGAACTGCTGAAGACTGTGATGTCTTGTTTTTATTTGAGACGAACATTCATCTATCCTATACTACATATTTGATTAGAGCAAATCTGTGATGAAAGATGGAACATTTGAAATAAAGAAAGTGATGAAGCTGCTGCATGTTTTGGTCTAATGGTTCTACGAAAAGTTTCATGATTGGCTTGTGCATATCACGATTTCGTGTTTTAGTACACTGTCCAGTGTTCCTCATCAGCCTGTATATTTCCTTGGGTATATTCGCAAGGCATTCAATACACTCACATTCATTTTCTCGTTGTCTCCAAAAATGTCTCAAAGAAACATTGACAGAGAAAAAAACAGCGATATCCTCGCATTGTACTAACCAATCGAAAACGACCATATTTTCCAGCTCGCATGTATACCTGCCTGCCTCGCAAATAAAGCATTTTTTGTGCATGTCGAGTGTAACATTCGATGTGTTGCCTGCTCATTTGTCAAGAAGTAATATATTATGTGTGTGGGTGGGTGTAAATCATCGAGTCTGATGACATGCAGGTATGCTTTGAGCGCTTATCATTATAGAAATGAGTTTTTTCCATCGCGTATCCTATAACTCTGTGCCCAGTGCACGATAAACTGCTCCACAATGCAAACGAATTCAAGACGTCCTGTATAGTTTATTTTTCAGCCCTATGATAGATATCTGAAATTATATCATCGAATTTTGACTTAGTGCCTCAGAATCGAATGGTGAAGATTGCTGCCGATTTATTCAAGGTGATCATCAATGCAAAATTGTCATGATTTTTTCCGAAAAAATTCACAGTAGTACATCCATCGAAAAAAAAAAAAAATGAAGATTAATGAAGATTAATTATCTCAGACACCCTGTCATTTACTATGATGAAAATCTTTACGGATCGGTTCCAACTGATCCTATTTGAGAATCCATCACTATTTCTTGTGGCAAAAATCCTTAATGTAGGCATTTTGAAATTTGGGTCTATGAAAGTGTTCATAGATGGCACGATTACACCCCAATCACCTTTTTGTTGAATAAGTATTCCAAATACCTACCTAACAAAGGGAAGTTTTCCAAAATTGATTTAATAGTAACGATGTTACAGGGGTGGTAAGTCCTTAACGTGGACACACTATAGATGATGGACACACTGTAGATGCACTCGGTGTGTTAGAATTCTGATTTGATATCTCAGATTTATGACGTCAATCTCATGACTTCTGTGTCATAAAGTTTCAACATATAGCATTTCAATTTAAAATCATAAACTCATGTATATGTGAGAATTCTGAGGTGAGCAAATATTCTGATGAATATCTAATAATTCTGATACTCCTGTGATCGGAGGCTTCTGACACTGTAAAATAAATATTTTTGTGAACACTGCATTGTTTTCGTAGTTATATCTGTCACCTGTTTTGGTTCGGTTTGGCAAGGAGGGAAACAAATTGTAACGTTGGGGTTTTCGTATCGCGTAATCGCCTGCGAATGGGGATCAAAGGGGAAAATCGTCCGGTGGAAATGCATCGGAAGGGGATCTTTCTGGTCGCATCTAACAACATCCACGATTTTCCCGACCTCTATGTCCGCTGATAGAGCGCTCTGATATATCCCTTGATGATATGTGTTTTTTCTCGAATTTGGAGGTTTCTGTTAGTTGATTTGGAGTTACTGAAATCATTTTTTTTCTACCAAATTGTCACTTTCCAGTGTCAAAACCGACTGCACATTGAAAAAAATTTAGAAAGAAAAATATTTCAATGGTGTTGAGAACGGGAGCGGATTCGTTCCCGAAACGTCCACCAAGATAAATAGAGATTTTATTCTTATTATATTATTCTTATTATTCTTATTATATATTATTTCAAAAACGAGCTGTCACTGACAAATAGAGAATTTCTCTTTTAGGTATCTAAAGGTTCAATTTCAAGCGCAGTGACATTTTGGGGCAGATCACAAATCTGTCCTTACTACGAATATATTGAAATAATTCTTTGTTCTTTTCCATTTTGTCTAATTTATTGAGATATTCAAATCTAGACCCTTCGTAATGAGAAGCACTTCCCAAGTCCTTAGGTTTTATGTCATAAGGAGACCCATAAGTCACCAACATGATGAAAAATAACTGGTGCCCGAATTCCAATTCAATGCAATGTAAAAAAAAATAAACCAAATCTCAATGAGAAGCACTTCCCAAGTTGTCAAGTTTTATGTCATAACAAGACGTATCGTTCTACCTGGTCAATTAAGGAGTCACTACTTCTTCTGAGGGGGGTACTATTATTCGACTAAATTTAGGGTAGTAGAGCTGAAAACAGTGAGAACTGCAGTACTACCAAACATGGAAACGTCACTAATCAAAATGGCTCGAAAAGCACCTCATTTCTTTTCAATTTTACTTGATTTTGTTTTGGTTATTACAATTTTTTTTTAGCCTCACAAAATACCTACTCATGTTGCATTTGTTTATCTGGCTCTAATACTCTGCACCAAATTTCTTTCACTTTGCGTGAATTTGTGTGATTCTTGGTGTGAATATTGTAGGTAATGTTTCAAACAGGCATCACAAATTTCCTTCTTATGTCACTTCCTTTGTCTCGACAACACGAAAAGAAAACCCATAATGTTCGTGGAACATTATGGGTTTACGTATGAGTCAGCGATAGAATTTAGGTATTGGAATCTTTCTTCAGGAAAGACTAGGCAGATAATTCCACAAGTGTGCTGTTCTATTGATGATCGCTTCGCTTGGTAGTGTGTTCTTTTATGTACGGGTGACCAGCCTGTCTCGTCTAGTTTGGAATCGCTCGTAGTGACATAATCGACGAAATTCTCGTAAGACACCGACCCTGGTAATGTCAAGAGAAAATGGACAGATCGCCGACATTTCTACGATGTTCTAGATAGGTCAAAGAATTCGTGAGTGTAGTATGTCATTGACTAGGCGACTCATGTCTGAACCTCATAGATATGAAAAGTACTCCAGGACGAGTCGAATTTGTGCTTTGTTGATCATGAGGAGGTCTTGCTGCGGGGTGTGATTCTTCTTTATATTATCTGTGTGAAGTAACTCTTTGCACGGAGCATAAATCTAAGTTTTTGTGAAACAGTTCTCTAGATGGACCTTACATGGTCTTGAAAGTGGTGTTGGTTGTATTCAAAGACAGGAGACTGCATTTTTTACGTTTTAGTCCGACCAGTCAAAAATCTGTACGATTTTTCGAATACGTAATGATATCTCACAATGTGTTGAATACTTCGAACTCATTTGGCATAACAAACAACATCATATACACTTCTATCGAAGTATAATTGTTTCTTATGATTCCCATCCTATGAGTTATAGTCCTATTACTTCAATGATATTAATTTCAATGAAATCAACCCAAACTTAGAACTTTTCAACAGAGAGATTAGCACTTTTAGCAACGCCGCACGCAAGTTGTACGAGATACGTTCCGTGAATGAACCAACCTATACATTGCGAGGTTGCCTAAACGCCGTGGTCGTGTTAGTGGTATGATTAGTCCTCTCCCTTTTTTTTGTGAGTTTTCAACATTATTTTTGAGGAATTTATGGTGAATTCGTATATGTTGTGGAAACGGGTGGATCATATGAACCCAATATTAATTTTTCATCTGTAAGTGAGGTTATGTTATAGTGTATTGCTTCAATAGACAGAGGCGTCCGAAAGTTCCAGTTGAAACCCCTGCTCTGCCTCGTGGATGTTTAAATTGATTAACCGTTCATAAAAGAATGCTGGACTTGATCATCTAGGCATCTTCAATTGAAAAAACACTGAAAAACAGAATGAGAAATCGCTTTCCTACATGACTTTCTACCTATTCGATTAATGATTCAACAATTGCACACGATAAAAAATAACTGTCATTCAATAATCTCATTATAAAAATATCTGAAAATCTGATTTGGTACATATAGTCATACAGTCATATGTACTAATCCCATAATGGAATGGAGAATTTGTATTTTTTATCCTCCCTTCATTTGTGACGCATGCAAAAACATTGCTTGGTATTTTTCTTTATTTTTTCGTAATTTTTTTCGAGGAAAGAAGAGAAAATTATCGAATATTGATTTAATCAATTCGAATGCAAAACAAAACAACAAAACAAAAAGTGTCGACGGTGAGCACATACACTGTTGCCAAATAGCCACCCCCGTGCATTTGTTTCTCTCGCACTCGTTATATACATCCAAACAATGTCTGATCGGCTTTCAGAGCGTTTCATCAATTGAACATTTGGTCTCCTGTGTTTTAATTTCTTTTGTTGTATTCGGTGAGATTTCCACTAATTACACTACAGAAATTCAGAGTTGCGTCTCGCCTTTCAGACGAAACCAAAATGTCTGACCATATATGTCAGATATATATATATATAAGTATTTGTTCATTATCAAAAAAGTATTCGTTGACCAAAGGGGTTGTGGGTTTTAACGTGTTGGTCAATCCGTTTTCTGCAATGTTTCATCAACTACAATAATTTTTCGTATATGAAAAAGGTCGCTATACCAGAGGATATAAGGTAGTGTCGACATTTATGACACCCCTCCCAGTTATTGATACACTTTGCTTTCATAACCTTGTAATAAGGAATCTGTACAGTCAATACAGATTTCTACTGGTCAGAGTGATATCGACATGTATCAAAAAAAAAATTAAAAAGAGGATCATGTCGATAGAATAGAATCCAAAACATCATAGAATGTTTGAATATGGCCAGTACGTTGTGTTCCATGGTTGTGTCAACTAGCTCAGAGGTAAGATTCAGAAACATCGTTGCGCATTTTAGTACTAGTTGGACATCAATGACTAATATAGATTAATTTCAATCGATTCCATTCACAATAATGATTCAAGTTTTCTATTGATGACCTGATATATCATTTCCTGCGCGATTTCAACAAAAAACATTGTTATTGAAATATGAAAGAACGTAAGAGAGCTCATTCCTTACTTTTATGTATTTGTTTCATATCTAGGTTCCATTATTGATGACTGGCGTCGGTTATGCTTCCAGTTGAACAACTTTTACTTGAATTTAAAATTGTCTCTGATGAAAACGAACAATTTTCATCGAGAGTGAAGTTTAGTCGAGTCGCTAACACATAATCACACACTACATAGCGCATATCTGCTGCGTTCGAACAGTTAATGATCCATAAATTATAACCATAGACACAATAATGATGTTTCTAAGTCAAAACAAACTACGCTGCGTACTACTAAACTCTAATTTATGTTGAACGTTCGGGCGTATTTTATATTTCTCGTAAGCTTATTGAATAAATGTCCGAATGAGTTTGCGACCATAATATCACAATCCAAATAGAGAATTAAATCACGCTGCTGATTTAAAATCGGACATATGATATGATAAAAGGGCCTATGGGGTGTTTTAACTTCATACAATAATATTAAGCAAAATGGCAGGCCGAACGATACAAGAAGAGGCAGGAAATTCAATATTTCACAAATGAATTGGCCATTCTTCAATTCATGATTTGGGTAAGTTAAGATACAGGGTGATTTAACGAAGAATGTAAATATTCATTAAGTGAGTTTACCCCACCAAATGTAAAAGCCAATTGAAATTAAAAAAAAAACAATGCGAAGGAAGTTAAAAATATTTTATAATTATTAGGAAATGAACGCTCATGATAGGAAAATTGACCTCGCAGCGATTTTGGAGACTGCCGATACGTGATGTAGATATATATGTATGTGCGAATTTAAATTGAATTTGATTCTAAACGTTGTCGCCATGTCATAGATTTGCGAATACCAAACTTCATGCAACTCTACAAATGGAAATCCATAACAATTGCTTTTCATCGTATCGAGCATCCAGCCTGTTGCCAGTTCTTCTCTTCGACTGTAATTTCACTCGAACAACGTTCACACTCACGAAAATATGAGAAGGTATTAAACGAGCATAATCATAGGACATTGATTGAATTTTGATTTTGTTAGATTCCCGAAGTGAATTTTTTTTGCTATCGATTGCGAGGTTAGATTCCTATTTGTTACTATCATTACTCTGATATCATACTAAATCACACATTTTTCCCCGCATTTTTCAATGCATTATTAAGTGAAACACCCAGTATAAAAAGACAAAACTCAATGAATGAAGCCAAATTCGTACGTCATTTCATTCAAGAACATCCCGTTTTTCTTCAGTATTCATATATGCAGATTATTCATTGCAAGAATTTGTTGGAAATGCTGCCATTCCAAATTGAATTGATGTAAAAGAAGCGTAAATAGTTACCCCCGACTTCCTTTCGAAGGATTTCTTGCTCATACTTATTTGTAATTCTCCTTATTCGATTAGGGCTGACTGAATGGAATCCTGGCAATATTGCAGAATTGTAGATTGAACGAAGATTGCTGGGTTTATTCTGCTTCAGCGTGCACTGAATGAAACGCTTCCAATTAATGCTGGGGATCGTGATAGAAACGCCAAGAATTGAACTGAAAATGAATAATAATAATATGTATCTTCACAGTGATGCTTTTTCGATAGCTTCGGTAAGAAAAAGACAAATACAAAGTAATTAATATCCGCGTCTTTTATATTTTCCATTGATCCATTCGATGAAATATTGAAATGAGAAGCAAAGTTCTCTTGGTAACTGCGTGAGTTAGAAAGTTGATCGAATTGGGAATAATTATTAGTGGTTGTTATGCAGGAAGGACTCATCAGAGAAAAATATGTGAGGTACATTCTCGAGTTTTTTATAAACAAAGCTTAGTGCAGAATTTATTTTCATCACTGTTTTCAAGGAAATTCGGAGTTGACGTTGGACTTCAGTTGGAAGGAAAGCTACCGCCATTTCTCAGAATCCAAAAAGTGGCAAACTGAGTCGCTATCTTCCGATAACTACTGATGAAATCAGCAAAACGGAGATAGTGAAAATATTTTTTTTTATCTCTTGAATGAAAGAATTAAATTAAATTTTTCAGAGGTGATTTATAGCCGAGTGCAATAATGCACATCTCTTATCCAGTTCCACGAACTGTTTAATTTCCACCTTTTCCGAAATATGTACCCATGCATCATAATTTCATCTCAACCGCAGTCAACTTTAATAACAAAATAAATAAAATTGTCGATCAGCTGAATACTGGTAATGAGTAATGAAAGATTGCAAAAAGTCTTCGTCACTGATATTTGAACATTCAATTTATTATTATTGGGTATTGGGTATTGGGAATGCGGAAAAAAATTGTGTGCAATGATCAAAGGAATCCGTGTGGATTGCTGGAATTTCTCAAAAGTGAAACCTGCGAAGAAGCTCCACAGAACAGCAAGCGATGTCATTGAGACTGAGGTCATTGTACTGCAGCTGCGAGACAGCTGTGTAGTTTCAGAACATTCTATTTCATTCATCCTTTGGTGTACTGTGTCGTGTTCCGCAAAAATAAACCATTTTTTTTTCAAAAGTGATTTGTTCTAACATTTTGAATTATTGAATTGAATTTGACATAATCTACACTCGATTTGGTGGGAGCAATCCACTGGATGAATCTCAACATTCTTAAGTGAAAAATCCTTCTGTAAAACGAATTTTGAAAGAGGAAGCACAAGCTCTCTTGATGGAAATGTTTTTTCATCAATAGGAGCAGTATCGCAGTATAGAACTCGTAATGAAATCTCGAATAGCTTTTCAAGACATTGGCTCTGGAAGTCATGGAAACCAAACTCAACCATTCTACATTGTTTCACACCCTGGACATGTTTTCCGACTTTTTGAAATAGGAAAAACAAAAACTTACACTTTAACATTAATGTCTTGATATCTATAATATATTTTCCAGATTTAGTGGCTATTGAAATCATGGAATCCATATTCCATTCAGGTTCTACATTATTGTAAAACCTGAATTTTTCAAACTCTTTGTATTTTTCGATTTTTTTTTCGAGTATTTAGGTAATACTGCTCTGACGGAGGTTCGTAGGTTTGATATTTAGCATATTGCAACTTGCATATTTGAATATCCATTTCGATTGATGCGATCGATTTGATTCCTCGAATTTTACGTCAGTTCAAAATAGTAACTAAAATAACAGAAAAATATCGGCTTGATACAAAACCCTTCCATAGAATGTCGCCATAACAATCCATGTATCTATGTGTATTATCATCATCGAGAACCGCATACAACTATTCATACTACTTTCTGAAAAAGGAAGAATTCTAAGACGACAAAAAGTAGATCCATAAAACATCCCATTAATTAAGTAGTACTAAATGTTGACTCTACGTCATTAATAATTTATCATTCTATTTATCCGATTGAAGCAAAAAGTAGCGTACATCGTGCTTTCAATATTTATTAGAGTTTCCACAACCTGTTTTTTCTCATAATATGATATGAAATACATCATTTTTCTTCTGTTTGTTCTAGGTGAGTGGAATGGAGAGAAAAATGTGTATGAAGATCGGGTAAGTTAGACGCTAAAATTACTTTCACGAATGCAAACGGTGTTACGATGTTACGATATCTATACATCATCATACATCATAATTATCATTGTAGAATTCTTTCTTGCAATTATTCAGCTAATATTGGATTAGAATATGTTACTTGCGTATGGTGGATACAAGTGACATTTTCAAGAGTCTGTCGTTCAAATTTGTTCGTTGTTATGATTATATCAGTATGTTATCTTATTTTCACGATACATTTTTCACAAACCTCAAAGTCTCTATTTTCGTGATCATTAATTCTCCTTTTAGAATTACACAATTGAATTTTCTCATGTCATCAAAAAACACCTTGTCTATCCCTAAAATATTCGTATGTATCCATAATGTGTCCTTTTTCGAGATTCAGAATCTACTGTCGAAACGACAGATCCAGTATTTCTTCACGAAATTTACCTCCCAAAACTCTCATTAAATTGTCATCTCCAAAATTGCTATTTTCGACACTTGTCACAACACTGTATCATTCCAGACTAGAACCCCAATACTGCTATGGTGCTTTCTAAAATGTTTTGTGGAAGGTGAAGGTAATATTATTTTGCACTCCTTTAAGCTGCCTGATGACTAATTTCGATATCATATACTTATATGGCATTCCACTTATGGTGATCAAGATTTTATTACATGGAAATATCTATTGAACAAACGATCAATGTTTTGTTCCATTACCATTTTCAGAAATGTTCTACTCATAAATTGAGCTCCAATCTCCTATCCGATTTCATTAATATAATATTAATTTGTTCAACGGAATATAATTGAATCGGACTGTTCATGTTCCGATTTTATCTTGATTGATGTATTCCAATAAGCCGAAATCTAATAAAATCGAGTGGAAGTTCATTTAACTCATGACATTGCACAGTAAAAATTCAAGTATGGGGTCGTCAACATCAGTATCAATATTAAATGAACTCAAAATTCATTTCAATATCAGCACAATAGTTGCTATTATTTTTTGATCATCAGATTATACTTACATTCATACATACATGCATACATTCCTAATTTGTCAAAAAATCTTGTTTTTGAAGTGAATGTTATATAACGAAATTATATCATAATTTATTAGATTTTTCTTTTGGTATATTTCATCAACATTCTAATTATATTATATCTTGTCTAATATCGTAATTTTCTAAAAATACCTAGCAATCACCAACAAAAGTAGGTACTAAGTTTTCGAAGAGATCTTTTTCTGAAATCTAGTTTTGTCTTTATTATTCTCAGGGTTGGAATCACCATAGAACAACATTGAAGAAATAGACGATCTTGATCATATATCTCGACTTTTGTCAATTCCCAAACAAGTACTGGAAGATCAAAGGAAAGATGCCTTTCTGGATCATCAAGAAATTTTGATCTTGAAAGTATATATGTATACTTCTTATCTTTTCCTGATATTTTGTTTTTGAAATGATATTTCTCGTCTCGTCAACTTAGACTTCGTTCTTGAAAGTTTAATTATTGTCTTGTCTCATTGTTTTTTCTTCTAAACAATTACAAATAATTAGAGTTCCTAGAAGTGATCCCTTCCTGGATTGTCAAAATATTTTGATCTTATAAATAGATATACTACTTGTTCTTTCCTAATATTTTGTTCTCGACATTATATTTCTTGTCTCGGCAATATATTTCGTTCTCAAAAGTATGTTTATCATCTTTTTTCGATCCTTCTTGAGTTTGAAAATAATAGGAAGATGCATTCATTGCTGGGTCAGAAATCTTGCTCTTGACTGCTTTTATTAATTTCCGAATGAGAACTGAAAGTTTCTACGAAATAGTCTCTCCCAGGTTTATCAAGACATTTTGTATATTTTTTGTATTTTCATAATGTTTCATTCTTGACACGATGTGTCTTGTTTTGTCAAAAGAAATGAATTTGTTTTTGAAATAGATTTATTATTTTGTTTCGATTCTTCTTGACTTTGTGAACAACAGAAAGTCACTCTCTAGGAATGGTCTATTCGTAGCTATATAAAAAAAGTGATAACGATTATATTCATAATAATGAATCTGTTTATTCCTCCTTAGTTCAAAGAATATTTTTCTCCACTGAAATCATATATCGTGTCTTTTATCAATTTCCTAACAAGAACTGAGCAGTGATCCCTTTATCGTTTGCCAAGAAATTTTGATTTTGAAAATAGGCATACTTCTTGTATTTCCCTAATATTTTTTTTGTTCTCGACATGACATATCTTGTCTCGTCAATAGATTTTGTTTATGAAAGTGTACATATTGTTTCGTCTTGATTCTTCTTGAGTATAGGAGTAACGTTGAAAAAAATCTTGTTTCTCACTAAAATATATATTTCATCTTCTGATAACTCTTAAACAAGAACTGAAAGTTTCTAAGAATTGATCTCTTTCTGCTTTTTCAAGAAAATTTTATATGAATCCATACTTCTCCTAATATTTTTTTCTGGACATAATCTTTCAAGTCTCTAACAGATTTCGTTCGTGAAAGATTATTTATTGTATTGTCTGGATTCTCATTGAGTTTGGACACCACAGTTGTTTGTCGATTCATTGCTGGTCAAGACATCTTGTTCTCGATTGAAATATATTTGTTGTCTTTGGTCAGTTTCCGAAGGAAAACTAAAAATGGTCCATTCCTAATAATTCTATAAACATCGTTGAAAAAATCTTGTTCGTAGAAGTACACTTATGAGATCTTTTCTTTTCGATCAATCTATTCCTAATGCACTAATTATGTCTGCACTCTACATGGGTTCCCATAAGAAGATGCTGACATCGCAGATCCCACAGTTCAGATTTCATGAAACCGCTGTTTCCATGAAATCAGCAAGATCGTCTTCGACTCCGAGAGAAGCGAGTTCCAGTTCAGTTCATAACTCATATTCATACATTAAACATCATTTTATATTTTTCCTTCATCTTTACACATATATATGAAATAAAGTTTTTAAAAAGAGACTTCAAGCTATCAGAATTATTATTGGCGCAGTCGGTAGGATATCCGGGTTATCGCGTATCGAACGTGGTGATTTCGTATCAACGATTGACTGGATATCGAAAAACTGTTGGTTCGTGGAGTGGAGGTGTTTGAAGTGGACCGTCTAGAAAAGACCCATCTGAAGCCCCTCGTCAACGAAGCAACGAGATTTGGAACCTACATAGTCCATTTCTGCAGAGATAGAACTTCTGGAGGAGACAAAAATCGCAAATCCAGGACTCATCTCCATAGCTGTTAGGAAGGATATGCTTGAAGTAACTCTAATATTCTTGTAAGTGCAATCAATCGAATGTCCGTAGAAGATTTGTCGAACATTCTAGAAAATTTGAATTTGCGGGAACCTTTACCTGACTTTCAGATTATACGTAGAACTATTCATTTTCCTGAAAATTCAATAGCAAATTCATCCGAAAACGAAACTGCAAACCAACCCATAATGAGTCAATTCAAATCTGAATACTTAAATTGCATCCCTGAATTCAATGGAAATCCAAATGAATTAAATCGTTATATTTCTATTTGTGATCAAATCATTCAAAATTTCTATGATATTGCCAACCCAAATAGTTTTCATAACACTTATCTATTGAATTCTCTCATATCGAAGCTTACTGGTAACGCTAGATTAGTTGTAAATATTCAATTAGTAACCAATTGGAATGATCTGAAACAAACGCTGCGGAGAAACTTTGCAGATCAAAGAGATGAAGCTTGTCTCAACAGAGACTTAGTTATGATGAGACAAAGTCAGAATGAAAAACCACAGCAATTTTACGATCGATGCTTGAAAATTCTTAATCTTATTTGTAGTCACGTTGATATTCATGAAGCAAATCTCGAAGCAAAAGTTCTGAAACGTAATTTGTATAACGAATTAACACTGAAAACATTTTTATCAGGTCTTAGGGAACCTCTTGGAACTACGATTCGCTGTATGAGACCAAAATCTCTAAGTGAAGCCTTACAACTCGTAATCCAAGAAGATAATACTCACTACTTCCAAAATTTGAATCAAAATAGGCATTTTTCGAGAGAAAATGATGTTTCAGCAAGGCAACCGCCGCAACAAAGATACCCGAAAAATGTTTCGAATAATTTCAATAATTCAAATGATCGGTATAAGAACCATCAACCAACAACATCATTTCCTTCTCAGCCAATTCAGATACAACCTAGAGAAAATATTCGCCCACAAAGATTTTTCACAAACACTCAAGTATTTGGCAGAAATAATCAACAAAACGCGAATGTTTTTAGATCAAATCCAAGAAATACATTCGACAGGCCTACTCCGATGAGTACGAGCACTAGAAATACTTACAGGCCCACGCCAATGAGCGTTAATACTAGAAACACTGTCAGACCTATAAATAATTCTCAACAACATCAAAATCATTCGAATTCACGACAATTTGATCAATCAATGCAACCCAGAAGAACTTTTGTTTCAGAAGAATTATATAACGCAGAATTAGATGGAAATCCGGAGAATTTCCAAGAAGAATATGTTAATCCACAAAATGATTATTTAGCATATTACGAACAAGCATCCGATGATGAAAATGCTGCCGGTACGAGTAGAAATTTTCAGAAAATGTCTCACAACGACAATCCTTCTTAGAATCACATATCATTCCATTTAATACTACAAACGCAAGCGAACTCCCATATATCATATTACCCGAATACAATATAAAAGTTTTACTTGATTCTGGTTCTACGAAATCATTCATTGACCCAGAAATAGCTCATCAGTTTTTTCCTCAATTAATTAAAAATGATCCATTTGTTGTGTCCACAGTATTTCAAAAATCGGCACATAAATTCAGTGCATCTATTCCAGTTTCAAAAATATTCAATTTGGACGAAAATCAAAAATTGAAATTTTTCCTATTCAAATTTCACAATATCTTCAGAGGATTGATAGGTTTGGATAGTTTAAAATTATTACAAGCTACGATTGACTTCGATAAAGGATATTTAATCACGCCTCATTCAAAAATAAAACTACTCTTTCAGAAAACACAAACAAATCTGAATTTGATTAAAGTCAATCCTAGATCGGAACAAGTAATAAAAATTAGAACATCGATAAATAATGGCGAAATTATTATCCCACATCAAAAATACCACAACTGTGAGATACCAGAAAGTCTTTCGGTTGCAAAAAATGGATATGCTTTAACGACTATTTTAAATAACACTGTAAATATGATAACCTTAGATTTTTCTGAACCTATAATTGTTGAAAAATTCGACCGTAATCACATCCAAGAAGTAGAACTTCATAATTTTGACGAATTTCCCAATCGATACTTAGATCCAACAAAAATTAGAATAGATCACCTAAACCAGGAAGAACGAAACGAAATACTTAAACTTTGTAAAGAATTTGCAGATATTTTTTATAACGAAGGAGACGCTTTAACCTTCACTAATCGCATAAAACATCAAATAAAAACCGCAGATGAATTGCCAGTATATTCAAAATCGTATCGTTATCCGTTCATCCACAAGCAAGAGGTAGAAAATCAAATGAAGAAAATGCTTGACCAAAACATCATAAGACCTAGTAATTCACCGTGGTCGTCACCTATATGGGTCGTACCAAAAAAGGCTGATGCTTCAGGAAAGCAAAAGTGGAGAGTCGTGGTAGACTATCGTAAGCTCAACGAAAAAACCGTTGATGATAGATACCCGCTTCCAAACATAACAGACCTCCTCGACAAACTGGGAAAATGTCAGTATTTTACTACCCTCGATTTGGCCAGTGGTTTTCACCAGATCGAGATGGATGAAAAGGATGTAGCTAAAACGGCCTTCAACACAGAGAACGGCCATTTCGAATATCTGCGTATGCCTTTTGGTTTGAAAAATGCACCAGCCACATTTCAACGTATAATGGATAACATATTGCGTGGAATCCAAAACGAGAAATGTCTAGTGTACTTGGACGATATAATAGTTTTTTCAACATCATTACAAGAACATCTAGAAAGGCTGAGATCTGTTTTCCAACGGCTACGAGATTCGAACTTTAAGATACAACTCGATAAATCCGAATTTTTGCGAAAAGAAGTCGCATACCTGGGTCATGTTGTGACTCCAGAGGGTGTCAAACCGAACCCTGACAAAATTCGAGCAATCAAACAATTTCCAATACCAACTAATTCTAAACAAATAAAAGGTTTTTTAGGTTTACTCGGTTATTATCGTAGGTTTATAAACAATTTCGCTAAAATAACCAAACCGTTTACGAAGTGTCTTAAAAAAGGAGCCAAAATAGAACATAATCAGGAATTTGTAGACTGTTTCAATACTTGTAAAAATTTGTTGATAAATGAACCAATACTCCAGTATCCGGATTTTTCTAAACCTTTCGTGCTGACGACAGACGCAAGCAACTTTGCTTTGGGCGCTGTTCTGTCCCAAGGACCGATTGGTAGTGATCTACCTATCGCATACGCTTCTCGAACCTTAAACGAATCGGAACAAAATTATTCAACAATCGAGAAAGAATTACTTGCGATAGTCTGGGCCACTAAATATTTCCGTCCATATTTATTCGGTAGAAAATTTGATATTGTTACAGACCACAAACCTTTAGAATGGCTATTCTCACTTAAAGATCCTAATTCAAAATTAACAAGATGGCGCATAAAATTAGAGGAATACGACTATAATATAAAATACAAAAAAGGAAGACTGAATTCCAACGCTGATGCTCTTTCACGCATTGAAATTCACACAAAGACAGTTTCCGACGAAATCGAAGACTTGGTAAGAAATATTTCGAACCAACCAATGAACCCTGAAAATGAAAAAATAATTCAAGAGATTTTTGACTCACAAGATGCGAATAAACAACGCGATATAGACAACGTTTCCATGCAAGTACAATTAGATGAGACCATTCGAGACATAGACGAAGTAAATGACGAACAAGACGACAACACGATTCATTCCAATGCCGACCAACACCCTGTGGTAGGAATTCCGACTTCTGACTCACCGGTAAACTTCGGTCAGAATCAAATATTAATATCAACGGTATTGCACTCTCCCGCAAAACCGAAAATAACTATTTTATTTGAGAGGAAACAACGAATCAAAGTCCAAATTTCCGAAAACAATTTCGAAAATGACATTGTACAATTCATAAAAGATTATATCGCACCAAATGTACAATATCATCTGTATTTCGAAAACCCCAATATCTATGAAAAATTCTCAGTAGTACTGCAAACATATTTCAAATGGCCTTCTATTAAATTCAAAAAATGCAATAAATTACTAATTGACGTGACAGACAGAAACGACATTGAGGAATTGATAAAAAACTATCATGAAGGGAAGTCTAACCATCGTGGAATAGACGAAACCGTCCACCGAATTAAAGAAAGATACTATTGGCCCCACATCAAGGAATCTGTACAAACTTATATTAATGAATGTGAAATATGCCAACAAAGTAAATACGAGCGACATCCTATTCGAATGGAAATGAATATAACTCCAACAGCAACAAGACCCTTTGAAATAATACATTTAGATACCTTTACTCTCGAACAATCAAAATTCTTAACGATAGTAGATAGTTTTTCAAAATATGCACAGGCATACCCATGATGTAAATAAAGACTGGTGTCTCAACTCCCTATACCCAGCCACTAGAAAAAGTTGTAGACCTTCGCCTACTTGATTTTGTCGGATTTCAATACCTTACTAAGGCTTCCCAAGATCGAAACTAGGTGGCGTCACCTATGCCGATCTCGAAAGTTATCTTGGAAATGCTGGAAACACGATGTGGATTTGAAATTCAACATAAATGTAAAAACTGAACTGTTAGCTATCCATCACTGTCAGGTATCCGTCATTATCAGTAAAAGCGGATTTGACTTCACCGGATCGACGATCGAATCGCCATCTATACTCAAGTGGTGCGGCCTTAGTGAGGTCGTTTGACAGGTCTACATGTTTTGGAAAGAAACAATTGAAGAGTTATTTCACCATCCTATATCCACCTTGGGCATACCATTTGAACTCACCCTGCGGAACCGAAATCACTGACAATTTAATTAAATTCTTTTCTCATCACGGTACCCCTAAACAAATAATAGTTGACAACGGCACTGAGTTTAAAAACACTGTAGTAACCGAACTGCTGAAATTACATAAGATCGACACCCACTTTTGTAGTCCAAATCACCCGCAATCCAATGGGATCGTCGAAAGATTTCATTCGACGATAATCGAACATATTCGACTGTTGAATACTAAAGGTTTCTCAAAAACTCCAATCCGAAAGAAAATAACTTATGCAATTATGGCCTATAATCATTCCTTACATTCCGCGACGAAATTCAAACCTATTGACATTGTGAATGGACACATCACAGACAACAACCCTTTCAATATGGAAATCGATCAAATATTGGTTAACGACTATATCAATGATCACAAAGAAAAATCGAAATTACTCTATTCCAAAATTAATTCAGACCTTATCGCACTCAAATCCAAGACCATACAAAAGCTCAATGTTAACCGAGACAAACCCGAGATATTTCAACCGGAACAAAAGACATTCGTGAAAAAACACACTAGACAAAAACAGGCAAATAAATTCAATAAATCCACTCAGCTGACAAATGTAAATAACGAATCGAAGACAGTTTCAACCCCATCACAAGAAAAAATTCACATGGACAATTTAAAACGACCACTGAAACAGACATACACCTTTAAAAAATAAATATTTCGTCTCTGTTATTTCAGAATCCCGGGGATCTTCGGCCTCCAGGAAAAAATTCAACTGCAAAAACTAGAGAATAACCCTGGTATCATTCCTGTTAAACTTGGTGTAGCAAAAGTTGAACAGTACACACATACTCTCATTCACTATTATGATATGAACTCGATTATTTCGGAATTAGGTAGATTAAGATCAAAATCTCACAATATCACGAGCCTCATACTTACCAATAAGGATTATTCATTTGACACATCAAATTATCTGAAAATCTTACAATTCACTGAAGAAAAGGTTGAAGCAAAATTGAGAAATATACTTCCACACCATAATATCCGTAAAAGAGGATTGATTGATGGCTTAGGCTCAATTTTCAAGTCCGTTACTGGAAACTTAGATGCCTATGATGGCCAACATTACGAACAAATGATTTCACAACTAGAATCAAATCAAAAACAGATAATATCAAATATGGGAAAACAATATTCTCTATCTCTGAATGTCATAGACAAATTCAATAAAACAGTCCAAAGAATCAATCATAATGAACAACTAATCACTTCAAAATTGAACCAAATTGTTTTGATAGTCGAAAGTCATACGTATAGAGAAAATTCAATGTTGATAAAAGATATTCTGAATCAAATTATAAACATGTATGAGATAATCAATTCAGTACTCCAGGATATTGAAAACTCTATCACCTTTTCAAAATTACAAGTTATGCACCCAAGCATCATCTCAACACAAGAATTGTTTGTCGAATTGAAGAAATTGAATTGTCATACAGAGCTCAAACAGTTACCATTCGCAATAACATTCAATAATACAGAATACTTTGAGAGACTGATAAAAATTGATAGTTATATATTGAACAACAAAATCACATATATTCTTCATATCCCAATAACGTTTCCTTTTGATTTCGAATTCTATCATCTTTATTCAGCCCCTGTATATTCTGATGGTCAGTTCAAGGCAATCATCCCTAGAAATAAATTTTTGATCAAAAATGAAATGTACTTCGCATTTCTGAGTAATACTTGTGAAGAAATCCTTCCTCGATGGTATATTTGCGACAAACAAGAACTACGAGAAATCGAAGATGGACCTTGTGAAATTCAGCTACTTAACATAAAAAACACCTCCACGTGCCGCCAAACTCGAGTCCACCTGACCAGACCAATCCTGAGCCACCTCGATGCATCTAACCAATGGATCGGACTGTTTCCATCCGAATCAACTTCAAAACTTGAATGTCATGAACAAGAAGAAATACGGAAATTGATTGGGACGTTCCTAATCGAAATTCCTATGGGCTGCCGATTTATCATCGATCAATTCACCATAGCCAACGAACAACAGTATGCAAATCCGAATCAGCCAGTCCTGTTTCCCGACATAGACGTCACCGTCACGACGTCTCCAACAGCCAACGTCACCATCGAACTTGAGGACCTCAGACTAGACGAGCTGCAAGAAATCCGCACGCAAGTTATCGAAAATCAATCCGATTTTCAATTTGGGCATTCTCTCTACGTCCCCAGCGCTTGGACAGTTCTGATATATGGACTTATTGTTGCTGCCGCCTGCTACGTATTCTACAAGAAGTTCGCCAACAGGGTTGAAGCCACAGCATCCCCACAGATCGACCACCGTGATGTTCGTCTTCCTCTCTAACCCTCTGAAGCCAAATCTATGGGGGGAGGAATTATGTCTGCACTCTACATGGGTTCCCATAAGAAGATGCTGACATCGCAGATCCCACAGTTCAGATTTCATGAAACCGCTGTTTCCATGAAATCAGCAAGATCGTCTTCGACTCCGAGAGAAGCGAGTTCCAGTTCAGTTCATAACTCATATTCATACATTAAACATCATTTTATATTTTTCCTTCATCTTTACACATATACATGAAATAAAGTTTTTAAAAAGAGACTTCAAGCTATCAGAATTATTATTCACTATTCTTATCTCAACATTCGGCACATCTCGCCTTTATGATAGTCGAAAGAGAAGGAACCGTCTCAGACAGATGCTGATCTTGACTGTATCTATCTATCTATATCGATCTAATCGTTCGAATCCACGCTGTAGGCCGGCTTTCTACGCGCACCAACTGTCAATCAAACGTACTCCACAAGACTTGAATAGATTGATTAATGATGCCGGGAGTTATGTTGAAATGCATCGCATGCATACAAGGTGGCCCAAAGGCAATCATCCACCCTCGGGGACGACTTAAGGGGGAGATTCTCGTCGGGCCACCCTGTATAGCGAGCGGACCGGCCGTAGAGGAGCAGCACTTTTGTATGCTCAGATCGAATCATTAGTCCTTTTTGGTATCGATTACATTTTATGATGCGTCACCGTATCAATTAAGCTTGTCCACTTTTTCATCCGCTTTTTTTTCTACCTCATAGGTGAGCATAGTTTATCCACCAGTTAGCCTTGTTATGATCATTTATGAGGAAATAACTGTTTTCGAGTTCCATGGTTCTACTGGCCGATGGGATACGTGCCTAGGACCCAAAGTGAAATAATTTACGACTCTGGTATGTGTATGATACCAAATCGTTAAAAAATAGTGTAGCGAATACGTGACTACAATTAATTCAACTATACAGTGGAACCAAGATGGAAATAGGATGGTGAAATAACTCTTCAATTATTTTTGTTCCAAAACATGTAGACCTGTCAAACAATCTTACTGAGGCCGTACCGCTTGGATAAAGATAACGGTACAATTTCAATTCAATTCAATTTTCAATTTATTGCCATTTCAATTAAAAAAAAATTCAAATAAAATTGGAATAAAATTCCACCATACAATAGTTACAAAATGCATTCTAATTCGATTGCTGGTTTATAGCAGCATCTGGTTCAGGAGCGGGAATTGCCTAGACAGATATGCCTATATTGCTTTTCCACACCTTCAACATATGCTTTCATTTGCATTATTTGTGTGATAAGGGCGAGCGTAGAATATAAAAAAATTAGTAAAGTGAAACATCATGGAAACAATAAATTAACAGAAATTCTCATGGTTCTCTAATATAAATTTTTTCACTTCCTTTCTTAAGGTTTTATGGTTTTTCATTTCTCTAAGGTCAGCTGGGACAAAATTGAAGAATTTTGGACCGGAATACATAAAGGATCTTTGGGTTACAGTTTTTTTGAATGAATGAAATTTATGAGATAATGATCTTTGTTATGTGTTCAGACCATCATATACGATCGTCAATCCTGTGGAGCCAATTCCGCTTTTACTGATAATGACGGATATCTGACAGCAATGGATATAGCTAACGGTTCAACTTTTGCAATCGTGTTGGTCTGCTAATTCAAATCATGTTTTCCAGTGTTTTCAAATCTTCGAGATCGACAGATGTAATGTCATCTAGTGTCGAACTTGGGCAGCCTTAGTGAGGTATCAAAATTCGATTTGATCAAGTAGGCAGCAGTCTACAACTTTTTCATATATTCATATATCAAATAGGAAATCGCAAAAATGATGGTTTTTATCAATTTTATCATCGTAGACGAACTACTGAAACTATTATTGATTGCTATCAAGAGAAGCAGGTAAGTATAATGTTTATGGCTCATGACATAATATAGAGTTATGGGTCAGATAATGCCACAGAACTCTAGTGGCTCATTTTTGTCATTTCGTCATATATATGGTCATATTTCTTGTTCTTGCTAGAAAAATTGCTAGATTTGCCAAAAAATTGCTAAAAAAATTTTCGGCTGCGGCGCGATTTTATTTTCAGTCATTATGTAGCTTCTGCCAATATCTCCCCGCTTTTGAAGTTGACTTTTGGCAACACTGCCTCTGATAAGTGTTTGAAACGAAGATTACAACATGAAAATTTATGATCATACTCTTTTAGATTATGATGATGATGAGCAGCGAAAGTTAATTAGAACTGATGTCGCGAATCAGGCATTTGTAAGACTAATCCTAAGAATTATCGAAAGGAAAATTATGGAGGAGTCTAAAAAACCTTCACAGATTGTCGAGAGAAGAAGGCCACGGCGTCAAATTCAGAGAAAGTATCAACTGCATAATTCAGTGAATCATCTCAGTAATTCAATGAATATTATAGCCGTAGAAAAAGTATAGAATATAACTCGCACGGATTGATCATTCCACTCGTATGATCTGCTGCAAAATTCATGCTCGTGGGAAATTTCGTGCTCGTTGAACAATATACTATTTCCGACGACTCATTTTGTCATCTTACGCACTGTGCACTGGCACGAAATGATAGGCATTCCGACTCGTTCGAAATATTATACAGAGTGTCCAGAAAAATTTGGCAGACCACTCGTATTCGAATAGAACTTGAAAAAATAAGATGACGAGATCCTATGATATTTCCAAGGGATATTCTGTATGATGAATAATACCCTGTATGAAAAGAGGCTGGAAAAATGAATTTGGGTAGCTTGAAACTCAATTGGAAATGGGTACTCTTGTTAACTATCGATAAAATACACCGTTTTCGAGAAAAAATATCAATCATGGTACTTTTTTTGTCAAAGATGAAACATTTAGTTGTTCAAAATTACTCGAGAACTGTACTTTTTTCAGTTCAACGTTCAAGCTATACAAAATTACTTTTTCTCAGACCTTAATCATTCAGGGTGTTAGAAAAGTTTAGTGATAGAGATATATTCCAGTCATTCCTGATAAACTAAGAAAGCTAAATATGTTTTGAAGACACTATTTCGAGAGATTTTGTTTCATCTTTTGACAACACGAAAGGTTAACCTATAATCTTCGAGCAACATCGTGTTTGCCAGCGGTGGAATGTTCGGAAAGAAGCAAGGTATAGTGATTTTTCTTGAAAGTTTGGAAGTCGTAAGCATTAGGAAATACTCTCTAAACAATGAATACCACAACTTTGCCTGAATTGCCTGAATTTTCCTGATTGATGAATGATGCCTGGTAGAGTCAAGTTTGACAGTCTCAGCTTGTCTAGTTTGTCTTCCTGGAATCACTCGTATCGGCAAAATAGACGAGATAAACAATGTTCTAGAGAGGTCAATGAGTTCGTGAGTGTAGTATCGGCGAATAGGCGAACAGATCTCTTCTGAATGTAATCTAAGAGATTCATCGTATGTTTGGGAACTAAACACCAAACAAATGAACAATACTCAAGGACAGGTCGAATTTTCGCTCTGTACCTCTTTTGCACGGATAGAAAGTCAAATTTTCGTGGAGCAGCTCTCGCAATAGACCTTACATGATCGTCCCATGAGAGAGTACTTTTGAATATGATATATATATATCACTCTTTATTAGCAAATAATGCTCTTCATAGTACAGTCAGTCACTTAAAAAACAAAAAATATAAAAATAGAGACAAAAGTCACATTGTAAAAACAAGAAACAAGAAATCAAGACAAATTATTGATGACTATCACTAGAAATATATTCAATACATTTTCTTTTGAATGAATTTAATGAATCACAGCTTTTTATATGACTAGGCAAATTATTGAATGCAATCAGACCAGAACTATACAAAGAGTCACAACCTATATGCTCTCTGTTGATATAAAAATTTCCCATTCTATTTCTAGTGGAGTGTGTATGAATACTACTTGTGTAGGTTAACTGATCACTCAAATAATTTGGCAACATATTGTGCTTAATTTTAAATATAAATAATAACATATTCAGTGTTATCCTTTGTTTAGCAGACATAAGAGACAGTGTTTCCAACACGTATTTCACAGATGTGCGCTTATTACAACTCAGTATTGCCCTCATGGATCTGTTTTGAAGCTTCTGTAGTCTGTTAAGATTTTCATTGCTTACAAAATAGAGCAATGTACTGCAATAGTCAAAGTGGGGTGCTATTATTGATTTATATATTGTTAATTTTGCATATTTACTTATTTTATTTTTCAATCTATATAAAAGATGAATTTTCGTGGCTATTTTCTTCTGAATGTAACTGCAGTGCGCATTAAGGTTCAATTCTTGATCTATTACCACTCCCAAATATTTGAAAGTTGCAACCCTCTCAATGATGACATTATTAATATGAATATTCAATGACAGCTGTTCATCTTGCAGTTGTCTTAAACGATATTTGCTACCTATTAACATGCATTTTGTTTTATTAACATTCAACTTGAGGCCGTTGTCACATAACCACTCGTTTATATTTGATAGATCCTCATTCAAACATTCAGAGATTTCATTAGGTGACCCAGAACAATACAACATTGTGTCGTCAGCAAACAGTTTTATCTTACACCTTTTAACATGCACCACAATGTCATTTATGTACAGCAAGAAAAGCAGTGGACCCAATACTGACCCTTGAGGAACTCCTGAAATTATATTTGAAGTACTGGATGTCACTTGACTATATTTAACTAACTGCTTCCGATATGTGAGGTAATTAGTGAACCATTTTAATACATTATGATCTAGTCCATACTTATTTAATTTCCAAGCATAGATATGACTACATAGGAATAGTGGTATATGACTCAAATTGGGCATTTTGTAATCTGACTTCCTGGTGAAGATACAAAGTTTTTGTTGCATTGACCTCTACTAGATTTCCAGATTTTCAGCAAATAGTAACGACCAGTCTCCGTGATATAGGGGCTCTTGAGAAGATGGCAATAGGAACTACACTTCCGCATAGCTATATGGACTGGCCAAGATAGATCCATTTGGAACCACAGCACTGATAGTCATTGTATCTTAGGGACTCTATTCACGAACTCGGTAGTGAACGACATAGTTAGGGCGGCAAATCCTATGTCGAAAGACAGATGTGGAAACACAAACGGAAAACGGTGTGCTATTTTGTTTATTTCTAAAAGGGGCTGAAGAGGGGTGGATGCTACAAAATATGTCAATCATCAGATCGTGCGTATGAGACTTTTTTTAATATCTAATCGAGTGAAAAAACAATGACCAAAAATCTTTCATTTGTGTCGTAACTTAATATTTTGATTATTTCTGTTCTATTTCGTATTTCACATGCAGAGTTTGTTTTCAATGAATAAGTGGGTGAATAAAAACAATAGTCTATTTTATATAAATTTGCCTTCAATTGAGAAGTGATCCAGTGACCATTGATCGAGAATGAACTATATCTATTCAATTTTGATTTCGAAGAACCGACGCGTCACACTTGCCTGCCTTGCAGATCACATTCGCTAATGGCCGCCGCCGCCCTCTGATTTTTTCATACCGTTGCCGGGAGCCGGAAGTTTCACTTAGGAGGCTTTGGTGCAAAACTTACTCAAATTCTTTGGAAATAGCCAATGCTACAGCAAGAGACTCCCCATGTTTCTTGATCGACATCTGCCACATAATGTGTCACGTAGGCAATGCAGGTCTCCTGTAGACCTCTGTTGACGAAAGCCATAGTGCCGGTCGTTCTTGAAGTCTTTAGAAATCGGATGAACTCGATGTTGATTGCTTTTTTCTTTAATTTAGAGATTTCAGAGAGTATATATTATTTATATTCTACGAAAAATTCTGACATTGAAGAATTCTACCGAAGTCTAACCGTTTCCGTAATATTTTTAATTTTATGTCAAAAATGACCGTTGCACTCTTAATTTAGATCTACTTAAGTGTACTGTATTGATATTTCGATAGTAAATAAATACAGGATGATCAGAAAGTAACATGGAAGTATCGTTAAAAGTCAAAGTCAAAAGTAAAAGTTCTCAAATGGAAACCCCCTATTTTCATAATTTCATATCATTTAGCATTGAAAATGAGGGTGAGTTTCTATGAGATTGTCTATTTTGGAAATTCGTAGTTTCCGAAATAATGGACGAATTAACATCTATCTGATGCAGAAAATCACCTATTCTTGGGTTTAATTATTCTCAGCTGTTGTGTTCGAAACGATTTGTTTTTATCTGTCGACAACACGAAAGAAAAACCTATAATGTTCGAAGAACATCGTGTTATCCAGCGGTGGAATTTTGGGAAAGAAAGAAGGTGTTGGAATATTTCTCGAAAGTTTGGAGGTTGTAAGCACCAGAAAAGATTTTACTAGGCAAAGAATTCCACAACTTTGCCGTTCTATTAGTGAATGATGCTTAGTATAGCGATGTTCGACAGGTCTCGAGCCTGATAGTGTAGGGGTGACCAGCCTGAGCTCGTCTGGTTTGTCTAGTAGGAATCGCATCACGTGGTGGCATAATAGATGATATTTCCGTTGAGCACTGACCGTGAAGGTATCTATAAAAAAGGCAGAGATCGCCGACCTTTCTACGATGATCTAGAGAGGTCAATGATTTGGTGAGTGTTGTATCATCGCTGTGCTGATTTCATAGATAGTCGTAAGAAGAAGATGTCAAATTTCTATCTCATTATTTGGGCTATCCAAATTTGGCGCGAATTTCTCCGATGAATGAAAACGGAGAAGCGGAACTTATGACCTCGAACGAATCACGAATTACTTTCGGGATATATGAATTTCCCCTGAGATTCAGATATATTTCTTTCAGTGGAAACAGTGTCACTTGTACCAGCAGTTTTATCCCTGATATAATTGAAGTAGTCATATTGATAGATTCAGGTGAATAGTGGTTACACTAACGAATAGAAACCGCATGCACGTTTTTTTTAATGATAGTTCAGATACTGCAGTAATGCATTACAGTTGATTTTACCTTTTTCCACGTATATGAATGAGTGGATCATAAATCTCGACCAATTATTATTCGTTGTTTATTTATATATCGAGTATAGACAACATAGTTTATACAAAACAGGTGTCCTTTATTGCATCACATTTCGAGCTCTCGCTGAGAAATTTATTCACTTGATAGGTGGGACTATACTATAGTCTCGACTATAGTGGTTACGCTCCTTCAAACGAAATACACAAATACAATCCTAAAATTCGAGAGAAAAATTCAGTTTATTTATACTGAATGACCCATTCAAGCACCCTTATAAGAGATACAGTTGGTAGTTTTTCAACGGCTTCAATGTGAATGGAACTGCAACACTTTTTACACTTTTTCGTTATTCCTCACTAGTTATCATGGCAACCAGTGAGGAATGAACTTATAGCGCAATTGATACAAAGTAGAAAACAATCGGAAATTGATCTTCACGTCGGAATCTCAAAAAATAATGATAATGATAATAATAATTATATTCCTTCATGGGATACATTTTCTCTTACGCCACGATCTTCGGAAGTATAAGAAGGGTGAGGTCCATCGGAGTGTCATTCTCATGTAATTCCACAGAATAATCCACATCTCGTTAGTTCTAAGTTTTAAGACGTAAGATTTAAGTCGCAAGGAAGTTGGCCAACTTTCAACTCTAAAACTAAACTAAACTAAAACCGTTTGTAGTGCGCATGCGTGTGAAATTTCGAATTCTGTGTTTTGTGCAATTTTCATAAAACATCAGCTGTCACTCAAAATTGACCAATGAGAAAAGTTATTCTTATGATATGACAATCCTCAATAGTTCCTGCATAAATATTCTTTTTCTCTTTACGACTTGGAGCTTATCACTCAAAACTTACGACTTCAAACTTAATACTCAAAATTGCTGCATAAATCCAACATGAGACGGACATTTAGAAAACAAAAAATCATGATAGAAAAAGAAAACCTGCACATGTACCAGATATAAAGGATTCATTGACATATAGGATGAAATAATAATAATAATAATAAAGCGGCTTCATTCACCATTTCAGGTTTTACACATTAATAACGAAACGTGTTCATATACATGAGACAAGACTGACTGATGAAACGGAGAAGTGTCAGCTATAGCTGTTTTTCAACTTGACCCCCAAAAAAAAAATCAAACTCAAAATACTATCCCAATAAATACAAATCAAATTACCTTCTACAACAAGAAAAAATAAGACAAATCAAACGTCAACATAGTTTTGTACATTGTTTTGTATTGATACATAACATACATACATCAAAAGTAGATACAGAATTCAGAAGTGAGATCTATCAATGAAAGAACAAAAACTGCCTATTCTCCAGCAGAAGTTTCAATCAATTTCAGAAGTTACTCAGTGTGTATAGTCTGGATTCATTGGACAACTGATTGTATCAATTGGCAGCATTGTATATGAAAAAAGTTAGGAGTCAACCAAAAACGTTGGTCACTGGGCTGGAATATTAACAATGCAGATGAGACAATGATAATAAATGTAGCACTGGAATTGAATTTAGAGGTATTGGAGATGTGAAATTATTTGACTATGAAAAATTACGGCTGTAGAGAAAGTATAGTGTAGAACTCTGATTTCTTATTCGACTGAAAGCGTGACAATGCTGGTGCTGCAAAAATTCATACTCGTGAAAAATGATTAGGTACCATATCATGCCTGTACAATATAGGTACTATTGTACAACAAGAGTAGATATAAATGATGTCCATATCGCACGAAGATGCAGTGTATTTTTCCTTTGACTGGACTGTTGTTGATCCATTTCTTTAGGTTGTAGTTATTTCAGATTGACATTCATTAATTTGACAATTATTTGTGACACATGTATACTAGACTGCCAGGATACATTTGACAGTTTTTTAAGAGTACGGACACCATATATCTAATATAAGATATATGACCGACACTATAGACAAGCAGTGACAAACGAATATAACCACAAACTTTCTGATGCTTTTGTCAAAGACATGAATATTTGAATACGCTCTTCCTTTCTTCACATCTTCGAAGGATACATATATCAGCCATATATTTTTCGCAGTCTTTCGATTTAGAAAAGGAGTGGCGTCTCATCAACTGGGAAAAGGGTTATTGATACGCTTTGGTACTAGTTTCAACTTCGAATCGAGAAGAAGTGATACAACAAGTCCTTTCAATCGAATGATCTGCATATATCACATAACAATCTGGATGCCCTGGATGAAGTGGAGAATGAGATCAAATTATGAAGGGGGTGGAAAATTCAACCATCAATCAAATAGACTATTATTGTTCCGGAGGTACAAACATTTCGAAAAAGATTTCATAATCGGACAATTTTATAACCAAAGCTATTACGACACTTCTTGCATTACAATCTATCGGAGAATAAATTTTGAATATTGAGGTTCAAAAATAATCTAATATTCCTTAAATTGTTGGAATTTGAGAAAAGTTGACTACAAGTTTATTCGGAATATCCATCGAAACTGCTGATTTGTGACTTCATTTGATTGAAAATTGCATGAATATTTGTATTCGAAGTTTTCTTACAATCTTCCAAAGATGTTTTGTGATATATTTCAATATTTGAAATGAATTGTATGTTCATTAACTTTCGATAATATCAATTCAATTTATGAATCTTCTTGTTTCAATGTATTCCTCATTCCTTGTGCTGACATCTATGTCTGAATTTTTGGATATTGTTGTTTTCTTATCATCGATTATTCTCCTTTTTTGTTGAATATCCGTGTGATGTTTTCCTTTCGAATTTTTCCAAAGTTTGTGGTTCCGTTCTATACTTACTCTACTTTGTAGATCGTAGACAGCATTTTAGTTCGATTCAGTGATATATTTTGGAATGACATTTCCACCCTCGAAATGCACCTGATGAAAATGCAATCGTTATTGGCCACCCATTGCATCGAAAATTTTCCATGTATATTTATATTTATAAATATTATGAATAAATTCGCTTCGCAAAACTTGCTCGCTGAACTGATATTCCATACCGGCCACTTCATATTTTGTTCCCATTTCTGTTATTTCTGTTGTTAATGTTCTGTCAGGTCTCGCTTATTCGCTCCTGTCATTCCTGCTTTTCTGTGGTTATACATATATTGTTCGTCAAGTTTCCGCACTCTTCCGCACTCAATAATACGAAAACTTTCAACTCGATTCAGGCAATTATAAATGTTTATACCTAATAATGAAATCGAGTAATAGTTACCGTTGCTACAATGAATTTTCATCCTTTCAGTTGACTGGAATTTCGAACTTATTCATTTCATAGAATTTGAAGGAATTAAGCGATATTCAAAGAGTTGAAAAAGTACATCAAGTGTTTGGCGATCGAAACAACTTTTGTACCATGATGTACGACTGGATCGCACCAGTGAGTATAAAATATTCAAACTACAAACAGTACAAGAAGTTTCCTCGTAGGAATGGAATTTTTTGTAGCTATTTACTTAGCTCGATTTCCTTTCGCGAATTTCAATGAAACATATTCCTGAAGTTCCTATCCTGACTCTCTATATACACTATATCGAATTGAAACGAACGCACGTGATACGAATTTCGAATTTTACGATGTCGATTGTTATCTGTGAATGAAACAAATGAACTCACAATATGATCTCGCAGCAGGAAACGAAATGTTGGATTCGTGTTTTCTATAGAATCACGATTAGTATCTCTGAGCACGTTGTCATTTTTATGAAATATTAAATTTACGGTAGCCTCCATACAATGCGCTCTCCGTGTGTATGGTCATACTCAATTTCATGTGAAATGTACACATATATACATATATACGAATGGGTATAGGAAAGGCGTATACAGAGCAAATGATATCTGTAGGAATGATACGGTCTCTTTCACAATGAGATCATCTGAGATCTAGATAATGATTTATATTATAGGTTGAGGATGAAGATTTTTACGAAGCTCACTATCCCTTTTTTATGAGTCATTCATTCATAGAAAGGAAAGTGGTTCCATTTATCACGAATCACAGGGTTGTTATCCTAGAATACAGAGATTCGGGTTCATAAAGGACAAAGGACGCCTCTGGAAATCTCTGTATCTGATCATGTGTGTTACAACCAATGTAATTAAATCGACACCAACTGTTTGCTATCCATATTAGTAACGCACGACTCTGACGTCCTCTTAGCAGTGGCGCGTAGGTACCTATATTAGAAGGAAACTATTCTAAAAATCTGCTCAACACTAATGAAACAGATTGTCAGATTTTCACACCTCGAGGCTATGGAACTTTTTCATATTCGTAGATTCTCAAAACTTCTTCGATTCCACAAACAACTGTACCTATACACTATTTTATCTATATATTTTCACACTTTTTCCAGAAATTTTTCGAATTCGATCTAGAGATTGAAAGACAATAGAATTCAATAAATTTGCTCAATCTTTCCGATTACTCACTCGAACTCACTGAGACTTCTTGAAGAATTTTCTTTTTCCGAATTACAACAAAATCTCAAGAATCTTCTATACCGGTATCCTCTGAACTACTGGGCTATTTTTTTTGTACTCAATTACAGTTCTGCAAAATTCTAAATCCGTTTTTCTAGTAGACTCACAAAATGAAATTTACTGAATTTGGTCGAATATATCTCTCCACACATCACCTACCTCGATAGAATCCTTTCAAATGCCTTCATTAATCTTCTCAAGATTTTGCCAGAGATTTTTCTACAGTTGCTAGAACTCCCTCATTCTTCCTCAGATTCCCTCATACCTGAATTGAATTTTCTCAGGCATGAACTTTCTCGAACATTTTGTCATTCAAACATTCTGAGGCTTTCATTATCGTGTTTTATATCAATTCGATTTTTTTTGGCGGTGGTGAAATGTTGGGAGAGGAGGAAGCTATCGCATTGTATTCTTTCTTCTGGAGAGAATTCCACAACTTTGCCATCTTATTGATGAATGCTGCTTGGTAGGAAGAAGTACGATAGGTCTCGAGCCTGACAATATAGGCATAAAAAGTCTGGGTCCATCTAATTTGTCTACCTGGAATAATGGACGAGAATGTCGATGAGCACCGACCATGGAAATGCTAAAAAAAGGGAAGGATCAATGAATTCGTAAGTATCATCGACCAGGTGAATGACTCACTGAAGCTGGATTTATAAACTGGACGTTGAAGTTGCTGTTATAGTTGCCGTTGCCGTGTGTCGTTGCAGTTCGTCTGACGTTCATCTGATTCTTCTTAAACTTGACGTAATGTTCATTCAACAATAAAATAACAAATTATCAAATTGAAGATATATCATTTGATACTGACCTAAATTCATGGAGTCTATTTTATTGTAATGAATAAAAACAAAAATAATATACCTCTGGCATTTCTAACCGTACAAATAATGATATAGAGGCCACGTGACTTCTTATCACCGATCTCATTGGTTGACGTTTGAACGGCAACTTAACGTCAGCAGCGAAAGTAAAAACATGGTTATCCGTGGACGTCAACGAACTATTCCGCAACCGCCAAGTTCAACGTCTAACGAATTTATAAATGACAATTACCATTAAATATATTTCAACTTTGAACGGCAAACGGCAACCTCAACAGAAACTTCAACGTCAAGTCTATAAATCCAGCTTTAGACCTTCAGCGTATGTTCAGAAGGCTGAACTCCAAACATATGTGAACAGTACTAGAGGATAGGTCGAATTTGCAGTTTGTAGATCATGAGGTTCTGCTAGGGTGTAAAGTACCTCTTTGCAGGAATAGAAATCCATGAAACGCGCATTGTCGTCCTAAGAGAGAGCTCTTATTAGAATAGTTGTAACTGACATACTGGTATTGGGCATCGTGTGATCTGTCTTCCTGGTGAAGATACAAGCTTGATTTTTCGGATCACTGCACACTCATTGAGTCATCACACATTACTCCTGTAAACTACTGAAAACTATTTCAATCAAATCTAATCTTTTTCATTCACCATCAACTCCCTCATTTTCCAGCTTGAAACTGCCTCTCAGCCTTTGTTTGCACTGGATGAGTAGAATAGTGAATTCTTGTTTTCACAGGTGATTCCAAATTTACCATTTTGTGGCAGTTGTTACTTACGGATCACTTCGAATTCAATCCCAACTTTCTCTGAAATGCGTTAATTAATTATAACTATATTTTCATTCTGATTCGAGGGAAATTCACAAGCAATCTATGAAATTTACCATTGCGAGTCTTTATTTTAGACTTGGAACTCGAGATACGCCACTGGGTCTCCGTACGTGTGCAATTCGAGTTGGAACACACGATGGGACGGACCCTCCCATCCCATCCCGGAGAGGACTAGTGTGCATTGTAGGGAGAAATTGCTCATTCAATCAACGGTTCACTAACTGTCAAAATGATCCCATAAGCTTGCTTATACGTGCGCGTTTCCTCTGTCAGATCTTTGTACCGTTTTCGCACACTTCAATGCGTTGAATTGAATAGAAGAAAAAAAACGTTTGTAAGTTATTATTCGCGACAAAAGGCTGATCGTCGGTCTCCTACTCCTCCCGAAGTGAGCGCTCTAATTAGGTTTGTTATTGTGCCAATAATTTAACTGTCTGACCCAGTCAGTGGGGCCAATAGGATGATCCTTCCGTATCATTTATAGGGGGTGAATAAGATATCACGTTTCCATCGATTTTCTCTATCATTATAGAATGCACCAATCAGACTCCACCATTTCTTGATTAGAATTCTATAATTGAATCCCGCGGTTGAATTTTTGTCCTTTTTCTTTTTGTCGTTCATCACTGATTCTCATAATTCTAATCAAACCGCTTTGAAATCTAAGTCATCCAGGAAATCAAGCGTATACCACTCGTACTGGTTGTTGTACATTCAAATATTTTCCAAGAAAAATCATGCTCAAATTATTTTGATAGTTCAATCGATTGAATTCATAGGAGGTCTTGTGATATACAATATGATTATTTCTCTCATCATGAAATAGACCTCCAATCAGGCATCTCCATTTTTAGACCTGTTTACCTGCGATTGAATTTTTATCCTTTATATCTGTTTTTGTTCCATCAATTTTCACTGATCACGTTAATTTCTCAATCGTTCTTATGACCTGATATGGATTTTCATCAGTGAAAACTCTACTTCAGATAGATTTTTCTGTTATATATAATATATGATTCGAAAATAATTCGGCATGAAAATTCAATGGATAAGAAAAAGTATAAAATTGTAAAAAATTGATGATTGTGTCATAACTGCATTAGTAGGCACAAAGGTATCAAAACAATTTGACTAATTTCGGCGTTCGTAGACTCACCGAATCGACTCATTGTTAGTTCTTACAAATTCAATTAGTTGTCGACAAACATGTCAAATTATTTATTTTGGCAACCAATGCCGCGGTAGTTGATGAACAAATGAATAAGTTGAAAACCCACTAGTGCATTTGTCGATACGAAAGATCCAGCTTACTTTTGCTTCTGTCAAACTGACAATTGCACTGTGCAACGATGTACAGGTCTATCTAATTTATTCAACCAGAACTCTGAAGTACTGCCAAATTTATGAGAACATTTTATTCGTTATAGCGGAAAATCACTCAAATGTTGTTAGATGGCGATACAAAAATGAAAACAAAATCAGTATTATTGATAATTGCAAAATCAATGTTGATTCAGAAGTAGTAATTTAGGTTACTTCTTAATTTTAGATCCAACTACATGATTACAATCGCGGAACACCAACTATTTGTAGAGAAATCTGTAAAAATGTCACCATTTTCTGGGGAGTTTCATAACTATTAGGCCATTATAGCGGAAAATGGCGTAAGCGTTTTTGACGAAACATAACACCATCAGTGACTGCACCAGTGTTTTGTACATCGTTACTGTGGCATATGCGATTTCTTATACATGAGTTGAATTGTCATGCAAACAATTTGACAGTATATAGTCAGATGAAAATACGTCAGAACTCGAAATATTCACTTGCATACTTTGCTCTGAAGGATTCTTCGATGCATTGTTCGGAGTTCGGATGCGTACACTGAACGAAAAAGGTACGTAAATACAATGAAAAAATATTTGAAACAAAGAAACGTGATCATTAAATCTCAACCAAAGTAGAGTTTCATTAATACAAAGTATGTTCGTTCATGACCTTGTGGCTGCAATCACTAATTGATGAACGTTCATTGGTATCACGAAAACCAATACCTTGCTATGAACAATGCATTCACTACTTTAATGAACACTATAATATCATTTCAATGAAATGAAAGATAGCTATGATAATATGCATCCATTGCGGTGATGAAATATTAATATTGTTTGAATAAATGCAATTACCATTTCAAAGCACATTCAATCTCTATTTCAATGCGTAAGTACGTTGATATTATGGAATTCTTACATTGTATCAATGAATTATTCCATCGATTTGATAAATATTTCTACACCATTCCGATGAATATGTTCGTTATTCCGATACCTATTAGTACGTTGTTTGAATGAACGTGTTCACTGGTTCCATAAATATTTCTTCCATGGTTCAATGAAATATTTACGTGGATTCGAAATGGAACGTACATTGTGTTGATTTATTCAAGGAATAACATCTCCCTAATTAAAAATAGTTAATTTTTCAAGTATTCTCTGAACATTATCTGGAATGATATATACAGGTTGATACATCTTTTAGAGACATTATAATTATCTTAATGGAACACAGTGTATATATAATATTATAGTTGACACTGATGGGGTTCGAAAAGAATATAGGTACAAATACTGAGAATATAATATAGCAAAGTAAGAAACACTTCCGAATGCCGAATGAGTGTAATGATGAAGAGGAAAAGTTGTTATAACTATTATAATTCCGAAATAACAATCATAGATTGAGTGAAGACAGATTGAATTGTTTTCTCGTGATCGTAAGATATAAATATCCATCAAATCGTGTGATATTCTGATATAATGAAACAATCACTGATCGAATTTGAAATAATTTCCATGAGTTGTTCGATACAAGAAACTAATTTGATTTTGCAATTATAGTTCACTCTGTATATCCTCAACTTTCGAAAATACTCCTCCGAAAATAGGAAGCATGTGTCCTATATATGTATTTTCTGAATAGTTTTGATGAGGGAATTATAATCATACAGAAGATGATCATAATAAGAACAATGAATGGTCAATGTTAGTCACAAGTGAATTGATTGAATGTACATCTAGTATTGCCTATAATAATGAGGGAAATAATTCGAATTGTTCTCCATATTGAAACGATTTATTAAAAGAATCATTCTACATAGGACTGTCATAGAAATAAACCTAAACATGAAACCGAATGATAATGTTAAATTAAATAGGTACATTCAGAATTGTAGCTTGACAGTTCTCTTCATTTTCCTTCAGCGCTTCAGATAATATATGTACCTTTGGGAAAGAAAGGCTTCCTGTCATTTTATAGGA
Source organism: Gastrophysa polygoni (assembly GCA_963576655.1). Classification (NCBI taxonomy): domain Eukaryota; kingdom Metazoa; phylum Arthropoda; class Insecta; order Coleoptera; family Chrysomelidae; genus Gastrophysa; species Gastrophysa polygoni. The sequence continues at coordinate 41,060,556 of OY755083.1, forward strand.
ATGAAGGACCAAAACATCTCTGATTCAGCAGGAAAATCAAGATTGAACAAATATATAATTTTGAAACATATATCTACTGCTCTTACTATATGGAAGAAGGTATATCTAATATTATCAAAATAAACACATATTTCGGTGGGAGTTGTCATGTCCTCACCTACACATATAATGAATGGCTGGATAGCACTTTTCTTCGACTTCGAAAATCTTAGGTGCTCCTCGACCTCCTGGTTACTCTTCCCAAAGTGAAGAAATGATTCCTGGGAGTCTTTTATGGTATATTTTATTATGTTGCTCTTTCCACCTATATCTTTTCTTATAGCCTTGTTGGTTGGTTGATTGAAAATGAAGCACATCATTTTCACATAATATGATCAAGTTACACGGTTTCTCACTTTGTTTCTCCGTCCCTATACTCTAGATTTTTATTGCGATATATAGGAAGAGATTCAATCTGAAAACTAACATCTCAATAATTATCATGCCTATTGATAAAAACATAATAACATACCTTCTGTAATGTGAAACAACAGTTGAATTCAAAATCAATGCTACACTTTCGGCACAGTTGAGCGACCTTTCGTTTGTGTTTCTGGACTAGAAATGACCTGAGCGGGGTGTGATGACTTCATCCTAAAAAAACTTTCCGAGCGAATTTTCTCCAGGCCAATAGGAATACTTCTTTTTGATGTAAGAGTTCATCAATGTATTGCATGGTACGAGCATTACAATGAACCGTTCATCAATCTATGTACGCGGATACATTGAAACAATAAACGCATTTCGTTATGATCATGTACTGGGTGATTAGTCGAAAACGATAAGATACATTGTTTCTATCACATCATGAATGAATGTACGTCTACATCAAAACAATTAACGCATTTCTCCGAAACATTGTACCGATTATTCACTTAGGTACATGATGAGCATTATTCTTATGAACCGTTCATCAATCTATGTACGTACATTGAAACAACGTACGCAATTCATTATAATGATGTACTGGATAATTTGTGGAAAGCAATTCGATACATGGTGTATATGTTATTCATAAACTGTTCATCAATATATGTACGTGTAGATCAAACCAATGAACGCATTTCTTCAATACAATGCACCGAATAATTATCCACTATCGCTTACATGTATTCAATATTCACTTCTATGATTTGATCTGAACCTTACATTATTTCGACAATGAATGCGTGCATTGTAATGATAAATTAATTTGCTTGAAACAACGTACTTGCTCTCCCATATGTCATGCACAAATTCATTATCCTCATGAAATGAATTATAAACCGATGTATTTATACAATATATTGGAAACCTTGGTTATCACTAGAATGAATACAGTTACTTTTTTGAAACAATTGAACATCAAAGTAATGTTACACATTCATCAGTCGAAAATAGTGATGTTATTGGAAAAATTCATAAATACAATGCTGAAATCATTGAATTCAATTATGAAATGTATCGAAGGGATGGAAATATTCATTGAGTTACTGAATATTTTCGTCAGTACTTGATGAACGCAATTACATTATGATCATGAATGGGATCCTCGAGTAATGATCGTTTGTTTGTTCATATCATGAAGATTACTTTCTTTCGATGTAAATAATTATGATGAATGGTGTTCATTGTTTTCACACACGATAATTTTTTCAGTGTAACCATGCAAGGTAATTGAAACACATTATCATTATCAATTGAACGTCATTTTCAAAAGTTGTTTGAATTGATTGGACGATTTAGTGAGAATGATGAATTCACGTTTCAGTAATATTTCGTGTGATAGTATGGATCTGGCAATTCATGAAAGTCTTGTTGTTGGTTCCAATCTGAGATATACAGGAAATGATCTATCCGCATATTGTTCGAAATATTGTTCGTATTATTCTGCTTTTGGCCGAATAGTTTCATTCACTATAAATTGATGAAAACCCGAGACCGCTCAAATCATGCTCAAAATATTTCGACAGTTCATTCGATTGAATTAATAGGTCTTGGGATATAATGAATGATTCGTGTCGAAATATCGTACCGTTCTGAATGGGAGAATGTGTTTCGATTGAGCCACCGTGTATATTCGATTAGCATTCATCCTCGACTGCCGAAAATCAGTTTGGCGGGATTCTGCCGGCGGGTAATTCATGCAAGGCTACTGGAAAGTCGGGATTTTATCTTCTATTTCGGGAACCGTTTCCCATTTCACCGATCCGGCAAGATTTCGCGAGATTTATTGGCGGATTGATATTATGTTCGAAAGGAGCCGCGATAAAATTGTCGAATCCCTTTCCATTCCAGATTCAGAGATCTATTCCAGTTCCTATGTTTGATTTCACTATTTTTCCGACACCGCTCCAGGTAGAGGGGTAATTGCTTTATCTTCGCCACGTTGCACACTATGAAACATCTAGATGTGTGATAGTCCGGGAACTAAGAGTTCATGTACTATGCATTTTTATTGTACTTATGTTACTATAAGTTATCTTGTTGTTATGTCTGAATATGTTACCTGACAATGGTTTTTCTTATCCTTTTTGTCCAACTCGTCTAATGGGTTTACGAATACCCCAAGGTGGACATAGGATGGTGAATCAACTCTTCAATTATTCCTTTCCAAGACATGTAAACCTGTCAAACAGCCTTACTAAGGCCGCACCACTCAAGTAGAGATGGCGATACGATCGTCGATCCTGTGAATTCAAATCCATTTTCATTGATAATGACGGATAACTGAGATTGATGGTTCAATTTATGCATTCCTGTTGAATTTCAAATTCGAATCGTGTTTTCCAGGATGTCCAAGCTACTTCGAAATCGACACAGGTGATGCCATTTATATAGTATTCATTTTGAGAAGCCTTTGTGAGATATTAAAATTAGACTCAATCAAGTAGGCTGCAGTCTATAACTTTTTCTAGTTGCTGGGTATAGGGAGTCTTTATTCACATTATGTAATACCCATATTCATACAACGTTGACCAAGAACTCGGTTTTACAGGATCAAATCCTAAAATCAAATGTTTTGATAGATCAAATTCAAAATATCGACAACTGTCAGTGTCAGACAACTCCATAGAGTAAAATCTAGTGTTTATTTATTTATTCACTTATTTGTTTATTCAATTATTGATTTACGGGCGAGCCCATTCGAGAAAAATTATTACATAGTATGAGCAAAATAATTACATTGTATAAGCGAATAAAATATAAAGTACAGTGGTAATATGTCCTAATATGAGCCTTGGAAGTATTTAATGGTGTACCAAATAATGGAGGATCTTTGAGAGAATTTGCTAATCTGAGTGTTCGTGAGATGTAGTTATTACCTGTGGAAAGGTATGTGGAATGTTTGATTTTGTCTAGTTGACCGAGAAGATACCAAGAAAATAATTTTTAAAAGGAGATTGGGGCAATCATATCTGTCATTTATAATGTTGAAGAGCAGAATAAGATCTCTATGTTTTCTACGGACCACAAGAGTGGGGATATTTAGATTGTATACCTGTAGTGCATATTCACAGTGAAGACATGATTTGAAAGCTACATATCTTAGGAAATTATTTTGAATCCTATAGGTTGTGTAGTATGGGGACCAGACTGTTGAACAGTAATCAAGATTAGCTCTAACTAAGGAGCAATAGAGGGCTTTAATTGCAGCTATATCATTGATATATCATGGGTTGTTCTCTTGATAACCTAACAGTTTGAAGGGAATTGAAGCTGAGAGAAGAGTCTAGGATAACTCCCAGATCTTTAATTTGGTAAACCGAGTTTATCAACCGCATGTTGATGTCATAATCGAAATAAAACAAGGTGATGCGAATGGTAGATTCGCATAATGTGGCACTTTTCGGGATTTAGGTCCATGCCATTTGATAAGCACCAAGTTGATAGGTTATCCAGATCAGATTGAAGGAGGAAAGCATCTTCCAGATCAATTATAATTCTGAAGCATTTCAGATCATCCGCAAACAATAAGGCCTTGCTATTTGGAAAACAGGAAGTGATGTCATCAATAAATGAATTGAACAAGAGAGGTCCCAGGTGTGGGAGTAGTAATGATCAACTCTGACTATTTGTGACCTGTTGGATAAATAGCTGCCTAACCACTGGACTGCTAAGCCGTCTAAACCATACAGGTTAAGTTTATGAATTAGGAGTTTATTATTCACTCTGTCGAAAGCCTTAGAGAAATCAGTACATATAGAGTCAATCTGCTGACCCTTATCCAGGGCCCCGGACATAAAATCGACATATGTAATCAGACCCAATTCAGTGGACCTACCAGAACGAAAGCCGAATTTTTGTGTGGATATAATGCTGGAGCAGTCGAAAGTGAGAAATTCAGTTATAATATTCTCGAATACTTTTAGGGGTAGTGCTGAGTATAGATATGGGTCGATGATTCTTCATATCTGATTTCATACCAGACTTATGAATTGTCGTGACATAAGAAAGTTTCCAATATTCAGGAAATTCACCAGAAAATATGAAAAAGTGGTCTGGATAATATGAAACAGCATTTTTTCAAGAGAACTGGTGGAATGCCATCAGGTCCAGTTCCCTTATTGATGTTGAGCTTGGATAATTTATCATAAATTGTAGATATTTGGATGCGATAAGACGTTACATTCACTTTAGATTGGATATGGTCTTGTTGTCAGAGTCAGATACTTTTTAGTATAAACTGATGAAAAGTGCATTGCAAATAGATTTGCGATATCACTGCCACAAGAAGCTTTAGAGTTATTTAGGAACATCATCATTTTCTCTTTTACTACTTACAAAGCTCCAGAAAGACTTAATGTTATTCTTAATGTAAGTTTCAATAGAGTGAATATAATTAACATAGTACTGTCTTGAAAGAAGTTTACAATGTGATCGTAACTGGCTGAATTCTTCATAGCTTTGGGGTGACCTTGTGTTTTTGTAAAACATGTGAGACATCTTCTTCTCTCGTATCAGCTTCCTGAGTTCTGTAGATTACCAATGTGGAAATGTATTGGTACGTACCTTCTTCAGCAAATAGCTCAATGTTGGAGTACGGTGCATCATAGTAGAAGATGTGGATCATGTCGGAGAGGTCCTTTTCGACAAGGATTGCATCTCAATCAATCGCTTCCAGGCATTGGCGTATAGCTGTGAAGTTTGCATTGCGGAAATCATAATAAGATTCTTCTCCAGGGGTGTTGGTGTTATCGGCCTCAAGGAAGTTTCGAGTGGTGGATGGAAGTCATCAGGAGTTATTAGGATGTCAACTGCTTTAGATATTGTAAGTTCCACTGGCGAATGAATGAGATCAAGAAGGGCCACCCTACTGTTGGTGATTGTATTACATTGAAAGACGTTGTGGAGAGCACACATGTCAGAAACAACTTCGATAGCTTCGCTCAGAGTAGGTTGAGTAGGTGAGTGGTCGAAGAGATGCAGTAGAGCAGAAGTCTTCAGTTTCCCAGGTGACATTAGGGAGGTTGTAATCTTCAAAAAAATAAAACTTATCGTTGGGATATGTATCATTGATGAGTGTAAGTTCAGCCACATTGTTACGAAGCCCTTGAAGAAACATAAAGGAAAAAGTAATTTATTGTTGTCTAATTCCGAGTAATACATCGTAATATGAGTTCACCTCAAAATTCCAAGCTGTACCTCGGTCCCTGTACGGTCCCTGTACGGTCCCTAACTGAAGAAAAGAAATCAGTTTTCATCCAAAAACAAAATATTTCTTATATCGTCCGGTAGACGGAATGCCATTCGGCTCCCGACCTATTATCGTGTGCTCGGCACAGAACGAAAGACAGGGATTTTCGTGTCGCGACTAGATTTTCCCGATGGAAATTGAATTTTCTCCTCCATTTCTTTTTATCTCTCTAGCTCACCTTCGCTGTAATTCATTAAGATATCGAATTCGTTACGTCCCTTGAATCCAGACTCACCGAATCTTTATGATGCTGAAGAAAAATGAGCGCCTTTTGCGATTTTGGAGTGTAAATGAAAGAATCAACGATTCCCCATAGAATTATCGTGCATCAAGTACTTTGAACTGATGCAATATGCTGCACCTCTCAAAATAACTCTAAATGAACCACGAGGAATTATTGACGCGCTCAAAATATAAAATACTCAGAAATTGATGATTCAGAACGTTGAATCATCAACAGTTTCTCAATTCTCGGAATTGTCAATACAAGGTATATCCGGTTGTGCGAAACAAGGTGGACGGGATCTACAGTTCAAACAAGTGGAATCCAAATCACTGTAGATTGTAGATTTAAAGCCTCTGCAGCCTCACAAGGGCTTCAATGGCAAGATCTAATCAGACCCAAATCCAATCGTCAAAACTCAGAAATCTAATCCGCGACTTCTCGCTTATAAGATTGATCCAACGTCTCTTTTTATGACTGACCGTACAAGTGAAACAGAAAAGAAATGAAAAGTATAGGAACATACAATTATTTATTAATTTTCAGAAGGATCATTGATTTTATTCATCGACGAAGCACTAAATATTAGAAGCATTACTATCTCTTTTTTTCAAGATATTTGGAAAAAAATTCTTCATACACTTTGATTATTTCTTTCGACTTGAATATTTCCATCACATATACCAGTATTGACGATTCGATAGAATTCATGAAATCATCAAGAATTGGACCATTGACAAAATTCGCTCATGAAATATCAATATAAATTCAGTCATTATGAATTTTTCATTTCATCACATTGACGTTGATATAGCAGTCAATAGTTCATTTGAAACCGTCAAGGTTCAAGAGGTTTTTGGGAAAAGTTGAGGTTGGGGGGGGGGGGGGTGGTCCCCATGACTCCCAAGTACAGCGCTACATAAATTCAAACTAATATGAATTCAACTCTAGAACTGATAAGATGATATCGAGAGATGCAGTAGAAGTGTTCATGCAAGAAACTGATGATTCAAAATTGATTGAAAAATTATGAAAGTTTGCTAAAATTCAAATTAGAAATTAATATCAACAATTTATCGGACAGCCATCATGGCAAAATTCCACAAAGGTAGCTTTCTGCTTGTCCAATACGGTTCTAATCTTCATGTTTAGTTAGCTCATTTGGATCCTTTTTTTTTTCTTTAGTTATAGATATTTCAGTTCAGTTGAACATTTATTCAGATACTGACATTTCAACACAAACCTGGACAAATTTCCATCTCTAGGATTTGTTAATTCTCTGAATTAATTAATTGATCGAATGATCAAAATATAATCCTAATCTCAGTTGGAGTTTCATGAATTCACCTTCACAGAGTTACGTTAAAAGTTACAGATTGAAGTTACAGAACTATGGGGACTTCTCGCAAGTGAATAAATTCGCTCATTGGAGAGGGTACAGGTGACTAACATGTACATTTCAGTGGTGAATTACTTATCACTTTATCGAGTGGTCAACCGCTCACTCAAGATTTCGACTTGAAAGTCAACTTCTGGTTGTTCTCTGGTCTGTACTAGTTGATCGTATTATTTTAAATGCACGAAAAAGAACGAAAGAACAGAGAAGAATAATTACTATATTTATGAATTGTTTTCGATCATATATCTAATGGAGGCTTCTATAAACAGCCGTAGGAAACCATATTTCGATTTGTTGAATTCTCAAATTCATAAATGTTAGTAGTATATGTAACCGAATCTACGTGAGAAAATTACGGTTGAAGCCTATTTCCTAACTTGTATATTTCGGCAGCATTCAGCTAACATTCGTTTGCATGGAAACTTAGCCTGCATAACTCATCCGGAATCCACTTTTCCGAAGAAAATCCATCGAAAATCGGAAATGACGAGAAGACGTTCACTTAATAATAAATCAATTCTCAATCGTCATTCCCACATTCCTTGCTCGCTACGATGCTACTGCCATATTCCGATCATGCCGCCTTTCGAAATTGACTCTCTACCTGAGATGTACAGAGCGATGCATTTCCAGACAATGAAAATCTTTATACACTAGAATCTCTAGAATTTTTCCAAAGGAATGTTTAATGTTCTAGATATCGTTTCTAAACATCATATTATTGTCTGTCTTTGTTTTTTTTTTAAATAAAAGCCAAGCTTGAATCTTGAATCATAGATGATGTATAGAGAAGTTGAAGGTTCATGATTTTAGTATTTACTAATCTCCCATTACTTGATGCGAAACGCGAATATTTGATTCCATCCGGGAGAGATAGTATTATGAGCTCTTCGAAGGTATAGCACAAATGTCACACTGACAGTTAATGGCCCCATGGTCAATTGAAAGACCTTCACTGCCACGTTCACTAACCCAATATAAGATTTTTTCTACGACCACTAGTGTAAGTTGGCGATTACAATCAGAAAAAAATCGCAGAAAGCTTCTCCTTACACACAGTTTGCCAAAAGTGTTATGAAATATGAGCGAAAGCGTACGGTTTCCAAAGATATGTTGATTCATTTCGTCTTTTAGATGATCATACGATAAAGGTATCTGTGCATGGAGACTTTTTTTATCTGTGGACAACACGAAAAGGAAACCTATAATGTTCGAGGAACATCGTGTTAGCCACCGGTGGAATTTAGGGAGAGAAGGAAGGTGTTGGAATTTTTCTTGAAAGTTTGGAGGTTGTAAGCATCAGGAAAGACTTCACTAGGCAAAGAATTCCACAACTTTGTCGTTCTATTGATAAATGATGCTTGGTATAGCGATGTTCGAAAGGTCTCGAGCCTGACAATGTAGGGGTGACCAGCCTGAGCTCGTCTGGTTTGTCTACTAGGAATCGCACGTGGTGGCATAATAGATGATATTTCTGTTGAGCACTGACCGTGGAAGTATCTATAAAAAAGGAAGAGATCGCCGACGATGATCTAGAGAGGTCAATGATTTGGTGAGTGTTGTATCATCGGCTAGGCGAATAGCTCTCTTCTGAATTGAATCTAAGAGCTTTAGCGTATGTTTGGGGGCTGAGCTCCAAACATGTGAACGGTATCTCTTCGCACGGAATAGAAAACCAAGTTTTGAAATGAATAACAATTGATCACTGCTGATTGGTTCTGTATAAATAAGCAATAATCACATAAATGGCGTTTACCAAACATTTCCACTTTCGAAATTTGATGATATCAGTGTAGGTTTTCTACAATTCAACAACTTCTATCAATTTTGAAATTTTCTGACAAACAGTGTTGATAAAAAATGTTACCCAAACAGCGCAATTTTTTTACTCTCCCCGTATTTGTGGTCGTAGAAAAAGTATAGTACACAACTCGAGTGGTAATGCAATTACACACTCGCTGCTACGCGGTTACGTGTGTAACTCTCCTTCGTGCATAATATACGATTCACAACGCTCGTTACGTAATATACTATTTTCTACGACCACTAGTGTGGGTTGGTGATAACGAACAAGAAACAATCCCAGAAAGCTTCTCCTTACACACAGTTTGCCCAAAGTGTTTCCACCAAAGCACAGATTTCAAAGATATGTGGATTCATTACGTCTTTTAGATGCTCGTTCAATATAGGTACGAATACATGGAGACCGCGACGACGACATATTGAAGTTACTAGGATCGTTATAATTTCTGCTTGCAACCTTTTCACGCTTTCTTGCCATTAACATATTTCAGTGAAATGTCTTCGTGTATGTATGTAAGATAAGACTGATCTGACAGTGAGGTCAATTGGTTGAACTACCATCAGCTATACTTATTACTTTCTTACCGATTATATCGATATATCTTACATGATATCGATCAAAATACAATCAATGATCAAGACCATACTGGGATCTTCCTCACTTATATAAACTGGCATGAATGGTAGTTTAAAACCTGGATATGACATGAATTTTTACTGGTATTCTCGTTCCAGTGAATTGAAGAATTGTACCACTATAATTGAAGATATACGAGGGCACATCCTAGAGATGTAAAATTATCATACATAATGAAACACAGACCGCAATAATTCCAAATATACAAGAATTCCAATGGTGAAATAAACCAGTCGGTTCATCACATCATCGACTGAAGCTTGTTTTTATTTTCCAATAGTTGTTTATGTTATACTGTTAGAGCACTTCTTGAATGAGTGTATATACATAGAGGTCTGCATAAAATAATAAATCGTAACCAGAAGGTATTCCACTTTGGAGTCACCTAATCTTCGTCGACGGCGGACTCTTGATATTTGTTTATGATTTGATGATGGTCGACGTTCCTCTAGTACCGAATTTTTCTAAAGCTTCCAGCATTCTTCCTCTGCGGAATTTAAACTAGCAGCAATGGTGTAGCTCTTCCTCAGACTGTTGAAAATGCAAACACCCACCTATATAGGTGCTTCAAACGAGACGAGTGTCTGGGGCAATCGAAAAATTCGAGGTGCAGTATGTATATTATTATGTTTGTGTAGGAGGAGTAAATGTTCGAGTTGTTTGCATTAATTCTAAATTTAACTTTAACGGGCCAAGTAGAATTTTCCAAATAACAAATCGAATTGGCCATCGGTGGGTATATTTGATCGGAGACGGTTTGCTGCAGGTGGAATTGGTTTTATGATCGTGGCAGTTTCGTTTTTCCTGTTTGTTTATAGCTACTTCGAATAAATATAGCCTAGTTCTGAAAAAAGTACGACATTATTTTTATACACACTGAAATTTTTATACAGCTGAAATTTGTCACCCGAAATCCGAAATTCTAAATCGTACAAAAATCATCGCTTGGATCCTAGAGAACCAAATACGTATTCATTCAGAATCTAGTGGGACTTTCACACTTGTGTGACACGTCATTTTAGAGGGAATTCAAACACGAATACATGAGATTGAGAAATGAGAATTCATCAATTTCTGATGATGAAGTGATAATATGATTGTTATGAAAGGGTCGAAATTTAGTTTCATACAAATAAATAAATACATATATATATATACATACATATATATACATATATATATAAATACATATATATATATATATATATATATATATATATATATATATATATATATATATATATATATATATATATATATAAAGTAAAAAATCTAAAATTTAGAAAACTATATGAAGGTTTTCTTCGTGAGGGTGCAGTCAAAGTTTTTGGCATTGAATAAGTGGACTCTTTGTTAATAAGCCGAGCTTTCGGAAATGTTTATTTCCTTTATCAAGACAATCTATAAAAAGAAAAAAATGGGTACATATAAAAACCATGTCAATTACACAAACAACAAACTACTTACTAACGTGAGATTGAAGATGATGTTTGTGTAATTGACATGGTTTTTATATATAGTCATTTTTTTCTTTTTATAGATTGTCTTGATAAAGGTAATAAACATTTCCGAAAGCTCGGCTTATAACCAAAGAGTCCACTTATTCAATGCCAAAAACTTTGACTGCACCCTCACGAAGAAAACCTTCATCTAGTTTTCTAAATTTTAGATTTTTTACCTTAACTAGTCAGTCACGACTACCCTCCGCCTAAAAATATATATATATATATATATAAAAGCGATTTTCGAAGGTCTCGAGGTCATCATAACATCACCCCACAAGGGAGCGAAGAAATAAAGTGGAGGATGATAGCAGAGACATGATGAGTTAATGCAAACCAACAAAATAGCAAACAATCGAAACATTACATTTTAGCTTGCATTCCAGTCAAATACAAATATGCCAATATACAAAAATATGCCAATTACGATATCAAAAAATTCAAATTATTGACATGAATATATCAACAAAACCAAATGTCGTGTTTTGGCGCTTATAATTATTGTTGAAATGTCTATAATGGTTTCTGGTTGTTGGTTTGCGAATGAGCTGGAGGTCATTTTACCAGTTTGATATCATTCTTAGTTACATTGCACATAATTTTTTGCGATATTATCATCAGATAACGACCAAAAAGGATGCAAAAGTGAAGGAGCTATTGAAACATTTCGAATGCAAACTGTCAGTTTCTGTTTGCCAGCAGGAGTTATATTCATAGTTTTGTTTCTATTTCTCTTCCTCTTTCTTATTAGAAAATATTGATAACACTCATTATTCATTCGGAATTGAATTCCTTTGATCAGTATGATGTGTCATGTGATAGGCGAGATGACAAGTATGGTAGTCCAACTGAAGGTTCTGAAATGAAAGTTGCTGGGGAAGTTGATGGCACAATCTTGACTTATTTGGTGGTGCAGTAGCCCCTCGAAATAAAGAAACGGTTTCAACGATAACAAGCTTTTTACTAGACTCAGTTTGTATGAGGAATTCCACTTGAACGAGTTTGTTGGTTGAGAGAATGAAAATAGTATTTTCTATCTAATATTATCTACCATTATTATTTGTGTTCAGTCATAAATTTCAAAACATCTTCTTGAGTGTAGATTTTTGTCTTTTTGCCAATATCCAAATTTTGCTTTACCTTGAATACACTTTTCAACATTGAATATCTGGACCATGAGATGTTCGGCTCCTAGGTTCTAGACACTTCTAGAAAATACGCCAAGAATACTTGTTCTTTGTTTGGCAGCGTTTTCACATTTTTATTGTTGCACCATTCCATAAAACTCATGTATTGCTTCTCTTACCTTTCTCTAGGTTTGGTAATTTTGCACTCATCATGCGATGAGTTTTTTCCGATTTTTTCTTTGGTACTTACGTATTTTGAACTCAAGAACCTGAATTACACAATAAAAACGTGCGCAAACTTATATTCTTCGAGATATTCCAGGAAAAAGTATGAAAATTGACCTTCTTTCTTCGGCTCGTTTTGAGTAGGCATGTAGTTTCTTTTCTCACACAGGATACTTTTTATACCTTCCTTGAACATTCAAGGAGTCAAAAAGAAAGAAAAACATCCTCGAATTAGTTGAATCAACTAGCATCTTGGAGACGCTATCAAATGAGAATCTACGTCAGAATCACTAGTTCTGTGAGTCAAAATATCAGATGCACATTTGACAGCGCCGTCCATATGAAAGAAGGATTCATCAAAGATGCTAAAGACGATGAATTAAACTTCTCAGAGGATAATTCTCCTTAATTTTAGCTTCTAGAATGTATAAGGAAGATATAAAGAGTATCTTATGTGAGAAATGAAACTTCGAATGGCTATAGTGCCTACCCAAAACAGGCCGAAACAAGAAGGGTAATTTTCATACTCTTTCCTGGAATATATCGCACGTTTTTATTGTGAAATTCAGGTTTCTGAGGTCGAAATACGTCAGTACCAAAAAAAAAATTAAAAAAAAACATCGCATGATAAGTGCAAAATTACTCTAGATTTTGTTGGCAATATCTCTGAGTTCGCATCTGTAGCTGCCTGCACAATTTCTTGTAGAAGTTCTTCATCAGATGAATGATCCATTGTGGCAACTTTAAAAATTCTATATGAGTAAAGCTCTGTCTGTCACACTGACAATTAGCAGTAGTAGTATTTATTGCTCCAAAATATACAATTACAATGAAGAGTAACAGTAGATAATTGAATATGGAACAATAAGGGGAGATGATCCAGAAGAAATATATAATTCTTGTGCGGATCCAAAATAAATGCAATAATAAAATTTGAATAAAAAAATTCGATGATAGAACATAAAAATATACAAATCTTCAATAGCACATAGATTGATAATAATAATAATAATACTAATAATTTTATTTACCATTAGCATAACATAATATTACATGCATTTTGTTTTTTTGTTTTTTTTTCTATGGGGAATATGCGAGAGGAAAATAAAAGGGAAAACTCACAAAAACATTGGTAATCCTTGTGCGTGAGATGCTCGTTTTTCTCCTCTCTACACATTAAAGATAATATGGTAAATTTGGAGCTCACTATGTTTCATGGATGAAGTAGATAAAATGATGCAACACATTATAGTAGAATTGTAAAAAAAATAACAATAATAATCTCAAAAATAATTGTGCTCAAGTGGTTATGATATTATATATATATATATATATATATATATATATATATATATATATATGTATGTATAATAGATAAAATGTATGAATCGGAGATAATATGAATGTGATTGGAAATGTAATTAGGAAGGAACTTTGACTGCATTAAGGGTCGGCTTACAAGATGGATTCATGTACTATATACGATAATGATAATAATAATGATGTTAAAATATTGAATTATTGAAGTTACAATGTTAAAATATATAGGCAGGCATAAGGTCAAGTTGCACTTAAATGTTTCTAGTATCGATCCACTTTCATAAATTGATTTTTGAAGTATTGAGAGACCATTGTTTCAGTTTTTTTTAAAAAAGATTCATCGTTTTAATTTGTTTCAGTTCAACTGGTACTTCATTATATATTCTTGGAGCCAGATATGTAAGGGATCTCTGAAAAATAGTTTTTTCAGATTTAGGTATTACTAAATTTCTGTTTTGTTTAAGTCTTGTATTATAGTTATGTGCGATGTCAACGAGTTCGGATTGGTGAGTATATTGCCAAATAGTAATAGTGTTGAAATATATTTTTCTAAGGTCCAATACATGAGTATCGAGGAAGAGCTGTTCTGAAGGGTAAGTATAGTTTTTCCTATAAATTATTTTGAGAGCTTTTTTTGAATGACTTCGACTTTCTTAAGGTGTATTGCAGCAGCCGCTCCCCAGGCAATGTTTCCGTAGTATAAGTGACTTTCCACCAGTGCGAGGTAAATAATTCGTAGCTGACTTATACCAAGGATATTTTTAAGGTATTTTAGTTTAGGTAAGATACATCTGATTTTTTTGGTAACATATTCTGTCTGTTTGTCCCACTTTAAGTGACTATCAATATAAATTCCCAAATATTTTGTGCTCAGAACAGACTTAATATCAATATTCTGGTTATCGTTGTTGTTCTCGATACAGAGTGTTTTATATGATGGTAGGCCAGATTTATATGAACTGAAGGGTACAAAATAAGTTTTTTCCACATTCATAGTTGATAATTTACTGTTGAAATAATTTATTATTGATTTAAAATCTGTTTCAGCGGTTTCCTTCAGTTTCTCCCAAGTATCATCTTGATATATAATTGCAGTGTCATCTGCGAAGCTTATGATGTTTCCATTCGAACTGTTATCGAAAAGGTCATTCATGTATAATGTAAATAAAATGGGTCCAAGAATTGTTCCCTGAGGTATTCCGTATCCTACTTTTCTGTATTAACAGTTTTAGCGGGGTACCTCTTATGCCAGCATTCTCCAATGTTTGTAGCAGTTGAACATGACTAACCGTGTCGAAGGCTTTGGCCAAGTCGACAAAGATACATATGGTTGGCTTATTCGAATTTAATGCCTGGTAAAGGTGTCTGGTTAATTCCACAATTGCATCCTGTGTCGACTTGCCTGCCTTGAAACCAAATTGTTTATTTTAAATGACCTGGTATCTGTTCAGAAATGAAATCAGTCTCGATTTTGAAAGTTTTTCAAAAATTTTTGCAATTGTTGATATTAGGGAGATTGGTCTGTAGTTGGTCATGTTCTTTTTGCTACCTTTATTTTTATATATTGGTTCAATGACAGCAATTTTAAGAGAACTTGGAAAAATTCCCTTCTTAAAAGTTTTATTGATTAGGAAGCATAGCGGGGTTTTTATGTAATTTTTAATATTTTTTATAGTTTCAGATTTTATTTTGTCTTGCCCTGGCGCTTTACGATTTTTCAAACATTCAATGGTCTTAACCACTCCGTTTTCATCAACCTCTGGTAAGTACAATGAATTCGGAAGAGTATTTTCATTTTCATTTAATTCTTGAACATTTTTTATTGTCAGCTAGTTTTTTTTTCCAATACCGGTGAAGAATTCAACAAACTCATTTGCAATATCTTTTTTATTTTTTAAAATATTGTTTTTTGTGTCTTCTATTTCATTTGGGACGTCTCTGGTTTACTGGCCAGTAATTTCTTTCACAGAAATCCAATTTCCAGAAGTTTTCCATCATTTTTATTAGTGTTTATTTGGTTTTTATAATAATTAATTTTCGATATTTTCAGCAGTGAGTTGAGCTTATTTCTGTAGGTTTTGAATTTATTGATATGTTCATTTGCTGGGTTTCTTTTCATTATTTCGTATAATTCATATTTTCTCCTAGTAGAAATCACTAAACCATCACTAATCCAGCATTTCCTTTTTATATCCTGCTTTTTTATTTTTTACTTAACTGTACATGCATTTATGTGGCCTTTTAATTCATTGATGAATATATTTGTACTATTTTCTAGGTGTTCTTTATTGTACATTTCTTGCCATGATTCCCCTTGTAACCGAGTTTTAAGTTTTTTGTAATCTTTATTGTATTTAAAACGCGTTTCAGGTATATGTTTTTTATTTTCAGGAAAGCTGACTTTAAGCACAACTGGGTAGTGGTCAGTGATGCGGACCTGCAGAATGATGGGAGTGATTGTGTGATACGATTTTATGTTTTTAATAAAAATATGGTCAATACAGCTTTTTGTGTTATTGTCTACCCTTGTATAATCATTGATAGAAGATGTGAAATTATATTCTGCTAATAGGTTGAGATAATTTTCTGTTATATCTTGGTCCTTCATTATATCTATATTTATTTCACCTAACAGTATATGCATTCCATTGTGTGTGTCATTATTTAAATAATTCCTCAAGTTGAAAACAAATTCTAAATCAGAAGTGGATGGTGGTCTGTAAATGCAAGTTAATTTTATATTAGTATCATTTTTTTTATATTGCATGTAATCACTTTGATATTACCTAGGCTATTTAGCACACGGGCATACGACAGTTTTTCATCAACATATACAATCACTCCATCATTTTGGTTGATATTTCCCTCGTTATACACCAGGTCATAATTTTTTAATTTGTATAGTAACGGGTCATTCAGTCTCCAACATTCGGTGACTATTATGCAATCAAAGTCCCCCAATTCGTGCAATAGAATCTCGAATTCCTCGATATTTTTGTTTATACTTCTAATATTCATTTGTATCATTCATTTGTATCATTTTTTTCAAGGATAATTCTGCAAGATTTCGTGCATTTCGCTATTTCAGTACTAACTGAATCTATTTGGAATTGTTTGATGTAATCATCCATTTTGTAACATAAAAATAATTAGTATATTGGAGTATAACAGACTGAATCTATAATAAAATTTGTAAAATGTTAAAACTTGATCATAAATAATCGTAAGACAATAAAATTGAGGAAGGATTCTTGTTTATTTCGACACTGATTTAGTAGTACTTCTTGTTCTCAGGGTAGCTTTTGCTTGGTCGAAATACGCTGTTTTGGTGTTCCGATAGGTAGATGTAGTGGGAGATGTTGTTGCTATCTTATAAACAAATTTGTGTTCTGTTCGGCATGACAACCATCAGATCAATCGAAGACTATATATGGGGATATATATATAACAATACATTATTATTCTCCAATGTTTCTTGATTTTCTCAATAAATGCTGGATGATTTTCTACAAACTTACTAAATACTGCAACAAAAAAAAATTATATTGTGTCACCCACCACTCATATTTTGCGAGAATATTATATAAATGTTTTCCCGCACTATAATGTGAGAAACCTTTTCCCACACTACTGCTGGATAATGACACTTTCCAAACTCAACTGCGTGCGGGATAGGGTGAATCACGCACGCTTGTAGAAAAAAACAATATTTCGTTTTGCAGTACTTCCGTTGCTAGATTCGTTCGAAGAGCTCGATAGAAAGCTGAATTAGATCTTCCGAAATCAAAACTCCAGAAGAAGGAATTCGAAAAAAAATTGTTCATTATTTGTCATATTCAGGTTGGCTGTAGCGAACTAGGTATTATACCTCAGTAATTTATTTACTCGAGTGCTCTGCAATAAAACGAGAGCGAATGCTGTAAATTGTTCCTTCAAACAATCTTTATTTGACTTTGGATGAAATATTCTTCAGGGTAAATATGAACTGAACTCATTTCCATTTATTTACCAACAAAGACAATGCATATACAAGCGTGCAGCTTTTCTGGGAAATCCTGTGTGTACAATTTGTTTCGAATGAAATAGGGTAATTTCTAATTATACTAACTGGTAAATATTTACCAACTCGTAATGATTGATATACGGGCGAACGAAATTGATGATAACATTCGATTAAATATCAGGAACATTTCGCATGTAAGAATAGAATGAGTTGGTCGTGAGTGATGTTAGTTCCATTTCAATTGAAATGCACCTTTTTTTATATTTGCTTTGGAGGTGTTTTGGGGAAATAGGTGATTGGTACCTACATAACTAGAGCTTTTTATTTATTATTATTTGGATTTATTATTTGGATCGTTTTCACTCAATCCTGGCACGAACCGCTTTTCTCTGTGTCATTTTAATAATGCCTAACAAATACATATATCACATGATATATAATATTAAATATTAGTCATCGGATATTTTGTTTTCAATTTCGAACTCGTGCGAATTTAAATCGTCATTACAGAGCTGGTTTCATTTGGAAATTCGATTGGTGTGTACACCCCCATTACTCATCCTGCACTCCACTGTTTAACTTTTAGTAACATAGAGTAAGAAGTGGAACATTATCATTTCCTGATCACTCGGTTCGTGTCAGAATACAACCGATTCGACCGGAATGTAGATCAATTTCTTTCTTCTACGAAATTGTAGGCAGATAAATTGCGATGCATCAATCTATGTGTGCTCAGGCTGCTGCAAGTGATTTTCAGCCATCCATTTTACCCGGTTCTGCCGGTGAAGGTACTATCAATTATCAGATTATAAAGGTAGTTTGGGAGAGAGTTATGAATTCAATTATTCCACGGCCAAGCCATTTCTCACGTATAGATTCGCGTCATCTCTTTATAATCCGACGACGATGATATCAACCCTAGTTTACTACCGTAAAGTTCTTGTCTTTCTTAGTAACTTCTTTCAATTCGTTAGCGTTATCACTTCTCACGCCCTCTCAAGTTAATTTTTCGAAATCAAGTTCTTGTTGATTATTCATTTGATGCAGTATTAGTTTATGGAATAATTTGGGGTCTAAACTTCCTATGACACTCGCATTTCATTATCTTGACATTTGTATTACTGAACTATCACCCAAACGTCATACATACAGGGTGAGTCAATAATGTGGTAAACTGAGATAACGGCTTCGCTGTTTGAGATAGATAACAAAAATCTCAAAGATAGTCTAGGCTCAAGAGCAGCATATTTCTAAATTATTTTGCGTTATACAGGTTGAATCAAAAACGCGTGGCGTATCAAAGTTATACTTTCTCTTATGACATTATCTCATGACATTTTCAGATTCTCTCTGGAAAGTTGAATTTATCGATCTATTACAATTGGGGTCTAGCGAAACTGATTACAGAGATATGAGGCATGAAAAATCGAGATTTTTCAACTTCTGGATTTTTCTTTGTAGAAACCATTTATTATCGATCAATACGACTTTCATGTCTCTACATGTTTCTACTTTTGATTCACTATCTACTGACGTTTAAATGAAATACATACAGGAGCAGCATTCACAATTAAGCACCACCCTGTATTTGTTTCATTTGAATATCAGTAGATATCAAACCAAAAGTCAAGATTGGGACGTGGAAGCCGTTTTGACCAATAATGAACAGGTTCAACACAAAAAATTCCCGTGGTTGAGAAATGCCGATTTTTCACATCCTATATCTCTGCAATTATTTTTTTGTGATAATAATTAACTTATATTATCATATCACTTGTTCCCAATCAATTAAGCTTACTTAATCTCTTTTGTTTTCAAAAATCCGGTGCGACGTTGCCAAGTTTGGTATAACCGTTTTTTCTAAAATGCAGACATCTTTTCAGAAAAGTCCACACTACTTCTAATTCTAGAAATTCATCCAAACTTGCGTGGCTATCGGTAGTCGAAACCATAGCATCCTCTTCCAAAACATACAAGATGGTTATTTTAACTTCCTCGAATCTCACAAGACTGCGACTTGAAACTCTGAGTTCAGACTTACAATTCGGAATTCTGAGTTTCATGTCGAAATTTGAAAGAGAAAATAAGTTGGTGTAGTTGCCACTTCTCGAGCTATTAGAAATATCCAGAAATATCAGTGAAATTTCGACAGTTCATATTTCGTCTTCGATCAACTCCAGTTTCCCTCAGTAAAAATACTGCAGTACCCTCACAATGCAGACGACAGTTGAAAGAATGACCGTTATTATCGTGAATATTTAATGGACATTTTCAAGGTCGGGCAATGAAATATCCGAGGAAAATAAATACTCACATAGATGAATTCCTGTCTTTATAGGGTCTTTCGCCAGTGGAAGTGAAAATGCGCAGTCCGTTCACATATAGATTTATATTCTGGTGCGCGATAGCGATGTTGATGAAAATATCACAATACCCTCGCGCCTGGGGAGCAGGGGGACGCATGCATTCATTCCCGAGGGTTCCGAAGGGAGCGCTTGTATATTGCCACTTGGAATCATTACATTTGTTTTGATGCTTACTCCGGAATCATGTTATTTCATGAAGTGTCGAATTACTTCATTACATGTAGGCAGCGACTGCTTTAAACCGATTGATGGTTGGTCTCTGTTTATACAGGGTGTTTTAAATGATCGGAAATACGTCAAGAATAATTATAAGGGAATGTTATGTCTGTTCTCTGAATTTCCATTTTTAGATTCAAGTTATAGTGGGCCGTATACAGTAGAAAACTTTAACGTCGAATCAACACCACGCTGTGTCTACATCGATACACACCATTTTGGTGCAAAATCAACACTGCAGAAGTGAGTGTGGAAATTGACAACACTGTGGTGTCAATGAATTTGAGAGATGAGAACACTTTTATTTGTATTCAATTTTTCGTTATCAATTCGAATGATGCGATATTATATATCTGGAAACAGTGATGAATAAGAAAGAGAAAACCAACACAACTATAATATGCAAGGAAACAGAATTGAAAGTAGTAACAACATATATGAATTCCTCGGAAGTATGGAAAAATAGAACTAGAAATATCAAATAGAGCGAGGATATCAAACAAGATATACTATGCATCATATAAGATATAAGGAAAAAGGGAATTGTCACAACAAACAAAACTAAGAATATATAATACAATTGTTGTACCAACCCTGCTATACGCTAGTGAGAACTGGACAATATAAAAGAATCACGGGAGTAAAATGAATGCAATGGAAATGAGATAGATGAGAAAAATAGATGGAAAAACGAAGATTAGGAACGAAACAAGAAACAATAACCAACAAAGTAATGGCTTCCAGCAGAAACATATATAAAGAAGAAGAAATGGAAGAAATGGATGCAACAAATAATAGAGGCAGGAAGAAAGAGAGAGAAGTCGTTGAGAGAGATGAAGATACTACTGAATCTGATATGACAGAGAAACAACTGGTGCAAAGAAGGAAGAAGGCTTCAAGATGTTGCCAAATGGATTTGTGCGGTGTTATTTCAACAAATTTCGGACTCTACCGTAACACCAGGCGGTGTTAAGTATCGGTAAATAGGCAATTTTTTTTTACTGTTTGATGCCAAATTCCCAATAAGTCTTTTCCCATCTCCCATCTTGGATACAGATAAATGAGTAAATGAAGTTTATGATCATGAATTCTAACATCAGTTCTGGGAGATGATTTTCCAGTACCAATGATGTATTCCAGTTTGAATTCAATACTTCCACAATGTGATTTGCATTCTATATTTTGAGTTATCACAACTGTTGCAACAACTTGCATTTTCTTAGATGAATTTCACTATGTCCATCCACATAGAATTTCTAAACTAAATATACATCAAATATATGTATGGTATGATTTTTGTTATGTCTTCTCCCTATCAGATTGAGATTTCCCAAAAAAGTGAGAAGGAACTTTCCAGCCTGAAATTACGCCAGAAAACTCAATTTTCAAGACTGAAAAAATTGTAACGCAGTGCAGTCTTTCTTCAAATGACTTTTTACAGCCATAATCATCTATCGAAAATAATTGCAAAACATAGGATATGAGTATTTTCTTATTAATCTTAACACTTTGTCATGTTGTCACATTCTTTGTAATTTCTGAACACCACATCACGAACATACAAAGTATATTATGCACCCTTGTTTTGCTCATGCAGGTGATGTTAGATGTTATATTTGTTCTTAGATATAACTGAACTTTAGATCACGTGTCTCACAGCTATACATGCCTCTATACTGAAATCGATAAGGGGTACATAGTACAGTAAATGACATTGTTTGCACTCACTCATTGAAATTATTCACACCTCATCAATGAACAGAACACTGGCCCCCACAAGATTGATCTTCCAGAATGAAATGAGAAATATGTGCATGAGATTAGGATTTCGTACTATAATGGACTGGTTCCTGATTCTATTACAGAGCTGGTACCGGAATTTACAGGATTTCTGCATATTCCTTAGTTCTTCTCAAAGAACCACGCATCATGCTGAATATTTAGATAGTACTTTTATAATCAGAGTGAATCTGAGAAAATGAGAAAAAAACAAATGAATGAATGAGAAGTACATTTTTTATATTACTTCTTGTTATCGATTCGTTGAATTTTTTAAAAAGTATCAGGGAAACTGCAATATTTAGTGTTATTTAGTGTTAGTCGCTATCCTAGAAAAAAGTGTTGAAAAAAATCCCAGCCAGAAATTCAATAGCGAATGAAAGATAACAGACATTTATCAGTAGGCACAATGATTTTTATCTACATATATATATATTTGCGATTCTGAACAATATGTAATAAGGAAACAGTAAGATGAACAGAGAAAAGTTTGGACTAGAAAAAAAGCAATATGATTATTTACGAACGAAGTCCTGATATTTTCGACTCTCAAACTTTGAATTTCAGACTTTTCAATTCAAGTGAGGAAGTTTCTTAAAGAATTTGCATTATAATTTGTGGTCTATCATATGGCCTAGATATCCAACGAAGACAGTTCAACAGTATTATGTGATAAACGTCCTGTATTTCGCGACCAGGCATTTATCGGTTACATTACTGTATTTATTGACTTTCGATCTCGCAAATTATTAGTTATCATCGAATCTGACAAGTTCAATTATGCTCGGCAATTGTTTCAATGTGCGTCCATTGAAACGAAGCGTTTGCGTCAGAAATTTCGTGCTGCTGAAATTTTACCGTACATTTGTTTCGCGAGTATACCATTATATTTTTATCATGACATTCGATTGTGGTCGAACAATAGCTGGAGCGGAATGTGCACGAATTAGAGATGCATCACATAACAAAATGTTTCGGAAATGCGAATTTTCGACAAATAAAAACACAAAGGCCATGGACCGTGCTCAGTTCAGGGTGTCGATGAAAAACCTACTAGTAGAATAACACCCTGTGTGTTTCACTGATTTGTTGACAGGCATCATATTGACATAGATAAAGTATATATCAGCAGAAAGAACCGATGATGTGAAGAAATTAACACAATATTTTATACATCATGTTTGGTTCTCTAGATTGTTGTGATCAGTCGATAAAAGTTGGTGGACAAGACAGAAATAAATTCATGACATGTTGGCACGACAAAGTTATTTATTTGCCATTCTACAGGGTGTTCCAAAGGGCGATATGAAGTCTAACGAAGGTGGGAAGGGAGCTCATTTGGATTCAATTAAGCCGTGACCGTGTGACCTCCAGCCCAGTTCATAGCTTTGCGGATGATAGTACACTTCATTCCGCCTTTTCCTCTAGAGCCCCTATATCATCCAATGAGGCCAGAGGTGCAAGGCGAAGACAGGTTGATGCTTTAAATGAGGATCTGACAAGAATTCTGAAATGGGGATCTGAGAATCTAGTACAGTTCAATGCAACTGAAACTCAAGCTTGTATGTTCACCAAGAAGGCTGATCACACAATGCCCAATTTGACGATGTCGGGTACCACTGTTCCTATGAGGTCGTCAATATCCATGCTGGGTGTCACCACCAACAGTGCTCTCTCATGGGACGATCATGTGAGGTCCATTGCGAAAACTGCTTCACAAAAACTCGGTTTTCTTTTCCGTGCGAAGAGATACTTCACATCCCAGCAACTGCCTATGATCTTCAAAGCACAAATTCGACCTGTCCTGGAGTACTGTTCACATGTTTGGAGCTCAGCCCCCAAACATACGCTTAAGCTCTTAGATACAATTCAGAAGAGAGCTATTCGCCTAGTCGATGACACAACACTCACCAATCATTGACCTCTCTAGATCATCGTAGAAAGGTCGGCGATCTTTGCCTTTTTTATAGGTACTTTCACGGTCGGTGCTCAACGGAGATATCATCTATTATGCCACCACGCGCGATTCCTAGTAGACAAACTATACGAGCTCAAGCTGGTCACCCCTACACTGTCAGGCTCGAGACTTGTCGAACATCGCTATACCAAGCATCATTCATCAATAGAACGGCAAAGTTGTGGAATTCTTTGTCTAGTGAAGTCTTTCCTGATGCTTACAACCTCCAAACATTCAAGAAAAATTCCAACACCTTCCTTCTTTCCCAAAATTCCACCGCTGGCTAACACGATGTTCCTCGAACATCATAGGTTTCCCTTTCGTGTTGTCCACAGATAAAAAAAAAAGCCGGCAATACATCAGTACAAATTCTCACTATTCCCAAGTGTTTCGAAAATATCATATTTTCTTATAAATCTTTCTCTCTCAGATTTTTACCCTCATAATACGCCTTGGTTAGTATTTTTTTTCCTACGATCATCTATGAAAACAGGGCTTTCAACATTGTTTCGTTATGTTATAAATTAAAATATTAAAATAATGTTATAATATTAAATTAATGCTTTTCTCTATGAAAATAGGATGTAATATACTATTCCAGAAAATCTGTTCAGTATATTGACACACCAAATAGCTGAAATGACACGTGTTACACCATTTGAATAGTCATAAACATGATTATTCTAAATTCGGTGACAACTTCATGTCTTCGACGATATTTTTTCAAAAACGTAAACTGATATCATTATACGATTGTTTTTCACAAAACTGTCATTTAACTTGAAAACAGTGAGACATTGTAGTGAGGTATGTTTGACTTAATGGATCTTTGGATCACACAGTTTTCGTTATTCGGAGACCTATAGACAATCATTCGGTATATTCATGGTGTTTCATGATTAGACAGATAGCGCTTGACAAATGATAATTCATTCTTGTTCATCAACATCTCAACATTTGATGCGTTGTCGGTTGAATAACGAAACTCTCTGTATTTATTCATCTAGGTAGGTCTATAAATAGCAATATACATATTTGCTCTATTCTTCGTTTCGTTGTGACGAGGGATACAGATCGCGGATATGGATATAATGCAATGTCAGAGACAGGATAGGTTGTTTTCCTGTGTAGCCTTCGGGGCAACATTCAGGACCGTAATGAGAGAGGAGCGTCCCGCCCGGAGCACCGTCGGCCCCACATGTTCACAGTGGCGTACGATTCTATATTCTGGACTTGATAGAAAATAATCACTGTCGTCTGGAAGATTTCTCTTTTGCACCTTTATCTCGCACACAGTGTATCTTTAGAATATAAGTTCTGGGGCTACCTGCAGGTACTATTTGATATCTTTATATTCACTTCCCAAGAAAGAAATATCGAGCAACGTCTTTGAAAAAATTCCAGCCTGAAAATCAACCGAAAGACAACCAACTGATTCTCGAATGAAGATGGATAAGTAATTGAATTTTCACGGTGAAGGTTCAAACTGAGTATTTGCTTCAGTAGTGATTTTGTTTACTCAATTGATTCTGGTTCTAGATGAGGATAAAATGATGTGTTAAGAAGACTGGTAACTGATTTTATACGATATAATGCCACAAACCAGGAAGGATCGAAGGATATATACATATTTTTGCTAGCTCAATTTCTGTTTTATCTTCTTTGCAAAAACTTGCATGTTTCCTTGTTGAAACTCATTTACTAATTTTCGTTTTTCACTTTCGAGATTTGATTCGAGTAATTGATATTCATGAAATTTCTTTGAATTCTGATTTGTTCATATACCTATAGTGATGAATAACAGGCAGAATCAAGTTTGAGCTGAGTTACTGTCTCTTACTATTGAAGTATCTTGATTGAAGATGTTTCCAGTTCATAGAGCTAGACAAATCTGTTCCGAACAATAAAAGATCACATCAGTGGCTCTTGATTCGCTGATAAATTGGAAACACTTACGTACATGCATACAAAAATAGAGTTTCTGGGTGTAACATGAGATGTATCATGGCAGCGCAATCTGATGGCGAAATTTCGATCAAATCAATCAATCAATGCCTCACAGTGTAGATGTGACTAGCCTGAACTCGTCTAGTTTTTCCACATGGAATCACTCGTACGGTGGAATAAAATATGAATTCCAGTGAATTTTCCATATCGCACTCCAAAAATTGAGCATGACACTGTACCATTATAATATCATACTTGTGTTGTAGAAACCACTATTCTTTCTGTGAGTATATATATCTATCCTTCCGTGATCTGAACGTAATGATGTCAGACCGTTTGATTGTTGTTATCGTGTCTCTAGACCATTTTCAGAGGATATGGATATAAGTGCCCATTTGCCTAGAAAACATGGCATCGTAATGAAAATTCAATATGGTTATGTATATGTTGAATGCTCCCGACCAAGTGCAAGTGGCATCATAACGGAAAGTCGCAAAAGATAAGGAAGAATATTTATATTGTTATAGGAACGTTTGAATTTGAATTGCTATTTGGCCCCCATATATGTTCGTAAAATGAGGAAAATCAGATACGCGTTGTATGTCGTTAGCTAATGAATTATTTCAATACCATAAACAATTTATACCTAGTGTCCCAGTATATTTGTTTCGTTGTTTCGAAAGCATATCGATTTCAAAAGAAAACGATTATGTATATTCACATACAATGGGTCACTTCTAGCTGAACCATTTTTGGGCATTTCTTTCACATGATTTCGTTTTTAAATTTTCTATTGACTTCTCGGAATAATCATAATCCCGAATAACTTTTTCAATTTTGGTTTGCGGTTGTTGTGAATTGCACAGTGCGCTTCGTAATTCGTAAAGATATTGTGACTGATCAAGGAAAGTCATGCCAGGAAAAGTTGAGGATTGAAAATATCATATGAATAAGACACGTGATCGTGTTCAGTATTCAGAGTGTTCAAAATATTAGAGCAAAATTCAACTTTTCATCTCAAACTGTATAAAAGAAAATACATCGGATATCTTCGATGGAAATATATCAAGATTTAATTTTAATTGGGAAGTGTTTGTCCGGGATCAACACACCACTTTCAGTTTAATTGATCTTGTTTTATTCTCATCGGTATTTCACAAGATTTCGTTTCTGTTTCCTGATACTTTTCAAATTATACTTTCAAATTTCAATTCATTTTCACCTTCCGCGGTTGGTGAAACGTATCAGTAGAAAAAAAAACAAAAAAATTTCGAACAATGTTCATTTTGACTCAATAGATAACATTGATATCAAGCTAATTCATTGTGTATCAATCGTCACTCTAATAAGTAAGTTACAAAATACAAAGTATATACGAAGTATTTGAAGAGGGCCTATCAGTATTGATCATCGTGGAACTCCTGATTCTTACTGATTCAGACTTAATTAGATTTTCAAGTAGATCTTTTTCAAGCAAACATAGCTGCCTTTTATATAGATGGGATGCTTACGATGTATTTCCCACCTCTCTCATTCCAAACTTCACAATGTTCAACGCTGCCAAATGCTTTCGGAATGTTTGAACATACGTCTATTATACGATTATTTCCAGAATCTAGAATATGCACCAAACCATTTCGACGGTTCATTATGATAGTCACCAATTATAGTATCATTATTGATCAAAAGCTATAGATATGTCCCATCCTTGCTCTGAAGTTTCTGGTGATTTTTCATTTTTTCCAAATCATCCCTATCATCAATATTTTGCATTTGAGAATTTCCATTCTCATTTTGTTTGAGATATACCTGATTTTTATCCAAGTAAGAGTTCTGATTGTGTTTCTCCAATAAATTCAATAGCTTGTTTCAATAATTTATTTCTGATAGAGAATCGATGCTGGATGGATTGAATGATTGATTGTTCGTTCGGTTTCAGCGTGCGAATGCAACCAGCACGCCAGGAGGTGCAGATTCAACATGGAGCTGTACAAGCTTTCAGGACGCGTTTCCGGGGGCGTGTGCCTCAAATGCCGCCACTATACGGCCGGCAGGCATTGTCACTACTGCCGCGAGGGCTTCTACAGGGACCCCACCAAGCAGATCACACATCGCAAGGCGTGCAAACGTAAGTCCCGACAACTTTTCCACGATATTTTTTTTTTCGGAAAAACATAATTTAGTCTAATAATATTTCGTATCATTCCTAAATTTCCTCTATTTGAAGATCACACATCGCAAGGCTTGCAAACGAAAAACCCGCCAAAACTTTCAAACTTTTCGACGGCAAGTTTTTCCGGAAAAATAGAATTTATAGTCTAATAATATTTCGTATCGTTTCCAAGTTTCCTTTATCAGAAGATCACACATCGCAAGGCTTGCAAACGAAAATCTCGACAACTTTTAATCTTTCTGACGGTAAAATACAATTTATTCTAATAATATTTCTCATCATTCACAAATTTTCTCTATTTGAAGATCAGACATCGCAAGGCTTGCAAAGGTGAGTCCCTACAACTTCTAATCTTTTTGACGGTAATGTTTTCCGGAGAAATAGAATTTAGTCTAATATTCAGTATCTTTCCGAGATTTTCTCCATTCAAATTTGTGGATTTTTCAATACATTTTTGTACCAACGTCGAGAAATAACAAGGTTCGTGCGTTGATAACTATTTGCGAAGTGACTCTTTATCTTTTCATTTTCCTACATTACCGAGATATCTTACGCTATATCTATTTGTATAACAAGGGAGGAAAAGGCACTCTACCCTCATGTTATTTTTCATTTTTCAAACGACTTATTCATGAAACTCACAAACATATTTCATCAATGAACTAAAACTAAGAAGTAGGTCCAGTATATAATTTATAGTTACGGTGTTTTCATTCTTGCATCCTACATATTTTGAATTTGTGGTAGTGTAATAATATATATACTAATGTTGAATGTGCTGTTTTGGGGTGGTTATCTGAATACCACTAGAAGTGAGAGCTGGAGCCAAAGCAGTTTTCGCCATATTTTCATTGAAACAACACTATATGCTATAGGTATCCCCCGGAAGTACTTGTACTTGGATGTTGCTATAGAGAAAAAGTACTCTTCCACCCTAGGGAGGCGAAGTACGACTTTGCTCTCTACAATGAGGTCAGGAAATGTATACTTTGGAAAAATAGTTTGCGAAATACACTTTTCGCGCACTGCATGTGAACTATGTGAAATTTTTGTATTTCAACCTTCATGGTCCTTAATCCAAGCTGAAATCCAAGATCATTTATTTCTTAATGTTGAACAATAATTATGGCTTTTCAACACTTTTCAAATTTTGACAAAATACACTGTATATTCACAATGTCAATCAACATCGATGGTCCAGTCAATACCAACACGAACAAATATTCATCCCAAAATCAGATGATTCAGATTCAGCTCGTGATATCGTAGTATTAGGAATTGGAAAATACGCAACTGCCACGATCCTGAAATTTCAGTCTTGAATTCCATTTGATATTTCATTATGAAGAGATATACAGTTATTGGCGTTTGTAGAAGAAATTTTGTTTGCAAGTCGTTTGCGAAATACTTTTGTGATCAGTTCTCGATCACCAAAGTACAGCATTTCTGGTACTAGATACAAAAACATCTATGTTTTTTATTACTATCAATATTTTTTCTATTCAAGTCTTGCTTTGTTTCAGCATATTTAGAATTTACTTGAATATTTTCAACTTTTCTTCCATGTACTTACCATTTTTTTTTGTTTTATAGTTTTTCCAGTTTTTTCATAGGGTTTTGTCTCGTATTTTCTGAAAATGAAGATGAAAAATGTATATTTATAGTATATATTTGTAGTGAAGGAAGATCAATGATCTGCTTCAAAATGTCACTGCGTTTGAAAATCACTTTCAGATACCTGAAAGAGAAATACCTTGATGATAGTCAGACATCTGTTTGTCTTGATTATTTTGAAAAACAAAAGAATTATATGCAGAAAGGTTATAGTAGATAGATAGTCCCATTCATCTTCAATCAACCTACAGACAGAATTCAATGGGAAACAATTTCAACAAAATGAAAACGAAAAAAAATGGCTGTTATAATTCTCTCACATTTATGCGCGGCCTTGAAAATTTCTAACTCGAATTTGTCAAAGAATTATACCAAAATTTTTTATTCGAAACATTTTTCGAATGAAAGGTTTTTCAAAAAGTTATTCACGATATTGCAAATAGAAGCCTGACCTCGTGAATGATTCACGATTCCGAAGGTGCGAGAAACAATATGCCCTCGAAAATAACTCTCCCGCCCCCACACGCTGGAAGTGGGTGAATCAATTTTTGCACAGATAATGCAATAAATACGCTAGTTGTTGGGGTGGAGCGGGGTGGGGGAAGGAGCGCTGCGGCTGCTTCTAATGCACAGTCTCCGGAACGGAAACGAATTTGTTACGGGTGTAATCTCTGAAGGGAGAAGGAGTTTTATTAAATTCGCCGAGCGCCAACGTCATTTCGAAGTTAATGCTCCCGATAGTAGCCGAGAATGGATGAATTTATATCGAAATTAATTAACTTGCATGCTCCTCGTGGTGTCTCATGCATAAAGAGCCGTCTGCGTTATAAAAATCCGTTCGGATTTTATTAGTTATGCTTATAATATTCTTTCTGCCGACTATAGAAAAATAATGAAAAAATCCGTCCCCTTTGTTCAATGCACAGACCACACACTAAGATTACAATTTTGAAAATTTTCTGACTTCTGTACAGGGTTTTTTCGTATATTTTTGCACACCATATGCGCAGGGGTTATTTCGAATGATATCAGGATATTGTGAGCGCAAAAGTTTTATATTTCTTTGTGAATCATCAGAATTTCGCATATTTTCGCATATTCCGGAAATGTCATATTTTGACGAATTGCCAATTTTTTCCAATGGAACATTCTGTATATGATATCATATCTAAGAAGAAATACTCTTTCTGAATATAAGCGTTC
Organism: Gastrophysa polygoni; assembly: GCA_963576655.1. Classification (NCBI taxonomy): domain Eukaryota; kingdom Metazoa; phylum Arthropoda; class Insecta; order Coleoptera; family Chrysomelidae; genus Gastrophysa; species Gastrophysa polygoni. The sequence continues at coordinate 41,091,766 of OY755083.1, forward strand.
AAATATCTCATGAAATGTCAATTAATGTGAAACATAGTTTTCAAATCATCCCCATTAGTGAGGAGCAGAAAAAATCACAAGGTCATCAAAGTTTGCATTCAATAAGTCAATAACATAAACATAACTTTAGCATGATTTTCTATGTTTTGGTGCACATCAATTTACATTTCTCAGAATACTATATATATTTTTGATAAACAGATGAAAAAAATTAACTATATGTACATATTCTTGGAATGAGACAAAAATCTCTTTTCAAATATAAGATGATAAACAGGATGTTTTCATTGAAAATAGTTGACAACATGTCGAAATATAACATTCACCGAATTAATTTAGAATTTTTGACAACAAGTTCTTGCCATCCAACTCCACTTTTTGCCTATTCATGGTCATTTTTTCATTTTACCGCCATATCAGTGATCACGTGACATGTGACGAAATCAATTTTCAGGTATTCGGATATGCATAATAGATTCCCGAGAAACAAACTTCAATGATTAACTTTTTCCACATATGGTACTGACTTCATGGATGACACTGTATATACAACAATAAAAAGTTTACTTTTTTGAAATACAACTGGTTCTTTTTCAACTACATTCGGAAACGGTGTAGAATAAAATACAAAGAAGAAGAGCATGAGCACTTACATACACACTGAAAAATATTTCTGGATATTCAGTTGCCAGTCATCGCAATCGTCTGAGTCAGACATTCCTCCCTCCATGATGCGAGAAGGGTTGAAAAGCTCTCGAGAGCAATATCGGAATTCTCCATGATCTCTCTCTCCAATTTGGTTTGATATATTTATGTGCGCCTTGAGGCGAACTTGAATACGAACCGATATCATACAATACGTATGGGAGCGCTTTGGCAAACAAAACTCGCAATTTTATTGACAACAAGCTACCGAAAGAACCAACAAACGTATTCGACTCGGAATATTATTATTGTCTTCTTTCGTATGTAGTCGCGTTGTTTGTTAAAGAAAAACCTCTTTCCGCGATAATATTATGTTGATATAGTTTTATTATGCGATACAGTTTGGAACGCTTTTTATTAGTGTTTTGTGGGTCGTCAAAGTTTGAAACTAGGAAAACCAGCTACTTCGCCAAAAACGATCCATTCTTCCGCCAATTTTAAATTTTTTACGAAAAGCACTTTCATTGTTCGATAATCCTTGCATATCATATATAATTTGCCGTTTACACAGAATTGGAATTTCTATTTCCATTGTTTCGATCAAGACTATTGATTGTTTATTGAAAATTTTTGCGATCACACCAAATTATGCTGATGAAATTGTAAATGGCACCTTTTGGAACGAGAAAAAATGCCAATTGAGACCAAAAAATGTGAGAATTGATAATGCATCGGCGTCAAGAAAGTGAACTTTGGGCATCGCACAATTTTTTCAGTTCAGTTTCTTTTAGTAGTGTGTAGTGTAATAGTGTGTATGATTCTAATCCCCTATATATCAGTTTTATCTTTCAGATCATATAAGTTACTGAATTGAAGTGTACAGATTGATTTGCCTTAAGCATGCAGAGATTCATAGTCAGTATAGTTGTCCACACCAGAGAAGTGAAAATAATAATAAATAGAAAATGAAAAAAAAAGATTATGATTTTTAAGCAATGCACGCCACTGGCGGCAGGCATTGACTTTGCGGAGACTTTGGCTGGAATAGATACGTATGTAGGCATACATATGTTCATGTACGGCCAATTTCAAATCGAATTTCATTGGGAATGTTCTGACTTACTTGCTATGAGTCTTGTACCTAGTTGAGTATTATTAAAATATGCCTGATACACGAAGATGATTACAGTCTATAAAACAAATTCATTGAGTCCAAATTCATTTTCTTGTTTCCGATGACGTGGTCAGATTTCCCTTCACATTGATCGATAGTCGATAGTTATATTATGAGTATTCTTATCTTCTGAAAGATGGCAAACTATTTTGGGTTTCACTCTGAAGAAATTCCATGAATCAATTGGGTTGATCTGAAATTTTTCAGGCACTTTGCCCGATTCCACACTAAAACATAATTTTTGAAGCATTCTTAGATAAATCGCACTGTGTATTATTCATAAATCACTATTCATAAAAGGGTTGCATGGTCATTCGAAATGGTTTAACTGAAGGTTTCAAAGATTCAATTAACCGACTGTATCCTATTTGAGCGACTTCATTTTACAATCTGTATGAATTTTCTCTATGAGTTTTTCCCTTTTTTTCTTTTCCAATCTTCGTTCAAGCATGTTAATAAGCTGCTGGTGAGAATTAGCAGTCAACTGGAATATATTAAACTTCATGAAAATAATTAATGACATCGGGAGTGACTGATTATCCCAAGATTTTCTAGCTGGTTCACTATTTCTTCGCCTGAGAGCAATAATTAAATTTCCCGTGATGGTTCTCGATTGTCCCGCATCAGATGGGCCCGAACTTTTCGCAACTAAATAACGTCCTGAGAATTAGCTCGACGTTTAATCCGTCAAAAATTGAGTTACTCCCTCACCGCAAAGAGGGTGTGGATGATTATGATGGATCTAATAACTAGACGACTTAACGATCGATAGTCGTCTCTGAGTGCATTCATTTTTTAGCAGTAATGTATTCGAAGTTATACGATATGCTTTTATTCCAGTGTGGTCTTTTTGACGAATAGATCTGATCCGATACTGAGAAATATATTAGGTGAACTTCCTATACAGAATGTCTCCAAAAGGATGGGGCATAGCCCAACTAACACTGAGGAATATTGGTTGACTAAATCATGATGTATTTTCAAGAACTATATATAGTGATTATTTATATATATATATATATATATATAGTGATATAGTATTATTCAGAAATCCGTTAACTCACTGAAAACTATCAACAACAAAAGTAATGAGTAAGTAGCATTACTAGTGAGGCCAACCATAACTGCGAGTTATGCAAATCAATGGGCTTAATTATGGCCAATTAAATTGGGTGTTTCACTATCTGAGGCTGTTTAGTGAACACAAATCCCTAGTGAAAGAATCATCTAGAGTTTTCTTTTGGGGCAACTATATTGGCGTTTCCTGAATATCGAAATCGTTACAACAACATAACCTAATAGCTGTTGCCTATCATACGAGTTCTATTTCTGCTGCAGTAACATTTTTTTCAGTAACAGCTACAAAATCTTCCCTCAGACTCCAGGAATGGAAATGAAAGGGATTAACCCAGCTTACGTATCCAGAATGGTCTGGTTTGATATGACATAGCCACAGAACATGCAATAACAAGATTCAATCAGGAGCATGTTACAGTCTTACTGAATTGACAACTAAATGAAGTCAAATCTCATGCATCAGTCGAATCATGTGTCCGCTCACTAAATTGAAGGAAAGCATCAAGTTTTCAGTGAAAATACATGAATAACTGGCAAAATGGGTTCCAGGTGCCACTTCATATCTAATAGGGTTGAGATAAAGTATGGAACCAAGTGAATATCTTTCAAACGAAAAGAACGATATTCATGAAGATGTGTAGGTAAGTGCAATGGAACAAAATGCATCTGATGTACATTTTTTTGTGAAATGGTTTTTTTCGGTTTAACCGTAAATGCCATCAACTTCTTCAATCTAAATGGGACACCCCATATATTTTTACAAATTTTTAAAGAGCTTGTTATTTTGAATTTATACATACCTCATTGTTCAGTGTGAGAAAATTTGTAAAAACGAGGAATATAGCACTTTAATCAGCCTTCTTCGAGTTTTTTGCATCGGAGCAAAAAACTATTTAGATAAAATAATTGATGTTGTTTGTATGCATAGTAAAATGTTGATGTTCAATTTAGAATGGTTGAATTTAGTGAAAAAGAGCGTACTTTAATTTTAATGATGATCGGTTATGGTGATTGTAAACTTTGTTTCCGTCAATCAGAATTTGACACTTGGAGAACAAAAGAGTACTCGTTTATTTCAACAACAAGAGATATTCGATATGATGGCCATCTTTTTGCATACACACTCCGATCAGGTCTTCAAATGATCTCCTGACATTCTTGAAAATATCTGGCTGGATGACCTACAGAAAAATAAAGCAGAATGAACTTATCATCATATCACATATACGTTTATGCTTCATCGATTTTGACCGTTGAGTGTGTGAAAAAAAAATTGTTTTTTATGAACATAAATGATGGAAATTGTGACGGTTCACCAAACCATTATTAGATGTGGATTCATACGTAAATAACATGATCAAAAAATCGTCTTCCTCTCCAACTCGCTCAAGAGTCAATCGACAAAAGTCTGTTTTCTTCGGGAAATCCATAACATACAAATTTTGATGCCGTTTTTGAATATCAAAATGAACTCATTGTCTTCACATCCGGATATTGGGTAAGAAATGGTGTATGTAGCACGAAATACAATTAGTAACCTCTGAAAACCCCGTGTGTCCTGATTCTTTGGTTCGGATACTTTTTTGCGTGAACTCTTTACGCCAATGAACAATTTCCGTTATTGATGTTTGGAGACTCTGAGGATTTCGAGCAAATTTTTGAAGACCCTGTACAATATGAAGGGAACACAAAACTCAGAACGAATAGTCATGATGATCCCTAATGAATAGTTGAAAACTTTGGCATCAAAGTCAATTGGATCAGTAGACATAATAATTTTATTACCAGCATACATTTTCGAAGGTAAATATCTAGGAAACAATTAATCATGGGTATTGGGAACCTTCGGTCAAGTGGGTCTTATTTCCGATGAGGATTCAAAAATACCTAAAAAAAACAAGATGTTCCATTACAAGAAGTCTAACTTTTTTGTAGATTTCGAAACAATTTCAATTTTTTTTTCATCTGTGGACAACATGAAAGGGAAACCTATAATGTTCGATGAACATCGTGTAAGCTAGTGGTGGAATTTTGGGAGGAAAGACTTCACTAGGCAAAGAATTCCATAACTTTGCCGTTCTATTGATGAATGATGCTTGGTATAGCGATGTTCGACAGGTCTCGAGCCTGACAGTGTAGGGGTGACCAGCTTGAACTCGTCTGGTTTGTCTACTAGGAATCGCGCGTGGTGGCATAATAGATGATATTTCCGTTGAGCACCGACCGTGAAAGTACCTATAAAAAAGGCATAGATCGCCGACCTTTCTACGATAATCTAGAGAGGTCAATGATTTGGTGAGAGTTGTGACATCGACCAGTCGAATAGCTCTCTTCTGAATTGAATCTAAGAGCTTTAGCGTATGTTTGGGGGCTGAGCTCCAAACATGTGAACAGTACTCCAAGACAGGTCGAATTCGTGCTTTGTAGATCATAAGCAGTTTCTGGGATGTGAGGTATCTCTTCGCACGGAATAGAAAACCAAGTTTTTGTGAAGCAGTTCCCGCAATGGACCGCACATGATCGTCCCGTGAGAGAGCGCTGTTGGTGGTGACACCCAGCATGGATATTGACGACCTCATAGGAACAGTGGTACCCGACATCATCAAATTGGGCATTGTGTGATCAGCCTTCTTGCTGAACATACAAGCTTGAGTTTTAGTTGCATTGAACTGTACTAGATTCTTAGATCCCCATTTCAGAATTCTTGTCAAATCCTCATTTAAAGCATCAACCTATCTTCGCCTTGCACCTCTGGCCTCGTTGGATGATATAGGGGCTCTAGAGGAGAAGGCGGAATAGAGTGTAGTATCATCCGCGAAGCTATGAACTGAGCTGGAGGTCACATTCAACAAATCATTGATGTGGAGCAAGAACAAAGTTGGTGCCAAGACAGAGCCTTGTGGAACACCAGCATTGATCGTCATTGTATCAGACGAGACCCCGTCTACCACCACGTAAAGTGATCTATCTGCAAGAAAACTCGATAGTAAATGTCACAGCTGGGGCGGCAAACCATATGACGGAAGTTTCGCTAGGAGGCCTTGGTGCCAAAGTCGGTCAAATGCTTTAGAGATATCCAAGGCTACAGCCAGAGACTCCCCATGTTTCTCTATTGACACCTGCCACTTATGTGTCACATAGGCAAGCAGATCTCCTGTTGACCTCTGGTGACAAAAGCCATATTGCCGGTCGTTCACGATTCTTGAGCTCTCTTGATATCGGTTGAGCTCGATGTTGATGGCTTTTTCCATTACTTTAGAGAAGTTCATAGATAGAAGTGCAATCGGTTTATAATTGTTGTTTCTTGCCCTTCTTTGGAATCGGTTGGACCCTAGCTTTCTTCCAGTTAGAAGGAAATACGCCGAGTTTGTACGAAAGGGTGAACAACCTGCAAAGAACTGGTGTTAGTTCTGGGGCACATTTCTTGAGAACAATAGGCGGTATTCCGTCAGGCCCCATAGCCTTCTTGACGTTGAGGCTAAGCAGAATGTGTCTGATTGTGCGTTGCCGGACGACAATTTCTGGCATACGGTTATCGATGGTAGCGATTTTGGGAAGTTCCTGGCCTCGTGTATCCAAGGTAGAATTGTCTGCAAACATTTTGGCGAAGGTAATAGCTTTTTCATGAGGTGTTATAGCCAATGTATTATCATCCTTTGTGAGGGGAGGAAATGAGGTAGAAGTGAAATTTCTCCCGATTGCCTTGGCAAAGGTCCAAAATGAACGGGAACCACTTGGACACTCTATGAGCTTTGATCTTATCTTCGTGTTGTATGCCTCTTTAGACTCATCTATCGTTCGATTGTATGTATTCCTAGCTTTCCCAGCATGATGATTTCCGAAATCTCTTCAGCACATTGCGTAGGATCTCCCGATTCAAAACACATTCTCCTCCAAGGAAACTCAGAAAAAAACATGCGAAGGCCATCCCAGTCGGCTGAATTGTAATGCCAAAGAGTGCGAGGGGGTGTTGGACTGGTTCGCGGAGTGATGTAAGGACGTATCGTGGAGATGAATGTGTGGTCTGAGTTTCCTAGTGGTGCACGGACTTTCACTCCATACGGTTCCGGATTGTTGGTGAGGAACAGGTCGAGCGTATTGGCATGATTGCTGATATCAGGGATTCGAGTGGGTTCATTTATCAGTTGCTCAAGACCATAGGTGATAGCGAAAGCCTCGGCCAGACGTCCTGCGTCATCTGTTTTGTTCGAGAATTCGAGCCAGGTGGAGTTGTGGACATTGAAATCCCCCAGGATGATGATTTTGGCTGCTGGGTAATTCTATTGGATGAAATCGAGTTTCAGAGAAAGGAATTCGAAGAGGTCAACAGGAGTTGGTTCGTTTGGTGATAGATAAAGGCAGCAGATGAACTTTCTCTGTTTGTGGTTATCGATCTTGAGCCACATTACATCGAATTCTTTCGGTTCCAGTTCCACCTCACGATGGCATGAGAGATCATTTCTGGAAAAGAGACATAAACCTCCTCTGAATCTGAAACGGGTATGGAGCTCATATCCAGGGCAGAGCATATAGGTCGTATTAGTTGATGCGTTGACCTGCGTCTCAGTTAAAGCCAGTATATCTGGTTTCTCAGCCTGTAGATGGTAATGAACATCGTTTATATCTTTGTTCAGACCTCGGATAATACTGAGGTCTATTTTTAAATTCATATGTTTCGATGGTGAACCCACTCGAGCACCTCTCGCCCGGAAATCCGAATGGAGAGGTATTTTACTTCCGGAGTGGTTCACTCTAGGAGAATTCATCATCTAGATTTTTCTTCAGCTGAAATGGGCGGTTTGGGTTGGGAAGAAGAGATAGGGTATGGGGATATGACCGGAAGCATCGACCAAATATTGAAACATGGGATTTACCCATTTCACAGCACCTCTGTCGATGTGGTGGTGTCGCACCGGGCGATGATGGGAACCATCATCTTCCACCTATGGGTATCCATTTAGTCGCCTCTTACGACAGGCAGGATTTACCATGGGGAAATTCTCGATCCGTCTCGTCAAGTGGGTCTTATTTCCGAAGAGGAATCGAAAAATCCCTAAAAAACAGGATGTTCCATTACAAGAAGTGTAACTCTTTTGTAGATTTCGAAACAATTTCAAATTGTAGCGCAAGTTGTCATGCAACTTCCTAGAGATAAATAAATTATGGAGGATGTATGGTTATCCTACTTCACACCGAGGAGTTACTGGTGGCCCACCCTATATATATATATTTGTGTGTAGGAATTCCAGAGGTTGTATAATAATTTTATTTCGAAGGAATACCATAACGGCTTCTGGTTCATTGAAATATGATAGTATTTCGCTAATTTTCATTGTGCCTTCTCTCTTGGTACCTGATATCATCACGTCATGACCTATCGCAAAGGTTAAAAAATGGCTCAATAATACTAAATAGATAATACGCAATTCTGGCAATACATTTTTATGAAAATGTTCAGATTGACGCTCAACACGCTCCCTGTAAAACAACAGTTAGCACTTTATCGCGTGATTGAAGCTCAATTTATAAACTATGCAGCCGCAACCGCAGTTGACGTAGCCGTTGCCGAGCCAAGATGTAATATGTAAAATGTGTACATCTTTTCATAAACTTCGCTGCTGCCGTTGCCGTAGCCGTCGAAGATAACCAACTTTCATCTCCAGCGACTATGGCAATGGCATTCAGCTGCGGACATCCAATCACAGATGAGTACCAGTGACAGCTGACAGAAGAGAATAATCAGTTGATTTATGGTTTCGTTTTGTTTATTTCGTTTCTTTAAATTGCACACCACGAGGACGAATTAGTTTGGAGAATGGCTGAAAAGAATGATCATGCCTTACATAACCCAACAAATAACCGACAATAGTGGCACAAAATTATGTCATGCGGAAATGTCATTAGTTTATAAAATGAGCAGTTTTTCCACTTCTGCTACGGTCACAATCGTCCCGATTTCGATCGCGCGATGAATATCGTGCACACAATCGTAAATACGTATATATCCACTGACACGATTTCAGTAGTGGCCGATTTCAGTCAGTTGACATTGATCGTGCAAGACGCAGTTTGCAACGTCTTGATGAAAAGTATCCCTTGTCGTCGTGGTGCGTCAGTTCACTCCCTTTTTTCATTTTCCACTATGTACGGATGCACCCAAAACCGGTGACGGCGACGGAGTCTTCGTCTTCTATAATACGCGAGTACCACGACTTCTTCCTCACTATTTGGAGGAGACTATAGTAAAATCACCTGACATTTTAAATCGTACCGATGAATCCGATGAATATCATCCCTCGATGTCGGTCGGACCGACCATAATACGGATCAAGACGATTGTGAACGGTCCGATCCGGTGGGAATCCGGCCTTTGGATATCTGTCGACCTCGCTGTCGACGATACTCCTAACAAAGTATACGGAATACTATCTCCTGATGTGCGCCTCTGTTTATCCCGATTCAGATACTGCGTCCGTTTCGTTAGGAGTTGCACGTTCTGAATTGCATCATCGGTGACCGTTCGGCTGATACGGGGCTCCTCTGGCCCCGGGGGGCCCGTAGCCACAATTCTCCCCGAATGTTTGGTTACGCCTTATTGGCTGCCTAGATGGCGCTTCACTCGATAAAGGAGATTCTTCCCTCGAGTCCACGGAGTTTATGTACTTTAGTCTGACGCCCTAGAGGAAAGGATTTCGCTGACGCCTTACTTTTCCTAGGAAGTGTGGTTTTCGAGATGAGGAGGGCTTCCTGAATTACTCATGGGAAAGATGCAAAAATAAGTTTACTTTTCATACTATTTCTCAACGAATACATCAACAGCAGATTCTACAAATGAAAGAAAAATAATATTTTATACTCGGTATAAAACTAAAAATGAAGCAATTTTTTGGAACCACCCATAAACACCATATAGGGTGTAAATAGGGTGTATATAGGGAGTAAATTACCACTTCTGAATCAACGTTTTTATGACATTGATTGTGCAATTATCAATAATACTGATCTATACAGGCAACCGAACATTCATCGTGGCGTACCATTTTGAAGTGAATATTATGTGACATCTGTATTTGAAGGAAAATGATAGATACCAATCGAGATTTGTTCAAACAGCTCAAAGAACGTTCCGGTGATTCTGGTTGTTCTAGTTTACAACAAAAAGTGTTTCGCATTTATAGTTTTGACATTGATGTAATAAGTTTATTAAATCAATGTTTTGAAAAATGTTAATGTCACCGATGGATGACACAGTTGACTGTCATGACTATACAGATTGGGAAATTATTGCAATTGGACAAAACCGATGGATACCAAAAGCGAGTTTCCTGTTTTTCATTGCAAATAAGGTATATTGAATAGCGATTAATAATCTGGAACATTACAACGTTAAAATATCTCTATCATTAATTACCTCTATCAATATACTAGTTGGTTCAATAACTATCACCGCCCTTCAATTATCCTTATTTGTTATAACGCATATTTCCGAATATACCTGCACTCTTTTTGTTTGAAAAATCTTTCGAAGAATTCGATGCTTGCAACAGGATGTGTACAATGCGCGACTATCGACGACTCCTCGTGAGCATCCTGCATTTTGTAATTATTTTTTAACATTATTTTTTTTTTGTTTCACTTGGTTAACACTTCATTGGGTTGGGACAACTCACTGAATAAATCTTCATCCCTAAATAAATTATCCTGTACATTAATTAATCTTTCACATCTATTCTTGAATTTTCGTTCAGTTATTCTCGGTTCCATCAAAGCAACCTCAAATTTCGCTTTTCAAATTGAATTTTCGTGTTCAGATTATCATTATTATAACTCACTAGTGAGATATATTTCGAATCAGAGTCCTAATTCCTCATGGGATCTTGACGAACACCTATTCCACTTCCCTTTCGAAATATCGATTACGTTTTGCTGAAAATTCCACGCCAACTTATGTTGACCAACAAATTGGAATGAAAATACTTCTAAATGGAAACGTGTGAATTTCTCCGTCGATCACGAAAGATAGTTCAAACTATAATTAATCTATCGATATGAATAATCATGTGACTAAGGTCAGTCAATAAGTAATTTAACTCTAACATTTCATCAACACATGATGCATAGAATATCGGAATAAGGAGTATGAAATCGAAGGATATAGATTAGATTGGGGCTTGTGTATTGTATGCCTCTACACCGTCTGAATGTCTGTTGACAACACGAAAGGAAAACCTATAATGTTCGAGGAATATCGTATTAGCCAGCGGTGGAATCTAAGGAAAGAAGGGAGGTTTTAGAATTTTTCTTGAAGGTTTGGAGGTTGTAAGCATTGGCAGAGACTTCACTAGGCACATAATTCCACAACTTTGCTGTACGATGTTCGACAGGTCTCGAGCCTGACAGTGTAGGGGTGACCAGCCAGAGCTCGTCTGGTTTGTCTACTAGGAATCGCTCGTGGTGGCATAATAGAGGATATTTCCATGAAGCACCGACCGTAGAAGTATCTATAAACCTTTCTACGATGTTCTATAGAAGTCAATGATTTGGTGAGTGTTGTATGACCGACTACCAGCATTGATAGTCATTTCATCAGACGATCTACCACCACATGGTAATGATCTAAATGCAAGAAAACTCGATAATAAAAGACACAATTAGGGCGGCAAACCATATGACGGAAGTTTCGCTAGGATATAGAATATGCTTAAATTATGGGCTCACTTCAATCTACTTTTCGTGAAATTGTCTCAAAGAATACCTTTCGAGATAAAATTAGGTATATCTGGAAATGTTTTTGAAAAAAAATGTAATATGACCTCTTATGGTATTACAAGTGGAAATTGGCCAATTATTCAAAATCAGAAAATGGTAAAATCACTCACATGTAAGTACCTAATTTACGTCTCAGTCTTTCGTACGCCTTGTATGTTAAATAACAATAGTATTTCCTTAGTGATTCTTCAAACATTTTTGTGTTATTCATCAGTAGTCGATGAATCAAATGAAAATATCCTCATTGTTTCGTCATGAAATGTTTTCATACGAGTTAAGTTTTTATTTCCGAAAAATACCTTTTTAAAAAAAGATTATTTTATTTCGAACAGACAAGTAGCTAGTTTTAACATCAAATTATAAAGTCAGACTGTCGCCTTCACGGCCAAGTGGAATGAGGTAAACTCTGTTGAATCGGCATCCTACCGACTGCGCCAGTTAAGTTTTTATTTCCGAAAAATACCTTTTTAAAAAAAGATTATTTTATTTCGAACAGACAAGTAGCTAGTTTTAACATCAAATTATAAAGTCAGACTGTCGCCTTCACGGCCAAGTGGAATGAGGTAAACTCTGTTGAATCGGCATTCTCACGGCGGCGTCCTATATCGCTGACTCGATGTTGAATAGTTCCTCCGACGTGAATGTTGGTCTTGATTGAGGATGAGCTCTAAAAGTTTGAGATCGTCTGGCCTGTGATGGTTGGTTCGTATTTCGTGTGCTCACGCTCATTGGCGTCGGTTTCGGCTGCGAGGGTCCTTGATTATTTCGGTTAGCCCACACATTTTGAGATCTTCCTTCGTGTCTGTTGAAAACTTGTTGGTTGGTGAAGAACCGCTGCGTCGGGGGATTCGGTCTCGGTGTGATGGCTATCGGTCCTTGTGGAAATTGGCGTTGAAAAGTTGATTGATTTTGCCATGTTTGTGCCTGCCCTGTATATTGTACGGGGGCTACTAGATTCGCCTGTGTTCTTGGGAATCTTTGCATTGGCATCTGCGTCCGGCTAGGTGTGTTCTGTGTCTGTACATTAGATCTTTGGAGATAGCGAATGCTGCTCTCTTCTTGTATGTACTGTAGAGCAATTGCCAAATTATTCGGTCTCATTGCTCTTATAGTCGAGCCTAAAGGTTCCTTCAATCCTGCCAAAAACGTCGTTAATGTTTGTTGGCGGAAGAAATCTTTCTTGCTGGCTTTCACTACCGGGTTGTCATTGTGGACTTCGATGTAGTTGCTTATGGTGTTAAGAATTCCCATACATTTTTCATGAAATTGGAATGGGGATTCATTTGGTAGCTGCCTCATGTTAACAAGATCTCGTGTGAGACTATTTTCGTCACGTTGATCAGAAAAGTTCTGAATCAAAATTTGTTTGATATCGTTCCATTGCTCACATCCATAAATGGAAACGACTTCCTTGGCTCGCCCTGTGAGTTTGCTAACTATTCCTTGTAGCAAAAGGACGTTCTGTATACAACCGGCATTCGCTGGTGTTACGTCGTAATAGTAATTGAGGAGTGTGGTCGCTACCTTGATGAAGCTATACAGTTCGTTTGGGTTTCCATCGAAAGGTGGCAGAATACACAAAGTTTTCACATCGAAAGTTGGTCTCGCCATAGTTTCGGTGGTACAAATGGTCAAATTTGAAAGCGAAATAACTAAATCTAACTCTGCACTAGGGTCACTTGAGGGATTTGGGGCAGAGGAGTCTGACATGAATTACTCACAGAATGAAGATGATGGCTAGTTGCATTCCTCCTCCTGTGGTCTTCCTTCCTTCTGGGGGTTGGTCCTTGGTGGTGAGCTGCGATGCTGCCTCCTAGGGGTGTGGTTCTTTTGTAGAATCGCGAACTAACGTTGGAAAACGACGAGTATCTTTTTCACAGACTCTTTCGCGATCCTACCGACTGCGCCAGTTAAGTTTTTATTTCCGAAAAATACCTTTTTAAAAAAAGATTATATAATTTCGAACAGACAAGTAGCTAGTTTTAACATCAAATTATAAAGTCAGACTGTCGCCTTCACGGCCAAGTGGAATGAGGTAAACTCTGTTGAATCGGCATTCTCACGGCGGCGTCCTATATCGCTGACTCGATGGAATCGGGCTGTCTTCAAGATGTAACTTACGGCAAAATATTTGAATATTTCTTGTTGAAAACACATACAATCAATCCTCCTTCATCCATTTGTTATGCTCGCGTGTATAGAAACTATGAAACGGAAAGATAAGATACTCTTCTGTTTTCAACGTCATGTAAACAATGTGATCGAAAGTTGTCACATATTTATAGATCAATCATCATTATTCGTCGACGATAATGCCCGTTCGTAATATTGATTGAGTGTCTTTTTATCGCCTCCGGATGGGAATAGAAGTAAGTGGATATATAGGCTATTTTATTATTATTGTTGAAAACTTGAGGTGATACTTTTTGCAGATGAATTGTTAGGAATTTATTTCCAGAGTCGTAAAGTCCGTAAAAAAATTGTTTCGTAGAAGACGTGATGATGTAATTACAGTTTGTTCAGTTACTTCAATGGCATCCTAGGGACAACTATGGTGGTAATTATATCAACAATTATGTTAAATCACTGTTGTTTTTTTTCAGGTGAACTAACATTTCAAGAGTTGTTCATCATTCGGTTTTTTAGGATTACATACTTTTGCGACAAAGATACCGAATTCCAATGAGAAATCTTTCAAATTGAAAAGACACATTTCTTTCTTGAGAATTTTTATACTCACCAAAGGTCGAAGACTACGGGTCTTTGTACGAGCACTTGTATAAGAACTATGAACGATATGTACATGCTGATTTTCAATCTGTACAAGCATTAACTTCGAGTGAAGGTGGATGTTGGATATGGCATTCGATTTGTTGATTCTGGTACATTTGGGAATTATTCTCATTATTGGCCGTTGGAACACGAGTGTACCTCTTGTACCATCATCATAAATCAGAATACGCAGAAGAATCGACTTGTATATATTATTGATCTTGTACAAGCTTTGCATTCAATTTGAAATACTCTATCCTATTCTACTTTTCGAATAGAAAAGTGATGATCACTCGTTATACGTAATACCATACCTGTATCCATCGAACTTTCGCTCGAAAACATTTTTGCAGCCTACGTCGACTCGTTAATTCATTGATAAGCATTGTGACTTTATAAGTGACTGGAAATATAATAAGCCGCTTTATGCAATTCTCGTATCATTATTTGTTTTTATAATCGAAACTCGGGGCCATTAACTTCAGCTGAAGGCGATATGCACACTTTGCTTAGATCATGCGGAAAGCCAGAATGCATGTAAAAGCGAAGGACACTATACCTATCAAAGATAGCAATCTCCTTACGAATATAATCGAATCTGTCTAATTAATTTAACATGCTAACATAATTAACATTAGAGCCCTTCGTGGAAACAACTAAACTGAATGATCTTGTAGCAAAGTTTGGTGTATATGTTTTGAGCAATGTAATTAAGTGAACATTACCCATAATGCCTGGGCAATTTAAAACTGATCCTTCCCCAAGTGAATATGCTCATCTAAGCTCCGAGACGATCTTATCATTGAATGTGGTTCATTCTCACTTTTCATTTCATCCTATTGAACTTTTAGGTATTTATTCATTTAGGTAGGCTTTATTTATTCGAAGTATCATTTCCGAATTGCCCTGGGATTATGAACAATACCCATATCAAATTTACAATGTGGCCTAAAAATATGTATGAGAGTGAATGGTATAGGTATCATGAAAAAGAACTCAAGAAAGTTAATCATAGGATTTATCTTTACTGTTATCCATAAGGGAAATGGAGGTCAATGGTGATCTCGAAGACGAAAAGTTGAACTACAGATGAATCAAAAAGTGACAGATGAACAGAAAAAATGATTATGAAAGAAAAAGTTAGTAGTGGAAAAACTAATAACTGAACCACGATATGTATAGTAGACTATTTCTCATCGCATTCTCATTCCACTCGATGCAAATAACCAAATGGAAATTAATAATGAGATGGAAAATAATGAGAGATAAATGACTTTTCGTACCTTGGTATATGATTACTATTCATAATCCATCGTCGTTCTATCGGCAATTTTCTCATCGTAATGAATACCTTAGTTTCTATATTCAACTTTGGCGCAGCTTCAATTTTATATTTTATATTTCCTCTAATCAAGGATGACAGCTAATGGTAAGAATGTCAATGTTGCAGTATAAAAATATTATGCAAACATTGCTGACAGATCGATTCCGGGAATTGGAATTTGTCGAGCCGATAAATCACACTTTCCAGTCCATTAAAGCCAATTCCCATTAAAACTCTTTGATTTTCCATGTTCTCGATGACGTTCTCGATATTTCCGAAAACCGAATACTGATCTTTGCCGACGGTTGCTAAATAAAACATCTCATATCGCAACTGTGATTTACAATACAATGATTTACCGTCAGTACAATTATTTTTATCTTAATTTTTTCACCAAACCTAACAATACAGGGGTTAGCAGCCTAGTTTGTCCACTAGAAATTCCGATTGGTACCGACCATGAAAATATGTATCCATGAAATTGGAGAGATCCTAGTTCTAGTTTTTTAAGTTTTTGTAAATCATTACTCGGCCTCAACGTCAAGAAAGCTATGAGACTAGACGAAATACCGGTTATTGTTCTCAAGAAATGTGCCCCAGAAATAACACCAGTTCTTTGCAGATTGTTTACCGTTTCGTACAAACTTGGTATATTTCCTTCTAACTGGAAGATAGATAAAGTCCAACCGATTCCACAGGAGGGCGAGGAAACCCTCCCTAACAAATAAAGACCGATTGCACTACTATCTGTGATCTCTAAAGTAAAAGCAATCAACATCGAGCTCATCCGATATCTAGAGAGCTCAAGAATCGTGATTGACCGGCAATATGGCAATATCCATGCTTGGTGTCACCACCAACAGCGCTCTCTTGGGACGATCATGTGAAGTCCATTGCAAGAACTGCCTCACAAAAACTTGGCTTTCTGTTCCGTGCGAAGAAGAACTTCACTCTCCAGCAGCTGCTCATGATCTACAAAGCACAAATTCGACCTGTCCTGCAGTGCTGCTAAGAAGTTTAATTCATCGTCTTTAGTATCTTTGATGAATCCTTCTTTCATCTGGACAGCGCTGTCAAATGTGCATCTGTGATATTTTTGATTTTTGAACTAGTAATTCTGACTAGCTTCATAGCTACCCAAAACGAGCCGAAGAAAGAAGGTTGCTTTTCATACTTTTTCCTGGAATATCTCGAAAAGTATAAGTTTGTGCACGTTTTCATTATGGAATTCGGGTTCCTGAGGTCGAAATACGTGAGTACAAAAAAATCGAAAAAAACCCTTCGCATGATAAGTGCAAAATTACCAAATAAACTTATTGAAAGTTATCTCAATATATTTGTAGTAAGGACAGATTTGTGATCTGCCCCAAAATGTCACTGCGATTGAAATTAAACCTTTAGAGACCTAAAAGAGAAATCCTCTATTTGTCAGTGACACCTTGTTTTTTGAAAAATTCTTGGAAATATAAATATATTTAATGAGAATACAAAACTCCTACTTATCTTAGTGGACGTTTCGGAAACGAATCTGTTCCCGTTTTCAACACAATTAGAATATTTTTCTTCGCATTTTTTTTTCAATGTTGATCTGTGTTGTTTAACACTGAAGAGTGACAATTTGGCAGATGGAGGAATTCTGGTCACAAGGAGTTTCCTATTGATTGATATTGAATTTTCCATTTTCATTTTCAGTTTCGAGAAGTAGGTACCAAGTATCAACAGAACAAAAAGCAATATTATCGTCTCCGTTCAGAAGAATGCAAGCAAACTCTTTAGACTTTCCTCTACTTATCTTGGTGGACGTATCGGGAACGAATCTGCTCCCGTTCTCAACACAATTAAAATATTTTTCTCTTCGTAAAATTTTTCAATGTTTTCGATTTTGACACTGAAAAGTGAAAAAAAAAGAGAAAGCTCTGAAATTATTATAGCTGGTAAAAAATGGAAATAAAATATGTTAACAGTTTTCAGTTGACTTGTCAATTAATGCTTGGAGAAAATTAAAGAGCAGACAAATTTTATTTCTGTTTTTCGAAAAAGTACTCACAATAAAATTATAATAATACGATATTTCAAAACGGCATATTGTTTACCATCGAATTGCTCTAGTTTGCTCTGATTTAAACTCTTCCGTATCTCCTGTAGTTTCCGAGATCTGAATGGTGGGTTTCGAATTTGAGTTATCCTGTATAGTATAGGTATAAGAACTTATATTAGATGTTTTCAAGAGAAGAAGGAAAGAACATATTAATTTCAGCTGATTTACTGTACGATTGTTGTGAAGTTTAATATTTTGATGTTGATTCTATCAGCCCGAATCATACCCCAATCAGGTGATCTACTGATTAATTCATTTGACCAAATGAAGAATTCATCTACATTGTATGTATACCTTCGTCCATATTATGCGTTTACGGTTGTTGCTCTTCTTGCTCTTGCCCACTACGAGAGTTATCTTCGCGAGCCCTCGGGCGAACACAATTCCATACTTTCACGGATCGCTTCCCATTTATCAATAGTCGTGACCGTGTGAAATGGAAATGCGAAGTGCGCTCTGTTCTTCCTTCTTCAACTCAGGCACTACTACTCGAAAAAAAAAATGATGTGGAAAAGAACGTCGTTAAAGCATCCAACCCTGCGGCATTCCGACTTTTTTTCGACACGGATTGGTGAGGATTTCGATAGATATGTGTCTGGCTGTTGATTATGGCTTGATTATGGCGGTTGAGGTGAAAAGAATTGTTCTACTGCGGTTGTTCATGAAAGTTACTTGCCTTTTTTGAAAAATCACTGGAAATGTCATCGGAATATTGATGTTATGAGATGGAATCGCTGTGTTTCGGTCCGAGGCTTACAATTATAAAGAGATAGATAGATAGATGAAAAAATTCACATTCATTCACCAGATTTCGAGAGATTCGTCGAATGAACAATAATATGGGTATTGGTTAGAAGTACTAGATTATCAATGATATTTTCGATTCGCCTCAATCCTGAATATACAGGGCATTCTAGTAGAAGGTGTTGACGAGGATTCAGTTTTCTGTAAATTACATATGGACATATTTCATAATGTAAAGACAGCCATGGAAAGGAAACATATTTTCATTGCTGAAGGGGGACTTGATATGATATGATATGATACGGAGTATATGAATAGGTGACTGAATATTCAAGTACGTTTTGGAATTTCCAGAAGCTGTCAGGCTATTGTTCATGAGGGTATATGACGAATTCTACATGTCTATTTGCATTGGAAGATATCAGTTTTCAGCTGAATTCCGCAAGAATATCATCCGTGATATTTGTAATCAATGTTTCGATAGATAATCAAGAAAATTTGTTCATTCGTCCTCACATTCGGCAAATATAAAAAGTGTTCTTTTACTTGCAAGCAGAGCCAGTTGACCTGGATATCACTGTGTTCTAATAGAAGAAGTGAACGTTTGTAGCATATTTTAGATAACCTCTGGCCACAGTATGAGTATGATCCTATTTCTGTGCTCTGGATATCCATCGATTTCAAATAATTCAGCCAAGTGAGAATTTAAATATTATAGATAGTAAGTGTTAGAAAAAGATAACGACCCCAGATTGTAAAGCCGAAAGCTCAACCGAAAGTTGGAGAAGAGAGTATTATTGACTGATAAAATTGAATTCCAGATGACCATGAATTGATTTCTGATCGGTACATCAGATTCATGTTGAACGGATTGCCTGATTGTGTTAAGTGAACATTTTCTTGGCCATCTCAAGAAGAATGAGGAGAATTGACCTCTCAGACTACCTATGTGGACTTATTCGCCACTTTTAAGGCTTGACCATTACAGAATCTAAAGTTATAGTTGGTAATGTAATACACGTCAGTATTACGAAAGCTTCAAAACATCATTTGTGGTATCTTGCAATTATGCAATTATTATATTAAGCCCAGGGTGATGAATCATAGATATCACGACTATATGACAGCTGATATCTCGAAAATGAAAATGAAATATGAATATGTTTTGGAAGCTGACAAATTGTATGAATTTATTTTTATGTCTGACTCTCTAGAGGGCGTTAGTTACACGGTTAAACTTAGGCTTAAACATCATTCAGTTTTACTCCAAAAAGGTACTCCGTGAGTAATATAATTCGTGGAATTTCCCTGAGAACATAATTTAACAGGAACATGAATATAGTAGTTTGAACCCTACCTGATGAGATATGAGAATGTTCTTGTTGTAGGAAAAGTAGTGTTCGTAACTCGCTGACAGTTTTCGTACAATCGAGTATCTCGGTTGGTCACGATCATGATTTTGACCTTATTTTTTCATTTTTTGTGACCGTTTACTGTACGAAAACGTGTACCGGGCACTATTTATCACATCGGAAACATTTTCGGCGAAGATTAATTGAGGAACGTGGAGTCGCAAGTAGCCCACGGATTAATAGCCCAGGTGCGAGGTGTGAACTACGGAAGGGCACGAAACCAAACAAAACCGACAATAAATATGTACACATTCTTATCCCGATACTGAGAAAACACGCGGGTGTTGGCTTTAGAGGGATGACTGGATTGTTTGTGGTCCTCATTATAGATTATTACTTGGAAAGGATTTGGGTCCATGAAATAATATCCAATCGATTCTCCAGCATCGTCCTCGAAAATTGTTTAGCTTTGAAGTGGAAAAGATTCTCATACTCGCTCCTCTGATAGTTGTCGTGTATTGACAATGAAAATCGTAGCTGCAATGACAGAAATCAAAGTAGGGAATGCTGTCCAAACGATTCAAATGTCATGATTTTTAGAGTGCTTGGATGGCGGATCAGAGGAAGGTGCCATGGTGGCCAGGCATCCCCAGATTTCTGAATAGCTGATAATGGTTCAACAACCTGAGTCTGGATTTGCAACTGAACCTCTGATTGGGTTTCAACAAGAATAAAACTATTATGAAATACGTTATACAAACCAAAATTGTTCGTTGTATTGAATGTTTTCTCAAACACTCAAACATACCAAATTCACTCATTAAAAAAGTATACTTCGTCTATGCAGTGCGAATGTTTGCTAAAAAACACAGGCGGCTAAATTTAAGTGCGGAAAAGCAGATAACAATAGAGGGAAAATAATTGTTTATGGGGACTGTGCTCTTAATCATCCCGTTTTCAACACAATTTCCATACGTTTTCTTCGCAAAATTTTCAATGTTGGGTTCTCTTGATACTGAAAAGTGACAAGTTGGCAGACGGAGGAATTTTGGTTACCAGGTGTTTGGTTGAAAACGAATATCATTGGGTCCATAGATTAGAATGAATCACTAAGGAAATGAATCAATATAATAGTCTAGAAATGGAGAATGGGATCAAACGATGAAGGGGATGAAAACTTCAACCAATCAAATGGAAATTTATTGTTTGGTTTATTGAGTGGTCAAAATATTCTGACAAAGGTTTTATAGTGACTTTCATTTCCAAGGCTTTTTCGACACTTCTTGCTTTCCATCTATCGTCGTTGAATTTTTGATAATCAGTTTCTTTTCAATACATGCCATTGTAAAATATTCCATTCGCCTTCTAATTTGCGAAAGTTGACTATGGGTTTGTTCGATGTATTGTTTATTTATGTTTCATTTATTCAGTTCCATCTACATTTTGTAGCATTTCTATTTAAGTTTTTGTTTATGTTTCCTCCCATTGTTATTCAGGCAACGGAAGTTTGGATAAACCCCTTCAACCATGTCGTATGATATGTACGATAACTGTAAGATAAGATCACTCTGTATGAAGGCGCATTTCGTATATCAACCAACGTTGGAACAACAATTTTGACCCTAAATAATAATCATATCCGTGCGACAAGATTATCACCAACATTTCTTCCTCAGGGGAACTGAATAAGATTTTAATAATCTGTGAATGTGTGAACGCGCATAGATCATTCTGCTTAGTATTAGTCGCTAAAGTGGGGTACAAGGTGTACATGGGATATCTCTATATACAGGGTTCGATTAAAGTATGGAACCAAGTTAATATATTTTGAACGAAAAGAACGATATTTATGAAAATTTGCAGGTAAGAGCAATGGAACAAAATGCATCTTATGCACATTTTTTGGTAATAATATACTTCCGGTTTGACCGTGAATGCCATCAACTTCTTCAATTTAAATGGGACACCCTATATATTCTTACAGATTTTGAAAGAGCTAGTTATTTTGCATTCATACATACTGAGTATAGTATGAAAAACTTTGTAAAAACGAGGAATATAGCACTTCAATCAACCTCCTTTGACTTTTTCGCATAAGAGCAAAAAACTATTCAGATAAACTAATTGATGTTGTTTGTATGCATGGTGATAAATAAACGAGTACTCTTCATATCATATCTTCATATCAATCACTATATAACCAATCATCATTAAGATTTCAATACGCTCTTCTTCACTCAATTGAACCATTCTGAAATTGTACAATTCGTAAATTGTACGTTTATTTATTACTATGCCTACAAACATCAATTAGTTTATCTAAATAGTTTTTTGCTCTGATGCAAAAAACTCAAAGGAGCTCTATTCCTCGTTTTTAAAATTTCTTTGGACTAAACTCAGTAACAAAATAACAGTAACTAGATAACAAGCGCTTCCAAAATCTGTAAAAATATATGTGATGTCCCATTCAATTTAAAGAAGTTGATGGCGTTTTCGGTTAAACCGAAAGTATATTAATAACAAAAAAAATGTACATCAGATGCATTTTGTTCCATTGCACTTACCTGCAAATTTTCATAAATTTTGTATATTTCCAAACATCATGAGAAGGAACCATTTTCATCGTATACGCAAACGTTTTTGATTGTATTGAAATTTTTGGAATTCTAGTAAAAAAATATTCCCTGGATGACAAGCCTTTTGAAGCATGAGACCACACCATGTAATATATTTCATATAACTAGTGTGAAAAGTGTGTTACTAGTGTGGAACATATTTCGCACGAGTACAATCTCTCCTATAAGCATAAATATTTGAATCATCATCAATCCAAGTTCATTCCTCTGTTCATTGTGATTCATTGAAAATCCACGAAATAAGCCTACTCGAATTTGAAAGTTATTCAAAGTTTCGCTCATCGTCGAATAGCCACTAAGCAATCCAAGATACAGTAGTCATGAACGAGAGAACGACTGTAGACACTTTCGATAGTTTGAGAGTCAATACCCATGTCAATTTCATGAAAATGGATGGGTGTGCCTATGAATTGTTATGAGTTCGGCAACCTTAGGTATTTCAGCTATCATCTTTGGCAGGTGAGCAACTTCACTCAGCTCAACTAAGTCAACAGAAACTGTGTCGTTTGTCATTGCCATGAATATTCAGGGAGTATTTTTTTCAATTTGAAATTATTGATGTAGTGTCATAAGGAAGGTATCTGATTCAATCATTTTACGAAAGGTTAGGAGGCAAAATCAATCTAAAAATGAAGTAATCATTGCAAACGTGCGTTTTTCAAATATTTCCACGTTTTACTCTCCACTTTCCTATAATGCCATAATGAAATGATGGGCTTTTTTCTAATGAAGCAATGTTAACATTATTTCAATTGAAAGCGCTGTTTTTATAGGTGGTCATAGGAAGAATGGTTTACCTATCTACAGAAGCGATTATTTCATCGGGCACTCTCTATGTTTGTCTGTATTAGGATGGTGGTCATCATTGATTGCAAGAACGCTCTGAGCTGGTATCCATGTGATTTTTTTCAAGATCGATAGGTATTCCGTTTTATTTCAGTATATCTTGTCGACAAGAATTTGAATCGTTTAGCAATTGAGCATTTCTTCATTTATTAAATGTAGTGGTATGGTAATATATGGTTATCATGAGAAGAAATTGGTATAATAAAAATAGCATAATAGGTATTCAATATCTACTATCATCACTATATGGACTAACATTCGATTACGATCAGAAATAATTAGCAGATTGTTCTTAAATTACCAACTTTCTTGATTACGCTGTTTAGTGTCATTAGCTATAAACGAAACGATGATTTCTACTTAAAATTAGAAGAAGATGATAAAGAGTATTCCACTCAATTCTCAACCTGTCTAACATTGTTGGAAAAAGAGAATATGGTGAATCCTTCGAGGTAATAAAAATACACCAATAAATTTGAAACAAAATAGTTGATTAGTCTTCAAGCTTCGGTCGATGACGAAACAGAATTACTTTGATACCAGCTCATAGTTATAGTTTTTATTCATACTGCATCATAGAACATACCTTTACGTACCTGATTTCAATCCGGAAAATAGACTTTTACAGGATAGGCGCACGTAATATTTTATTACGTACTACTATCCCGTAATGAAATTTCACCGGATTGTAAATATTGAAAACTCAGTTTTGCGTCAACAGCAAAACAATACACAGAAATTACTTATTGCTAATATTAATATTAACCGTTAAATTTTCGTTCCCATGAATATGGATACCAGGAGCTCCATTGGATGAATTATTTATTAGGGAGTTGCTACTTGCTGATACATTCCCATTTTTTTGTTGTAGCACTTCAACAAAGATTAATATTTTATTTTTCACTGTTCATTTTTGTTTTTTTTGTTAGCAGTATGAATTAAAATGTTATACGTCACACGTCCGGTAAACTTTTACCGGACTAGTAACGTAAATATCTATTACAAATCTTGTATTTGAGTAATCCCTGATCACCCTCTATATACCTTTGGTTGCTGCCTGTGACGAGACAAAACATATTGTATATACGAGGTGTCATATTCTCATACACCTGAATATTTTGAAATTGTTGTGACTCATCTAGTAGAAGAAATACCCCTGGATATGCCTGAAACCAGCCGGTTATGGTACCCCTGTCTATGAAATCGATTATTTTAATTTTATATTCGTTACTCCAACGTTGGCACCCAACATCTCATGAGCCGAAACTTGTGCGTTGTGGGTTGAGAAAAGCGGAACAGCTTTTATAGTGGACTCCGAACCACTTATTGGGGACTGAGACTGCCGAACGACATCAGGACTGAAATAATGAACCTATAATGAACATGGATGGGTTCGAACTCACGACCGTCCGATTTTCAGAGTATAGCGTAGGAACGCTAACCACGGTCTTCCTATTCAAAGCCATTGCAAATAGGTAGGTACTTGAGTAATATCCATCATACCCTACTGAGACATAACGAGACTGACGATGCTGCTTCTGAAGAGCCGAAACAGATCTGACATTTCTTGTTTCTTTTTGGAACGATAACAAAATGTTGAAATCAATATTTCTTCTTCCTTCTTGCCTCCTTCACGCCACAGTATCGGTCTGCCACTGTCGCTAATTATGCCCTAACATGCTATAGCGAGCACAAGAAAACGGATTGTCAGTCAGTCAGCTTCTTAAAGCATATCTATCTACATAATGATGCTGAGATGAGAGTATGTATGACTAAGATTGCGGCTAATTCCTCTTTTCTCATTTTGTCGTCGTTGTCTAGTATAGTAGTGGTGTATCTCGGATCATCGAAATTATGTACAACCACTACTCAACAAAAACTCAAGAATTAATGATCATCCAAATTACTTTTTATTGGAATATTCGTAACGTATTTAAAGAGGAGTTTGATCAATGTTTGTCATATCTACTAATCTTTGATGGAGTGGATAAAATGGAATGAAATAATGAAAAACGGAGAAATGCGAAAAAACTTTGAGTTCTCTCTCGTCCTACAACACTGTCTGGAATCTCTTTGTCACGACCAGAGTCTGTTACTGGGTGTAAGAAAATTAGAAACCTGTGATTTGTTGATTTTTATTACAATGATCACCTATTCATTTTATATAATGTATGTTATATAGGGTTTATCATTGATATGTTAACAAGTCCAGTGGTAGATTTCTTGCTAAACAAAACAAGCAGATTGTTTGCGTAATTTTTTCCAAAAGATAGTTGTGTACGAGATTGATACCTAAATTTTCCAAAAGAAAGAGGATTTTTTTTAAATTTTTGAAAAAGCCTTATTTCGATTTTGTCGAAATTTGGTAGGTTTGTTTTCAATGCTGATAATAATAATAATTAATGAATAATCATAATGAACCAAATAATCCGTTGTTAGTCTTTATCCACTTGATAAGGTGCGTGCAGAGAAATAGTTTTTATTTTTGCTGTAAACCAAAGCAAGATAAAAAAACTCGGTACATTTTTTCTGAGTAAAATTTATTTCATCGCCTCAATTTTTTTTGTGCATCTATCACGTCGCATTACAGTCGGCAGTAGAGTAGGGGTTGAGTGGAAGGCGCTCGGCAGAGTAGCCAACACCAATATGGCGGCGCCCATGGCTCGCATCACCTAACCGTGTGGCATTTATATAGCATCTCTGCCTTTTTTATAGGTACTTTCACGGTCGGTGCTCAACGGAAATATCATCTATTATGCTACCACGCGCGATTCCTAGTAGACAAACCAGACGAGCTCAGGCTGGTCACCCCTAAACTGTCAGGCTTGAAACCTGTCGAACATCGCTATACCAAGCATAATTCATCAATGGAACGGCAAAGTTGTGGAATTCTTTGCCTAGTGAAGTCTTTCCTTATGCTTAGGACCTCCAAACTTTCAAGAAAAACTCGAACACCTTCCTCCTCTCCCAACATCGAACATTATAGGTTTCCCTTTCGTGTTGTCCACAGATAAAAAAATCTATATCCGCTATATGTTTATGTATTGATGTAAATATTGTTGTTTGACAGCACAAATCTACAAATCTATATTCACAAATGTAAAATATTATGTATTCCGTACTCTAATACGCAGAATAAAATTGAAATGTATAATTGATGGATACTATTGAGAAGTCTGGGTAGGACATATGAAGTGTCCCATGTTCAACGCCATCTTCATTTGTCTAATATTGATTTCACATTAACATTTCCATTCCACAGTTATCGGGTTAAGATTGAAGAAGCGATTTTAATACCCTAAATCAAGGATTCATGAAATCACACAATGTTTTTTTCATATAATGAATTACTCAATTTCTGAATATATTTCACTTTCGAAAAAGGAATTAAGAAAAAGAAAATTATACAGAAAACATAATATGGCTTCATATAATTTTCTAATTTATTATCAGCTGAGAGTCCCCAGGAAGTCATTGGGATAATTGAACGTATTCTTGTTTGATATCAGATGAAGTATCTTGATATTGCATACAAACCATTCAGGAAATCGAATGAATCAAATTGAATTAAGTTGATGTAACCCCTTTTTTCGAATATTTCCATGTTTCATTACAGATATACTCCAATAGCGCATCTTAATGTGAATCTGTGTGTGAATCTCCAATCAATATTTCGTTCGTCTTGGAAATATATATAGCAAGTCTTGAATGAGTCAGTTTGGTCTCGCTGATAAAAAGTGTGCTGGAACACTATTCAGTAACGAGCAATAGTTTTAATTCAGGCGCCGAGGATTTCTCAATTCCAATTTTTATTATGTTCCAGAACTTTGTGTGAAAAGGAAGTTCTTTGACAGACCTCTCTTGTGAGCTGAGACAAGTAGTTGTTGACAGGGATGCACAGATGATGTACATACACTGTACATCGCATCGGCACGTCTTAGTTTTCGACCCCGAAGTTAAACCTTCATCTGTTAATATTTGATTTCACTTGGAATTGAACTAGAATCTCAACTTGCGGAACTCCCTATACATATGAATATTTTGTTGCAGCGTGCGATTGCCATCCGATAGGAGCGTCCGGGAAGACTTGCAACCAAGCAACCGGACAATGTCCTTGCAAAGACGGCGTCATCGGAATCACGTGCAACCGCTGTGCCAAAGGATATCAACAAAGCCGGTCCCATATTGCTCCTTGCATCAGTGAGTATATCGTCATACTTCACGATCCCAGAACACCCACAAAATACAGGGTGTCCCTGGACTTCCTCTGTTTCTCTCGGGAATGTATAGAGGGGGTCAAAATAACACTAGTACTCCCTATAACTTTTTTTCCTAAAATCCTTCGTTACTACGTTACTACGTAGTTACGGGTAGACATCTCAGGTTTGATGTCGTCGAACAGAAGTGCATTTTTATCAAAAATCGTTGCTACGATCGATATTTCACAGGAAATTGTCCAGGTAACCTTGTTTTGTTGAAAAATATTGAATGATATCTGTCATTTCAAGGTTTTGGGGTGTGGACCATCGAGAGAGTCCGTTCCTGACTTTGTAGAAAAACAACCAACTCCTGCATGAAAGATCATCGAGGGTATTCATTTGTTCAGTCAATCACCAGAATTTGGATGATATCAATCATTTACTTTGAAAGTTATCAAAGAAAAACATTTTTCATTTTGTAACTTCGAGGTCCCGTAACTTAAAACAAGTATACAGTAAACTCAAGAAAACTCAACTCAAAAAATAAACTTAAACGCAAAACTTCTTGAACGCATATCCTCTCCAGTCGTCGAGATGTCGCTTTTATTTAGATTGTGTAAAGTAAATAGCCTATTGTTGATACGGAAATCGCTTTCATTCCTATATTACCACCTAATTTCGTGTGTTTCGACTGAATAAAGCTAATGGTGGGGTCAGATCAGAGCTAGAAAATTCAAGAAGAATATCAGGTTTCAAATTATATCACCATATATGTTGATTTTGCAAAGTTTATGATCTCTCATATCAATTACATGCTTACTCATTCTGATTCATCATTTCTCAGAAATACCAGTCGTGCAGATGATGGCTACAGAAGAAGACGACGATGGCTACAGAGAAGATCCAGACAGTTATAGTACTGGAGGTACGTGACGTATGTCTGCAAATGTTATCTAATTCTTAGTATTGTCAAAACTGAAGAATTCCAATGACATTTCACTGTATAATATCTTCGGGTCTTCCAGAGTCACATAATCATTTTTCCGAACTGAAAAACATCTGATCCTAAAGAATGAAAGCGGAGTAAAAGGGATTGAATAAGGAGCGCTGAATTTTTGTGTCGTAGCTCGGGTTATTTACCTAATGTCGTATGAACTCTAGAAGACAAAACGGTTCACCCTAATATTAAAATTGTTCGAGAGTCAGATCCGGGAATCCGCACGGAGTAATTTAAGTTTTCCAATTTCGGGTCCCATATATTCTTTCGGTACAATAGGTATTTGATTATTTTCCGTTCCATTTAGGGGATTTTTCACTCAATTGAACTGCGCTTGGAATATGCCGAATAGTACAGGGGGTGATTGTTTTCAATCCAAACTTTCTGACGAAATTACATATGATCAACTTGAAATGTTATTTAACAAAAAAACGTAGATGACTTTTCGTGATATTATATGATATACAATAAACAATCAACCTGTATTTGTTATATATTATGAAATGCATTTTTCAGATCAATGTGGGAAATGCAAAGCAGCAACTAAGAGATTGAATATGAATAAGTACTGTAAAAGAGACTATGGTAAGTTCTAGCAATCTCGTGCTATGATACCTCTCAATTCTCTTCATTACTTAGATTTTTTTCATTTCGATGTTGACTATTTGATCTTTTTTCGAAATATGGTGCAAATATTCTGAAATATATTAAATTCAAAGTTACAACAACATTAGAAAAGTACCGTCAATATCACATATCATAATTTGAACATGTCCAGCAAAATCAAAGTAATTATTTGATTCATCATGAATTGAATACGTACAGAATATCATGGATTGTATTGGCTTTATTGTATATATTGCATGTACGTATTTTCCTATGACAAATTAACAACGTCAGATCGTCTCACTCATCGCATTGATAGATTTAACTAGTTAAGTTATCATCGTGTTGATTGTTACAACGAGTAGAAAAATCTGTGTCAGAATACATATCTATATACGAGTACAACACCTCAAGGAATTAGGGAATGATAAAAGTAAATCGAAATATTGATAAGAAAAATCAAAATGACCTGATTATCAAGTAATTGTTAAGTTTTGAGCTCTTTCAAACGTTATGAAACTGCCTACTACTCTCATCGTTTTATGAAAATAACACCTGCCAAAATTTTGTTCAACAGCTATAATGGCTAGAATTCTATCTCGAATCGAAGATTCCGATGATGAACACACGAAAGGTTGGGTGCGGTTCATGATAAACGTGGAGTTCATTTACAAAAAATCTAGGGAATCGAGAATAAGGAAAGGTATCATGCCCATGCTGGTACCTGCTACCGATCTGGCTTGCAAGTGCCCCAAGATAAAATCCAACAAGTGAGTATGATCTAGGTTAGATGGACGTTATTACTCAGCACTTTCGAATGTTCCGTTCACTACATATTTGGGACGTTTGATTCATTCATTATTCATGTTTAGTTGTGTTATTGTAACTTACTCGGTATGGTTCGGAACGTACCGATTCCAAACGTAGCTTTTGTAACGAATTTTCAACCTATTGTTGATTGCATCATTGAAACGTTTCATGTTTAGTAACTAATTATTAGTTGTGTACACAAATATACACACTTGTACAACACTTACAATGTTACGTTCATTACTTTTTCACCGTATTTCCAATATTAAGTTATTATCACTCAAACCTTATATTATGCTAGTAACATTCTCAGAAAGCTATATTGATTTATATACAACGTTTCATTAGTAACATACTTCCAATGTTACGGTTATTATTTTATCGAATTTTCTTCAAACTCACATTAGTTTCACTCCAAACGTTATATTATAGTAGGTAACATGACTGCAGAGTTACATTAGTAACATTTTTATAGAACCTTATACTAGTGATATTCTCACTATGTTGAATTTGTAACAGATTTACGTTGGATTATTATCATTGCAACATTACATCGTTACGTTATTATTTTTTTAATATTAATCAGCATAATCAACCTCAATATCACTCAGACGTTATTTATACTGATAGCATTTTCATAACTTTTCATTTTGTTATTTTTATTTTATCCATAACATTCTTACATGTTGATATTTCAGTAGGTAACATTTCATTTTTAATTTTTACGTTATAATGTATTAGTAACACAAGTTATGAGTATTGGTAACATTTTTATAACGTTTTATCAGTAACATTCTCACAACGATATATTTGTAACATTTTTTGTTATATTATAGGCATCTTCACAACTTTGCGATTATTATGTGTTTGAAATGTTACTTTGATAACGTATATACAACGTACCGTTAGTTAGATCATTCCAACGTTATCTGGTGTTCATAGATCCTACCTGTTGCTGGGTAGGGAGAAGGACGATTCGCCAGGAGGCATCGTGACTGGCAGCTTGGGGGTCACTCAGAAGGCGATCGTGATCGAGTGGAAGGACGAGTGGGATCAAAGGATGCGCAGATTCCGGCGCAGGGCCCGCAAATGCAAATAGAACGTCGCTGTGGAACTGATATGAGGGGCGGATACGAGAGAATGGAAGAGAGAGACGGCGGGTTCAGATTTCAGCGGAATATTTGGCGAGTAGACTTGAATAAAGGACTATATACCTACCATTTATGAATAGAAATTTCTAAGGAATGAAAAAAAAAACGATTATTCACATACTCATAACACATAAGAAGAGTGGAAACTCCTGATTCCTAGCTCAAATATATAGGGAAGTCCAGGTTATGGACGCACTAATTCACCATTTGTACAAATACAAACTAAAAATGGAAACTCCTTACTTGACTTGAGTAACTTTTGTCAAAATGGTCCAGTGGCGTAGATACAGGAAATGTGTTTTACTTTTGAAAATCTTTTAAACTTCATAATGTATTTGAAGATATATCCGATGTCGAATCTACGCTAGTACAATTTTGATAATGGGTAGTCACGTGAAGTAACGAGTATCAATTTCCTAGTACTCATACCCAATCCGAACGCTTCTCAATGTCCTGAGAGTTATTGCAAAAAAAATTAACCCTCAGGAATCGTTCTGCAAAAAAATATTTTATGCATGTCGAACCTGGACACCCTCTTCAATGAAATGAAAAAATATCCTCACACAAAATCTTGCAATATTTTATAGTATCAAGTGGCGTTCTGTGATTTCCAAAAGCTGCGATAATTTTAAAGGTTAAATAGATGACAGTATCTCTTCACATTCTCAGATAGATATTTCTTCACCAATTATAAAGATATAGGGTTCGGTGGGTGTGCAGGAAATCTTTAAATAAATATTCAAACTAAACAACTTCAGCAGCTCAACTTACGAATAAACTACATATCCCCTGTGACATTATACCTAATTGATCAAAAAGTGTCTTTCTCAATATGGGAAAATATTCAGTCATCCACTCCGATGATGCTATATCAAGAAAATCAGCGTAACTGTTCGAAATCAAAGTACGTCACTGAATAAAAAAAAATACTATGACAACTTTCATGGTATTTTTTTCAAAGTGTAGTTCAGATATCAAACAGGTGTTTCCTCACATTATCACAGCCCTGTTCATTGAGAAATATATAAATAAAAAATGTGTGTGATATATGCAAACAAAAAAGGTATCGACGGAAAGGGGACAGAGTACCACTAATATTCTCAGTGGTTTACGAATATTGATTTGTTTTTTTCTTACTCAACCATTATTACACTTACATTAGTCAGCTCTAGTACATAACACAATAGATTTCGAATCAGTTGAGAACTTTTCCAACTTGATACTAGAAATACTTCATTACTTATATACCCCTTTAATTGGACACTCTGTATGGGACTTATCCTTCTCGGGAAGATGAATGATGGCATTTGACATACGTTTCTACAGGAAAGTCCGACATTTAATTCAAATGGTACTTAACCACTTGTTCAAGTCTACTGCTCAATTGTCGATTTCGTTTGTTCAGTCTCGAGTTTGTCCACTTTGTCGCCCAGATAACTACTTTTGTTGTGGTCGAAACCTTGGTTG
Source organism: Gastrophysa polygoni (assembly GCA_963576655.1). NCBI lineage: Eukaryota > Metazoa > Arthropoda > Insecta > Coleoptera > Chrysomelidae > Gastrophysa > Gastrophysa polygoni. Next base: position 41,124,433 of record OY755083.1, read on the forward strand.
CCGACAAGATTACTGTGATTTTATTAGTTTTTTTATATATATTCGATCACCTCAATTTAACGGTGCGTTTTGTATATATCGTGGAGATTCATTAGATATTCATCTAAATTACTATTAATTCAATGTAGTAGTCCTAGATGATTTTTTTGGGTTTGAAAAATTACGACATTTACTCACAAAATAGTCATTGCATTTAATTCTCTCTCTAATCATCGATATATACTAACAGCCATGGTGGGCCTATAATATTCGTTTTTGATTGAATATTCCTCTCTTGATTTTCATTCATTTTTTGATCGATTTTCATTTCTTTTCATAAAGTTATTTGCACAATTTCTGTCCTCCATGGCTGATTTTGAGGCTGTCGAGTCTTACCATAAAATAAAAATTAATATATAAATGAATGTAACCATTTTGTATTATAAATGCACTGTACCAAATGCATTTTTGTATTGTAACTACCTACCTACGTTGAGAGGTTAATTTGTAATTATGTTTGTTCTGTAAATAATTTTCATCCGATAAGTATTCACTACTTAACTGTAATAATTTATTTATTTTTTTAATTGATAGCGCTCTATATGTGTGTGCGTGTGTGTTAGAAGCGAATGAGACTTTAATTTTTTTGAATCCTTTAGAAATGTATTTTATGCTTTGGGGTATCAGTGACACCGATGTTTCCTAAGCACATTCCAAAACTCCAACATATTCATTTGATGAAGAAAACTGTTACTCTGACAGCCAATAGTCATTTCTACTTCATCTCGATGACATTCTCACAACTTAACGATTACAACGACGTTTCGTTGCTATTTTTTTCAACGTTACCATGATTATGTTTTGTCAGTAGTAGGTCAATAACATTGTTCTTCTTGAAATTAGTTGATGAAATAAAAATAGATGAAAATCAACAGCCAAATTGTTATCAATCAGTATTCAAAATATTATTCAATCAACAACTCTTGTGATGAAACTTATAATGAGATACGTTTTGGAGTTTTCTCCATCAAATGACATTGGATTTTTTGCCTTGTGAATTTCATGGAAATTCGTCTACAGGATGTCAAAAAATTGCATTTATGAGGATCTCAGAAATAGTAGGATACAAAACTTTCTCAGTTAATTAAAAATTGCTTTGAAAAGATCGGTATATTTCAAGAACGATATGTCAAAGATGTTCACCTATAAAAATGTCATCAGTATGTACATCATTGTGAATCCTAAAAGCTGTTTGGTACACAAAAATTGTCAGATTGGAAAAATCTGAAGTCTATTGTTTGGTAGGAAAGATGATGACAATTTTTGAATGACGTTTGAATTTTTTGAGCCCATCAAGAAACAGTAAAGTTTCCCATTCTGAAAATAGTGAAAAAAGTCTAGGTTTTCTGTACATTTGTTGTGAGAAATATACTGCAGATACTAAAGAAGTTCATTTTGGCCTATTTGAGTATGATTTGAAGAATTTGAATGAGTTACAACATCTCCATGAAATGAATGGTTTAGGTATGTGTGTTAAGTGTGTTTTATATATATTCATAAGAGAATGTACAGTATTGTTCTCGTCAGTTGAAGAAAACTCAATATTTCCGGTAGTCTATCCATGAAGAAATGAATCTGATGAAAAATTGCCCTTGAAATAGAGATACTTACCCTTAATATATATCTGCAAAGGTGCATGGTTTTTTGCAACATATCATCAATGTACTTGATACCTGGGCTATAATCGAGATTATATTGAATTTATGATAATGTTTTTGTGAATCATCAACCTATATAGTGACGTTAAATCGGCGGCATCTAGTTCCTAGAAATCATGTTACAAATCTTAATGTTTGAATAAATTATATAGGTATGTATCAGAAATAACCCTAAGTTAGTTATCTGTGTTGTGGAACATATCAAAAAATTGTAATGTGCTTTGAATATCTCTGCTAAGTTGAATGGATAAATAAACCATGTAAACCTCCACTGGGATATTTCATTTGCTTACACAGAAGCTGAATGAATCTTCTAGATTTTATTTTCTCTAGACACCTTGCTACTTTTGTTTGAATATACTAAATTTTGTTTACATTGAATTTGAAAGATATATTCAGGCTGCAACTCATTGAATAAATAGAATTTCAACATTGTTATTAAAAATAATATCATCATTATATAACAGCAAAAGTTGAACATATCAACAAAATCATCAATGGAGAAGTACTTAGTTATTTTTACACCCTATCATCAAAAGAGGAACTTTCTATCAGAAGTTCAACTACAAAACTTCCCAGAGGGTTGTAAATATACTGAAAACTATCATCACAGAATAACTTCATGTTTGAACTGATCTGCAATAAACAAAACCCTGTTGGACCTGAAATGTGGTTCCTTATCTCTATACCATTCAGGTATATCAAATTCAGGGAAGAATATCTTGATTTCCCTCTCAGCAGATTGCTCAGAATCTGATCCATGGGTAGCATTCCTAGTATCTGATAGGCCATACTGACCCCTAATAGTGTTTGGCGCTTCAAACTGGGCTCTAAACACTTTTGTGGGGCCCATCATTTTTCTCCATTCTGGTATGGCATTTTCTTTGGTCAGTACTATAATATCACTAGGTCCACTGGTGATGAATGTCAGAAGTCTATTATAAAAAAACTTGTGTCTATGTTCATAATAGAAGTTTTCTGCTTCAGTAGTGCTAATTGTTTTTCGTTTGTAGAGCACAATTTTGAAGTTTGCAGAGAGGATCAAATCTCTTATTTTGTTGCAGGCGAATGGGTTTTTGATAATGTGTGGTTTTATCATGGCCATCGAAAGTTGCCAAGCCCCCATGGCTCCAAACCTCAAAAAATATCGTGATTGATAGATTCCACCATTATTTACCAGTAATATGGAAAATGTGACTTGAAAAGAAGATATAAATTCATTTTTGTTTTTCCATTACTTACTTTAGCTACAACGGAACACTGAATGTTCGGGTTGCCGAATTAGAAATATGAAAGAAAAGAAAAAGGGACTGTGGCTTCACTTCGTTCCTCTTCATTATTCACATTATTCCAAGAAAAAATTGAGAAATTGAAATCGTATGTTAAGGCAAGCATTAAATTAGACAGCTAACCTAATTTTGCAGGTCTAAAAATGAACACAACTCCTGTCAAAGAGAAGTACCCACTTTTCAGCATGGCTCTTCTGTACTCAAATGGGTTAGTTATCTCCAGACTATGTACATGTATACATTTACGCTATCATCTCCTGAGGAAACGTATGACACGGACAGAACCTGTTTGATTTAACGATCAAACGAGCTTACCTGTGAAGTTCGATCGTGACTGTGCCAGGTGCTTTGTTCGAAGAGAGCAAATACTTGTAGTAGGTTTGCCTTGCTACTGAGGTGGTTATAAGATGGTGTGATTACTGATGCGCTTTTGTTTCAGAAATTTTTCTAGAGATAAACAAATGAATGTGGGTTCGAGGACAATGTTTCAATGATTATCTGAGAGAGGGCGAGTGTGATGGAGTCAGAATTATTTTGCGATCTGCGATCATGAAATAAGAAATACACAATGTGTATCGTGTTTTGTGTCATTTGTGCTATTGACAAATCTGTCAATCGATTTTCAAATTGATTGGTGCAAATCAAATTACAATTGAGAGATAAATGAGTAATAACATTATATTTCGCATTCAATCAGTTCCCATATTTTCTCGTTTCTGTTAGTTCTGATATTAGTACTTTTGATATGGATCCATATCGGTTCTGTCATTTGTGTGGTATTTCAAGGGCTCAAAACTCTAATCTACACATGTTTAAAGCACCAAAAGTGAGTATATGTGAATCATTCGATTCATTATCTCATACAATAAACGAATCAAAATATTCGGAGACATTTTTTGCTCATTTTTGGATGAGATAATGCGTCAAAAGTGGATATCATCTACAAAAAAAAATTACCACCTAACTTATATATTTGTTCCCAACATTTTCGCAAGAATCGTATTGGCTTGAAAAGATTGATGAAGGGGGCTCTTCCACTGCGCTACTGGTTAGTATAGTATATCATCTCAAACCTTGAGATGATATAATTCATGGAAATATTTCTAAATACATTATTGAATCACTTCTCACACCGTATTTGGAGTTCGCAATGTATGAATTTGTAGTTATTTCGAATGAAAATATCAACGAAAATATCGACCACCAGACCAGACCACCATTTTGCACTAATTTTCAACGGCTCAAGCAAACTTTTGTGGCACTCAAGGCTCAAGCGACAACTAGCGATTCTAGCGGAGGAGAGGTGATTGAACGTCTCGATCAGTAAACAAGTAGGCGAATTCGAGAGATTTTTCTTAAGTTATCAACACGGCAAAACCACAGAGTGCGTGCACCAGTCTTATAACCATTTCACTTGTTACTCAGACACAGTGTACCAAAGAGAAGAAGAGGAATGCACCTAACTTCTCTATTATCATAGCGCCAACTTTATTCTGTTTAGAGCGACGAAATTAAAAATATCCATGAGCGGGGAGTGTGGAGATGTATTTGGGAGGGTTGTTCTCTTTGAAGAAGCACTTCACACCATTACGAACGAAAATGACAAGTAAGATCGTTTGATCGTTGAATAGTTCCAAAAGAACGTTTACTTGTTCCAAAAGAACATTTACTTGTAAGATTCGAATTTTTAATTTCGTTCTATACAGAGATATTCGTATCTTATTCCCTCTATGTACACAGTTTTAACCGACTCATGTGCCAAAGAGTATATAATAAATCATTCTATGCCTGTGCATTTGCGCACAATGAGAACTAATGAAGTTGAAGCTTTGATAATAAGAGAAGTTAGGTGAATTCCTCTTCTTCTCTTTGGTATACTGTGTCGTAGCAGCAAAGCAAGCCTATCACAAGTTCTTCCTACGTTTTTGAAATAATAATTGGAATTCGTGGTTTTCATAGTAGCAGAAAACGAACAGATTTAGTGACGTCAATATCCGCGTCACTCGGTTGCCACCTCCGATCAGAGATGAACTGTTACACCACGGAAAGACTATACATATACTATACATTAACGATCCAAAATCAATGTGAAAGTCCATCATTTATTACGACATACGTTTCCACTATATTTGTATGACATACTATCATATAGTGTCTGACAGAGATAACTCATGACTAATTAATCGCGCCGGCTGTAACTCTCAGGTGAAAAATACTGATTAGTTTAAGTTTTTTTTTCATCCGTTGACAACAAGAAAGAAAAACCAATAATGAAAAGTCGTATTGCTGGTCGTTCACGATTCTTGAGCTCTCTAGATATCGGATGAGCTCGATTTCCATTACTTCAGAGATCACAGATAGTAAGTAGTGCAATCGGTCTATAGTTGTTTGGGAGGGTTTTCTTGCTCTTCTTTGGAATCAGTTGGACCCTAAATTTCTTCCAGTCAGAAGGAAATACGCCGAGTTTGTACAAGAGGGTGAACAACCTGCAGTGTCAGTGTTAGTTCTGGGGCACATTTCTTGAAAACAATAAACGGTATTCCGTCTGGCCCCATAGCCTTCTTGACGTTAAGGCTAAGCAGAATGTGCCTGATTGTGAGTTGCCGGAAGACAATTTCTGGTAAACGGTTGTCGATGGTAGCAGTTTTGGGAAGTTCCTATTCTCGTGGATCCAAGGCAGAATTGTCTGCAAACATTCAGGCGAAGGTGTTGGCTTCATCTTGGAGCGGTGTTGTAGCCAGTATATTATCATCTTTTGTGAGGGGAGGAAATGATCTAGAAGTGAAATTTCTCCCGATTGCCTTGGCAAAGGTCCAAAATGAATGGGAATCAGTTGGTCACGCTTTGAGCTTTGATCTTATCTTCGTGTAGTATGCCTCTTCAGACTCATCTATCGTTCGATTGCATGTATTCCTAGCTTTGACATATTCAGCTCTAGATTGCGGGCCTGGGTTTCTGCGCCAACTACGGTATGCTGCTTGCTCCAGAGCGACGACCCTAAAACAGGTTCTATTGGACCATGGTTCACCGGTGGTTCGTGATCTGGTGCTATGTGGTATGTAAGTTTCCATTCCCATCATGATGATTTTTGAAATCCCCGACACATTCTCTTGCGAGGAAACTCAGAAAAGAACATGCGAAGACCATCGCAGTCGGCTGAATTGTATTGCAAAACAGTGCATGGGGGTGTTTAACTGGTTCATGGAGTGATGTAAGAACATATCGTGGAGATGAGTGTGTGGTCTGAGATTCCTAGTGGCGCACGGACTTTCACTCCATACGATTCCGGATTGTTAGTGAGAAATAGGTCGAGCGTATGGGCATAATAATTGTTGAGTGGGTTAATTTATCAGTTGCTCAAGACCACAGATGATAGCGGAAGCCAGCCGTCCTGCGTCATCCGGGCGATTCTGTTGGATGAAATCGAGTTTCAGAGAAACGAATTCGAAGAGGTCACCAGGAGTTAGATCTTCTGGTGATAGATAAAGGCAGCAGATGGACTTTGTCTGTTTGTTTTTAGCCACATATAAACGAATTCTGGTTTCAGTTCCTTCTCATGATAGCATGAGAGATCATTTCTGGAAAAGAGACATACCTCCTCTGAATCTGAGACGGGTATGGAGCTCATATGCAGGGCAGAGCATATAGGTCGTGTTAGTTTTGATGAATTGACCTGCATCTCAGTTAATGCCAGTATGTCTGGTGTCTCAACCTGTAGATGGTAATGAACATCGTTTATGTTTTTGTTCAGACCTCGTATGTTACAGAGGTCTATTTTCAAATTCATATGTTCCGATGGTGAACCCCCTCGAGCACCTCTCCCCGGAAATCCGAATGGAGAAGTATTCTACTTCCGGAGTGTTTTACTCTACGAGAATTCATCATCTAGATTTTTCTTCAGCTGAAGTGGGTGATTCCGATTGGGAAGAAGGAGATAGGATATGGGGATATGACCGGAAGCATCGACCAAATACTGAAACATGGAAGTTTCACATTTCACAGCACCTCTGTCGATGTGGTGGTGTCATGTCGCATCGGGCGATAATGGGAACCATTATTTTCCACATATGGGTATCCATTTAGTCGCTTCTTACGACAGGCAGGATTCACCATGGGGAAATTTTTGATCCGTCCTTATACGGACTGAGTATAGATACAGAAAACAGAAATGTGCCCTGCGGCACATCGCACCTGAGATGATTATAAGATATAAGTTATCACCACCTCACTCGCACCCCTGACGCACTAGTATCAAAGAGTATATATATATACTATAAACAATTATTAGACCGTTATGCCACTGTCTATCACAGAACTGAGTGCAGTTTGCAGTGTATATATATATATACACTCTGAAAGCTCTGAGTATATATATACTATAAACAATTATTAGACCGTTATTAACTACAATATTGACCAAACGCCATAAGAGCAATGTTAGAAGAGTGATGCTTCATTATATACGTCTTTCCTTGTCTAATTGGCAACGATGATCGAGGGCGCATGCGCAAAATTCAAATTTCATTCAAAATTCATTTTGGCGCATGTGCATAAGTTCATCCTTGCCAATTGCACTCTTTTATTTTGACATCAGATAGGCTGTCCTTATTATCAATATTCGTAGTTAATACATATATGGTTATGCCACTGTCTATCACAGAACTCAGTGCAGTTTGCAGTGTATATATATATACACACTCTGAAAGCTCTGAAGAAGCAAAGAGTATATGTACTGTGTTCTGTCAAAGAGGTTCTGGGTTCTGTGTCTGAAGGCTGCTGAAGGCGAAGAGGAAGAAAGATGAGAATGAAATTATTGTTTATGCTGGGCAGTGGTGTTATTACAATTTATTAATATTGTTTGTTCCAAAAAGAAAAATACGCAGTGTAAGAATTTGCAGGTCAAAATTTCGGCAAATTTTATATTTGAATCAAAATGTCCACAATCATATCTATGTCTGAGGAGGACAAAATTGATGATTTGATTCATAACTCCAAAGTACTGGTCGTTGGTGCCGGTGGAATTGGATGTGAAGTATTGAAGAATTTGGCATTATCTGGCTTTCAAAATATTGAAATTGTAAGTAGAGTACTGTAGACTTACCTACAGATGAGCTGTATTGTCAATAAAATTGAAGCTGTATGAAATTTAAAAGTTCCGGTTATCTGTACTATGGATAGGTATATGTTAGTAGTTATGATGTCGTTACTGATAGTTTTCATTCCAGATTGATTTGGACACCATCGATGTTAGTAATTTGAATCGGCAGTTTTTATTCAGGAAGGAACATGTTGGTAAACCAAAGGCAGTTGTGGCTAGGGAGAGTATTTTGAGTTATAATCCAGATGTGAACATAAAAGCATACCATGACAGTATTACAAGGTTTGTAGCTATTCTACCACCAAGCTGATGAGTTAATTATTTTTTTTTTAGTCAAGATTATGGAGTAAACTTTTTCAAGAAGTTCAATCTGGTACTGAATGCTTTGGACAATCGTGCTGCTAGAAACCATGTCAATCGTATGTGTTTAGCTGCTGATGTTCCACTCATTGAATCTGGAACTTCTGGTTATTCAGGTCAAGTGGAATTAATCAAAAAGAGTGTGACTCAATGTTATGAGTGCCAGCCAAAACCAGCTCAAAAAACCTTTCCTGGTTGTACAATCAGGAATACCCCTTCTGAACCAGTACATTGTATAGTTTGGGCAAAGCATCTATTCAAGTTAGTATATGATTAAAATATACTCACTACTCATATGACTTGAGATGAGGCCAACAGTTGTATGATTTTAGTCAGTTATTTGGTGAAGATGATGCAGACCAAGATGTTTCTCCAGATGCAGAAGATCCAGAAGCTAAAATTGAAGGAGAACATAGTGCTACTGATACCGGGAATATCAAGAGAACATCCACTCGGCAGTGGGCTCAGGAAATCAAATATGAACCAGCACAATTGTTCAATAAATTCTTCAAAGCTGATATTGAATATTTACTGACAATGGGTGAGTTTCTTATTGTGATTTTCCTATTATATCCAGAAGCCAAGAAACAAAGGTAATCACTTGGGATAGGTTTGGCACATCACTGATGAAATTGATGAAGATTCATGTGGAGTGCCAGTTTTTTCACACCAGCCTTAAATCCAGCAAGAAATATAATATATATATAAGACATATTTATAAATAAGTTCAATATTTTCCATGATCATCTGAGATATAATGTAAAAACGTCTGAGCAGTTATGAAAATTCTAAAAGCTTCCAGCATTTCAAAAGATTCCTTAGCACTTCACAAAACTTTTATTTAATTCCAAACTCAAGAAATTGTGAAGGTTAATGACATGTCAAATGATATGATTGTTATCCAAAGACCTCTGTTATGGGCCCAAAACAGTATGTTTCTGTATTCAAAAGCAAAATATTGATTTTGATCAATATTTATCAGCAAAGTATCAGTTTTCCTGTCTAGGCAACAAAATTATTGTGTCTGTGTCTTTTGCTATTAGAGAACAATAATTATTATTGGAAAATGTCACAATTTGGGTGAGAGAGGGAAATATACTTCATTGTCCAAGAACACATAATTCTCATTGACATAGCTTGTCAATATAAAATTATAAATTGAACCACAAAACAGAAGTACATGAAAATTGATAAAAATATAGAATCAATCGAGTAAATGTCACAACATTAATGACAGTCAGACACCAAAGCCACATATTGAATTAAATATGAATATAGATAAAATCAATTAAATTGGTATGAACACATTACTTAAGCAAAAAAAAAATGATCACACCATGAAATGAATATTTATTATAAAATTCTCTAAACATTGCCTTTCTGCATGCTTGTAATTGATGTTTCTCAGGTCAATACTCAGAGGGCTATAAATTCCTTTACTTTTATATAGTTAGCTATAGATAGTTAATTGGAGTTGAATTCAAAGGTCATAATATTAGTTTTAGCAGTATTCAAAGCAAGTAAATTTATATCACACCAACTTTTGTTCAACTTCTTTAGGTCCCTAGTTATTGTTTCTTAAGAATAATTGATTTTCTTGTCGTTTCACTTATAGTTTGAACCACTTGCCCACACATAGTTAGGTATGAGGCAAACCAGTCATAAGGTTTTCTTCATATACCATAATTGAAAAATTCAAGTATCATTGTATTGTGATCCACACATTGATGTAATAAACTAGCTGATGGGTCCACTTTTGTCAGACTAAGAAGACCAAAATCAATTAAATTTTAGCTGATGGCGTGGGGTCTCATATTCAACAATAGATGACGGCACTATCAAAAGCAGGTATTGAAAAAGTTAGAGAGTATTGAAGTGAAAGATAGTGCTTTGGAGTGGATCAACAATTACCTATTACATAGAAAACAAAAATTACCAATGAATAATGTTTTGGTCCACTGTTATTTCTCTTATATGTTGACGACATAGTCAGTGCAGCTAGACATTGTTCCATACTCTATTTGCTGATGATACCCTCATATATTTTACATGTTTAGATAATGAAGAGTTGGTAACAACACTTAACACTTCTTTGAGAAATATCAACAAGTGGTGTTCCTCTAACCAATCGAAGATAATCACACAAAAAACCAAATTTATGATAATCACTAATGAAAATAATTACAGATTGTTTTGCGAGAGTCATCTAAATATGACTGTCAGTGACGAGTCAATTGAAATGGTACATAAATTCAAATATTTAGGAGTAATTATAAATAGACAGCTCAAATTTAAAGAACATGGAAACAATTTAATTGAAATCATCTCATATAAAATCAACTACTAATACAGATGTTCTACTTTTTTGACAAGATGGGCCAAAACTATTCTGTTCAACGCCCTAATATTACCTCATTTTACCTACTTGTCCACAATACTTTACCTACTAAATCAAAATGAAATATCCAGATTCAGGAAACATCAAAATCAAGCTATGAAAATCATACTCAAATGCTCAAAGAGAACACCCATTGAGCAAATATTAAAGGAAATGCGTGGTTGTCAATACTTCTTTGAATATAATACACTGATATACATATTCAAGAAATCAGGTACTGCTCTAGGTTATTTAAGGAATATTGTTGATTACAATTCTGATGTGCATACCGACAACACAAGATCACAAAATGATTTCCACATCCCACTGGTGGCAGAGTCATACACAAACATCTGTATTTTTCAAAGGCCTGAAGAGATTCAATTAGCTGCCTCTAGAAATCAAATCCTCAGATTCCTTGAACAAGTTCAAATAAAATTCAAGAATAAATAAATAAAGGAATAATATATAGGTAACATCTCAATCGAAATATACCCGTCAATGACAGCTGTGTCAACTTGTGACAGTTTGAATTTAGGCGCGGTGCAGATACAAAATGATTGTATGTTCTATTTCCTGATATAAATTTATTCATGGCTCAAGCTCATTTGTGGAGAGTATTTATCATTCAAAAATATCATTTTGCAATAGAAACTCTATTGCCGTTAATAGAGCATCCAATAGTTATTCTACATGTAATGCCCATTTACTACTGCTCAGCTAACATCACACTGCACTTCAAAAAAATTTTGTGAAATGTCTAACTATCAAGTCCAAACTGAAGCAACTGCTTTTATCAAGAAATTGCTACACAATAGAAGAGTTTCTATTGCACCCATTGTTTGTAATGTATATGTGATACACTTATTATTATCTGTCTAAATCCTAGAACTATCGAAAGGGTCTGGGCTATTAGCACATGTTAAATTGATGGAAATATTTTCGGTAGAAAACTTGTGGAAGACGCGTAAGCCGCCCAGTCCGTTATCGTGGGAAGCTGCCGCCTCCCATGCGGGTGACGCCCCAGAAGACGCCCCCACCGACGTCCGATCGACGGACATGCGCGTGTGGTCGTTGAGAAAATGCGCCAAGGTGTTCGCCAATACGATCGTGGAACTGCGCGACGAGCTCGCTGCAGACGAGAAGAGGAGTTTCTTGGTGTGGGACAAGGATGATAAGATTGCCATGGATTTCGTGACGGCTTGCGCCAATATCCGCGCTCATATTTTCGCCATTCCCACCAAGTCGAGGTTCGAGATCAAATGTAAGTAACGTTTTCGAAGTATCGATTATTGAAATCATCAAAGATGTCAGGACTTCAAATACTGCAAAAAAATTAACAGTATTTATTTTATTCAATTCATGAGAGAAGACCATTTCGCTAACAGAAATATATGATTTTAGTCAGAATAATGTAAAGATATAATAATAATAAAAATACATCTATTATTCGTCAAAATACAACAGTAAAAACAGTTGGGTGTGTAAATAAAAATGATCTTGATGTGGCGAATTAAGGGCCAGATTTCAGTTTTCATTTTACCAGGTAACTGGCCAAGCTTAACCTGACAGAACTTGAAAATAAATGAACAAAAAAACTAACCTAGAAAGAGAGATAGAGATAGAGGGAGATGAAGGGGAAAAGAGAGATAGAGAGAGAAAGATAGATAGAGAGGAAAAAAGAGATAGAGAGGAAAAGAGAGATGAATAGGAAAAGAGAGATAGAGAGGAAAAGGGAGATAGATAGGAAGAGAGGGATAGATAGGAAGAGAGAGATAGGTAGATAGGAAGAGAGTGAGAAAGAGGGAGAAAAAGAGAGAACATAGGTGAGTATGTAAGTATGATGCTCATATGTATATGAACATAGATGATACAATCATATGTATATGATATATATTCTCTGCTAGATCGAGCTCATGTAGAGAGGAATTGAAACAAACATTAAGATAGAGAAGCAGCTATAAAAAATCTGATGACTGTGTTGTCAGAACATTTTGATGTGTCATGCCATTATATTGAGAAATGCGACATTTCCAGTAATTTTTTCATTTGAATCGAGTTGATAGTGTAAGATTGTGATGATAATAGTGTGGTGTCCACATTTGCCACCTGCTCAAGGCTGGTTCATGCAACGTTCATTATAAAAACATTTTAATTTTATCATTAATAACAAAAGTAAATCACTAAGACGGTAAAGGGTGAGTTCATGCAATACATTAGTGTATTTTCATTACATTAGTCCACTAAAATGTTGGCCATCTTTCAAATATACATTATAATCTCATTTTATTCCTAATCCTGAAAACAATTAATTCGCATTCGCCAGTTTGTCTTTCAATAGATAATCACGAATCAAGAAGTTGAATTCCCATCAGATTTTCAAAAGTGCTAATTGTTTAAGAATGCTTTGTGGTTTGTAGAGTTATAGGTTTTATGGTTTCCTTTTGAAATTATACACAAGTGTGGTTTCAATAACGAAAATACTAGAAAAAGGTACTTATCAAATCAATAATAATGTGTTGCATGAACACACTGTTTTTCTTTGTGCTAATGTAATTATAATATAATTGTAATGTAATTTTAAAGAATGTTGCATGAACCAGCCTTTACTTCCATGAAAGGTTTGTAGAGGTCGACGAAAATAATGTAATATGCACCTCGGCAAAACTGTCTGTTGTCTAGCCTCGGCTATCAATTTTCAGGCTCGAATATAATAGACTGTTCTTCGTCTTGTCTTCGTCATGCATAAAAAAAAATTGAAAGAAATGACCTGAAATTTTGCAGCTATTGCCGGCAACATAATTCCCGCGATCGCGACCGCCAATGCGATGATCGCCGGGCTGGTGGTGTTGCACGCGTGCCGCGCTCTCCGCGGCCAGTTTGAGCGCTGCCCGGCAGTGTACTTGCGCAAAAAGTCGGTGCACTCGAAGTTCCTGTTGGCGGCCGATAAGAGCGTGACGGCGGCGAATCCGTCGTGCTACGTCTGCAGTCCGCAGCCGTTCGTCAACGTGTTCGTCAACGTCGACGCGATGACGGTGAAGGAGTTCGAGGCCGAGGTGCTGAAGAAGCACCTGAACATGGTGGCGCCCGACGCCGTCTTGGACGGCAAGGGGATGGTGGTGATTTCCTCGGAGGAAGGGGAGACTGAGGTTTGTTCGGTCGTTCCACATATTGCATTCTTATTCGTTTTTTCTATGACCAGTAGTGTAATTTGTTGATCACGATCGAAAATCAATCGCGGGAATCTTTAACACGTCCACAATGTTTGTAAAGTGAGCAAATGCATGGTTTTCAAAGATGTTGATTTTGTGATGATGTTGATCGTGTCCACATCAAGAATAATAAAAAAAATCTTCATTTGAAAAAACAACCAGCTACAAGAATCAACATCTAAAAGGCATAAGGAACAAATGGGCGTCAGAACACATATCATCACTATAATCATGACACGTTGAAATATATGTAAGATAGTGTAGGTAGTAGTTATATCGTTGATAATAGTTGATATACATGTGAATCTAAATAATTGCTTATGGAGTATTTGAGAGTTCATTAAAGAGTTTCCAAATCTCGTCTTTAAAAACATTCACTGAAGAAATTGACTTGATTCTATCTGGTAACTTATTGAAACATTTCAGTGAGTTTAAAAAAAAAATATTTTCTATTACTGCCAATCTATGTGCGGGATGATTGTAGTTTCTGGTTTGACATCTGATTTGAGGCATATACACAGAAAAACTGGCATTCTTGAATATACACTGCAATTACTATTAGTATTCTGGCTGAGCGAAACTTGCCCCTACATGATTCTATGTATTCTAATTTATATATAACTCTTAATACCCTTTTTTGTATGATACATAACTGCTCTATAGAACTACTGCCATCATTAAAAAATATACACGACTTTGAGTTCAAAAAAGTTCAGGTGCTTGGATAGTATTCTAATTGCATAATTTACTTTTAATAATTCGTTGATGTGGATAACGGTCAATATGGATTCCTAAAAATTTAAAAATAGATGCTAAAACTACTCTTTTGGATGATTATCCAATGTACCCATACAAGAAGACCTCATTGACGACACATTGAAACTTTATTCCTCTTGTGTCGTTACTCGCACGATTGGTATGTTGTGAATCGCTTATGTTACTATCATCGTTCTGTTATTCGTGTATGGGTACCTTTTGTGACATTACAATGATTTGTCAGTGAGGTTAGTTGAGGTTAAACTATTATCAGCTATACATTACATATACATTCCTACCATAATATCGATAAAATATGTGTATGTACCTAGCTGGAATAGTTTACATCATAGTTTCTGTACGCAGGGTAAATTTTTCTTCCTATATTTATTATACTTAACGTTCTCCAATTTCATTTCATTGAATCACTTTGGTCTGAATCTTCTATTACGAATATTTTTTCTATGCTGGTTGGTTTTATGCAGGGTGTTCCTAAATAGATCAAATAATTCGTAAATATAATGTGTACAAATGAGAGGTAATTTGCCCAATTTGGAAAACAGATTACGTTATAGGGCTCACATCATTCGGCATGCTTAATGGTTGTGAGAATCTACAGAGAGATATTTTTTCAGTGGTCATGCCCCCTGTTCTTCCCCTGAACTTTTTGAGTTCCTGATGAGTTTCTTCGTTTCATTTGAAATCTCTCGTAGTTTTTTTTCTGCGACCGATATCGATAAAAAAATAAATGAAAAACGATGATCTTCAATTCTCTAGAAGAAATTGAAAATTTCAAATAGATCTGTGAGGCTTTGGCTCTATTTTTGGATAATATTTTGTTTTCATGGATTCCGATAGTTCAGGCGGCAATACCTGTTTAGAAATTGAAGCCGACATGACTCACTTATCAATGAGTGGCAACAAAGCGTTTGCGGATCTATATTTGTATGGACTCTTGTCATTGTTTGTTTTCAACTTTTCTGAATTAACTGATTTAATAATATCAAAAATAATATTACTCTACAATTCAATGATCAAAATTCCTATTCTATGTTCTCTCTTGTATACCGTTCTGAATTTTGAAAATGTGTGAGAACTTTCATCAGGAATAAAATTGTCTGTCAAATCGATGATGAAAATATTTCCCATAGTGCCGCAAACTTTTTGACACTCACTGATTTTTTGGTCGTCGAAAAAGTATACGTGTATGCGTATTCGTGTATACGTATGTACGTGTATGACTCCCCACTTCGTTCGTAATATGCGATATATACAGTTCCTGTTATGTAATATACTATAATGAATCATTCAAGGGAAGAGGGGGAGTGAAAGCCTATCAAATTTCGTAGTGAAACCTGCTTTCTAGTATTGCTTTCATTTTGAAATGTCATGTAATGTCATATGGTGGCATGCAATATCAAGAGAATCTAGTTCGTTACGCATTTATATGTCATATTGACTTGATTATAAGCACCAAATGAAGAAAATTGTTTCATAACCTGAGACTTCTGCTCGGAAGAGAAGTGAACCGTGATTTTTCAAAATTAATTCAAGATAGGGTGAAAAGTGATGGGTGACGGGTAAAGTTAGAAGATTGAACACTTCTTGGTTGTGAACTATTGTCATCAGAGGATGAAACAAGTCGAGACCAAGTGATAAATGGACTAGCTGTGGAACAATTGAACTTATAAATGTCTACCAAACCACCTATAATGTAAATAATCTAATAATTTAATCGGCTGAAATCAATAACTGCAAATCACTAGCAGCAGCCTGAGCACACATAGATTGATGCAGCGTAACTCGTCTGCCAACAATTCTGTAGAAGAAAAAATTTGCTCCACATTCTGATCGAATCGGTCGTATTCTAACACGTACGTGATCAGGAAATAATAATGTTTCACTTTTATCTCTATCGGAAGAAATTGAAACAGTGGGAGTGCAGATGGCGGTATGGGGGTGTACACACCCATAAAATTAATCATTCATTCTGAATATTGAATGAAATTCTTCATTTTTGACCATTTGAAAAATTAATCAAACGTGTCTTCATTGCTCGAACTTTTTGGCATGTGCAAATTTCCTAGACGAATCAATGGGGATGTATTTTGTCAACATAGATTGAAATTGAACCCTCCAAAGAAAAATGCCCTCAAGATGTTTTTTGGATAATCTTGGATACACAAATAAATATTTATTGTAGGCTAACGATAACAAAAAGCTGAAAGAAATCGGCATTGTCGATGGCAGTATTTTGAAATGCGACGATTTTCTACAAAACTACGAACTCACGGTGCATATCAATCACTACGAGGCCAAAGAGAAGGACGATCCTTTATTCAAAGTTGTCGCCGATCCGGAAGACTTGAAAGCTAAAGAATCTCAAAATGGTGAGTTATGAAGAGCAAGTCTCTGGTGTACAGTCAATATTGATACCATATTTCTACATATTTCTATTACCTACCTTCATTGATTAGTATCACACTGTATATAACTGAATAACATACAGTGTTCAACATAACAACTATTTATTTACAATTCAACTATTTATCTGCAAAGTCTTTCTGGCGCGATACAATGAAGTAGGCCCATCCGTGGTTCTACCTGCTTTTTTTAATGATCTTACTTGATTTTACTTGATCTGATTTATTCCTCATCCTTCAAAGGAGACATTCCATTATATTATAGATAATTATTCTTGCTATCAGTTGTCTTCCAGAAAATTCGGTCCGATTTATTGTCTACGAAATATCTATGTGTGGTTATCGTACAATATTATTCGGATTTTTTTGTTATATATATATCTTTATATTATATATATATATCTTTTGGAGAGGTCTGATTGAACTATCCATTTTCCAGTTTTCATAACAAATAGCAACGTTATAGATTGAAAAACAGCAGGTTTTGTACCTAAAATATCCATGCAAAATTCAATAACTAAAAATAACTCCTTATGATATATGAACATATTAGGGTTCGTAGTTTTTATCATTTTGTATCCTCTTATGGTTTCAATGACTGAACTTTGTATTTATCTGCATTTTCAATTTTCATTGAATAATCAATGAAACAGAAAATAATGGTCATTTATTAGGTGATGGGGACGGTGACAAAAAAGAAAAACAAAATGATGCTGCCGAAAGCGACGACGACGATTTGATGGTGATGGGCGAACAAGAAGACCCACAGGAAGGATCCTCTAAAAGAAGGAAATTGAATCCGCCGGGGGAGAGCATGGACGAGGATGACGATTTGTGTATCGTTGAGACTTGATTTTTTCTAATATATTCAAATCTCAATTTATTCTGATTCGTTCTTACGTTTTGTGATGAATATACCGATCGGAATTTTGTAGAGTTGTCGTTTTATTTTTCTTTCGGACGTTTCGGACGCTCATTCACAAGGTTTTTTTGTCACACTTTGATTTTAATTTAATTTCGAATTACCCTTACGAGATTAGGTTGCAAAATGTTCAGAATCGATTGGACTAGAAATAGAAAACACAACAATTGAAACCTGTTCTGGCTTGATATCGAACAAAAAAACTAATAAATACAAATATTAGGAAAGATACAGGACAAACAGACAGACATTTTTTCGTTGAAAAATCCCCTGGTATGAACTAGTAGTTTCTCAATATGTCCTAGTAGTTCCTCAATATGTCCTAATCAATCTTCATTTATCCAACCGCAATTGAATAACCCTGTATTTGATCTTGTTTTTGTAACTTCATTCTGGTAAAAACATTTTACTTTTGTAAGTATTGCTGAAGACATTTTTTATGTTTGAAACTCAGTAATATCATTTTATAGCGTCCACCATCATATTGGAAATGCTTCAAACTTCGAAAATGGGCGTTAAGTTTGAGAAAGGAGGAATATGGCTTACTCGGAAGAGTCCCCGTGACTTCGATACCTGTCGAAAGGTAAAATTTCCATGTACTAAACAATAAGTTTATTCAATTGGTCACAGTATGTGAAGTAGTTTGATCATTTGTCTGATTACTCACATTGGCACTGAAAAAATCCATTTAAATGAATATTCAATCAAAATGCTTGACTCTACGGAATCTTTGCATCATACATAACGAAAATTTCAATCAGAATTTAATTTTTCTTTAGTCATTACCATGATGAAGCTATTAGTAGGTAAAAATTTGTAGAAATTGAATTTTTCGAAGGTCCAGAGATTTCCTCAATATTAAAAACATAACAATAAACTGAAAGTTGCATTGAAACGTTCAAATTCAACGCTTGTGTGGAATTAAAATAGAAATGACTGTCATCCATGAACATTCTTTGAATTCTAATCATAACTGTTTTTGTAGAGTTACGTAAGATTTTCATTACGTCCGTTCTCACCCTGTATCAACAGGCAAACATTCATTTCCGCGGATCTTATGAGCTGGCGTCACACTTAGGTGCCATCTACAATCTAGCTTGATGGTGATAATTTTCGAAAGCAGACATGGTGATTTCAACCGAGAAAGTCCACGTATATTTCGTTTGTAAAAAAAAAACAGTTACTATCAAAAAAGTCGAAAAGTCACTATCAGATGTATTGAATTATTTGATGAATAGGCCAGAGCAGTTCACAGTAATTATTAGAAGTGGGAAAACGTTATTTAAGTAAGCATTATGCATGACTTCTTATTTTCGTTGATTTTCCAGAAACATTTCTGAACACGGAACAGTTGAGCTCCATTCAGAAAGCTATTCTGGGTATAATCCTGGAAAATGAAGGATACATTAAACCCTCCTTCTCAGGTTTCAGCTTCGAACCAGGTTACCTCTTCCTGACGTGTTCCGACAAAGACACTGCGCAATGGCTGAAGGAGAACACGGCAGTGCTGAGGATCTAGGAAGGAGCTACCCAAAAACCGTTAGAGGAATCAAAAATTCCTCACGCACAAATTATAGTAGAATAATTCCCCAAATGCAAAGAGGATTCTAGAAGCCCAGAATCCAGGTCTAAGTTCCAAGGATTAGAGAATTCTTTGAAGATCTGATGAAAAAGCTTCAGTTCAGCTCACTGTCTCCGTGGTTCATGCACCCACAGCTTACACTTAGAAGAGAAGTCCATCTCAAGCAGCCGTCACCAAACCAACAGAGGTAAGCATGATAGGATAATATCAAGCCTGATCCAAAGTGCACTCAACAACCTGAAGAGTGGTGAGTGCAGGAGAACTTGAATGTTATCCCGACTTGAACATTCATTATTCCTTTCACCTGAAGAAGGAAGCTCAATCCAGAATCTTCCACTATGGACGGTATAACATATGCATATCTGGTGTGGTGGAAAAATTAACCGAGAAGTGCATATAGTAGATTAAACTCTTCCAAATCGACTAGGACTGGTCACATTACCATCCTAAATGGAATAAAAATAGAATCAATGAATAAACCATCGGACAAAATACCGGTTGGGCTTAACTTCGAGCAAAACTTTGCAGTGGTCTTCGAAAACCGCCAAACGGTCAGCTCCGGTGGCTAGCCAGAGCTACACTGATGGTTCCTAGATGGAAGAAGGGGTATGTGTGGGTGTCTATGGTCTACGTCCTGGCTGCAGATTTTTCGAAGCCTCAGGCCTTTCCCCAACCATCTGCAAGGACATTGCCCTCTGAGGTATCACCTTGAAAAGAAGGGTATAGCCGAAACGGAAATCTGCCACCTCTGCACTGAGGCGGCCGAAACAACTGCACACATACTCTGGTCCTTCACAGTCTCAGTCCGCCAAAAGGCTGAACAACACAGATCAGGTGTTCATCACACCTGCTGTAATGGGGAATACAACCGTCAGGAGAATTCTAAACTTTATCAGAAGTCTACGACTCTAATGACAAAAACAGGTCGCAGTGATAGTGATAGAACACATTTCCAATCTACAATCTACCCCACCCTATGTCCTTTCTACTCCTACAAAAATTATAAACGATTTTTACCAAACAATGAAGAAAATGAAGAAAGACCAACACAATTTAATTATTCCAATTAGAAACTCCTGAGTTTCATATTCCCTTTTTCGTTTGAAATTTTGTTGTCCATGCCATATTCCCAAAATATTAAATGAATAATCATATGATTCTTTTTGAATATGAATCATATCATCCACGATAATCACAAACAAGTCTTCAGTTCAATTATAATTAAATTTTAATTACATGCACCAAGTGAAAATTTAAAAAGTAACCCTTATATAAACACTGATTTTTGGAAATGGAAAGATATATGAATTCGACATGTATATCATCGTCTTATGATATTGATATGATATTGTACAATTCTTATCGAGATAATATTCTTCTGACTTCTCATGAAGAAAAGATTGCTGTCGATTATAAATAACCTTATGCAGTCGATAGTCCTTGTCCATAGTATCAAGATTGTCCTATTTGTATAATTTTCCATATAAGGTTTGATCGATGTAATCAATTATTATCGCATGAAAATTCAAGATAGAAAACATAAATCCGAAGCAGAGTATTGGAAGTTTCTCTTCAAAAAATAATCATTGTGAGTTATTTTTTAAAATCAGTTCCACCGGGCAAGTCGTGCAGAGATATGGGAACAAGCCCTGTCTCGGACAAGACAAAATAAAACGTAATGCTTCATCCAATCACAATACAATCTCACTGTCAACCGAACTCTTTGAGTCCTCGAAGGGTTTGTGAAACTATTATTGTGTGAATAGAAGTCACCTTGAATAGAAATATTATTTCTTATTCGATGTATTTCTGATGAAATATAGTATATGTACAAACTTGGCAAAGCGGTAATGCCCAATGGAAAGAAAATATCGCCATGCGGTTTGAACATATGTTGCAAATTTGATCTACTCTCCGAATCTAAAAAAATTATACGGTTCCATTCACGATTTCGGAGAGAAATTTTAAAAACTGATAACTTTACAAAACACGTCCCTTAGCGAGAGCGGTAACAACCAGGATGGCATGGATGGTTTTGTATTCCATTCACCAAACCTTCCTTTCTTGATCTAGACCTTGTTAGCGAAATTCTGTTGTCACACTCAAGTGATACACATTTACAGTCCAAGGCGGCATTTACGTGAGAGTATTCATTTCTAAACATTTATTGGAAAATTGAAGCTATTACGCCCTCTAGCGGTGGAAGTATGAGTTTGAAAATTATTTCCAGCAATTTTTCTTGATCGATTTCCTCGATCGATCGATTTCTTCCTGAACTTCTACGACTTTGAGTTCCTGAGATACAGTACTTCGTCACCATTGAATACAGGGTTATGCATCTCTATATTTTCGTTATTCTTTGCTGAAAAGAAAAAACAATATACCGTCATCAGAGATTTATCTTTTACCGTTTTCTTCAAATTTTTTTGGGGTCCAAAACAACAACTTTGGTGTGGTTGCATCAAAATCAACAACATCAAAAATTTCCTCTGTGATATTTATGTTTTGCAGCATCGTCAAATACGTTCTCAAACTTATTGCTGGAATGATGATTAATGGAATATTTACTATAAGAATCCCTGAATGGAATCTCAAATTATCTTTCCGATCTCCCATCAAAGTGAGAAAATATGAATTCTTATTAGGGATATTCAAAAGAAAACTAGTACTTTCCTGGTTATAATATATAATTAATATCATATAATGGAAATAGGTACCTACTCAATTTCAAAAGATTTTCAGATTCATATTGAAGGTATTCAGTTCATCATCAAAATGACTATTGACTTTGATAGATGATCAATGAGTAACTGTAGTTATTTCACTATTTCACACGAAAATTGTTGTTCTGAACCCACTGAATATATATATATATATATATATATATATATATAAACGATCACAAAAGAGCACAGATTTAAACAATGTGTTCCGATGGAGGAAATAATTTGTAGTTTGACACGATTTCAAGGGTCATACTGTATAATATCTAGAAATGACTGTAAAAAGACCACATCAGGGCATTTAACTTCCGTATATTGTTTTTTATTCTAAGCAAAAATTGCCGGAAATAATAGGGCGTGGGCATTTTTCATGGTCCATCTTTGTGCATACAATGAATGCAATTATGCATGCATGGATGTTTTCACTTGAAATGGTCGAGAAGTAAATGTCCATTAGACAATTTGTAAAATCTAATAAGCATCCATGTTTCAACGTACATTGGACGTTTTGTGCTGTGTTGTTGTTGCAAAAGCAGAAATGACCGGACAATATAAAATTCAAAATAAACGGACAAACTGTTCGATGTCACATTTTTCCGCAGCGCCTGCCGTCTTTCACATAGGACATCATTGCCGTGGCGTGGTGGTTTCATCTTCGCGGAGAACGGTTCGGAGTAGGGGACGGCCTACAAGGCCGGCAGGCGAAAGCTCCGCTGGCCAGTCGGTCGCAGCGATAGCTCTTGAGGTGCCAAGTCCTGTTTATCGTTCACCGAAGCCAGCAGTCTCTTTTTGCGCGTCGTAGAGTGTCCGTCCGTCCGCAGAGAATGGAAAAGGAGCCGCAGATGGAGTCGATGGCCACCGTCAACATGAAGCCGGAGTACGCGCCCTCCGAGGTGTACTCCGCCTCGGAACCGCCGCCGGTGAGTCCTCTTCAATTGACTGATATTTCTTCTGGTGGAATAGTCAACTACGGCTACGTTGGATTTACTCCCTCGAAAATCACGAATTTCATACGAAAACAATACAACATGATCAAGAATTGGCGCCAGGAACATAATGTCGAGAATCTCTCAGAAAATATTCTTCTGGCCTATTTTCCTAGTAAAGCTGGCAATAATTATAACCGACACCATGGTCAATATACAATAAGCTAAAATCCACATTAGCCACTCGCTTACTTTCTCAAAATATGTGTAGAGGTAGACGAAAAAATGTAATATGCACCTCGGCGAGAAACTGTCTATTGTCTCTTCTGATCAATACGCAGGCTTGACTATAATAGACAGTTTTTCGTCCTTGGTGCATAAATAACTATTTTAAAACGCTTTCGAGGGAGATACAAACTGCAGTTTTGATAATATCTTCTTGCCTTAACTCTCAGGACCTCGAAGCGTCGAAGTATTCTGAAATGAGTACTCGTTACTTGACGTACGTAACTTTCGAAAAAATATGCACTGAATAGGTCATAATAACCACGGTTGAAAAACAAATTCCAACCATACAAACATTTACACGATTTACAAATAGAATTAGAAACGTTCTGCTGACTATTTTAGAAGTGTTTTGAACTTTCAACTACAATCATCTCATAATCGAAACCTCAAATCGAAAATACAAGACTGTCTTTTTTCTAAATCAAACAGGAAATTCGGAAAAAGTGTCAATTTGAAAAAATATGCAGTGGCAGAAACAACTCCCATCTATCTACGCTACTGTACAATTTTAACAGAAGTTACTCACCTCAATTGAGGAGTATCCGTTTCATAAGTACTTTTCCCAAATCTGGTCAAAAACACCTCAATGTCCGGAGAGTTATGGCCACTGAAAGATCTTCAAAACTGATCTTTGAAGGGAAGTGTGTGAAGAGTTGGTGTTTTGGAAAAAATATATTATGAAATGATGAATTAGTGCTACTAAAACTTGGGCCACCCTGTATGTAAGACAGAACGTGCTATATTCCCCGGAACCAGTGCACTGCTTTGGGGTTTTCTAAATAGGACTATGCCATGAACATGGAATCTAGAAGATGTGTAAAAATCTACTTTCCTTGAGCAATTGTACAAGAAGTAGTAGATTTGACCCACCTTCCCTCGATACAATATTCATAATGAGGGTGAAATTTTAGAAATTTATTTGCCACAATATCTTGAAATAACCTTTTTGAAATGTATGCATGAACATTTCCTATCTATTTATTAGAAAAAATTCAATAACTTTAAATAAATTTCAAAATTCCCACTTTGACACCCAATACTATCTCTCTTATTATACTATACTATACTATATACTTTGAATGCTAATCCCAGATGAATGAGAAATACAGAGGTATCGAAAGTTTATCCTACAAACTATGGACAAAAGGATTCTATGAGTAGAATGTTAAGAAATACTACTGCAAACAAATACTCTTTCATTCATTGTCAAGATTCAGAGTTGATTGATCAAAAATATTGTGAAAAAAATAATTTTTTTCTCTCATCTAGTAATTAATTATCAATAAAGTATGATTTTGTGAACGAATTGTGCAATCAATTAATTGGCAATTCCGTTAGTAAATAAATAAATTGATAAGAATGCTCAATACTTCTTACTGTAAAACATTTAATTAAATTCAATGATGAGGGAGGGGCAAAGTTGACGAGAAAGTTGAACAATGTTTTCTGATCCTGTTTGAGGAATTAATCACAATGAATGACATTCTCATTGCCATTTCTCCTCTATACAGGTAAGAAAAAAGTTATCATTAACATGGGCCACTATATGCACCGTTTTCAAGCATAGGCGAAAGCTCTAACCGTTTCAAAGGAAAAAAATATTTTTTTTTTGTAAAAAATATTATCGATGTCATAAGAATTGGAGGAAAAGCTTCGTTTTTCATTTCAAACAGAGATATCGTCTAATATTAATTGGAACTTTTTTACTCAGAATCAGCCAAAGAAACACACCCTTCATTTTCATTTGAAACACCCTGTATACACGATTGTTTCATTACTTTCGAAATTCATCGTTTCGTCATGAAGATACCACAATAACTGACGACACCATTACTTTTTCACTATCTCTTCGAACCAATGACGAAAACATACCCGTATTTGAAAAAATAGTTGATGATGGTATCTCAATGACGAAATTTTTCATTTCAAATGTGGGAATAATTGTGAATCTTGTGAATAATTCTTCTTCGTTTTTTTCTGTTGTATTCCAATTTTTTCAAATGTCTCAAAAACCATTCAAAATTTATTGACACCAGAACCTCAACTTTGCTCCTGTTCGCTAATCTTCAATGGTTCGAATTTTTTCGAACTTTCGAATTTTTTCGAGTATATATATTAGATATACTATATTAGAAGGATAATTGAATATTTGTTGATCTACTCAACCACTATCTAATATTTTTTTTTAATTTTTCCTTCATTTTATGGCATTTATTATTACGAAAGGTATAGAATAGAAACTATTAGAAGTTCAATCGTATGTTGCAAAAAAATCTTGCAAAAGATAGATAAAGAGAAATAAATAGATAAAGATAAAGAGAGTGTCTTCCATTCTTCTTTAATTCTATTCTATTTAATTTTATTGTATCCTATCTAATTCTATCATTCTATTCAGTTCTGTTTAATTTTTTCATGATTTTTTCGAATTGTAATTAATTTATACTTCTGAAATCACAAGAAACATCCAGAGTGATATATTCAATATTCGAAATTGAAAGTTATCAACTCACTGAGGAGAAGTAGGTTAATCCATATACGAATTTCTCAAAAATGTTTTGTGCTGTACGATAAAGTTATTTATAAAAATGTCTTGGACATCTGGTTTATTCTGAAAATCCTCTAGGAGATGCCAAGTATACCAGTTTATTATTTTTTTTCCAAAAAAAGTTTTGACGTTTTTCAAAACACATTTTTAACGAAACACCACTAGGTTCCTATAATGAGTTATGAACATTTGGAATTACACTATCATTCTGTCCACTCCTTATTATAGTTTTATGACGATACAAAATTTTTTTTCGATGATAAACAATAAATTTTTGCTGAATTGCATACATATTTTTTAAAGAGTCCACTACCTGTATTTTGAGGAATTCATGATAATATTCAATATTATCGATAGTTCAGTATCATATTTCTTTATGAATATCCTGCAAGCAGTTCTCACTGATTTGGAATAGCAAAACTACTCATTGAGAGACGTATCACTTGAAATAATTTCGAATATGATGTGGCTTTCCTGGATTTTTTGAGGCCGTGAAAATTGTATATATATATATATATATATATGTATTTTTTCTAATGCAATTCAATCAAATATTTCCGTGAAATTTCAGCCCGAATACTTGAACCCTTTTAAATCACTTTGGGTGTTCGAAACCATACTGAAATTTTGTGATGTCTCAGGAAAAGTATGCCTACATTATCTAGATACTGCGCAGGTATACAATTTGATCACTAAGCACACACTGCTGGTTATTGCCATACTTAACCATGTTGACGGTCATTTGCTTTCAACGCACATCAATTCACATAGGTAAGTGAAGGTTTATGAGATCACAAGTAATGTTATATTCTTGAACTGTCGTAGTAACTTCTCACTTTATCTCGTACAGGTGATGATATAAAGTAGTCCTGCCGAAGGTTGTAAGAAAACGGTAATTCGATTGAATTTTCATTTCAAATTAATATCGTTACATTCAACTTCGGCTTATGTATTATGCTTCGCAAAAGACTACCGAAAGATATAAAGTAGAACACTGTTGCGAGGAAACGAAAATTGAATAAATTTTTCATGTCAAGTCAGTATTTTTGTATTCAACTTTACGTTATGCTCATACCACTCATATTACACCAAATGAAATTCAAGAAAACATTAATTTTGAAGATTTGGAAATTATTTGGAAATAATTCTGAATTATTGTTCTTTTGTTCAACGAAAACTAGTTTTCTAGTTATCAGCACTTGAATTCTTCCTTAGATGTTATTTTATTTTTCAATAAATCATTTTTTTTTTCATGTTTTTCCAGTGTATCTATATCTTTCCAATCTTTGTTCATAGATTTGTCGATTTGTCACTGTCAGAAATAAGCGTCACATATTTGCTAAAGAATATTTCCCCACTTTTTCATTGAATACAGGAGCCGATTCGTTCCTGAAAAATCCACGAAGATAAGATATATTTGTCTATCTTCAAACTTTTGCAAGATGAAATGTAACTGATTACCATCGAGGAATTCCCCTTTTATGTATCTAAAAGTTGAATTTCAAACGCAGTGACACAACACTACAAACTTATTGAAAAAATTACTATGTTTCCTATTTTCATCTATGAAAGGGAGGAGAGAAAATTTCATAAAATTTGGAAAATTAATCCTCGATTAACTTACAGACAGTATACAGACATCTAGATAGAATCTCCCTCGGCAAAAAACCTCAACAATGTGTTAACCTTGTCAAGTATCAGTTGTGATGTACCACATGAAAATTGCTATGGAACAAATATATCAAACATATAAATTGAAATTATGTGAAGAAGAGTTGCATTTTTAGTGCTTGTTCATCAAATTACAAGTGGAAAATGGTTCGGCGAATTATTGTTTTCTATTATATAAGAAAGCAATAATTCTGAAAACCTATATATTTATCTCTGAAGGAAAATGCAAATTCTCAACATATGATTATTTCTAGATTTCTTCAGATCGTTCACAGATAATTTACTACATGTTTTGCATTATCCAGAAAAATTAATGTTTGCTGCTGAATATATCTGACAACTCAGTTTAGGAAAAAATGATCCCTTGTAATTAAGAAACTCTATTTTCTTTTACACCAGAACAATTAGAAGTAGGTAAGTAAGATCTTGTAGTTTTTAATAGTTTTAAGAACTCTATATACAGTGGGTGCCAAGGATATTTGATGATTGAAAACATATATCGATAAAATTTACGTGGAACTTGAGTGGCACCCGATGACATCTGTTTGTGCTTGAGTTTGGCAAGATACATTCGGTATACATTTTTGAAAATGCTTCAAGTATTCCATTAGAAAAGAATATTTTGTTTATCAAATAGAAGTGGAAGGTTTCGAAAACAGTAATATCGAATAATGCAAACATATAAATAAAACTCTACATGACACTGTTCGATCTGATGGTATAAAATTGAAGCTGAATCATTACTAAGTATTCTCATTTTGTGTAAGGAAACAGATCTACTCGAACTTTTTTTACTTGAAGATTAAAAATTTGTGTTGGCGCAGACTCTTCAAATTATTTGCGACATAATTGTGCAAGTACAACCAAAAGTATTTAACGCTCTTTTTGGATAGTCCCAGATGCTTGAAAGATCTCTCTTTTCCTAGTATTGGCGTACCATACCAATGAAATGACTTTCTTAAAGTCTCTCTCAAAATCTATCGCTAACGGTATGTTGCTGTTTGACTCTTTTTTTTTCCTTCATGAAAAAGTTTTTCTTGGCACACACATTTTTGTATTAGAATGTAGGATTATTTTTCTACCCACCAACAAAACAACCAATCTATTATGTTTCAGTTGGCCAAACTTTTTGTCGATTGTTGCGATTTCTTACCTGCTGACCTGTTGTGTACGTTCGTAACACAATGGGCAATTAAAAGAAAAACAAATATTAAGTTTCCAGTTGATGCGTTCAATTGGAACAGTCGGTGTTCCACTTGAACTGACGGGAAGTGTATTACACTATCGCTAATAATCCGTTATTTAATAAATAATATAAAATCGATGTGATTCGGGTTGATTTCGAATCGAAGAGAAATCGGATATCTATCCAGTTCTCGTGAGAATAAAAACCATTTCCTTGACAAAGTAAGCAGACGTTATTAGATCATTAATACTCGAGAATTATACTGCATCATTTCTAACCATATACATTTGTCTTGGCCTCTTTCGGAGGAAGCCTAAATGTTATAATATAGCACTTAACTTTCGATATTGGATATTTACATACAGGGTGGCTAAATTCGAAGACACATTGTTTTTTCGTTCCATCTTGATTTCTCTTCCTCGAAAGTTTCATCTCGAGTTTGATTCTCTTGTGATTTTTTGCCATTTTCTATAGTTACACTTATTTTTATCAATTTTTAAAAATCGGGCATACATTACGCATCTGATAGATAAAAACATAGTTAACAAATAGAGAGCGTCATGAAATGAAAATAAAATACAATATCAATATTACAGTTATATGAAAATTCACAAACCACAATATAGATAGAAACAAATCACAAATAAATGAGGAACATTGCATGCTTAAGAGTCTTCTAGTAACAGTTCTAGTAGTTCTAGTAATAGTAGGTGTAACAGTTCTTCTAGAGTAAAGATAGGTACATATCAAGAACATTTTCATAATCATCTGGTATGATTTGGACATTTGGACATTTTAAAACCATTTTTGAAATATAGTGGAGTACTGGGCAGTTATTGTTTCTCAATCTGGTACGGTAATTGTACGTAGATATGTTGAAGGTAGATAGTGAAATGTTTTAAGATACATAACATTGTAGGTGTTGATAGATCTACCTACCGAATGTTTTGTTCAGAAGAGGCAATATCATTAAAAACATCAAATGGATAGAACTCGCTAAACTCATCGTATGATTACTAATATTAATGAAATATCCGGCAACCGGTGGGGAATAAAATTATATCTTCGAATGATGATATTAGCGCGCTGTAATTGTGTAAATTACCTATGTATATGTCTACCTAATGATTTTAATTGAGTTTAACCTTGGATATAACGACTAGAAACTTTCCAGCGAGCTGTTACTTCATTCTAGAAACGTCTCGAATGTAAATAACATGCAGAGTGCACATCAGGAGGAACAATCGTTTTATTGTTCTTTGTTTGAAAATTTTGTCACCTACCAACGTGTCTTCATCGTATGTCTTTTGTTTTAACCTCTATATGCATTCGTACGATAATTTTTTTCCATAGCCTTCTTGTTCTGATATTGTCTACCGATTGTAGTTTCGAAATTTTATTTTTCATATATATTATATTTTGCTTTTATATTCAAGTGCTGAGTAGTCGAAGACATGAAAATGATGTATTTATAAACAAAGATAATGGAAGTAGAAATAATAATAATTGTTAGGTAGTTTGAATTGTTTTGATCATTGATACCATGGAATATCAGCACTTAAATGAGTTTTAACGATAAACTCTGGCAGGCAGGTATAATTGAATGATAATAATGAAGGCGGATAGGGATAATTGGAAACAAGATACCGGAAGAAAAAAATGCTAACAATTCATTTTTCACTCATCAACGCAAGGACTATCTTGAATTAACATATTTTCTCAATGTCGATGAGGGTTCACTATCTCCGACCCAATTTTTTGCTACACATTTGTGTGTGCAGTTTCTTTTTTTTATTTGAATTTCATTACCACCATGTATAAAATAAGTTTTTTTTTTTAATTTTTTTTCATTCAGTTTGCTCATTATTACGAAAAAATATTGTGAATAATGACCATTATACGCTTGTAGAAGAAAAAATTGTCAGGTGTTATGGAGAGAAATTCTGAATAGGTGTCTTGAAGAGGAATATTTTTTTCGATACAGTATAATTTTCACTAGCAAACGACATTTGTGTCCCCTACTCTACTAGTGAAAATGCTCTGTCTCAAACGTCAGAGTCTTTTCGCGTCAAATGATTTCTCGTAGTAGAATAGTAAAATATGGTGAAAACAGAACCGAAAACTCGACAATACCCTTACTACTGCAATGTTTTCTTACATTTTTTCATATTTAATCTTGTTGACTCAGGAATTCCTACTTTGCGGATAGGGTCATTGAACTTTCAGGCATCTGTTGATAATATGCACCGGTAGTATAATACTGATCTGGAGCAAATTACGCCGTTTTTTTTTAATCGATTGAATGCACGAAGATAATGGTACCGATGATTGGACACTAGGTATCAATGCAATTCGTGACGAATCTCATAATAGTCAGGTGCGAACGAGAAACAAGCAGAAACTTGTTTTTTTATTTAGGTAGGTAATTTGGAAACTTTGTCCAAGGTCGGCTATCTCTGACCGTGACAAAATGCGAATACCTTAGTCTATGATATTGAAATCATAATATACCATACCTACCAACTATTAGTCTTTACTGTTTCTATGTTTGATCTTCTGAAAGTGAATCGTATACCGGGTTATCCAGGAGCTACACCTTATCTGCAAAACAGATAACCTATGACCTGTGAAAAATATTGATATACATAAAGTAAGCTGTCGGGTTAGTGACATATCAGAAAGATTACTCAGTAAGGTCCTAATAACAAAAAACAAAAGGTGTACGGAATATTATTCCGCATCAGATAGTTTCCCAAATACTGGGTGTTGAAGTTAACAATTGAAAAGTTTTTGATGCCTATATTGTTTTTATTACTTTGTACAATTTGACTTAGTTTGGCAAACGTTTTAAGTGTCATGAAATACACCTAGCGGTAGAGGATTGCGTATATTTCGAATTCCAATTTCTTTTATAGTGTATATAGTAATGGGTAAGTGTGTATATAAGTGGGTATATAAGTAATGGGTGAGTGTTACTTACTCATACCATATTCTACTGGCGAATTAATTTTCCGCAGTATTTCGTAAACAGTAGCATTGTATCTATCGATCAATCGTCTTATTTTGAGCTGGATAATATGACGTTGTTCTATGTATGTTCCATGTGAGATATCAATAAAATATAAACATTATTTTCTGCCTATCAAATCATTAAAGCATTATTATATCATCATTATAGCATATTGAAGCATTCTCAAATTCACATCCTGCTCTATGATTAATTTAATGACCGTGGTTTTGTTAAAACGACGCCCATGATGCAGATTGAGTGTATCTTCACCAAGTACATCTCGAATTTCTTGTTCTTCGTCATGTTTGATGGTTTCACTTCTTGAATAATCAGTTCGGAAGATTCGCAAGCAAGCAGCATGCGCAGCTTTCTAAAGTGCATGAAATCTAGCGCATGCAAGCAGGCCTCTGATATTGCAATTTTACCATCATCGTGTGGGAGGAACAAACGTACAACAACGGTCATCCTGAGTATCTTCACTTCCTTTCACTTTGCTGCTCGATCAATATAGGTGTAAAAGTATATTCGCCAGAGGAACTGGCGAGAGAACTGTGTGCGAGGAGAACTGTGTGCGAGTTGATGAGATTCGAAAATCCACTCAAAGGTTTCGCACTAGGTTACTATAATTCAATTTCATCATGTATTCTTCTACACATACCAAATTTTGATGACAGATCTCTCCAGTGCCTATTACCAACCTTTGTCTCAATACTCACTGTGTATAAATATCATTTTGAAATGCAAAAGTAATAATATTGTATGTAATGGGTACATCGAGAATAGGAACTCGATTCAAAGTACATATTATAACCTTTGAATCTGATAAAACATTAGGAAATGGAATAGTTCGTTCATAGCTCCCAATAGCTATCCGATGATGAATCAAAATGACGGTCTCATCACAAATTCTGTATTGTCTAGTTCGAATGACTTGTAGGACATATTTTCTTCATTGAACAGCAGATGGTGAAATATTGAAAATCTTGTAAGTGTATCAGATACATTGTACCCTTCGTTTGAATTCTCACCAAATTTGTATAGTCAATAAAAGTGACTTGATATGTTATTCATTGTGAATTTGCCATTGCGAGGACGCATCACAAATATTGATTTCGATGTTTCACGCTATTTTGTTTGTAAACGTCTATATTGGCGACTCTAAAGAATACATAATTTGAAAGCATTACATAACTTGAACATAATAATACATTGATGCATAATTTATAATCTTTGATTACAGCCTGGAAATGGGTTTATAGAGGCTTTTATTACGTTTATCTCTGAATTGATTCTTGCTAATTGGAGTAATTTCCACAATTTGTGGATTTTTTGGTTGTAAGAAAGCCTCCTTCTTCTTTATCCGATACAGGTTGAAAGTTGGTCACTGTTCATAAGAAAATTTTTAAATCAATGATGATACCTTGGAGACGAAACGTCTGATGACTGAAAGACTGAAAAAGAGACAAAGAGAAATTAATTTATGATTTTTTATAGAATAATCCCAAGTTTTTCTGGATAGTGAAACATTTTTCACCAAAAGTGCTATAAAAAAAATTCTTTGATATTGAAAACTTATAAGTCGTATTTCCCAAGAATAAAGTCGCAACATGCATTCTCAAAAATATTTCGAGTCGTCGTATATACAGGTTATTTATAAGGATCATTTGTGAACCAGGTGACAACGTATCCTTCAGACGAGCTTCATTTCCTAAAGTTGCAAGATTACGATGAGATTCAAACTTTTTGAAAATTTGGAAAATTT
Organism: Gastrophysa polygoni; assembly: GCA_963576655.1. Taxonomy (NCBI): domain Eukaryota; kingdom Metazoa; phylum Arthropoda; class Insecta; order Coleoptera; family Chrysomelidae; genus Gastrophysa; species Gastrophysa polygoni. Next base: position 41,158,260 of record OY755083.1, read on the forward strand.
CTGATTGGGCTAGATTCTGGTTACAATCCCATAGATGTGAGACAAAAAAATTGGATATTTCATTTTTGAGAAGCATTATTAGTTTTGAATCTAGTGTGCGTCAGACTCACTTCAACCAATCTGGTGAATATAAATGACAAATATTGAAAAATTTTCCAATTCTTGCATCCAACACCCCTGCTTAATTTGATTTCATGCCCTTGGAACTCTGGAAACCAAGGTTAATTTTTTCTGTTTCAATAGGTTTTGTTCGAATCGATATGCCCAGTAAAATTGAGAACTTTAAATGGATACCCTGACGATGTGGCTAAATCATATTTTTTCTTCACGTGTCCCTTTCTTGGTGACGTGAAGTTTCGAGAATATCATGTCAATAATTATTGTTAATGGCATTCTTAACATTGAAATGACAGTCGTTTATATTATCGACTCGTAGTCGGTAGCGTAACAATGGTGGATCGAAATGGAGAGAAAAAAGAACAATGGACTCCTATTCGCGAATAATGGACTCGAAAAGCAGTCATAAAGTGATCGACTAGTGTCGGTATACGCAGAGAGATGCCAACGAACTCGACTTTCTATTTTATGTTTCTCACTCCGTGTGACATACAAATCACTTGCTTCGCTAATTTGTCTATCTATATAGGTACCTACCTATATAGACCTAGGTGTATGAGTATGTACCTTTGATGAGCACACATTGAGAAATCTTATTGCTCGATTAGCTTGTTGCGAAAATGTCACGTTTCCATCGGAAAACGATGCTAGAATTAGGTGTACAATTCTGCTCAGTCATCTACTGCTATTTGACGACGAAATAGTTTGACTCTTATCATTCTGCTGGCAATTATTGATGATGGCTAAGCAAATGAAGGAAACAATAATTGCTATCATTTGGATGTTGTGGTAGTGACTGTGATGTAATATTCTACCGGATTCACACTGTAATTATAATGATTGATGTTAGCCAGCACTCTACTCTGCAAAATATAATAGAATAACCCACTATTGTTTCATGTTGAAATCCTTTGTGGAATGGAACTAATGGAAATGAACAAAAACAGAGAAAACATTGTTCTGATTCATAAAATATTCCGTGATAAATAGATGAAGTGATGTCGTGCAACAAAATTAGTGAAATTAGTTCAAATTGTAGGAAGTTGATGGTTGGTTATATTTTCGTTGCAAACATTATTTCAAACGATTTTATTTTATATGGAACATGCATTCATCAAGTGAAAACTGGTTAAAATCTTCCCAATTTGTACTTACTTCGAGCTTATATGGAAGCAAATGCAATCAAGTGCTTTACGGAACTGAATGTAGATTATAGACATACTATTTTGTTGACTCGAAGATTCGGAGGCTGTGGAATAATAAAGAAATATACGCAATATATATATATATATATATATATATATATATATATATATAATTTCATATATATTCATATATATTCATTCGATTGCTTAATATGGTTGTGTTGTTTTGGGTGTATGGGTTATGAAAGATCGGTGCAAAGTTTAACGAAGGTGAGAGGGAGTTATTCTGAATTATATTCTTTGAAAAATATTACATTTCCAACTTGGTAGGACACCAATGGAACATGACACCTTAGTTAATTATTTTTCCAGTACTGAAGTGTATCTGTTCGGTAAATTGTCACACAAAACACCCAAAAGGACACGTGTACACCCTCCGAAAAGGCATAAACCAAACATATATTTCCATGAGTATTCTGACATCAGGGACAACTTCGTATCTTCGATGATATTTCATCAGAAACGTCAATCATTATTATTATACAATTCAACTTGATTGCAGTATTTCCAGTATTTCCCGATACATTAATTTATCTCACCGCCGATTTCTCAACCTTACAAAAATTTTTCTCGCGCCCATGTTCATCACAAAAAAATTATCTCTTTTTGTTTGAAAGTCATTAACGATACAAAAAGCTCGCGTACAAAGCCCAGTGAATTATGATCTTATATTTCACTAGTGAATTATGGATATCTTATTGCTTATTTCATACAACAGTCATGGACAAAATTAATTACAAGCTGTCATGGTCCATGACTTTGCATCGACCTTTGGAGCACCCTGTATTTTGTATTTGTGTTCACAATATTTCGTTATAATGAATTCTGCTCCGAAGTTTCGAATAATAATAATATTCTTGAATATTCGATCCACTGGAATACGTCACTGAAATATTGTTTCATAAGTTGAAGTCATCTCAGATATAAATACTCCTAAGATATTTGAGTTTTCAATTTTCATTCACAAATCTCAGTTTTCGCACTTACTTTTACTGAATCGCCTTGTTGCGACATCGCATAAGGTTCAACAATTTCCTGATGAGTTAGTGCTGAAATCTAATGGTGGCCTTACGTAAATAATTCAATATTACATGTTTACCTTTATTCGTCAGATGTCGTACCAGGTACGACCGTATGAGTTGGAACATAAACAGAAATATACAGGTATAAGAGGTACACGCGAATATTTAATGATATAGAGGTTTTCTCATAACAAACTAATAGTCATGGTCAATCACATGATAATAATTAACAGTGCCTACCTACCATAGAAAATGAATGAAGACATTTCCATGAGGTCATTTCCAAGAATGTTTGTACTCTCTACCGACTCACCATATATTTTATTCATCGACAGTTAATTATAATCTTCTGTAACTATCTATCATTATTGAAACATTTTTATATTCGATGTGTTTCCAGGCCTACCACAAATCGAAAAGTTCCTCGGTGCAAATAGCGAAAATTATAGCGGTGACGGTGGTCGTTTGTTCGATTATCCTGGGCAGTTTCTTGCTAGCCTCCGCCTACGTTAGTGCCAACTCGTCCTGCAGACAGCTCGAGCAGGAACTCGAGTTGCTCGGAGAAGCTGCTGACAGATTCCAGCCGCCATCGCAGCCGGAGGCATTAATACAGGTCAGTCAATCATCTATTCATGAAATCTATATGTGTCGCTTGTAACGAGTCACTTATCAATCGTTATTGGTCATCATTCATCTGTCACTTGCCATTTGTCGAGTGTCATCAATCACTTACAATCCGTTAATAGTCACCTGTCATTTGTCAAGTGTCATCTGTCATATTTCACCTCTAGAAGAACAATGATGCAAGTGCAAATAAAGCAATTCCCAGAAATGACTATTCAATTTTTTTTTATTTCTAATTATTAATCAACTGAGCAATAGTCGACGACCATTCGTGTCATAATTCAATTTCAAGTTTCAATTTTTAGCACGAAAATGAATTTATAAAAACCAGCTTTCAGGGCAGTTTCGAAAATATTTTTTCAAATTAAAAAAAAACAACAGACGGCAACAACTACATGTATAAATGAAGCCGTACTGATGCAGTTCGACTAATTCGAATTATTATTCATTGATTGATTTCATTTGCATTTTAATTATATTCCTTCGGTTCGTGTGCAAATTAATAATCATTATGATTAAGCTGTGAAGCTCCTCGCCTCTAATCAGGTCATTAATTTCTATCGTGCGAATTAGGCGCTGATTTCTCTTTGGAGCGTTCATTTATTAGATCTGTTTTTTTTTCTACCTGCTACCGAACAGAATTGCCATACTGCATTGAAATCTCTCATGCAAACCGTTTATTAGTGATACTATTTTTTCTCATGAAACATTTTCAAAATATTTTCAATACCTATGTACCTACGCAATTTAGATATTCTCAAAAATTTTGGAACCTCATATGAGTTCGCAAAAGTCACTGACTCATTTGAATTTTCTTGTATGGATGACATGTAATAGAGAGAAATCTCTGGAAGCAAAGTTTCTATTTAGGGATGCACCAAAGCTTTGGATTTGTAATTGTATCGGGCGAATTCTGCTATTTTTCCACTATACTTCAGCCGGGTCACAACAATATTCATGTTAATTCTTTCTATATCTTCTGGGATTTTCCCTCCTTTTTTCTGGAAATGAGTATAGAAATAATTATTTCAATGTATTTGTGATAAGGACAGACTTATGATATGCTCGAAAATGTCACTACGCTTGAAATTTAACCCTCAGATACCTAAATTCATTGTGATGTATATGAAATGATAAATCAGATTGATTCAAGTAAGAGGAAACGAATTCACTTGTCTTGTTATATGTGAATATATACTACTATTAATTTTCAAATTGAAGTTTGTTTGACGAAATATTTTGAATTTTGAATAATAAATACAGGTATAATATTTCATTCGTTCGGACACATTTAGTATCATTATTTTGGAAGATTCTAAGTTGTTTAATAATCGATGATCTAGTTGTTTTCCAATTTTCGTATATGCTATAGGTCTGCTTCGATGCATCCCGATTGTATGCTGGATTCCAGCTGTGAACCGTCCTATTGAATTTTGTATTTCTTCGTAGGAGGAACCTGTCATATCAAAACGGCATTCGGACCACTACCCGACCGAAGAACCGCCCAAAGCCAAAGAATTAGAAACGAACAGCATCGATGGCGACGACGATTCCGAGTCCGAAAGGAGCTCCGAGGAGGAACAGCTGCCTGTCCGCCCTGGACAGCAGGCTCGCCCGCAGCTGCAGCTGCCCTCCGTCCCGATGGACATGGACGATCTGGTGGCGTCGCTGCTCGAGAAGAACCAGCAGTCGAAGATGAACTGCATCGTGGAGAAGAAGAAGGCCGAGGAGTTCGTCGACCATCAGCCGAAGACGATCCAATTGCCGTTCGGCGTGAATCTGACCACCAATCCCCGATTCGAGAAGATCAGCGGCGAGAGGATGGTCATCGTATGCGAGAGCGGATCCATGCAAAGGTATATCCTATTAGATCGAGCTTAGAGAGAGATGAAATAAAACCACCATAAGAAAGAGACGCAGCGTTCAGAATTCAGCTGTTGGCACATTATTTTGATGTGCCATGCCATTGTATTGAGGAATACGAAATTTTCAGTTCTTTTCATTCGAATCAAGTTAATAGTGTAAGATTATGCACTCAAATATATTGTTTAGCGCAGTATATTGATCCATAAGTGTGTTAAACCAAAGAGACTCAATTTTACTTTTTGTTTGAAAATTGGTGAATGATCCTAGTTGATTCAGCCGGTCCAGCCCATCAAGTCAATGAAGGATTTAATTTTTTTTTTTCGAGATGGTGTTGTTATGTTCAGCCTATGGCTGTACTAAAAGATCAGTATATCTTTTTTTAGGTGAGTTATTGAATAATGTAGAACTAACTTCATATAGACCATATCTCGCGACTAGAGAAAGGTGGATGATTCCAACCAATGAAAACTGAACGAGAGGGAGACAATTAGCAAAGATCAGCTGACTGTTGTCAAAATTGAACCTTTCTTTGTTTCACATCCGAATCGAGAGCTCTTTCTTTTTCTTATGGTCGTTTCAATATGCTCCTCATAAGTCGATGGGAAAAGTGTGCATCTAGTAGAGAATATATAATACCATATCTTTGGAACTAATACATAACTAGTTCATGATTATTGTAGAGCATGTTTGTTCGCGTTCTGAATATTCTGAAAAGTTATCGGATTGGGCAGTACTAGATGAGCATTGAATTCGATTGTACAAGGGTTGTCCCATCTGTTGTCCGAAAAAACAGAAACACGCGTACCTGCATCAACGCGCCTCAAAAATAGTGAACAATTGTAAACAAGAGCCCAGGAAGAGTTGATGCTCAGAGGCCCGTACTCATTTGAACAGATTCAAAACTGTCCCAAACTATTTCGCATAAAACGACAAACGCAATAATATTATATTAATGTTCTACATTCGAAACCCGAAACTTTCCGCTAATTTGACCAACCCTGTACCTCTTCTAGTTCAGGAGACCCAATGGTGAGATAGGTAACCGATCTTTATGAAAAAAATACTAAAAATTACAAATACGGAAATATCAAATAAATAGCGAATGAACTGCATCGAACTGCAAAAACATAATGTTTTTTTTTTTGAAACCACGAGCAATAACAGAAAACCATTAATACCGGTATTGAGCATGTGCAGCAGAAGCCACTTTTTTGTTTTAACAAAAATCATTTCCAAAATCAACGATCCGAGATGTGACCCGCAAACATACCTAGTACTGTAATTTTATTAACTGAAAACGCATGAAGACTGCACTTGAGAACAATCTCCTGGTTCGGAATCGCATCTTCGCAAGTAGAAAGGAGGTGAATGCCTAACGACTTCGGGGTGGTTTCGCGGGTTTATTTCTTTGTCAGGGACGTATCTGTTAGTAGTTATACGGTAAGGTCAAAAATAGTCAGTGTGGTTTGGTCGATTCAATAGTTTTTGTATATCCCTTCATTGGGTCATAATGTCTGAAGTTGAATCCTATTCAGCTGGAGCAATAGAAACAGTGAGCCAGACGAAAAATTGCAACTACTCATCACTATTGAGGAATTGCTGGAAATATCTAAAAGTAACATATGCTGGACGCTGTTTAGTATACACAGGGTTGGGATAAAGTATGGAACCAAGTGAATATCTTTTAAACGGAAAGAACGATATTTATGAAAATTTGTAGGTGAGTGCAATAGAACAAAATGCATCTGATGTACATTTTTTCGTGAATAATATACTTCCCGTTTAACCGGAAATGCAATCAACGTCTTTTATTTAAAAGGGACACCCTATATATTTTTACAGATTTTGAAAGAGATGGTTAATTTGAATTCATACATGAGTTTAGTGTATAAAAATGTGTGAAAACGAGGAATATAGCACTTAAATAAATAAATTCGATGTTGTTTATATGCTTAGTAACAAATAAACGTACAATTTACAAATTGTATTGCACTTACCTGAAATTTTTCTTTAATATCGTTCTTTTCGTTCGAAAGATATTTACTCGGTTCCATAGTTTATCCCAAAGCTGTATCTCTTTAATTATTGCGACTCACTTCATGAATTTTACTGGTTGTAGAAAGTCTACATTCACAGGAAGTAATTAACGTCAATAGATATAATTCTGCAAACGATCTATCTAAATGCTTCATAGGAAGTCATTTACTTGGTTCTTCTGTGGTTTTGTAGAAAGTCATCACCCTAAGATCTCATAGAATCTTTTTTTTTTTTTTTTATCTGTGGACAACACGAAAGGGAAACCTATGATGTTCGAGGAACATCGTGTTAGCCAGCGGTGGAATTTTGGGAAAGAAGGAAGGTGTTGGAATTTTTCTTGAATGTTTGGAGGTTGTAAGCATCAGGAAAGACTTCACTAGGCAAAGAATTCCACAACTTTGCCGTTCTATTGATGAATGATGCTTGGTATAGCGATGTTCGACAGGTCTCGAGCCTGACAGTGTAGGGGTGACCAGCTTGAGCTCGTCTGGTTTGTCTACTAGGAATCGCGCGTGGTGGCATAATAGATGATATTTCCGTTGAGCACCGACCGTGAAAGTACCTATAAAAAAGGCAAAGATCGCCGACCTTTCTACGATGATCCAGAGAGGTCAATGATTTGGTGAGTGTTGTGTCATCGACTAGGCGAATAGCTCTCTTCTGAATTGAATCTAAGAGCTTAAGCGTATGTTTGGGGGCTGAGCTCCAAACATGTGAGCAGTACTCCAGGACAGGTCGAATTTGTGCTTTGTAGATCATAAGCAGTTGCTGGGATGTGAAGTATCTCTTCGCACGGAAAAGAAAACCGAGTTTTTGTGAAGCAGTCTTCGCAATGGACCTCACATGATCGTCCCATGAGAGAGCACTGTTGGTGGTGACACCCAGAAAGGATATTGACGACCTCATAGGAACAGTGGTACCCGACATCATCAAATTGGGCATTGTGTGATCAGCCTTCTTGGTGAACATACAAGCTTGAGTTTTAGTTGCATTGAACTGTACTAGATTCTCAGATCCCCATTTCAGAATTCTTGTCAGATCCTCATTTAAAGCATCAACCTGTCTTCGCCTTGCACCTCTGGCCTCATTGGATGATATAGGGGCTCTAGAGGAGAAGGCGGAATGAAGTGTACTATCATCCGCAAAGCTATGAACTGGGCTGGAGGTCACATTCAACAAATCATTGATGTGGAGCAAAAACAAAGTTGGTGCCAAGACAGAGCCTTGTGGAACACCAGCATTGATCGTCATTGTATCAGACGAGACCCCGTCCACCACCACGTAGAGTGATCTATCTGCAAGAAAACTCGATAGTAAAAGACACAGTTGGGGCGGCAAACCATATGACGGAAGTTTCGCTAGGAGGCCTTGGTGCCAAACTCGGTCAAATGCTTTGGAGATATCCAAGGCTACAGCCAGAGACTCCCCATGTTTCTCTATTGACACCTGCCACTTATGTGTCACATAGGCAAGCAGATCTCCAGTTGACCTCTGGTGACGAAAGCCATATTGTCGGTCGTTCACGATTCTTGAGCTCTCTAGATATCGGATGAGCTCGATGTTGATTGCTTTTTCCATTACTTTAGAGATCACAGGTAGTAGTGCAATCGGTCTATAGTTGTTAGGGAGTGTTTTCTTGCCCTTCTTTGGAATCGGTTGGACCCTAGCTTTTTCCAGTTAGAAGGAAATACGCCAAATACCAAATACCACAAATATATATTCTTCATCAAGAACATAAACTAAAAAAGGATAATATTTCTACTTGTCTAAAATGTAAAATTTCAATAATTTCATAGAATACGCAAAATTCTCATTGGCCCCTACAAAATATTTCAGGCCACCAATGTGAGTCATCATTTCAGTAAAATCTGTGGCATCATTGTTCAAAATGAGGTGAATAAAAATGCCCTCAAACGAGCGAGAAAGCCTTATGATGAATTAAATCACTTATATAGAGGCAGTTCAATATTATGCACTTCCCCATGAAAACAGCCAATCGTTTTATCTTTATAATTCTCTCCCTGCATACATCTGCACCAGCGAACGGGGATAGTGGAAGAAAAAGAGGTGGAATTGGTTGAATAAATATTGGACGTCTGCACGTGTTTGCGAAAAGAAGAAAGAACCATTATTTTGACTATATTCATTATATTGTACTCTTTTGGTGACTCATGATATTTTTTCAATGTCTTCCCATTTTCGAACTGTCCATCTTCTGGATGGTGACAGATGCACTGCGACCTAATTAGATCTATTGTGCCCCATATTCTACTGCTATCTTAGAGTTGTCTCGTTCATAACAGCTCCTGAAGCTTCAATTCCCCAAGGAATCAGAATTTTGTGGAATATTTGTGAACTAACAAATATTTTTTTCATTGTGGATGTATCACTCAAATTCACTTCTGTTTCGCAAGGGCCCAACCTCCAACGCCGCCGCCACAGCAGTCCGAAGAAGGAGAAGAGGAGGATGACGAAAACACCATCATGATCCAGCCGGTGATGATCCCCATTCCTCAATCGCCTTTCCGCACCCACATGCCCCAACAGATGCCACCCGTGATGCGAATGCCGCACATGCCCGAGGGTGGCCGACCGATGCATCCGCCTACAGCTGTGGCCGCCCAACTGTTGGCCATCGAGGGCATGCGTCCGCCCGTACCTCCGCCGTCCATGATGCAACCACAGGTATTTGAAGGTTTTTTCATCTTCGTTTTCTATTTTTGTCAAGATGCTGAGCGTCGACAGCAGAACGGAGCTGTTAGTGAATGACGAAGTAATTATTGAAAGAAGATAAATACATAAAGATAAAAAATTTCACAAATCACAAAAAAAGTTGTCATTATTTTTTTGAGATGAAACAAATCATATTCTCGTAGTATGATTATGAACTTGTTGATTTTTTGTTAATATTAAATTGGATTTTTGCATTGATGATATAGTAAATTTCGGGAGTATCGATTTATATCGCGTCTCTTAAGAAAATGGATTTGTTTCGTTATACAGTGATTTGTTGAAGTATTATATATGAGACGATACTGTGTAGTTCCAACGCTTTTTCATAGTATAGAAATTTTGTTCATAATTTTTGTAACAAAATTCACTAATACATAATATTAGATAGTTGAATTGACTAAGTTGGATTCTATTGAATGATTAAAGGATATATTTTCTTTCTTTCCAGATACAGCACATTTCCAGAATCCAAATTCAAGCCAGACCACAGATGATTGAAGAACCTCAGATGCAAATCCACCAGATGCCCCCTCAGATGCAACAATCTGTAAGTTTCGAAGTTATTTGCTTTATCAATGTAATCTTCCTATTATTTGTTTTTCCGACTTGACCGACTGATTTTTCTCCAATAGAAATGATACATATCTTTATCCTCACCGTAGAAAAAAAATATTTCAGTATCATTTATTGAATTTCGCAATATTTCAATCCTATTTGGGAAAGTTCAAAGTCCTATTGATGAAAAAAAATGAAATAATGGAATGCATTTTCAAATAGAACCTACTGTTGATCTATACAATCCCAAGATTTACTCAATTGATTTCATTATACAGTGATGGGCAAAAATATGGAACCAAGTAAATATCTCTTTAACAGTTTGTTGAATTTTTTTGAATTTTTTACAAGATTATTCGGAATTCTTCCTAACTTCATCATTTCCAAGTCACACACACACTGTATTTTCATGAAATTCGAAAGAGAATATTTTAGCGTTTTCATTGATATATTATTTGTTCTTCTCATTTTCAATAACAACAGAGATATCTCAGAAAATCTCATTGTTCGAGATCGCTCAGACAGGAAATTTCATAATATTTGAAATGAGAAAGAATTTGAAATTGGATTTGAATGGCCTGCGCGATCCCCCGATCTAACTCCACTGGACTCTTTTCTCTGGGGTTATTTGAAGTCCAAAGTTTATTTCAACCGACCAAATAGTTTACAAGAACTAACTGACAGAATATCTGAAGAGATTCAAATAATTCAACCAGGAGTAATGTTACGAGATAATTGTCTTCCGTCAAGAAGTGAATGGTGCTCAGGTTGATGAAAGTCGATAAAATGAGTTTATTTTTACTTGATGCCTTCCTCTGTTTTATTTTACTGTTATGTATTGATTCAATTTTGCTTACCATGTGTCCATACTGATATGCAAGTACCTACTTTTTGTTAGTATCTCGGTTTGCCTTGAATTTGAGAATATCATACCCAGTGCTTTCGGAATTTGTCAAGTATCAGTGTTGAGCATTTTGAGAACACATCAGTTTTGGTCAGTTTTTATCATTCGGTTACTTGGTTTGTTTCTTTTTCTGAGATAGCAATATAATCACTAGATAAGTTTCTTTTAACAATTTCTAATAGTTTTCTCATAATATTCGAACAGAAATTGTCAGAAGATCACCTATGAAAAGGATGTCCCCCACTAGTTAATATACGAAATCAGCTTTACAATCCTTAGAGCGCTTCTAAGATCGACTTGCTACACGAATTAGTAAAAATGCTAGTTTGCTAGAAATGAATTTTTCATAAAATTTTCGAAATTTTGACGGAATATCATTCTTGTATCCAAGAATATAATGAAAAAATTAATCAACGTTTTGGTCTTGATGTCAAAAACACAAAAAATTATACGGTATTTCATCGAAAATACCGAATAATCCTGTATATGTAAAAATATATACTGAATATTACCCTATTATAAACAACACTACTTCTCAATTTATGATCAAATCACTCACCAGCCAGCTCTATACAATTTTTGAAACTCCTTTGCTCTTAACGGGTATTGAAATCTTCATCTTGTTTGATTTGGTCATTTCGATGAAGCAATTCATGATCTACGGTATTATCATTAGGGAGAATTGCCGCCGAATCCGATTTTGCGACACATCGTGCAACAGATCATCGCCCAGAAGATCATGGAGAGCCAGAGGGCGCGCGAAATGCAGATGCGAGAGGAGCAACAGCAGCAACAGCGACAGCAACAACCGCAGGTGGAGGTCGAGGAGGAGGAAAGCGAGGAGCGTCGTCTGCCTCTTGATGGCAGGTTCCACATCATGGCGGCGCCTGTGCAACGCGTCGCCCAGAGTGACGCGATGAGCCAACGGAGGATTCCCATTCCCGAGGAGGTTTTGACCCAGTTGAATAGGTGAGTTTTGGTTGGTTTTTTGTGAAATATTGTCGGCGTTGTTGTCATTGAATACCCAAGCTAGACAGGAAATCAAGAAATCGGCGGACCTTTGATCTTTTGGAGGTCGATTACGTAATATGTTATTTCTAGCATTTGTAAAATGAATCATGAAGAAATCGCTGTATACATAGATTCGTTAATGTATGAATAAGCTTCTATTTAGGGGCATTGAGGTTAGTATCTCGATGAATGAATCTTTACATCTGCAAAATTATAGATGATACGAATACTGATTGGCTCCAATGGAAAAGCCTGGATGAACAATGGAAATATTTCTGTCAAGTTGAATAGTGGAAACGAAATATCTCTAATAAGATCACCCTCAAGGAAGTCGGAAATCTGTTTCTGGAAGTTTTCCGTTGTGCAAATGCACTACTCAATTTTGTAGATGATATTGTCAAAGCAACAGAGAACTGTACAGCTCTGGTGTTTCAGCAAGACTTCCGACACTAAAAATCATGAATTGTTGTGATTTAAAGTGTTGATACAATTTTCAAGTTGTCGATATCCATATGACACTATATTGGCTTGCCAGCTACGGTTTCAAAGTGGAATGAAATTAATCTCAAAAAAGATTTTGATGGGCTCTCACAGCTTTTTCTTCCGTGCAAAGAGGTACTTTACACAATAGCAACTTCTCACGGTCTACAAAGCGCAAATTCGTCCAAGAGTAAATATGAATTTAAAAGGCTCTGGTGATAAAAATGTAGAACTTTCGCGGTTATACATCGAACCATAGAAAATCTTGCACCTCATGCAACAAGGGACGGCCAGCCCAAGTCGACCAAGAAATCTAAGGCATTGTCCATAAGAGGTGGGGTGGGTGATCAGGTGATTATTGTTGTTTATGTGCTTGTTTAGAGAAACGAGAGAACGAATTAGTCGGTGGTGCAGTTTGCGTTGCATGTGTCGTTTATTGAAAATAGTTTGATTCCGAGTTCAGATCATGCAGAAAAAGAGCCATGGCGACCGTATGGGAGGTAGTAAGTAATAACGGTGATCTGGTTAGTCAATTATCATTGCATCAATTCACCGGGATGTCTTACGATGACAAAAATTTTTATTAAACAATTGCAGATTCCTAGACCATCGAAAGGTAACCACGTGCAAACAAAAGCCGGTCACTAATACCTTTGGCTGACTGGCGTGAGAAGCGCAAAAATATTTTGTTGGTATTGCATACTCTTCGCGGATATCAACGATCCGTATAACCCTACCGGTTATGAGAATTCGAAAGAAATAATAGCAAAAATATGAAATTTCTTAGGGACATACACATTCGGCATTAAATTAGATTATTATTATTCAAATCATTGTTGAATTATGTATTATTTATTTTTATCGTTATTTATGCAAGTCCGCCTTTATTACTTGCACTAAAAACAAAGAATTTGTCTAATTAGAGCAACATATACCCTGACGCAACTTTGAAAAGATCCTGCATATGTATGTCTCCAGTCTCACTATTGGTTCAATCTTTACAGACTGCCCAATCGCGAGGTGATCGTGGCCGTGCAGGAATCCGAGCCGACCCAAGACGACGAGCGAAGGCAGCAGCAGCAGCCGAGAGAGATGCGTTTCGTGCAGGAGCAGCGTCAGAACGCGGCAGAGGTGACCGGCAGACAGGCGGCGGCGTTCGCGCCGCGAGGCCTTTCTCCCGTCGACATTCCCGTCGCCATGATGATGCCGCAGATGGAGGGAAGGAGACAGCAGCAGCAGCAGGTGGTGGCTCCTTCTTCTGCAGCAACAGCAGTAGACGACAGCGAAGGAAATGACGAGGAGACCAGACCTCACTGTGAGTCTTGGTTTTAGTTTTTGACATGTCAAAAAAAGCGCACATGTTCGTGTAGTTTGTGTGCCTAGAGTGTGTAATTCATGAATATCGAAATACTATTCCACTAAATACTGTCTGTAAGTTGTTCGAAGAGGTGGTACATTCATTTTTTCAGTTATTATAATTATCTCAATATTTTTGTAGTAGGGTCAGATTAATTCCAAGTGCTGTGGCATTTCGGGAATCTCATTTGCTTAGAGAGAAAATTTGATATGTTACGTAAGTTTTATATTCATAGCAGGTCACTGTTAAACAAAAAGGTACAAATTAAGATGTTTGAGTAGATGCATACATTCACACATACACACACATACAAGCACCACATACAAATATATACATAAGAAAACATACATACATAATATAGGAATAGTTTTTCTTACTAGTGTTGCGCAGAGGTGTCCCTTAGTGTATGAAATTTATGATTGGAAAAGTCTTTACTGTGTAGGAGCAATCTTTCAGAATCATTTTATTAATTAGCTTCTTGAACATTATAGAATCCGAATAATTATAATGGTTTGGTAGTATAAAGTAGAGTTTCACATCGATAGAATTTTTCTGAGATTTTGAGAGTCTCAACCTTGGCAGCCTGAGCTGATTGGCATATCTTGTGTTGTGATATATATGTTTAATGATGGCACAGGCATTATCCCCAATTCAATGGAGAAAATATTAACAGAGTGTGCAGAGTGTTGCCCCAATGGCCATAATTTATTCAAGAGTGAAGAAGCGAGAAGAAAGTTGTTTTCAGAGTACTCATATTTGTAATATATTTTAGTTGACAGAGTAAAAAAAGTACACTAGAAAATCTGCGACTAATATGCTTTGAGTGATTTCCAGTTCAACTGTTATATTTCTTTATGAGATCAAAGTTGTGTCATCTGCATATAATGTACACAAGCAAAATTTGTTGACGAAATTTAGTGGTCACGTGGGATACTAAATTAAATGAAAGCCTTGTATCATTATTATTGGGATCGACGAAATTGAAGTTCTAGATTGTTACTAATTATTACGTTCATTATCTGTTTCAGTCCTCCAACCTAGGTCTGTATGAAGGGGAGATAGTGGTTATGTGGATATGGGTTCATCAAGCAGCACCACACTGAAATACCACCATCACAATCTTAACTATTTTACTAATGTCACCTATTAATTTTGTAAATAAGTATCAGTCTACTACGCTATTTTGTACTATCCATTTCACTTTGTAAAATGCGTTTCCTTCCTTTTAGATGTATATATAAAACAAAGAACGAAATATTCAGTTGGTTTGTGATAGCTTTGTTAAAGTAAATTTGAAATTTAATAAACGGTATATTTTTCACATTGACCTGTTGTTCACTCCCTAACTTCATTATCAGTCCTTATACAATTAGAGCTCAAGAATCGTGAACGACCGGCAATAAGGCTTGTGACACCAGAGATCAACAGGAGACCTGCTCGCCTACCTGCCACACGAGTCGCAGGTGACAATCTTGAGATATTGGGAGTCTCTGGCTGCAGCTTGGATATCTTCGAAGTATTTGACCGAGTTTGGCACTGATGCCTTCAAGCTGAACTTTCGTCATAACGTTCTCCGCCCCAACTATGTTTTTTACTATCGAGTTTCGTGCAGATACATCGCTCTATGTGATGTTAGATGGGGTCACTTCTGATACAATGACTATCAATGCTAATATATAGATATTTCTTGGTCGGTGCTCTACGGTTATCCTTTTCTATGATGCCACCACGAGCGAATCTATTCTTATTGTTACTCATCTCCTGAGTTGCCGAAGTAACCCTCAGAAGCTTCGAAAGGCTTGAGCGAGTGAAAGAGACGGGGATCTAGTTTATACAAGTGGAATCCAAACCACTGTGGCATTAGGGAACTTCGATTTAACAAGCACTATTCATCGATAGAACGGCAAAGTTTTGGAATTCTTTTCAAGAAAAATTACAATACCTTCCTTCATTTCCAACATTCCATCGCTGGCTAAAATGATGTTCCTCGAATATTATAGGTTTTCGTTTCGCGTTGTCAAGAGATGAATATAAGATAATATAGGGGCTATACAAGATGAGGCGGTAAAAAGTGTACTACCATCCGAAAAGTTTCGAACTGTGCAAGAGGTCACATCAAAGAGTGTCACATATCCATAGATAGTGGCAGCGAAATAATATACAGTGGAGGAAATCGACTGCAGAACTCAAGGGTCGTCCTTGAGTTATCTTCTAAATACTGGAGTTTGACGAGGGTCAGGCTGACAATAGTTAGGGTTGCCATCCGTCAAGCATTTCGCAGGACGTCCACTTGCTGGACGCCAAATGTCTTTAAATAATGTCAAGCTTTCTTCTTTGGATAATTAGTCTGTTCGTGACAACATCGAGCACAACACGGGACAGACAGAATCACCCAGCAGCTGAAATCATCATCATGGGGGATTTCAATGTCCACAACTCCACCTGGCTCAAATTCTCGAAGGAAAAAGACGACGCAGGACGTCTGGCTGAGGCTTTTGCTATCACATATGGTCTTGAGCAACTGATAAATGAACCCACTCGGATCCCTGATATCAGCAACCATTATGCCAATACGCTCGACCTGTTCCTCACTAACAATCCGGAACCGTATGAAGTGAAAGTCCCTGCACCACTAGGAAACTCAGACCACACACTCATCTCCACGATATGTCCTCACATCACTCCGCGAACCAGTCCAACACCCCCACGTACTGTTTGGCATTACAATTCAGCCGACTGGGATGACCTTCGCATGTTTTTTTCTGAGTTTCCTTGGAGGAGAATGTGTTTTGAATCGGGAGATCCTACGCAATGAGCTGAAGAGATTTCGGAAATGATCATGCTGGGAATGGAAACTTACATACCACATAGCACCAAATCACGAACCACTGGTGAACCATGATTCAATAGAACCTGTTCTAGGGTCGTCGCTCTGAAGCAAGATGCATACCGTAGTTGGCGCAGAAACCCAGGCCCGCAAACTAGAGCTGAATATGTTGAAGCTAGGAATACATGCAATCGAACGATAGATGAGTCTAAAGAGGCATACAACACGAAAATAAGATCAAAGCTTATAAAGTGTCCAAATGTTTCCCCTTCATTTTGGACCTTTGCCAAGGCAATCGGGAGAAATTTCACTTCTAGCTCATTTCCTCCCCTCACAAAGGATTATAATATATTGGCTATAACACCTCATGAAAAAGCCAACACCTTCGCCAAAATGTTTGCAGACAATTCTACCTTGGATCCACGAGGCCAGGAACTTCCCAAAATCGCTACCATCGACAACCGTATGCCAGAAATTGTCTTCCGGCAACGCACAATCAGACACATTCTGCTTAGCCTCAACGTCAAGAAGGCTATGGGGCCAGACAGAATACCGTTTATTGTTTTCAAGAATTGTGCCCCAGAACTAACACTGACACTGCAGGTTGTTCACCCTCTTGTACAAACTCGACGTATTTCCTTCTGACTGGAAGAAATTTAGGGTCCAACCGATTCCAAAGAAGAGCAAGAAAACCCTCCCAAACAACTATAGACCGATTGCACTACTTACTATCTGTGATCTCTGAAGTAATGGAAATCGAGCTCATCCGATATCTAGAGAGCTCAAGAATCGTGAACGACCAGCAATACGGCTTTCCATTATTGGTTTTCCGGACGATAAACTAATCAGTATTTTTCACCTAAGAGTTACAGCCGGCGCGATTAATTAGTTATGAGTTATCCCTGTCAGACACTATATGATAGTATGTCATACAAATATAGTGGAAACGTATGTCGTAATAAATGATGAACTTTCACATTGATTTTTGATCGTTAATGTATAGTATATGTATAATCTTTCCGTGGTGTGACAGTTCATCTCTGATCGGAGGTGGCAACCAGGAACTTCCCAAAATCGCTACCATCGACAACCGTATGCCAGAAATTGTCTTCCGGCAACGCACAATCAGACACATTCTGCTTAGCCTCAACGTCAAGAAGGCTATGGGGCCTGACGAAATACCGCCTATTGTTCTCAAGAAATGTGCCCCAGAACTAACACCAGTTCTTTGCAGGTTGTTCACCCTTTCGTACGAACTCGGCGTATTTCCTTCTAACTAGAAGAAAGCTAGGGTCCAACCGATTCCAAAGAAGGGCAAGAAAACCCTCCCTAACAACTACTGGCCGATTGCACTACTATCTGTGATCTCTAAAGTAATGGAAAAAACAATTAACATCGAGCTCATCCGATATCTAGAGAGCTCAAGAATCGTGAACGACCGGCAATATGGCTTTTGTCACCAGAGGTCAAGAGGAGACCTGCTTGCCGATGTGACACATAAGTGGCAGGTGTCAATCGAGAGACATGGGGAATCTCTGGCTGTAGCCTTGGATATCTCCGAAGCATTTGACCGAGTTTGGCACCAAGGCCTCCTAGCGAAACTTCCGTCATATGGTTTGCCACCCCAACTGTGTCTTTTACTATCTAGTTTTCTTGCAGATAGATCACTCTACGTGGTGGTAGACGGGGTCTCGTCTGCTACAATGACGATCAATGCTGGTGTTCCACAAGGCTCTGTCTTGCCACCAACTTTGTTCTTGCTCCACATAAATGATTTGTTGAATGTGACCTCCAGCCCAGTTCATAGCTTTGCGGATGATAGTACACTTCATTCCGCCGTTTCCTCTACAGCCCCTATATCATCCAACGAGACCAGAGGTGCAAGGCGAAGACAGGTCGATGCTTTAAATGAGGATCTGACAAGAATTCTGAAATGGGGATCTGAGAATCTAGTACAGTTCAATGCAACTAAAACTCAAGCTTGTATGTTCACCAAGAAGGCTGATCACACAATGTCCAATGTGACGATGTCGGGTGTTCCTATGAGGTCATCAATATCGATGCTGGGTGTCACCACCAACAGTGCTCTCTCATGGGACAATCATGTGAGGTCCATTGCAAAAACTGCTTCACAAAAACTTGGTTTTCTATTCCGTGCGAAGAGATACTTCACATCCCAGCAACTGCTTATGATCTACAAAGCACAAATTCGACCTGTCCTGGAGTACTGTTCACATGTTTGGAGCTCAGCCCCCAAACATACGCTAAAGCTCTTAGATTCAATTCAAAAGAGAGCTATTCGCCTAGTCGATGATACAACACTCACCAAATCATATCATCTATTATGCCACCACGCGCGATTCCTAGTAGACAAACCAGACGAGCTCAGGCTAGTCACCCCTACACTGTCAGGCTCGAGACCTGTCGAACATCGCTATACCAAGCATCATTATCAATAGAACGGCAAAGTTGTGGAATTCTTTGCCTAGTGAAGTTTTTCCCTATCCTTACAACCTCCAAACTTTCAAGAAAAATTCCAACACCTTCCTTCTCTCCCAAAATTCCACCGCTGGCTAACACGATGTTCCACGAACATTATAGGTTTCCCTTTCGTGTTGTCCACAGATGAAAAAAAAATGGTGGACGTCCTTTTTTCCTTTCTTTCCTTCGAATATGTTCATTGAGAAATAAAAATAGAAATTATAAATATTATCTCAATCTATTTGTGGAAGGATTTATGATCCACGAACATATTGAGATATTCATTATATTACTACTTCAATTTTTTTAAACCTGGAGAGAAAATCCCACAAAAATCAGAAAAATGAATATACCACCTCCTCGAATGGCTTACAGACGGTATGTTCACTAAAAGTCACTTCTGACATAATCGGAATTTTTTTCAACTTCCGGTTATTCCAGAAATGAGTCAACTTTTGATTTTACAATGGGATGATTTACCAAATCGACATACCTGATGTTACGAGGGGCGGTAAACCATATGACAACAGTTTTCCTAGATGGCCTTCAAGCCGAACTCACTCAAATGCTTTGGGGATATCCAATGCTACATAGTGGCGGAATTAATGTCTACAGATGACCGGTCAACTCCGTACCACCTAAAATTGATAAGAATCCTCAAACCACAGATATAATATACACTGTGCTCAAATTAAGTCCTCTAGACTCGCTAAAACGCATTTGAATGAATTTATTGTTATGTCTGAGTCTGCGACGTCAATTTTGGCTGATCAAAATAAATGTTCGCAAAATGTAATCAAATCGCATTAACCAAGTTTATACTTGAAATTTTCACAAAAAAAAAGATTTCAAATATAAAATATTTTACACTACCGCACCGAATGAATAACAGTCGCGCATATGGGACAGCTGTCAAACTATAGGTCCTCCACAAACGCCATCTATTGAATTTAATCCGAAGTGGCAATTTCCATACCAGTTTTGATTTGTCGGATGTTCCTCCGCATTTTTACTAATTTTTTCATTTCCCAAACCACCCCAGTAATGAGACGAGCAAAACAAAAAAATTATTCAAATCGGTTTGATCATTTTCTTGCTTTTCGCGAGACTAACGCACGGCAATCGATTGTCATTCATGTATAAGAGTGAGAAGATATCTATTGAAATATTTATTGAAAGTGAATAAAGTACGAGAGATAGTTATTGTAAATATAGTGAACAATTGGCTATGAATAACATCGCCCCATAGTTGTACGTACGTAACACTAGCACTTTGTAATCTCGCGTCCCTTGGCACGTTAAATAGTTTTAGCCAACAGAGACTTATTATACGCCATATTGCCGGTCTTTCTCGAATGTTGTGTTTTCTGATTCCTAAATCTGTAATTAATATCATACTGAAAGTAAATTAAATCTCAATGTTCACTAATGAGCCATCAAAAGTGTCATAAACACAAACAAAATTCGTATTATTGAATAGGTTTTTTCGATACCATTTAACAGACGTGTCGCTTGCCGTATAGTTCCATCCAAAATTATTGGTCACAATGGCCTTGTGACATCATCTAGGGGGGAGGGGACTTTTGAGAAGCACTGTATATTGTCGAAGGTAACACAATATGTATCTGAGTCGTATTCTGAACAATATGTATGAACAATAGTCTAGGTTGTGTTCCGAATAATTTAGGTTGGAATGATGATGTCATATTTGTTGTTTTTGTACTTGAAAGTACTTGAAAAGTAAGTTTTCACAATTTCAATTTCCTATCCATCCAAAATCCATTTTCAATTCATCATTTCATCATCATTCATTTCAACTTACTCGCAGGTTTTTTTTTAACTGTGGACAACACGAAAGGGAAACCTATAATGTTCGAGGAATATCGTGTTAGCCGTTTGAAACAAAACTCAACGCCCAACATAAATTCAAAATGAATTATCAGTGGAAGTTTTTTGTGTCTTGTGACTTGTGTCACCTAGTCTAGGGATACCTATATTTGATTGATGGAGGAAAAACGTTTGAACATTTCCATTTCCTGAAAATTTTATTTCACAAAAATTTGCTCACTGCATATTTGTACAAAAAGTAAAAGTCATGTGATGGCTCACAAATACCGTAAGACGAAAACACGATTTCCAAAGTGCTGAGGTACTAAAGTCCTGCAAATACATCAATTCAAAATTTTGCACACTGAATGAGAGAGAAAATCACTAGTAGACTGAACGTCGGAACATGGATTCATCTACTTCGATCATTGAATTGGTTGTCACTCCGTAGCTTTATCATTGATCTCTGTTTTCACTGTAACTTATTTACGTCAGACGATATAGATCACTGATTGCTCTTCATTATTTGCAATTCGATTTTAACAATAATAATGCAATGACCAATCCTAAACTTTTATTCTGAGCATGGTAGCTTACTTAGGAAAACACGATGAACAGATGATGAGAAGTATCGAATCAAAAATTCACCAAGCAACTCAGACGTAGTCTATGCAGAAATAGTTTTGAAAACGGCTTTACGAGAAATTGTTCGATGTAAGATGACGATCAGAATTGTCAAGATCTTTGTACACATATTTCGTCGTGGATACCTCTTTCAATCTCCTGCTTGATTCCAGTTGAGTTCATTGGAACTTGAAAAAGTACAGACTCGAAAAAAACCGTAACTGCCCATTATAATGTAATGTTCTTAGTATAGTAGCGTTAGATAAAATTGATCAAATAATTCGTTCTAACTGTTATCACGGTTAGTTAAGTCGATATGCATTAAGTTAACACTTCTTTGGAGAGGCACTTCTCCGTTAATAAAAAAAAAGAGTATACCTAAAGACCAGAGCATTCGATCTGAAACAAGCCATATCATCAGGAGCATGAATTGTTACATTCAACGAGTCTGTGATTCTTGTAGAACTTTACAGAATTAACATCGAGAGATTGGACTGGATGTTGGAGGTAGGTCATCGTACCAAGACACTCTAATCTGAAATTCGAAAAGTTTCTGCATAACTATGTATCGAGTGAGAGGAAGGTACTTAATTTGCATGCAGACACTTCTGAAAGTGCCATAAAAATAGAATGATATGTTTCATCGTTAATAATGATAAAGAAAGTGCGATATTAGAATATATACAGAGAGGCACATTGACTAGCACATTCCTGACAACAAATGGTAAAAAAGTTCATATTGAATTTATCACAAAATTGTATCCTTAAATCCCTTGTATCCATACAAGTGCCTGCATTTCCTAAACTCAACTTGCACTATCCAAATATCAATCACTCATCTCATCTCGTATACTAGGGAGATGAAAAAAAAATGGCTCAAGATTGATGAATTCAATATCACAGCCTGCTATTCCGAAAAAAAAAACTTTCCACTCATTTTTTCATTATCTCACCACACCCAATGTATTATGAGGATTCGTAAATTCAAAAGTATATTGTTAATGTGTAATGTGTAAGCAAACTACATTATTCAAACATAGAACTAACGGATCTGTAGCAAGACAGCGCCAGAAAAAAACGCGCCAAAAAATATCGTATGTCAAATAACGCCCCGATAAACCAGGGTGCGACAATATACGCTCAGAACAGTTATTTTCGCAAATGCGTAAAGGGTCATATTCAATTGGAAAAATGTTCTTCAGCAAAGTGAAAGACGAAACTCCTTTCATGTTCAAAATGCCTTTCCATTACTGCGATAACAACTACCTACGTCAAACAAACTGAAAGATATATAAGAACTAAGGTCAAAGAACAAACGCGATATTAAAAATAAACTCACATCAGCACATCCAGCTTCTTCAGTAGAGCATTGTATAACATTCGAGGACAAGTTTGGATGAAAAAATACTGGAATAATGGGTAATGATTTGATGTAGAAAGACGTCGAAAATCTAGATAGTTCATATTTGAATCTAATTGATATTATATCGAAAAATGAGTCGAAACAATATCAGACAATCATTTCTAATATCATTTATCAATCTTGTTTAGTTGTCCTGTTTTGGATTCATGTTGTTTAGACTATTGTCATCGATAATAAATGACAAACTGCAGTATACATTTTTCACGTTAGAGACTTTTATTTTCATGAGCGTATCATATTCAATTCTTGATTGGTTTTCATTTGTTTTCATTTGTTTATATATGTTC
Source organism: Gastrophysa polygoni (assembly GCA_963576655.1). NCBI lineage: Eukaryota > Metazoa > Arthropoda > Insecta > Coleoptera > Chrysomelidae > Gastrophysa > Gastrophysa polygoni. Next base: position 41,181,640 of record OY755083.1, read on the forward strand.
TGCAATTACTTCATGTTTTATCCCAGGAGAATCATATTATATTTGTATATCTCTCAGTGCCCTGAAGTTGACAGAATAAACTTTCGAAACGTAGGTTTTTGAATAATTATATAGTTTCTGTTATTGCAGACCTTAACCCAGGAGAACTAATTAGAAATGGTGAATTCATACACAATTTTATTTAGCCCTCTGGTTCATATCGCGCACCAATTTTGAATGAACAAAATGAATCTTATTCTCTCATTCTTAAGATGATCACCTTGACAGTCCATGAAACATAAGTCAAGTTTTATTGGTAATTCCGAATGAACTCTGATACGTTCGCCACCACCTACTACTACTTCTTCTACATCTGCTGCTGCTACTCGAGTGACCCATATTATTTTTCCGAACCGGAGAGAAAAAAAAGATGCAGATTTGCGGAAGCATCAGGCGTGGCGACGAACCGGTAGATGGTACTGACGGCAAGTAGTACCAGAATCCATTTGCCGACGGTGCCGACCAGACCGACGCATTGATCTGTCGGAGCGCGTTCGATTTGCTTCCTGCAGTTCCTGCTCGCAATAATATTCGATAGGTAGTCGAATGAAAACACCATCGTACTGACATTCCCTCTCGTGATGTGTTCATTTTTCAGGGGTGCCTAGATATGGATCAGTTTCACAGAAGCAGGAGGATGGTGCTCCCGAAACGGTATGGTTCTTACGTTTATCATTATCTGGGTAATTTTGCACTTATCTTGCCATCGGAAAAATTTTCTGATACTTACGTATTTCCACTTCAGGGATCCGAATTTCACAATGAAAAAGGTTGGAAGCCTCTATTTTCAAGAGTCTGAAATTTACCTTTTTTCTTTGGTCCGTTTTGGTTCGACATCGTAATCAATCGGCCCTCCATATCTTAATTTTCATAATACCTTCACAATACATTCAATGAATCAGAAAGAAGGAAAAACTACGGAAGCCTAGAACCAACATATTGGTTGAAAAAAATGTTGACTGAATTCCGACTTCAATATCAGAATTTAATCAAATTTCGAGATTGATGTCAAAATTATATGAAATTCCTTTAGTAATATTCCGAGTTGTAACTCGGAATTTAGTAATACCCCTACTTTGAAGTCGGAATTCTATATACATCAATCTCGGAATTTTATCATAGTCTGACTTCGATTTATGAATTTTAGGGGAAAATAAAAACAAGCATATTGACCATTCCGTAAAAAACATCCTCAAAGAGTTAAAATTCATCTTCTTTAGCATCATTGATGAAGATGCATTCACCTTCTTTCAAATGGAAGGCGCTGTCGGATGAGAATCTGTCACATTTTGACTCCCAGAATTAGTTTTTCCTCCAAGATGCTAAAGAACTTCTTCCAGAATATTTTTCCTAATTCTGACTTTCAGAATGTATAATAAAGGTGTATCCTGTGTAAGAAATGGAACGTCGATTAGCTTGGCTATGATGTCTACCCAAAACGGGATTATCATCCTATAATTCAATTCAATTCCTAATGTTCCTGTTTGCCTTTGGAAGTGATGAGGCAAACAAGAACTATTAAAGCCAAATATCAAAAAAGGATTTCTTCGCATTCGATTGCCATTTATTAGATAGGGCTGCAAATTTTTATAAGTAGGGTGTGATGCTGAAATACTCATACAGGATAGTAATGAAAAAATATACAACATTCCATACCAGCCATCACTCCAAAGATCTCATATTGTCGTTCAGTTTTGAAATGCAAAAGTGGATTATGCATTATAATTATTATTATTTTCATAATTGGATTATATCTAATAATATCTATAAATTGCCGACAAGAATATCTCGAATGATGAGTATTTGTGTTCATTATTGGAAATTACATAAGTCAAATTGTTATAATTGGAAATCAAAATCAGATTTTTAGATATCTTTTCGTACGTTGCGTTAGCTACTGTACTGAATATTTTCCATTTTTTAATTTCGTACATTTGGATATCCAACTGGATATATTATTCCTCCTGGTTGAGAGTACATTTTTTTGCGAATATTTGAGGGTGTAATGATTCTATATGGAAAATAAATTATTGTTTGCTCCATACATTATGGTGCAAAAATTGTCTGTTACGAAAATCCGAATTAGTTGATATTTCCGAAACAACTCCAGATATTTCAGTTATATTTATAGTACCTATATAGTGACAATCAATGAAGGCCAATGTTTTTCACTATAAACATGATTTTCAGCTAGCTTCTGTACAAGTAAATACTGACTTTGATACTCTAATATTCTTTTGCATTAAAACAAAAAAATGACTTTTTTGTACTGTTTATTACGGAGTCAATCTATTTTCAGTAACTTTGGAAAATTGCTTTCTCTATTTTGACACTTCAATAGTCTCATTGATGCGCGATTTTTCGAGTAATAATGAGCGCCATTAAAATTACACGATTTTTGATAAAAAAACAGTTCTTGATTTATCATTCACAAGTATATTATATTCCACCTAGATAGCAAATTATGAAAGAAGTAAACCTAAAATACAATTCACGAAACTATCCGCCGCTATATCATGTGTCGAAATTCCGTAACTGTCGCTTATTACTGTAGAAAAAATATGTTTTTTTTTTATAAATATAGAATCCAAAACAGAGAACACTCGCGCTATACAAGAAATTCGCCGATACGCGGCTAATTTCCGAATTTCAGACTCGTTCTAGAATATGTTTGACAGTGCCGATTTCGAGAATTGATTTCCAGTTGTCAATTTTCGAAGACATACATCAAGTTAACTAAATCATAGGAAAAGGTTTTGTGTGCAACATATGCAAAAAGTATTAGGCATTCAGCATGATTGCAGCTCTCGGCTTGTGTCTGATCTATCTCGACTTCGTTTCGATCTGTAAACTTCATGCTTCAGTGCAACAAATACACACTTTTTGCAAATACACAAATACCTATTGAATTCTTCATCCAATTCGAAATACAAGTGTTTTCATGAGTTTCTTCCTGTGATGCGCCTTTCGATTGCGATGAGATTTTCGATAGAAAAATAAAAAACCGTTGTATGATTCAATAAATTCAATTTTGCAATGAAGCTTGTTTGGCTGGAGTCATAGCAGTTAGATTTGTGAAAATAAGAGAAAAAATAGTTGCAGCATGTGATAGAATGAAAAATTAGGACAAATAATATTTGAACGTTGTGCACTATTTCATATTTGATGAAGGGTGCCATTTTCACCAATTTCTGTAATAATAATTTTGTAGTGTTGAGTTAATTGCTGTTTTTCATCACCTGTAGATGATGTGAGATGTTTGAATATTCCTATCAATTGGATTATTAACGTGTACTACGTAAATGTCTCAAGCGGTTCAGGAAACATAGTTTTGTTTTTCTTAAACTTCAACACGTATTTTCATAACGGAACAGGATTAGAGTTCATGAAAAACGAAAAAATGCAGAATCAATTTGTTAATAAAGGTCCCAATAATATGCTGCTCATTTTTTGAAATAACAAAAAAATCACTAATACCCAACGGAATGACGGATTGTGGATGGTCTAAACTCTTAGCGAAATATAATGAGACGAGCAATTTAGATTTAACAGAGATCCAGTTGTTAGAAATTTGTTTGCCCGTTATCTCGAACAATGGCAGGACGAAGACGTTGTTTGTTCTATTCGAATTCTTCAACAAATCGCACCGAAACTAATCACATCACCGAGATGGCATTTTAATTTGAAAACTCATTCCAATCACCGCCAACAATAATCGCTATTGCCTCTCCTATACTTACTTACCGTACAGGTGTATCCAGTCTTATTGCTATCTCCGAAACGGCTCGATTTACGAGGTTGGTCAAATCATTCAATCAGTCAATTTTTAATTGATTATTCATCATAAAACAATTCCATTCATTGATAGAAAAATTTGAACAATTTATTTTCCATGTTGCCGATGATCAGAAACGTTAGATATTTCTTGAAGAGTTGTTTCCACAATTTTATCAAATATTTCAATTTGTTTGGAAGAACATGGACAATTCAATATTTTGTTAGGAATCTATATTTTGTTATTCAAACTATCTTCTATATATTCTTCTGCTACGGAGGCAGATTTCCATTCACAGTTGTACAGTTCGTATAAAATTCGTGTTTTCATGGCACATTCGAGAGAAAATTATCACTCTTATGTGCCATTATTTCACGCACTTAATACAGGAATAACTATTTTGTGAACCTCATACAAGATTCCTTCACGGGGTTGCCATATTTTGGGAGGTTCCTGAGGTATATCTCAGAATATATTTCAGGAAAAAGGCGAAAAGTACAAAAATCGAATCATAAACTTGCATAATTCATCAGTCCTTCTGAAATGTCGTTTCGCTTATCTCTGTTGGATACATACTCAAGTTTTTCCTATATATTGACCTATATCATTTGAATAAGGACCGGTAACATTTATTTAATACCTATCTTGAAAATGCTTTCAATTCCTAAAATGAGGAGGTTTGTTTATAGTTTTCAAAGGTTCGACTTCGAATATTATGAATAACCAATGAATAACCAATAATAATCAATAATGAACATCAATGCAATAATAATGATATTGGCCTTTTTTTTCAATGATTAAATGCCCAAAGTGAGGTACCCCAGCTATGGGTTTTTCCGACAGAGCCTTGGTCGCTTTCCAATATTTCACTGTATGTTTTATCAGTTGACATCATCATGTTCAACCTACTAAAGCAGAAAAACTAGATACTGTAAAAATATAAAACATGTGCACGATGGGGGAAAATTTTAATAAACATTCGAAATGGTTGAAAAATCAGGACCGTCCTCATAGAAATGAATTGATGATGCTATCTGAGTCGAAGCGTCAAAAAATATTCACAAATTGTTTCACAGTGCAATGTATGAAAAGAATATTCAAGGTCCCCATTAAAAAATAAGTCGATACGGAGTAAGTTCACGGTCAGTGAAGTGAGCAACTTTTTAACTACGTACATAACACATTTTCTTCATCACGAATAGTTATAGGAATTGGTATTAGTATTGAAATGTTGGCATTATCCACATTTTTGTTCGAATACTTTTTTTGTACAGAATAACACTATGCATTTTACGACTCTCGCAATTGCACTTCCTTGGATGGGTGGAACAACCATTGACTGAAGTCAATGGTTAGGGTGGCATACATCCGAGTCTACACTAGTCGAGATGGAAGAGATTCACCATCAGGCGATCCACCAGAAAGACTTTACCAGCTGATATCTAGAAAATGAACTTGAAAGAAATCAAAGACATTAAACACATTTAATGTCTTCGAATGAAATAGTATTCCAGATATTGTTTTTTTCACTTGATTATTATTTTATATATCAGAGTCAGTCAGTGAATTTTTTTTCAATAGAACCCCTCGTATTTTTCCTGTTTGCGGAAACATTCATACATGTTCTATCGATGAGTTGAAGAAATATCGGAAAAAATTAACATGAGATATTGTGGTAGAACATATTGTATAAATAAATTGATGACCTAACATTATTTTTTATTCCACTGGCATATTAACATTTGATTCACTAACTCAACATCTGATTCTAGTTCAACCACAGTATACTTGAACCCTAGCTTGGACCAAAGATGATTTTATGTCCAATATCTATACGTAATGAAATATAATTTCGCCGGTATTCCAACTCAATAAAATATTTGGAAAGTATATGTATTTTTGAAATCAGCGAAGAAATCTCTCTGGAAACTTGTGATAACACTCACCAGTTTACACCACAAAAGTGAAAAACATTTTCTGGGAGGGAAGGACATCTAATTCAGGTATATTTTTACAAATCTCTAATATCTCCTTTTTTTCAGGATATCAGTTGTTGAAGTCATGGAATCTATTAGTCAATGTCCCTGAACCTAACCGGATTTGTTTACTTTTTTACAATGCTATTTGTCTATAGTCAGAAAGTTACAGTCACCCCTCTCTTACGGCGCCGCTGGCCAAAAATAGAATGGTAATCTGAATAAGGAAGTGAATAACATCGTGTAGATAAATTGTGTACTAATACGACCCTGGTTCTTTTACCTTTCATCGATTATGAAGAAATATAACTCGTTACTCTCTATACAACCATCTAGTCCAGATGAGGTTCACAAATAAGCATGCTTTCATAGTAGAAGATTGATAGATCTCGGCTATTAAATTTACTACCTATGGAGCAACTTTCGCGATAATTTGTATGTCAGCCTTTACAGCAATAATACGGGCTTCCGACTGGTAATATAAAAGGCATTTCAGTTCCGTATGGTCTATAGCAAATCATCTCCTGATTCCATTCATCATCGAGTGCGAACGAGGAAGAGGTTATGCCACACTATCAGGACCAGACTAGTGAGAAGGAAATATTCGAATTATTTATAATCTTGATTATATTATAGGGCCTGCTAGAACACCAGATTTATACCAGCTAGATTATTCAATAATATATGGTGAATTACAGTATCAGTCAAACGAAGTTTGAGAGAGATCACCCACCTTTCAACGTTGTTCAAGAGAGGTCAATGAATTCTTGAGTGCAGAGTATCGCCGACTAGGCTCAGCGTAAGTTTGAGAGCTGAACTCCAAACATATGAAGTTTTCCAGTGCAGGTTGAATTTGCACGAAACTGAAAGACAAGTTTTTGTGGCCAGTTCTCGCAATGAACCTCATATTTGGCATTGAGTGGTCTGCCCCTAGTGGAGACACAAGCTTGAGTTTTTGTTGCATTGAACCCTACTAGATTTCCAGATCCTGATTTCACAAAAAAAAAATGGTGCAAAGACATATCCTTGTGAAACACATTGTCATTCCATCTACCCCCACATAGAGTGATCTACCCGCGAGGAAACTCGATAGTAAACGACATAGTTGTGGCGGCAAACCATATGAGCGAGGTTTCGTTAGATGGCCTTGGTGCCAAACTTGGTCAAATGCTCTGGACATTACCAATGCTACCAATGATTCTCGATTGGCTCCTGACGTATGCCAGCATATCTCCTAATGATCTCTGATGACGAGAGCGTCGATCCACGAGCTCTCAAGATATCAGATGAGGTCGATGTTAATTGATTCTATCATTACTTAAGATATCACAGATGTGCTTTTTTTTAGAATCGGTTGGACTTTAGCTATCTTCCAGTAAGAAAGAACGTTCGTATATAATTCGTTTTTTGAACACCAAGTTTGTATGAGAGGGTGAACAACCTGCAAAAAACTGTTTTTAGTTCTGTGTCATATTTTTCTCAAGAAAAATAGGTAATATTCCATCTGAAATTATTGGTGAGGGGAGGGGATGAGCTAGAAGGGAATTTTCTCCCAATTAAATTGGTAAAGATCCAAAACGAACCAGAACCATATGGACACTCGATGAGCTTTGTTCTAATTTTGATGTTATATGCCTCTTCAGACGCGCCTGTCGTTTGATTCCATGTATTTCTAGCTTCAGCATATCCTGCTCTATTTTTGGGCATTGGTTCCTGCACCAACGACGGTGTTAAGAAGCGATGACCCTAGAGCTGGTTTTATTTAACCACGGTTCAACAGTGGTTGGTGATTTTGTAGTATGCGTAACACAATGCGTAGGATTCTCTGATTTCAGTCGGCTGAATTGTAATGCAAACCCGATTTGATGATCGCCGATCATTCGATGAGCTGCAAGTTCAATTGTAGCAGTTTAAGAGCGCGGTAGAGTCGTGGCAAAGAGTTAAAGTATATATTAATCGATATTGGGTAAATGCGTATTTTTTCTACTGAGTTGCTATCCTCATCCAAAGCTATGTATCTACAGAGGCAACAAGAAGCAACTTCACGTCACATCTTAACAAGTCAGAATTGTTTCTATCTGTGACATCGACTAGACAAGTCGGCAAAAGACTTGTTGCCTTGTGTTTATTAATGTTATTGATCTTCCATAGGAGATACTACACATAATACTTATATCATCGTAAGTGGTGGGCTTGAAGATTAATCCGTTGATTGGTATCAGTCTCGATCAGGATTTTTCGAAATTTGCAACGTTAGTGAACACTTCCGCAGTGGCAGAAGGTAACTAAATTGTTGAAAGACGTATTTTGAATTGATGAAAAAAATCCTGAAGAACTGGAGATAATCTGGGGATGGGGATAATTTAGATAATAATCTGAAGGATTCAAATCCGGCTGTATGTGACGATCTGAAATATGACCAATTATTCGAATCTCTTCAGCAGGAAGGTTCCTCAGTCATTTCAAGTTATGAATGGTGTAGTCCGGCCCTGTAGACGGTACGGATGTGAAAGGTAAAATGCGAACGGACTCGATAGCGAAATGTTCACTCTGCTCAGCCGAGGCCGCGAAGATGTTATTATGTTTGTATTTGTATGCGATGAGAAGGTCTAGGTTAATGTCCCGTTTTGGGGAATCGTAATACCAAGTCACAACCTCGAGAACAGAGAACGAACGAATAAAACTGGGTTAATTGAGCCATTGTGGCGACATCATATAGCACGCCTCTCCGAAAAAGCCAATTGTTTTCAGGATTTTCTAATGAAGTGGTCAACGCGTTTCGAAACAGTCTACGAAACGAAAATTAGAGTGGATGTTCATGTTGGTCATAAAATAAGGATAATGAAACATTGTATTGAAGTGTGAACAGTAGTACTTTCACACACTATTGAGAGTACTTACTTTTCCTGTGTTTACGAAAGTCATATATACCTATATCACTATAACCTATTACATTATGCATGAGACATGCATTCACCAAATAATGGGATGAATACACCAATTATTTTTGTTTTATTACGGACCTGTATTCATTTTCGACTCTAAAGACAAAGTATACATTACATTTTTATGAACATGAATAAGATCTTGGTCGAATTTCAATGAGGATGCAATCTATTTCTGTCAGTAGAGGTTTATTCTAGAGCCTCACTAAGAAACATTAAATTTTATCTATGTGAATAGGATATCAATGGTGATCAGTGACGGTTTAACCAGGGGTCTTTTGGCGTCAAAGTTTTCATTACACGGGTGATTGAGTCCTACATTATGATATTCCTTCATAAATTCCTGCTGATAGCTTGAATAAATAATATTCAATTACCTTGTAGCATCTTTGGGGCATTGAAAAAAAGAAATATTTTCGAGTACATTTGTACCACAACCAACAAAATAACAACAAGATGTAGAGAAGTCATCACTATGTCCAAATACTGATTATAATTACTCAGCAACAGAACAAAATGACTGAATATCTTACTGAATTCCTGATACACAAGCCTGGTCATACATCTTCAAATATTGTTCAGGTAAAAGTTCAATTCATACTCCCTGTAAAACAACAGTTCACACGTCATCGCGTGATGGTAGCAAAAAACGCCGGCGTTTCGAGCACTTCAAAGGAGTGAGCGGACTTATTAGGATATCTATGAACGATGGCACAACTACCTTCATGATTTTGAATGCAAATTTACAAATTATGGTGATTCAAAACCTTCCATTGCAAAAAGACAGATGGACTGATACTCAAATTATTTTCATAGTGGAATGAAATAGATGGATGTAACGTACACAAAAGGTACAATGAACACTTAGAGAACCTGAAGTCTTCGTCAAATTGGGTCATAATCAAGACATATTGGATGAGATATGTATCTAAATAATGACAGATAAATTTGATTCGATGAGATCAAGGCAACAAAGTGTTTAAATAAGTACTATTAGATTCGTAATTAGATTCATTGTTTTTACCATCAGATGTGTTTAAATTCCATTCCAGAAAGTTATTGTGTCTTATTATTCCTGTACTCAGTAATGAAATATCACGAATAGTTTTATATTTCTTATTTTCCCAAAAAAATCCCTATTGAAATGAATTTTCAAAATAATAGAAAAACAAATTAAACCTTCCTATAGGTACTTTTATAGAGCAACAAGACCTCCATATGGAGATACTGCTATTGGTTTTAAGCAAGTCGATGGATCACATGGAACACAGTATAACAAAAGTAAGTTTGCTAAGTATAGCAAATGTATTTTGTGATGATTGAGATTGATGAAGCTGAATTTAGGACAGCGGGTGTAAAGACTGTGCAACATCTTTGGTAGAGAATAACGAAAAAAAAATTAAATCATGAACACATTTTTTGAAATTCATTAGGAGGATGCAGACATGCCATTTCATCGGCTACATCGGAGAGATGAAGAACCATATGTAATACCTCAACTGAATGCTATTGGAAGAAACCGATGCTTTCTAAAGTTGGTTCCACCATAAGATGGATAAAAGCTATTGATATTGGACCCTCCTCCTCAGCCACAAATTTTGGGAACACATATCGACTGCGAAGGAAGTGAAATGTACTGAGCACTTCATCATTTGAGTATAAATTTCATAATTACACTTCATATAATGACAATTTGTGAGTTGAGATATGCTCGAATAACAACATATCAATAGCAATATTTTTGAGTCTGGCTGCAGATCCGTCATAGACGATGATTAATTTTTTTTTCATCGAATCATCATCAATTTCCAGCTGTACACACAAAATATATATCGTAAAACACATTTGCGCAACACATTTCCGCGTAATCAAGAAAATTCTGTTAACCGAGCATTTCCTCAATTCTCTCTATATGACGTTACGTGTATAGAGATTACAGATCGGGGTGGAGAGAAGGAGGGAAAATCTGCGGGTGTGAGAAAGCGAAAAACGGTCTAATAGCAATAATAATACTCCATTAGCAACGATGGCTATCCAAGAAGAAAAAAAGCGGAAAAGAAAATATCTTCGGCCGAGCCATTGAACTCGTGACTGCATTTTCCATCTGTATCGAGATCACTGATACAATCATTACGTTCGCGTGCTCCTAAAACACATACAGGACAGGCCTTAGAACAAAACGACTGAGGAAATCATTATTCACTGTAATTCATTCTTTGATAATCCATTATCATTATTATATTAACTTATAAAGAACATATATTATTGAGAATATGCAAATCAACACCATGTTTTTCTTCCACTAGAAATTTCAAAATTGGCATTCAAATAAAAGTTTCCGGATGTTTTAGATGTCATTTTTGTTTCCCTACCTAACTTTTCCTGGTGATCTATGTTTATATACAGTCTTTGGTCTAGTACAATTTTGATCATAGAGTTTTACACAGTAGTTTACATTTTTGAAACTTATTTCGAAAATGGGCTATCGATGGTAATCGCATATTTTATGAAATTCCTCATTATTTTGATAGGACTATTCGCCATATAGTGCACTATATACCATACCTACAAAAGAGACCAAAGAACATTACGTGGTGAATTTTGTAACAAGACTCTCCATAGTTCCAAGTCTCAGCATCGCAGCAACAGTAGAGCGTATCGAACCCCAAATAATCCTTTTTTATAGATACTTCCACGGTAGGTGCTCAACGGAAATATTATCTATTATGCCACCACGTGCGATTCCTAATAGACAAACCAGACGAGGTAAAGCTGGTCACCGCTGGTCACCCCTGGTCACCCCTGTCAGGCTCGAGACCTGACGAACATCGCTTTAATACCAAGCATCATTCATCAATAGAACGGCAAAGTTGTGGAATTCTTTGCCTAGTGAAGTTTTTCCCTATCCTTACAACCTCCAAACTTTCAAGAAAAATTCCAACACCTTTATTCTCTCCCAAAATTCCACCGCTGGCTAACATGATGTTCCTCGAACATTATAGGTTCCTATTTCGTGTTGTCAACAGACTATCACTCTCGATGGTAATTTCTGGAGAATATCTTGGAAGATACTAAGGAGTCGCTAATCATTTTCACTTTTCAGGTCGACTGAGGATGGCAACTTTGTTGCCGAAATTCGTATTTAGACTTTTCTAAATATTGTTGTGTTTTTTTGGGTATATATTCATTTTGTATTTGAGTATTTAACCACAGTCTCCGAATTGTAACTTCAATTTTGATTGTGTTGTTATAAGCGTAAAATTATCACTTATTTTTTCGAGCATTTTCTGGATAACATATGAAGAATTTAGATAATTATTTAAACCCTATTGTACTGCTGTGTTACTCTTTATGATTTACCAAAATACAGTGTGAGTGTCAGTGTAGAAAAGTTTACAAGTTTCTACTACAAATTGGAAGGTCCTGGTAATAGCGGTATTTTCATCGTACACATCCATATCAACGTAATGAAAAGAAATCAAAGTCACCTAGTAAGTTTTGTATGTCGCCCATGTAACAAAAACTCATTTTATCTCCTAACCGAAACAACATTATTATGCACTGTTGCCCCTGATGTATGAGGAATTCACGCTTCGCTTAACGTTTTACACATATTTCCTCTTTCGCTAGTCAAACAGCCCATCTGCATTTCCGCCAATCGACTGAATTGAATTAGTCGCCGCCAATTAACAGTTCAATTCGTTACAAACTCGATATATACAGGATGTCTCGAGAAAATGGTGCAATACCAAAGTAATCTGCATCTTTATCACTACTGAATTTCGAATGTTCTAAGTTTTATCACAGAGATGCTCTGATCAGAAATAATATAGCATAGACGAATGTCCGGCTCAAATGAAATCACAGACTTCATCATAAGTACTTGATCATGATGCATTCTTATGCAATAATGGTTGATTGAAATGATAATATCGATTCCTACTCAAATACAATAATTCAATTGTAAGTAAAATTAAAATACAATGTGAATGAGAATATTAAAATAGTTATTTTGATCACCACCACACTCCCAATAATATATTGTCTGCAGAAACAATTGTTGATCTCAGCTTGTTCACCTATTATAGTAAGTATAAAATCCAAATCTATACCTAGAATCTCCAGCAAATTTGATGTGATAGGCATCTCAAAAATGGCTTCTCGCTATGTATTTGTAGTTACAGTTTGTCACTTCAGGTTCTGAAAATCCGAGCAAAGATGATGCCTGTATCTTACACATGTTTTTCTGAAAAATATGGAATTCCCTTTCTATGTCTTTCACTATCGACTTTCCTCACTCTTTGTGGTGGTCGATAGTCTCATCCGATACAATGACTATCAGTGCTGATGGTGTTCCGGCTCTGTTTTGACACCAACTTTGTTGGATATCACCTCCCGCGCTGTCTGCTTTGCGGATGATAGTACATTCCATACCGCCTTCCCCTCTAGAGCCACTTCATCAGCCAATGAGGCCAAAAGTGCAAGACGGAGACAGGTCGATATTTTCAATGATGATCTGGCAAGAATTCTGAGAATCCAGTCGAGTTCAATGTCACAAAAACTCAAGCTAGTATCTTCTCTAGGAAAGCAGATCACACAATGCCCAATATGATGATGTCAGATACCATTTGTTTCTATGAAGTCGTTAATATCCATGCTCGGTATCACCACCAACAGCGCTCTCTACTGGACGACGTGAGGTTCATTGCTTTACAAAAAGTTGGTCTGTTCTGTCTGTTACTCAACACCCCAGCAACTGCTCACGAAATTCAACCCGTCCTGGAGTACTGTTCACATGTTCGGAGTTCATCTCCCAAACATATTCTGAAGCTCTTAGATTCCATTAAGAAGAAGTCTATTCGCCCAATCGGTGATACGACACTCACGAATTTATTGAACTCTCAGGGATATCGTAGAAAGGTGGGCGATATCTATTCGTTATATTAGTAGGTGGGCTATCAGAAGTTGATCTTATTTTACAATAGTAGAGATCACAATTAATTTTAAATATTATAAATCTCGAGAGGTGGCTTTAATCTGCAATTCTTATTCGGATCTTCCTTCGAAACAAGTTATTTGATAACTACGTTTTATATGATTAAGGCAAAGATAGTAGAAATTTGATTATTTTTGAAATTGAGCTAAGCTAAGGGTCCTCAACTTTGTATAAACAGAGTCGCTAATTATTGCCGCGAATTCCACTATATATATATATAAAATATAGATGATGATGAATATTCAAATTGCTGCATTATATATATTAGTGTATATAACCAAGGATCAAATTGTGAAATATAGATAATTATTTCAGATAGAGATTCCAGCCAACTAGGTTTATAAATTCAGGTCATCGAAAATATCACCAAGAATTTTACACAATTTTATTCTATTCAGTAATTCGTAGATAAGTTACATGATATTCATAAATTGATTCAATTGGAAATTGTTTACAGCTCAGTGGAAATGAAATGAGGCTATCGTTTTTCTGTGAAATTATTCAAATTCAATCACTCTGGGACAGAATCATGGAAAAATATGGAATGGAGAGAATTGCAGGACAAATCGGTAGGACGTAGGATCTTCAAACAAACTTCCTCTTTGATAGTTTTTTCGATTCAATTAATATTCGTGGTTTATGTTTGATTAATGAATTCCACTTATTGTCTCATTCAGCGATTATATTGATTTTCTATTATAAAACTATCAATTATTCAACTATCAATTATTTGTGTTGTTTCTTCATTTCAGAACAAGTGAGCTGATTGCACTAATGGCCATTTCGACCACTTTATTCCTGTTCCTTCACACCAGAGATTTGAACACGAAATTGAGAGAGATGGAGATCAAAATACAACCCTACAGTATGGTATCCGGGAATCAGTTGATTTCAGGTGAGCAAAAGCAAATATTTTCCCTTATTTCTGTCATTTTGATCTCGATCATCAATCAGAAACGTTCCCCCTTCTTCAACTCGACAATTTATAAATAAATTGGGTTTCAAAAAACCCCGGACTTTATTCACTGAGATTGAGATCATTTTGTGCTGCAGCTGCTTTTGAGACGAGTTAGTTGACACTAGGGTAGTTGCTAAGTGTCAAATTTGAATTTCGAAATAGTATAAGAAACCAATAGTGTAATTATGATTGCTCTCATGCCTGAGAGTATAGTGACATTCATGATATTGACATTTACAGGGTGTCCGGGAAAATCTCACGGATTCAGGAAGAGCCTGAAAAAATAATGTGAATGATACAAAATAAGACACCTTGTATGGAAAACTGCTGAAAAAATTAATAATTGAAAAAAGATACTCTTGTTTATTGTCGATAAAAATAACCGTTAAAAACATCCCTGATCAGATGGGAAAGCTGTCTATTGTTTCAAGGGCACTATTTTGAGGGATGTATCAATAAGTTGAAGAAAATAGACGACTGAAATATATATTATTTGAGCGGGCGTTATAGCTCATAAGGCCATAGAGCATAATGCATGTGTTTATAGTAAACTTATGGGAGGAATTTCAATAAAATAATATGCAAATGGAAAATATAATAAAAAAAAGTTTGTGGGCGGAATTCTAAACTATATCCTATAAAAACACGGTTTTTCAAAAAAATAACGCTGAACAAAAAACGTTAATTCTTACAAAAGAATATGAACCAAAGATAGAGAAGCCAGGAGAAATATTTTTACTCAATCATGCTTTATGAAGATACAATTTTGGAATTGGAATAGGTATCATAAAGCGACAAGAAATATTGTTTTTATTAAAATTTTATTCACTTCACAAGTGATCTAAAATATAAAAACCTATACAATCTTGGAAAGCAGTGTGATTTTATTGTTGCAAAAAACCTTTTTTATTTCCGCTAAAATTTGAGAAACTATGGAAGTGGCTCATTACATCTGAAATTTTTTGACAAAAATATTAATTTTATAGTGACCGTCAGAAAGTATAGAAAACTTTTTTTATTGGGTTCTCAGAAACTTCTGAGAATTTCAAGAAAACTGATTCGGTACCTTCAATATAGAGAAATAAAAATGTAGCAGCATTCAAGAATGAACAATGCAAATTGGGAGATACTTCACTTTAGGATCGGGATATTGTTCTTATTTTAACGTTGAAAGTAACACATCCACTGTTTGCTATTCAGGAACGTTTTAAGAAATGCAAGAATCAAGTTATCTAAGATATCACTAAAAAACAAGTTTTCCATAGGAAACATGAATTCTTCCATTGTCTCTGATGACAATAATTCAGCTTAAACAAAAGGCATTGAATGATTCTGAAACAGAACATAGGTATATACAAATAATTGAGGGTAAATGGCATGTACAGAAGTTTTTCTTAGTTTTTCATCTGATGTGAAATAAGTTTTAGTGTTTGAAGCCAATGTTGAAAATCTATGAATTCACAAAAAAAAAATACGAAGTACAATAAAGAAATGAAATCACTTTTTCGTTAAAAAAATCACATTTGGGATTGAACATTTCCGATATATTCAATGATTCATATGCAACTATGAGGTAGGAGCAGGGAATCATATTCCATTGAAAAATAAGTTGATATTGCTGGTAATTTCTAATCTACATCATTTATCTGTTCATGACATTTTTGCTACTGCCTTTTACTCTTCATTAATCATTTTTTATCACAGTATTTACTGAAATACATTATATAGATAATAATAATTATAATTATTCCTACCCATAATGTGGGGAAATAAAAATTATTACAAGATAGTCAGCGTATTAAAACCTCACATAAAAAAGACTACAACTTAGCACTTACTTTACTATCACAGTATTTAGCAGGTTGAATATATTATAAATATGAAGACTTCAGAAGCACACCAAGAGTACAACACATTCTAAAAAGGCAGGGACAATAATAATAATAATTACAAAATACATTCAAAACTCACATAAAAGAATGAGATCAAATGGAAATAGAAGGCCATGAGAACTAGTGCACATTGGAGAAGAGGCGTCTGCTCTTTTTGCTCCTCTTCCTAGGCAGCTCTTCGGTACTACGAAAAAATGTGACATGTTAATAGTTTGTTCTCGAAGATGCAACAATTTCAAACCTCCGTGACAATCGACTTCTAGCAGAGGCGTACAATCTCCGGCTAGTTATCGTTAGATCATATAGGTCACTTGAAAGAAAAAAACAGCTTTGTATAATTATTTCCTTTATGAATCAATTGTCAAAACTACGGTTTACCGGGAAACCGATGTTTTTTTATGATCGAGAAGAAAAATTCACATGAATATGAAGCGAGTGTGGAACAAAGGAAAAATGGATAAGAAAAACCAGTATCGTTGAGAATCATGAATTACTGAACATTTCAGTGTCACATCTGCTAAACCTACAGCCTTTCACATTGAAATATTTGAACTATTTTGTAAAACCTCATCATAGAAACTAGGTGGGATAATCAGATTTGCCGTAATGATACGTGGCACAACAGCTTGTGTTTTGTTGTCTGTGTCTGAGGAATAATACTGAGAATTATTTTCTTACTGTAATAACATGATAAAATTTCTAGACTGCCACAGTATACTCAAATATTTTCGAGATCCTTGAGAAGTTGATACAATTTTGTTCAAGAATTTCATGAAAATATTACTAAATTCAGAAGATTAATTTAGAAAAAATTGACAAAAAATACTACCTGTAATCTGTAGGAAAATCAGTGACATTTCTTAAGGTATATATGAATGATGCTCCGTCTCGATCAACAGTGAACATAATGCGACAAATTATAAAAAAATACCATACTAGTGAAAAATAGTAACCCACATATTAATGAAATCAATAGTTATGTCATTCACCAAGTGTCATTGAAAACTTTCTGAAACACAGAAAACAATACTCAATTCAAGATTATGTAATAATAACGATATAGGATATCGGAAAAATTAAATGGAATTTTTTCAATCAAGGCAACGGTTCCTAACTCCCGCATTAAGTAAGTAACACAATTGTAGTTTTATATCAAGACCCTTTTTAAAGAATTCATCCTTCAAAATATGTACTGCATGAGTTTAGTCAATAAAGAACTTTTGTGTGGCAGTGTTAAAACAAACCTCAAAGAGACTCAAACCTATCACAATGAGCCATATATAAGTCTGACAAAAATCAGATGAATTTCATGACTGCTTTTTTTTTCAAATATTTGATTTGCATGCTCTCATCAGTCCTCCTTTTTTTCAATTTAAAAAAAGTATGTACAGATAATATAACAGATATTGGAAAAATTCTTTGCGACAAAGTAGTTCAGGCAAGATCATATTAAGTTAATCACAATCTCCGAAAATTATAGTCGAAATTGAATTATTCTAATGAAATTTTGATTCTAATATTTCTCATTCAAATGAGATATCAGTGTCAATTAAACTGATTATAAAAACAATTGCAGAGAATTGTACTAGCCAAAGTAGTCATGCAACCACTTTTAGTGTTTGTTTGGAAGTTTATCATTGGATTATTTCACTATCATTCATTATTATCTATTATTATTATTGATGTATTATTATTCATTGCATTATTATTCATTTATTCATTATTTCACTCAAACAATGATTGTATGGTTTGAACAGAAATTCTTCCTAGAAGAATTGATTTAACAAGAGAAATATTTCTGTACCTAATTACAAATGTTTCCTGCCTATGGACTTTCTCATATTAATTTATGAATTGAACGATGATTTGCAAAATCAATTCCTCTCGCATTTCAATTTACAAATCTGATGTCGCACTTGTTAAAACAATTATTATATTCTAATTATCCCATATTTGAATCAAGATGAATGTCAGATGATTTTCCCGAAATTCCAGTTGATACTAATCTTGAAAGATTCGTTATGAGAAATGAATGAATTGAAGGTAGCACCTAATTCACCGTGAAAAAATATATAATTACGTACAAGTTGTACGTTAACAAAATGATATCAACTGAAAACAGAGAAGGAAAGAAGAATTGATAATTTTCTCACCTCGGTTCTTTAAACTGGTCATCACCACCTTCCTCCAAATTAGTTGAAGATGTCTGGAAAAAATATTAAAATTTGAGTGATTGTTTCTTTTTTATCGTCTCGACTCCTTACCACTTCTCTGTTCTTGCACTGGTTACCGTTGCATTTGCATCGGATACCGCACCTGCCTCCCAACCGTTTGCAGCCGCACCGCGTGGAATCGCAGTTTGTCTTACAACTGCAACCGCCGTCAGAGGACCTCTTCGAGGGCCTATCCTGATTTTCATCCTCGTCGAAAACTGTATGCCAATCAAAAAATATCTTTCAGAGTCAGATTTATTGTCGAACAACAATATATCATCTTTGAACCCATTTGGATGTATAGAAAAAATGGAACAGCAAATGCAATATTCAATATTACAGAAACTATTTTCCGATCATTACATAATCGAAAGAAAACAATTAGAACATTTCTAGATTGGAAGAAAGTCTTTGATTCGGTATCAGATAAAACTACTATTACAACGTCTTGGCATTAGAAGAATCAGAATAGCACTTTTTGAAAGCTATTTATCTGAACTGTTCAAATAGAGCACACCAAGAGTAATATTAGAATCGCGAAATGTGGTGTCCCCCAAGGGAAAGTTATAGGACCTATTCTATTTTTAATGTACATCAATATTTTATTAAAAACTAGAATAAGGAAAGTTATTTTCTTATATTGATGATACAGATTACATAGGATTCAGAAATACCTTGAAAAGATATTATCAAAATCTGAATTTGATTCAACAATTATAAAAAAATAAAGGCAAATATGATTACTCAACTTTGAATTTGAAAAAATCTGATTTTAAGACATTCACATTTCATGAGAATATGCAACCAAAAATAAAATGCTAAACTGAAGATTCATGTCTAAATAGTGAAGAACAAGTGTGCCCAACATATTAGCGGAGTTGATGTAATACAATAGGAATAGGAATTTACTTAGATTTCACATAGGGCAATAGGGCAATGGTTGGGTGGTAAATACAATGAATGAGTATTGAAACCACATATCTATCAATTCATAAATATGACCTCAAAATAATTTTCAAAAAACCATGATTAGCCTTCTCAAATTCGAACATTATAACATTTCATCTTCATAAAGCTTCAAAAATTGTATTATGAAGCATTAATGATATACATGAAGGAATATTTAAAAATGAAAAATTACGACAACATGAATACGAATAGAACAAAAAAACAATTGATGATTGGAAACTGGAACTGGAATGTATTTTACAACTTCAATGTAGCAACATGCTATTAATATAGGAAAAAAGATGGACAATATATTGCCATCTTCATTGAATACTAAGAGTTTTATATGTATGCATAGATATAATAAAAACCTGAATATTTTGATCACATGATCATGTTGAAAAAACCACATTTGATCATCATTATACAGGGTGATACATCTAACTGATCCATTGGAAGTTTATAGAGAAGTGAAAGAGACCAGTCTGAAATTCTAGTGGCCGCTATAGCGCGATGACCTATTTTCCTGCAACTTTCATTTTCCTATGCCATATAAAACTGCAAAAAAATGAAAGTAAAAGTAAATTACAATCAGTTTCAATACTTTGGAGTATTATTTTGGACTCCTCATAGGACACTTCTTTGTTGATATGTATACCAATAATGAACTTTTCATCATTATAAATGTTAAAAATACAGAAATTTTGGTTAGTCGCTCAATCTGTCAACATCTTTTGAATTGATTCAAATATCTCAGAAACAAATGAAGATAGGAAAAAGATAACACAAACGATACACTGAGACATTTGAAAAAGCAAAGTTAATGTCACTTCCGGTTCATCCGTACAGCGTACTGAAAATATTTTAGAAAAATAGATCACACATATAGTCACAACCAAAATTTCTTTCAGTTCTCAATGAACCTCTAGTGAATCAGCTAGGTCAATCACTCTGTATACTGACACATTGCATTTGTTGTTCTACAATAAATGAATTGATTAGTTTTTCTTTCGAAATAAAATGGCTTCTATTGCTTTCTTCAGAATAGATAGTTTCAGAATTTCGTTTTTTTTATTAATTTGTAAATTATTTCTGAATGAAACTATTTTTTTCTCAATTGAATGCTGATGGAATAAATAGTGAACATGATCTATAATTTAAATTTCATAAATCCAATTCATAAATCGAATAAAAAAATCAATAAAATGGAAACATTGGAAAAATACGAAGTTTCCTTCACAATATTGAATAATCAAATTGAAAATGATGAAAAAAATTCTACCTACCTAGGGTAGACTTCACAAAGACAAATTTCTTCTTTTCCTCAAGCAACCTCTTAGCGAGCGGTGTTTTCCGCCAATCGGGGTCGTTTTCTACATCGTCCTCTTCGATATCCGCTAGACTAGTGTCCGGTGTCTTGAAGAAAAACAAAAACATAACAATATGAAAAACTCTTAAAATCGCAGACTCACCTCGATTTTGATAAACGTTGCATCGTTTTTCATAATTTGATCGGTTTTATTCATCTTGGAATTTTCCTTGAGGATTTTCTGAAAATCGATAAATTGAAAATTGATCTTCATTTATACTGTGAGAATTAGTTACCTCTTCTTTCTTCACCACAACTGGTGTACAAACGCTGGATTTGTGCTCCTGGGATATTTTCTGAAAAGCAGAAATCTTCCATCACCACGGATATTTTTTCTATCAACGAAAAAACTTACCTCAATGTATTTTATTTTCTCTGATAATTCTTTGTTAGATTCTTCGAGTTTAGTATTTATTTCTTCCAAGGTTATAATCTTTGCTTCCAGCGAGTCAATTTTCTTCTGCTGTATGGAGTAGGTCGATGCATCATCTGAACAAAAAGGCCATAAATTAGATCGGCCATAAAATATACATATTTGCCACAACCCACCATTATCGTCGTTGTTCCCTCTTATCTGCCTCAACAAAATCGCGATTTTTTCCTCGTTTTCCTGCTGCAAATCCACTAGCATTTGAGCACACTTTTCTTCTTTCTGCCTCAAACATTCCTCTTGTTCATTAATCTTCTCTTGCGCCTGAAAGAATAATAGTCGGTCACATAGCGGCGTGCCGCAGGGCCCCTTCCCGCATACGTTACCTCATTGTACATGTCCTCCAATTCACTAAACTTCGTCTGCATCTGTATTTTTTGTCTGTGCACGTCCGCGGCTTTGGCACAAATGAATTTCAGCCCGAATTTCGCTTCGCCCATGGTCTGCAATTTCTCCCAGAATGGCTTCGATTTTTGTTCTGCAACAACAAACTTCAGAAATCAGCAACAAAATTTCTATTTACTCTTCTGTATCTTCAGATGAGATTAATGAACATCTCACGATTGTAACCACTGATGGTGAATTCATACTCGAATTAACTTAGTCTTAACTTAACCCGAAACTTGATGTGATTTGTTTATTATTTGAACTGCACAAAACTCAGGAATTTATGTGTGACTTTTGTGCAAATCATAACAGCAAAATTATTTTCTTTTTAGAACTTTCATGGTAAAGATATGAGAAAATTGAGGTTTAAATTCAAAACTGATATCAAAGCATTCTAAGGAATTTGTAATCATGTTAAGTTGTGCATGAACACTTATCACGAACTTTCAGGGCAATCTTGAGTTGAGTTGACAAAATTGTGAAAATACAGTCTTTGTAGAAAACATGACATTGCACATTGTGAACAACTGTAAGTAGGTCATTTGCAAGGTAATTTATGAACCCTGATATCTGCATCATGTTGTCCTTGAATTCATTATGAAACCGTTTGTTTGTTGAAGTTGAAATATACTGTCTTATTAATATATAAAATATTCATGACAAATACAACTTGTAATATAATTTCTCCTGTAAATATTCACCAATGGGCGAGTGGACTAATTTTTTTCATCATGGAATCAGAATCTTCACCTTAAATACATTCGAATTATAATTTTTTCAGAATTTTTTGATCGATTCCGAGGTCTAAATATTACTAATAAAACCACAAAAACTTTTGAACCGCCCATAGCACTGACGTCACGATGCCATGCAGTGGAGTAGATTATAGTTCAGTGATGCCATGATGAGTGCCACATGTAAGAGAGCATCTGTGAATTTCTTTTGCGATAACCACTAAATTCATAATTATGTTAAATTTGTAGTGGACATGAGTTATATTTCACAAAGAAATGCATTTTGTAGTATAAACTTAACAACACTGTATTTCGATAATTTCCGGCAAAATTGCATGAATATACCTTCGTCAGAATCGGATAGTTTTTGTTGGAGATCGTGGATTTGGACAGATCTCAACTCCAGATCTTCCTCGATAGACTTGCACTCTTCAGAGTTTTCAGAATCCGGCCTGTTCTTCAACTCGTCCAGTTGCTGCTGCAGAGTAGCTCGGTCTTCGAGTAGAACGTTCAACGTGGCCTCAGCTTCCACCAAGTTCATGTGTAACTCATATTCACGTTTCAACTGTGAAGCAAGGGGTTTTCATCAATGATAAATTGAACTTTTGAACACGCTATGAATACAAAAAATTCTCAATATCAAGTTGTCAGAAGAAAAATTCTGATAAAAATTGGTGCCCTTTCAGTCAAGTTGTCAAAATTTTAAATTTCCAAATGGTTTACAATTGAGAAACTACAATTACTGTCGACATCACCAAGAAAGAATATTCAAATTTAAGCCACATATGCAATATTTTTCATAGTTCTAACTTTATAATGATGAATACTATCACACTATAACAATATTTGAATGCAAAAATTAGTCCAACTTAGTCAAATCTCAACAGTTTCCAATTCTGAACAAAGGGTAGTTTACTTCTGATCAAAATTCATAATTTTTGTTCTCCCTTGTATACAAATAGAAAATTCAGAAGTCAAACTTTTTGTAAACTCACGAATAAAAAATCACAAATTAGTCACAATAATATTTGAACGCTCCGAAATTAGCCGCCATAGTTAAGGACGTAAAATCAATGACAAATACATGTACAAATATCAGAAAAAAATCGTTATTTGTTAATAACATGATAAATCAATATTGTGTGTTGTCAGTGAGGCTAAATTACCTGATAGATATATGGAAATATATATAGATAGATAGAAACATAGATATTTTCAAAAGTGAAGTGAAAAAACTGATTGAATCTGAAAGAAATGAACAAAATCAATCATATGCTATCATGACAATTTACTGAATTATTTCTTAGTCAACTGTTTTGTGAATGTTCATGTTCTGTTGAACTTGTAGTTCACTATTCATATTCCATATTCATTCATGTTCATTGTTCAATAGTTTCTTCCATTTCATTGAATTTCAATGTTTAGTTTTGTGAAACTTACCATTTTTGTAATTTTTTCATTTAATCAATTTGTATTATAAATTTATGGATGATTTCATACCACTCATTCCTGTCTGATTATCAATGATATTTCTATTGGAAATTCATTGTATTGCTTTAAATAATAAAATGAATAACTCACCCACGGTTCGACCCTGTCAGCCTTGCCGGTATTCTTGGCGTCGAGTGCCTGCTGCCTGAGCGCCAGCAAATTCTTGAGCCGCTTATTGACGGCCTCGGCCTGCTCCACCCGCGCCTTGAACACCACCTGCTGCTTGTCGTGCATCACCCGCATCTTGACGATCTCGTTGTCCTTCCGTCTGTCTTGCTGCTTGAGCCGCTGGCACTCGCGCTCCTTCTGCATCTTCCACTGCCTGAACTTCTCCGATTCCTCGCGCATCGTGCGCACCAGCTTCACCTTCGCCTGCTTCATCTGCAGGATCTCCTGATTCAGCTTGGTGATGCGCACCTCGTCGTTCGCCTTCAGCTTGATCAGCCGAGAGTGTTCTTGCACCTTTCGACAGATACCGAGTTATTCAACGGGCGAAATGATGATTTGCCGAGACCAACTTATTTAGATCGTCTACAGATTATTTCGAATTATGGAACAATAACACTTGCAGCAATGCAAAGTTTGGCGAAATAAATTTCATCATTGCGAATTAGTGATCAGTGAAGTAGTGACTGGCAACGTGATTCAATACAAACAGTTCAAAAATAATAATTATCAATTATGATTAGGTATAAATACTTATTGAAGACCAAATCCCAACTCAATTATCTGTATAGTGTATTGAAATATCTGAGTCAGTGGGCGAAATTAGGTATTTTCAACACAGTAATACTTCCTCATTCTAATTATTGCTCTACAGTACTCCATTCGCTAAACGAAAATGAAAGACAACTCTTTCAAATGCTGCAAAATCGAGCAGTGCGAATTATCTTGCATCGTCCTTGTCTGACATCTACAAAGATTTACAAAGTGGATAATGGTATTGAGTTTATCTTCAAAATAGGATCAATTTTGATTATACTTACCATTATTTACAAATAAGTTATATAATTTCTAATTATGACACTGGGATTGAATCAGCTACATTCATTATTCATGTTTATCAGCCATAGCGAAATTTTAGAAATATTTGATTTTATTTGTGTCTAAAGATATTTTGTTATCAATTTCGAACTCATGCAAATTTTTTGTTCAGGTAGTTTGGTAGCATTGACAGGTCATCTTCATTGGGGATGTAATAAGTTCGGACTATGACGTCACCAGTTTCATTAATTTTTTTGCATGAATTCGAAAATGAAGCAAGTAATTAAATTTTCACAACAAATAATGCGGTTACATGACATTTTTAAATGAAAATATCATCACAAAGCTAGAAATTCAAAAGCTGCTTCATCAGGTTTCCAAGAAATTGAGTATATGATCAATCATCGCTATAAACAATGCTTGATTAATAATAGATTTTTATGTTATTTAGAATGACAATGAAGTCATGATACTATAACGAGGAAAGATATGATCACTCGAGGTTCTAGTTTCGAACCGCTTTGCGCATGACGTCACTACGTGACAAATACGATTGGCGGCAATCGGAATAACACGGGTTTTCATATATTAGATCAGACAAATTATCGAATTACAATGTTTTTGGAGTTTTAATGCTAGTGGAATTATAATTCCAATCATCGAAATATATAAAATGATAAAAATGAACACAACAAAATGAGTTATTCCCCTGGATATCTTCTGAATTTCAAATAATTCATTCATAGGTATTGTAGGAGTAACATTCATGACGTTGTTCAACACAGAAAGATTATTGAGAACTATTTTTATATGTGAATAATTGTTTTATTCGTGAGCATTTATTCAGAAATGAATAATAATAATGCAATATCCATTAGTTGATAAATATATATTTCGCAACTGACTTTCATTAATCATTTCGAGTGAAGTGAATACCATAAAGTGCATTTACAATAATGGTAATTATATTGGCCACAATTATGAACATTTGGGGCATGAGTCTAATAAAACACAAGTAGTTAAAGTTGTATTTAATATAAATATTTTTATTGGAAATTAAAACACTGAAGCACTGTTTTGTTACACCATCATAATCAGTGCAATTATTTTCAAGTATTTAGATAATTCACAAAATAATCATCAAACCATGAAGGTAAAAATACATTTGTACGAATAGACATAACGCATCTAATAAGGAATAATGGGTTTAAAATTTTTCAACAAATTACATTTCAGATAGATACCATAAAAGAAATTGAATCTAATTGGATGAATCGAATTGAATAAATTGAAAAAAAAATACTGTGTGTAGGTTAATCGAGGTGTGATATATTCATTTCTCTAGATTTTTTGTCGTTTGTAAAAATAAAAATAGGAAATATGATGAATATTTCAATATACGTATTTGTAGGACAGATCAGTGATCTGCTCCAAGATGTCAATGCATTTAAAATACGATACCTATAAGAGAATTTTTTTGCTAATAGTCATTGAAATGAGAGAGAAAATCCCAAAAAATCTAAAGTAATGAATTCAACATTTCATTGATGGTATTGGAATGTTTGAGGAAGGTATGGCATCATCTTTCAATTTCCATTTCTGAATAGGTAATTCTAACAGTTTTTCTTGCAATCTAAAGTCGTCGTCTGAGAAATGCTTTGAACATATTCTAGCTGTTTTTACATTGAACTTGTTCTTCTGAAAGCAATTCTTCACCCACAAACTGCAAGTTTCCTTCGATGAAGGAAAAGTGAAGTAACGACATGTCGATGCAGTTTTACATCTTTTATTATTGTTACTGGAACAACCCACCACAGCACAATGAACCATAGTTTCTTATTATGGAAATAAATGAAGTAAGCAAAATTATGCGAACCGAAACTACTGAAAAACACAATTTAAAACGATAAACGCACTGAAATGTTCGCTTAATCTCGAAGCGCCAACAGAAATTTGTCACGGAATGACGTATACTGTGCAAGAGAGATAGAAATAAAACATGCGCGTGGGTTTACCTTCTCAGTTATAGTATCATGCAATGAAGTGAACTCCGAATTTTTTTTTTTACAAATGACTCGACCATTTCAATGGTCTGTCTGAAATAATCAATAGTGTAGCATTCTCATTTTCAAAAGAAAGTTAAAAAATAAGAGAATTGACTTTCAATGAAAAAAAAAATACATCATAATCATGATAGAAACTCTTATAAGAACAGCCAATGAGTATTACCTTCTTTTTGAGATCAGCCAATTGGGTCTCCAGTTCTTGCACCCTTTTCCTGTGCTGCTCGGATTTTTTTCCAGTAACTCCAATACTTTTGAGTTGCCGCAATAATTCTTCCTTTTCCTTTTCAAGAACCGATATTTTAGCTTCTTGTTCCGTTAACGCCTGAAAAGCCCAATCACAAATCAGGAAAATGATTCAAAAGTCAATAACAATTAGACTTAAACTATATAGTATTTAGTATGATACATATACAGAATTGTATGTACTAGCTTTACTACACCTTTCAAGAGTTATTTCTATTTCTAGTACCATAGTTGTGTATTTCAGTATTATAAATTAATTTATTTAGCAGATATACTGGCGTCAGCCCAATTTCAACTTCGGAAATGAATATGATTACATGATACTCAAAAAGCTTCTTTATATGCAGCCATTGAAAGCTGTCTGCCTTCAAAATATGTGGTACTGGAGTCGATCTTGAGCACCGTATTTGCTAGCTCTATCCTGCATTTTTTTGAGAATAATGACAAAAATAACATACAAATCACTGTCATAGGACACAAAATAAATGACCATCATTTTATATCCCTAGACAGTTGCAGTCTGGAATATAATAATACAATCGAAATACAAATACAATACATGAAAAAATATTGATTAACATGAATAACTGCACCAGGAAAGGAAAAAATGAAACCCCCGTTTGATTTTAAGTATTAGTTCCCAGATTGAATGAGAGAAAGGATATTTTCAAAATGCAAGTAACATTTTTGTCGGTTTAATTATTAGTAGGAATATTCAAGTTAATCCGAACCTTTAGTGTAAATGTTCCGACGTTTCAATTTTAAATTATGGACATAATTTTTGTTCAATATACCTGATAGTCGACGATGTACTGATTGTTGGTGGTCAACTGTTTGGCGAGCGTCTCTTTCATGGCGAGCTGCTTCTGGATATCTGACAGCTGCTGGTTCAAGGTCATCTGTCGCGTGGTGTGCGTCTCGTGCTTGTCTTGGATCTCCTTCGACGGTTCGCCGCCGTTTGTAGCGGCAGCGCTCATCAACGGCTTGTTGAAAAAGTTTTCGTGGTCCCTATATGCCATAAAAAGAATAAAATCTCCCATTTGGGCATGTTGTCCTAAAGTATCAATCACATACTCCAGAAAGAGATTCAATGATCGGAATTGCGAGGAAAGCAGTTTTACTTCTCGACTTTTGTGATTGCTGTATAAAAACAAATCCCTCTTTGATAGTTTTTCTTATCTACATATCAAAATCAACAAAATGAAAATAATGTCAGGCAGCCTATTCCAACTTGTTCACTTAACAGGCACTCAATCATTGACTGGTGTAAAATTGATCAATAAACATTTCCTACAAGCAAGCAAGCATGCATGCGAGCATAGAAGGTTGCAAGCAGAAATTGGACGACCACTAACATAATCATACCAATATAATATAATTATTATATATGTCGTGCAAGCATTCAAAGAAATGGAAAAGTATATCTGTTAGTGGACGAAAATTTATTGAGTCCTTCATGTTTGGGTACCTATTGAATGATCATCCAACATGCACAAAAAAACAACTCATCTTGAAAAACCGTGCGTATGCTCATTTTACACAACATAGTGCATGAAGATTCTTTTTCTGTGATTGTTATTTGTTTGTGATTCCAAGGATACCAGTTTTAGAACCAATTTTATTTTGTATTAGTGATAATTCAATTGATCTTGGAATCGAAAAGAGAACTATAATTCTTTGCAAATGACAGGACCATATAAGTACTGCCTAAAAAAATGCAAATGAAATCATCGATGATACAAAAAATGATCTGGAAAAAATATCATCTTGGCAGATATTTCATAATATATACGTACATTGCTAGAAAAACATCACATATATTGAATTCATAAATATTTTCTGGAACAAATCCATTGAATACGGAAATGTAAAAACAATTTTTGGCATGTATTTTGATGAAAATCTATTCTGGACTCAACATATCATCAAACAGTTATGGAAAACCCTAACATCTTATTCAAAACTCGGAATTTTATTCCCATGACATATCTCAATAAGGCATTCATTAAAGCAAAGCATTTGATTTCTATTTGGGGGGCACAGATATTTAAAGTTTGAAGTAATGAAAGCCAATGAAATCACAAAATCTATATCATTCTTCTGAGCGGAGACAATTCTTGTTCAGTTGATATTGATAGAATTTGGCATCCACTTCTCAAAACTGAATAGGAAAATGGCAAATTAAAGGTAATTAATGTGAAGGTTGGATTTCAAGTGCAGTGACATTTTGGGGCAGATCACTTATCTGTCCTTACTACAAATACATACTGGGTGGCCCAATGAAAACAAAACGAGGCCGATTTGACATAGTTATCGTTATCTAAAAAAAAAAAAAAAAAATCGCTCGAACCGGTCCATTTTTATTTGGAGGAGAAATATTTTGTGCATGTTTTGAACTTTTTCAATTCAAATCCCTCGGAGGGGTGAGCTTCAACCCTTGAATCTCGAATGGGATAAGTGTTCAAGTAATACATCACTTTGAAGGTAATCGAAATCTCTTACCAACGCTTCTTTGTTTTTGGAATTCAATGCAGTAGTTCTCGAGAAAACACTTTCATGAAAATAATCGGCTAGTGATGAAAAGTAACGCTTTTTTCCCTTTCATCACTATTTCTCATTTTGTAGTTAGAATGATGTTTATCTAAAATGTGCCTTATGTGTTATTTTTTTAAATCCTGTCCTTTCCAACATCACATAAAGAATCATCAATTTTTATGTCAGTTCCTTGATCTCTCAGTAAAATGCATACCTTGTTTCGTTTTTATTGGTCCACCCTGTATATTGAGATGACTATAATAACTTCATTTCATTTTTCAGAAAATTGAAAACGACAAATTTAGTTCAAATTCTATGTACTTGAAACCAGCAGAAATTTGGATTCTAAAAAATCCCCAGGATTCGATAATATTAGTATAAGCATAGTTAAAACTGTTGGATATGAAATTTCACCGATCATTTCTAAATTGATAAATGTAACTTTCACATCAGGGATCATACCAGAAAAGATGAAAATATCAAAATAAATAGTAAAATAATAGTAAATACCAATTTACAGAAGTGGAGAAAAGGATGATATGAGGAACTACAGACCAATTTCCTTATTACCAATTATTTCAAAAATCATTAAAAAACCTATGAATAACGGATTACATGAATATTTAGAGGCATCAAAATATCTTTATAACCATCAATACGGCTTTCGCAGGTCTCATGATACAGAATCGGCTGTCTTGGATGTTGCGACAGAATTCCAAATGCAACTAGATGCAAATAAGATATGTGGACTTCGGTCAGTTGATCTTTGCAAGGCATTTGATACTGTTGATCATAAAATTCTCCTCAACTTTTTATTCCAACTTGGCTTAAGAGGTACAGTATATAAGTGGTTTGTGAAAGAAAACAATTCGTTTATCAAGGATCATTTTCGAGTACAGCTAAAGAAAGTATATGTGGAGTACCACAAGGATCAATCTTAGGCCCAGTTTTATTTTTGATATTCAACAACTCAATCGCTATCATCAAATTGAAAGGAAGAATCTACATGTTTGCTGATGACAGAACAGTATTTTGTCTTCATGGTTGGCCTATAATATATTGAGTATCAATTATGACAAATCAACATTTATGTATATCTCCAAACGACCCATTTCAATTGAACTGAAATCGCATATAAAATTCAATAATGGAATAATCATCAAATACTCAACAAATATTAAATTCCCTGGTCTCTACATTGATGAATATTTATAGTGGTCCAGAAATAATTGAATCAGTAAGAAAAAAAATCTCCAATAATTGGCATACTCTAAAGGATCAGACACCAAATTTCATTTGAATATTTAAAATGTATTTACTTTTCCTTGATTTATTAAGAAATCAAATGTATTTATGAATTAGATTATTTGGAACCAACAAGAAATCTATATAAACCCAGAGAATTGTTAGATCTTGACTCCATATATAAATTCAAAATTTTGACTTTCATCCATGCTGTCGAATATAACTTCAAACATTCAAATCTGAATTTTGAAAATAATAGTGATAAACACAAACATATAACCAGACAAACAGATGTTTTCTCTCATGAAAATTAAATCGGATATCGGTATTTGTTATAATGGAATGATATTTTAAAACGAATTGCCTGCCAAATTGAGATAAAAATCGAGCATAGAAAAATTCAAAAAGAACTGAAAAAATACTTACTCCTCTGATTTTTTTTATTATTATACTATAACATTTGTATACCAATTAGTTTGAATTATTCATTCATAGATTCATGATGATGAGTTACAACTATTTCATAATTTTCCCTGTTATGAACATAATTGTTTCTTGGGAAAAATAAAGATTATTATTATAATTATCATCAATTTACTACCTCCTCGAATGACTCACAGACAGTATTTAAATGAATAATGATCGCGACCAACCTGATCTCGAGTTCGGTCTTTTTGGTGTCCTCGTCGATGTCGACAAACCGACTCTGGATGAGCTGCAGCCGCTCGACGTTCTCCCTGACAGCCGCCGCGTCGTTCTTGTCGAGGGCGACGCTGATGTTCTCGCAGGTGACGTCGTACTGGTCCTTGAGTTCGCCGATCCGCTTGTTCAGCATCTCGTTGGCGTTCTGCAAGATAGCAATCTTTTCGTGCAGACCGGTGTTCTCGTGCAGCACCACCGATAGCTGGACTGTCAGCTCGCGGATCTTCGCCTTCGCGTCGAGAATTTCTTTGCGCAGTAGCTCTATTTCCGCCGGACACACCATCGGACCCCCTGGAGACGATATTTTGTTGTAGAAGCGACATGGCTGACGTGTCACCAATGCTACTATCATCGGACATAGGAATGAGCGGTCGGAGAATGTCGACACAGCGACTTTTCAAATGTAAATTGATCACCTCATGAACAATGTTGGAAAATTACAGAAGTTGAATTTCAGCAACCTTTGTCAAAATTCACAATTGCAGAATTGAGCAAATGTGCCATCATACTATTGCACAATTATATAATTGCACAATTCCCAGTTATGGTATATCGGCTTCTTTGGACAAATAAGTATGACTCTAAAGTTACAACTTTGGTGTAATATTATAGTAGAAAATATCTTGGAATTCAAATTCAATTATTTTGGCTTTTCTATCGTCCACTCTCTACCAGTTTGGGTCAAAGTAATTGAATAATTTCGAAATTTCAATCTTTCAGCTTGTCAACCTCTTTGTAATGATCCTCGAGTACACTTCTGTCCTCATGAT
Organism: Gastrophysa polygoni; assembly: GCA_963576655.1. Classification (NCBI taxonomy): domain Eukaryota; kingdom Metazoa; phylum Arthropoda; class Insecta; order Coleoptera; family Chrysomelidae; genus Gastrophysa; species Gastrophysa polygoni. The sequence continues at coordinate 41,214,338 of OY755083.1, forward strand.
TTCCATTCGATATCAAAATGCAGCAATTTTTTTTAAATTTTGTTTTCAAGAATTTTCAATTGTGCAGATCCCTAAAGAAAGGACGCCAATAGAGTTGCTATATTCTTCCACCGTAACCAGATTCTTGATAAAAATCACAATTGACCCACCCATAACAAGTTCTTATCCCACACAATAACCAATTTAAATTTGTTTCCGTCAATAACATCTTTTTTCTATTTTCTTATCCTCCAATTCAACTTCGCCAATGGATTACTCCATGGAAAATTGGCAGAAATTATGTATGGCGCATTTGCTGAGATTTAGCACCAATTTAGCACCTTGTGCACCAGTGAAGGGTGTAAATTGGAATAATTCCAGTTTCAATCAAATATGACATATCTTCATCTTCGTCACGAGTAAGATGATGCGACGTTGCCGATCCTCTCAGCACGGCTTGGGAGATCAAGAAGGCTGTGTTTGGATGAATCCTAAGTTATGAGATCTATAAGTGGGACTAACCTTGACCAAGTATCTGCAGCCGCAATTGTTGAATCGTCTTTTTAAGTTCGTTTATCTCCGCTACTTTTGCATCCTGATTAACGATCGGTTTGTTTCTGATCTTCCTAGCTCTGTCAGCATACCTCAACGTCGATAACGTTTCGTCTAAGTTATAGTCAGCCGGACTAACGCACGCTATCATTAAGGTTATGCTGTTGCCGCCCAAAGAATCTAGAAATGAAATAGGCTGGTGAACTTGAGTTTCTATGTACTTTTGATTGATCAAATGTCCTACTCAAACGATGCCATCAATGCTGTTCCTATCTATAGAGAGATAGATGGATTTATTGTAATTTATTATTCCTTTAAATGCACATCCTTGGAAACGTTCGAAAGTAAAGCATGTAATACAAAAACATATTGACATATAATGACGTGCGTTGGTGTGCTGTTTACATTGACCACATAATGGATTGAAAAAAGTTCCAAACCAGCAAACCAGCAAAGGATATCATGAGTGAGGAACATGAAAAAATCACCCTATTTAAGCGGTCTATTCATTGAAATCTTCTTTACGTTACTAGAGGGAAAATTGAAAGTATCATGTCTTCAGTGCTTCTTTTGATAAAAAAGCTAACCATGAAAAAATCCTTTCTACATATGAAAATTGAAGTGACCAAATTGGTAACCTTTCACGACATTTACTCACCTTTTAGCAACCTAGTCAGATTACTATCTCTATATGGAATGAACCCGTTTTGAGATTTTTCATCGCCCAGACAACTGATGACATTACCCAGAACAAACAGACCCTTATTGATCAGCACTCCCTCCTTGAAGGTGCTTCCCACGGCGCCGGTTTTCTTGGGCCTCTCTGATCCAGCCAGATCGACCAAGTGCAATTTTGCGAGTTTGTGTTCCTTGCTAGAGAAAAAAAAAACCATAAGAACAGGAATCCTCAACACTCCACACGACTCAAACACACTATAATCACCTACCTGTTCTCCTTATTGGTCATTGACATGTTCACAGTGAAAACAGCATGGCTTCTAGAACTCTGCGAGTTCATTGCTGTGCAGCCAGTAGCTCTACCAACAGATCCTTTTTGGAGCACAGCCAATACTTCTTCAGCTGATTTCACGGGAATCTCTGACAGCCCAGGAATCAATATACCTGAGAGAAAGCATACTGACATGTCTGATGCACAACAAACTGAGCATGCTTTCAAAACTAGTTTCAGAACAATTCAGATGTCTTTCTACTTCAATGAAGAACTCAGTGACAAGGAAACTGAAAAATATACTTCCAATGAAAAATCTACCTTTCATGGCATCCTCTCGCAATTCTACCACACATTGATCCCTGGGTTTCCCCGACAACAGATCGTAGAGTACCTCTTGATAGAGTTCCATGAAAGAGACAGTAATGTCAAAATCAATGGAAAAATGGTCCCGTACAGTGTCGAATATTTCGCCGATGGTCCTTGGTATAACTCCCATTTCCTCCACTCCTGAGTAAGTTGTACCCATTGAGTGGGTCTTGCCGGAGCCAGTTTGTCCATATGCCATGATAGTCACATTATAGCCCTGAAATAACAATAGCATTCAAAGAGGTAAAGATCATATTTGATATTTCTATGTCTGAATGATGAAAGAATCTTTTTACCTTAAACAAATTTCCAATCAGAGGCTGCACACACCTATTGTACAAGTCCGCTTGCTCAGATTTACTAGAGAGGACATAATTAAATGTGAACGCTTTATCTTTGCCTATACTTTGAATAACTATTTGTTCATTTTCTTCTATGACCTCCAAAATATCCTTACAGCCTCTGTTGATCTCACTTTGAACCAGTGGTCGAACCCTGACAGCCACTCTTACAGAAACATTATCACAGTTATCAGTCATGTTGCAGCTGGAATGAAAAAATTGAAACAACATGCATGAAGCCAAATCATGTGATTCTAATAAGACTCATGTCATACAATAATTATGAAGCAGGGATATCATCTCAATTTGGAGGTTTCAACTCAATTTCGAATGAAACAAAACTGTATGTATCTTGTCAGATGACAGCAAAATTGAAATGAAAATCAAGACCTATACAGATACAGTATAGTACGCTAGATTGTAAGATCAAAGTTGTTGAGATATCAAAAGTGATGATAAATTTTGTATATGTAATTCAATATAAAACTCAAAATTTGAATACTTTCATTGCAAATCTCTCAGATGTATTGCCTATAAAATGAATCCTAGAGAAATGACAATACACATTTATAACGAATAACAAATGGAAGTATGAAAAGCTTTCTGAATGTTTGATATCTATTTGGTAGGATATCTGGTGTGACATTCATGAAAATCATTTTGCCTCAATCAAATTGAAACAATTCAGTATTATTTATTTTATTTCCTTGATAACACAAGTCTTGGCAAAACAGTGTGTGATTTTCCTTGATGGAAATTTGAGATGGAGGAAATATAAATTCTTGGCATACTACTAAATTCATAAGAGCAACAGAATTTCATGTCCTGCTTCAAATATTGTTTTTGAATCTCCGGTTGAATTGTAACTTACTGATGAATTATATGTCCATGTGAGTATTGCAAAAGAAATTACCCAGTTGGTATAGAGCATGGACGTATAATCTTGGGGTTGGGGCAAACATGCACGCAACAAAAAAAACTGTTAATAAAGTAACAGCAGTAGTGAAAAAAAATATTCAGAAATGTCTTGTAGTGCATCTTTATTCCCAAATAAATCAAGTGACGTACAACTTATTTGCCTATGAAAACTTTTGAAATATTCTATAGTGTAGAGACAGAAATTCACAACCAATATATAGCCAGATACTGATCAGTATCTGACTGTATATTTATTGGTTGTAAATTTGTTCAGAGATGAAGGTGATCCTCAAAAAGAGCTGAACTGAAATAATATTCCATTATATCAGTGAATTGGATTTCAATGATTTTGCATGAATCTTTACTATCTCTACTTTACTTTCTCCAGTACCTTTCAATGAAGAATATCCTAGGCTCCCCTACCACCATTGGAAATAGGTATCTCAACTTTTGATTGGATGCAAAGATTCTCAATGTTCATTTTAGCAATTCAATTGAAGGAGGATTGATTGAAGAGAAATGTTTGATTTTGATTATCTGGGGATTTATTGGAGTTTAATAACATATTATCGTGTGAACGTAACGGAAAACGAAATGTGTTTTGTGACGAAATTTGCTAATTGCTCACACACTTCGTAAAATAAATTATTACTGAATGTTTTGATTCCTCCTCACCTTCTAGAAAGAGACGATACAGGAAGTTGAAAGTGAAGAAATTCCATCACTGGATGTGGTTTTATATGAATATGTTATGGTATGTATATTGGAGTGTAGTAATCTTTGGTAGTAGATGGCAGGAATCCAAACTCTTGCCCAGAAAAAATGCATACCTCGAATCAAATTTCTATCAAGTACTCACCTTCAGTCAATATTTTCCTAGATAGTCACAAATTTGTTTTCTACAAATCAATATGATATAATATAAAGTTTTTGCGTTTTTGCTTTCTTCAACCAGCGCAAAACTTTTTAAAACGACCGTTCGATTTCATACACCTCCAACGAAAATGGGCATATGAGTTAGAATGACATTGGTGACAGTGATTTGAACTAAACTCAAACAAAGCAACGGCCAAAAAGTATAAAGACGTTGAAAACTTACACTGTTGCCAGTTGTTACTGGTCGACGACGATTCAAAACTAGGTTCAAGCCGAAGGGTGGTTTTGGATCGCGGTCATACCAAAGAGTATGCACAATTATTCTATGGCCATACGTCATTGAAACTGAACTCCATAAATTCCCAGGGGACTATATATATATATATATAAATTAATAGTTTCTGTTGTTTCAACATGCTGAAAACCGTTTTTTCTTAGGTCATTGTTCACCCTTCATCCACAGTATATCATCCTAATGATATACTGTGCTTTATCGTGAATCCGATATCAGTTTTGAAACGCAGCTCTGGGGTTCAGGATGAGGGGAAAAATAATTCCACCTGACATTGTTATTAGAGCTTTTTCCAGAGTTTGATATTTTCTATTCTCTCACAGTACGTTTAACCAGCGAACATATGTACGCTGGTTAAACTAATCTTAATCACCGCGCTGTCTGTAAGCTGGCTCACAGCTATTACGCTGGGGATATCTTGTAAAATATAATATCCCATCTTCACCATCGAATCATTGTCATTGTTTCAGGTGATAGTGGACCTGCAGTATCTGGCCTTAAGGCAACTATGAAACTACTGGAGAGCACTGGCGAGGTAAGACAGCATTATTTATGAACTAGAAACGAAAGAGACCCCATTTGTAACAGCACAGTATATACCCTCTGAGGGAATATACTGTGGTAACAGTGAATTGAAATTAGTATAATCTAGTAACAAGTTTTTATCCAGCATACATTGAACTTATCTTTATAGTAAGTACACTTTTTTTCTCCACTGACTGTTACCGCATATTTCATAGTTCATAACGCACCCGTTCATAGATGAGTTGACGGTAACTTTCTCCACGGCGGCTCGGTAACTAATCTCTGTGTCACAGAAGCTGTCTTCTTTGATTTAATATAATTCACGCCCGTGCCAATATGGCTGTGATGTGGGTTGGTGTTTGAATTTAGCAGCGTCAATATATCATATATACAGGGTATGTCCCAACCAGCTTGCCAGGGTTTATCACGTAGCCGGTCGGTGGTTGAAAGGTTTTGATTATCCCATTCGAATAAAATTTTGGAGATTTGGAACGTCACATGAATCATCATGAACAATCGATGTGACGATATCGCCAGCGACATAGTACTTCCGGATAAACGTGGACACAAACACCCTTATTTCAAGTAAAACACCCTGTATTTCATTACATTTTTGAAATCTAATAATAATAATAATAATAATCATATAATAGATCCCTGCAGCCGTTTTCGAATTATTACATTTTTTCTGGAAAATTTTGTGTTTGCACTAGTATCTTTTGGAATGCTTATCTTCTAAATTTTCGAAGTTGAATCTTACAAATCTCTATCAGTGTTAGTATTCATGATCATCTTTGAAGTGAGAACAAGAATTTTATCTAATCTTATGCAGTGTGGTCGAAAATATCTGTCATTCGGAAGTATATTCGAAAGCTTGGGAAGTATTTTTTTTTCAAATCAGACGTCTTGTATATAATCGAATAACTGAACATACGATTCAATTCTGCTTTAACTGATATCTATACCAACTCCAAAGGTTTTCTTGTTGGGTTTCTTCATTGAAACGTTATGAAAATTTTAATTGTATGATTTTATTTCTGGCCGGGATATTATAAGCTTATATCGTCATAGTTACGCTATCAATAAAGAGGGTCATAACTTTCTTGGGATATTATATAAATTCTATAATTCCCTCGAGTTCTAGCTTAATAACAAATATCTGTTCATAAAGAAAGTAACATAGGATCAACTTAGCAATTGCAAAACTTCTATGATCAACGGTACCTGATTCAAATATAGCAGGAAGGTGATGAATTGGTGTACATTTATTACATTTTAAAAATGATTGGAGTTTTATTGAAATCGGTCAGAACAAAATTATCTATGTCCAATAAAATATCAGTCAATAAGAAATTAATGCGAAAATTCCTCATTCATCACGATGTATTTCATACTCATATAGTTTCTGACAGATATAAATCGTATGAAGAAGGTTGGCTAGGAACGTCATGAATCGTTGACAAAAGTCTAGCGTCTAGCGGTCATACATAAAGAAGAACGACAACAGCAGGATAATTACGTCACCAGTTTGAATGGGTTTTTGGATAGTGCTATAATTCGAATTCAAAAATAAAGCATGTGAGTTATTAACTTTCAGAACGAATGCGATGCCGGTATACATGAAATTTTTATTTGAGAACATCATTACAAAGGTGGTTTCAGTTGGAAATTCGATAGGTGGTGTACACCACCATTGTTAATACATACTCCTTATTAAGTTGAATAACCTACCATTCCTTTCGCGGTTGCATTAAACCAAATTTCTTTTCGCAAGATGCAATCCCTGCAACCGACCCGCCTGAACAACACGCGGAAAGCGAAGAACGAGGTGGTATTCTTCAACCGCGTGCCGAAAGTCGGGTCGCAGACCCTGATGGAGCTGATCAGACGGCTGAGCATCAACAACGACTTCGGCTTCCACCAGGACAGGGTGCAGCGTGTCGAGACGATCCGGCTGTCGCTGGAGGACCAGGCCGCCCTGGCCGCCCTCGTATCCAGCTACGAGCCGCCCGGCGTCTACATCAAGCACGTCTGCTTCACCAACGTGTCCGAGTGAGTTACATGATTCCAGATAATTCTCAGGATTTCCCTAGTTCCTCCAGTATATTTTTAATGTTGAATGTTGAAAAAACTCGAACTCTTCTCTGGATCTCAACAAACTTTGTGAATGGTGTTACTGAGAGATTTGAATTATTTTAGCTGTTATGATTATATTCGACAAAAGTGGACGCGTGTGTCACAAAAATCTTGGCGGCCGTAATTCCCAAATAAAAATATAATAAATTTCAATATTTCCCCTTATCATCATTTTTCATGACTAGATAAATATCTTATGGAAAATATGAAGTGATAAATCAAACTATCAGGAATGCATCTTTCTCTATTTTGGCACTTTGATGGCCTCACTAATGCAAGACTTTTCGTGTGATATGAGCTACATCAATACACGGTTTTATCCTTTTCATCAGTCCTATTTGAATATACCCACTCTGCTACTGATGACCAGTTTATTATTTATCAATCATGAATTTATTACATATTCAATCTAGATATGGAATTGTCGAGGAAATCAAAGTTAAAACACAAAGAAACAAACCTATCCACCGCTATATCAAAGGTCAAAATTTCGTAACTGTCACTAACTGAATTATGTTGCATTCTGTAACTGACGTTATCGTTGCTACATTTATTTTATCGAAATATCAGTAGCTAAGTCAAAGTATGTGTGGGAGCAAATATTAATTGGTGTTTCTTTACAGCTTTGGTTTACCTGAGCCCATTTACATCAATTTGGTCAGAGATCCAGTCGAAAGGGTAATATCTTGGTATTACTACGTGCGTGCCCCTTGGTATTACGTCGAAAGGAAAATTGCTTTTCCTGATATACCATTACCCGATCCAAAATGGCTCAAAAAGGCAAGTATATCTACATCAGTTCACACGATATACTGACATATTGATAATGAATCGAAAATTGTAACCATGTGTACGTATCCATAAAATACTATTATGTTCGAAACACTCGAAGTATGTTTTCAACTGCGATGACAATGTTTCGAATTGAATTGTTTTGTATGACTTCATTTATTCGTTTGATTGGAAGTTAGTCCAAAAGAACCTTACTTTATAGGGTCTAGCATGTGTCTATAATATACTACTCGAGATCACCAATTATCTATACTTCCACAACAACACCGAACATATATGTACGGTGGCAAGGTATAGTATAATCCATATGCTGTGACTACAGTAAGGTTACACACGAATCACAGATGATATCGTGAGCAGTCGCATTTTTCAGTCAATACCAAGAATTTTCCAGTCACAATTGATGTTGCTATTCAAGTTACGATTCAAAGTTTCAATTTCCAGGTTCCAGGACAGACAAAAAATGCAATTTTTAAATTACTAGTCGCTATTCCTCAGTTACGAGTCAAGATTTTCTCATACAAGTCGATAATACCAATGACGGTAATCTCATCTTGTACCGGGTGATCAGTTAAGGGTAGCGAGCGAAGGTGGATTGAAAAAATAAAATATTTTCACATGGGGCGCCCATATCTCGAAACTTACTAATTTACAACAATCGAAAACCGTTTGTCTAACGAAAAAAAAGTCAAGTGGTTCTTTTTGTTGGCAACTCATGAGAGATTACAAAACTGATTTTAAAAAAAACAGTAGCGTGTCATTTTTTAATGTAATAAAATTATATTTTGGTCAATAACAAAGGTTCAAAGAAAGGTAGATGATTATATTATTATTATAATAGATTAGATTATATAGAAATTTATCCTCTTTGAAAACATAAAAATTGATATACCATTACATTTGTTTGTTTTCGAAAAAAACTCAAAAATTTGCTTACATTTCAGTAAACGTCATCTAGCGGCAACAGTAAAAGTCAGAAATTCAACAAATTATGCTCTTTCATATGAAATAAACCGGAGAAATCTTGTTTTGTTTAAAAAAACAATTGAACTTCCCACACCGCTTTATTTTGATAGATAGAACTAAACGTTCTAGACAAAAAATGTAGGGAAATGATTAGTAAATATGAAAATGATATCATCGATATACTTTCATTAGGAAAAAATCTATAATAATGCCATTTTTTACTTGGTGTTGGTTGTTACGCCCTCTAGTGGACGTTTGACAAACTCGAACATAATTTCCAGCAATTTCTCTTGGCGACTTATCTAATGAGATATGGCCGCTCGCTATCCTTAACTGATCACCCAGTACAAGTCACTATTCATGGGTTACAAGTTGTAATTCAAGCTGCAATTCAAAATTTCGTGCTAGAAGTCGAGTTTCTCAAAATACAAGTCAGTTCTGTAAAAAAAAAACTTCCTTGCAAGTTGCAAGTCGCTTATACAAACTAGACTTTCAAGTAACAAATCAGAGTGTCGAGTTAAGATTAGATTGTCAGAGATACAAGTTATAGTGACGATTTATAGGTTGCAATTTTCGAGTTACAAAAGTTGCTATTCCCAAACTTCAATAAGTCACAATTCTTTAACTGAATACAAACCATACTCTGTAGAGGTAACAAATTTGAACTGTTGAGTAATAGGAGTATCACAGGAGCAAATCGGAATCCCCGGAGTTGCTTAATAAAATAAATATAAAATAAAATATTCGGGAGATTATAAAGTGTGAGATACATATGGTACAACATATTAAAGTGATATACATATATGGAATAATAACCCTTTCGTTCCAGGAGATTCTTTAGTGAACCTCGAAGTTTTGGTGACATATAATTATTACTATTTCTCCGATTCTATTGTATAATATCATATGTCCTGGCTGGCCATTCGATTTTGCTTCACTTATGATCTATACAATGTATAGCATGAAGTTCTACATACAAATAGCCCAAAATGACACAGTGGTTTGGATTCCTCTTGTATATACATATATATCCCCGTCCCTTTTACACGCACTAGCCCTTCAAGGGCTTCTAACGGTTGCATTGGCAACTAAGAAGATTAGTAACAACAATAATAAGAATAATAATATAGACTTGCGTTGGTAGAGAAATCATTTCCACTTATATGAATCAATCAACGATAATGAGTAATATGTTGAGCTTTCATGAAGGAATCATTGTACCAATGTTTATTTACAGCACACGAATTTATTCAGAGTTATATCCCGGGATTCAGACTTCCAATTTGAAATTCCGACTCACAACTCGGAATTTCGAGTTACAACTTGAAAAAAAAAACAATATGATGGTGATTCATTTTCCAGCTTTTGGTGGGATTATATGAGTAATATGTTGTTGGCTTCTCTACGCCCTCGTAGAAGACTGTTCAGTTAGAAGTTGCAATTTTCGAGTAGCAATAAGTCACTATTTTTGTCACAAGTCTTTCGATTCGTGAGCCGAAGTTTTCGAGTCATAATCCGCAATTTTCGATTAGTCACAATCATAATGAAATAAATGAGAATAGTGAATGGACTTAGGCGCTTTTGTTTCAACCAATCCGCTTTACCCCAGCTGATGTAGAAGTCACGAGGTTTCCTGAAGATGACGCCATTATTCTACAACTATTTTGCGTTTCAGAGTTCATTTGAATCATTTCATAATGATTTTATCAACTATACAACTATCAAATTGTTCTCAATGCACAAAAGTCTTCTCATGTCTGAATCTTGTTTCATTGCAAGTTTGGTAGAACTGATCAGATCTCACTGTTTTCAGTTCTGCCACCCTAAATTTAGTCGAATAAAAGCGCCCCCTTCTGGAAAACTAGTGACTCCTCTACATTAGCCATCTGAAGCGATTTGGTCAATTTTTTCAACATATCTCATATCTCATATTCTCATCGTCTTCTCTTCTCCTCGCATCAGGACTTCGAGAGCTGCGTGCTGAGCGGCGACCGCGAGTGCCGGTACGTGCGCGGCGAGATGCGCGAGGGCATCGGCGACCACCGGCGGCAGTCGATGTTCTTCTGCGGCCACCACGCCGACTGCCTGCCGTTCGACACGACGGCAGCGCTGCAGCGCGCCAAAGCGGCCGTCGAGCGGCACTACGCCGTCGTCGGCGTGCTCGAGGAGATGAACGCCACGCTGGCCGTGCTCGAGCGCTACGTGCCGAGGTTCTTCCGCGGCGCCGCCAACGTCTATTGGAGTAAGTGCCAGGCCAGTGCGCCAGGCATCTATTGCGTTCTATTGAAATATGAAAATAACTCTTTCAAATCCCATTCTTACAAGAAATGATTACAAAGGTATGAATAGGTATGCTCTCAGAACCCTTTGGTAACGCCCCGACCATCTTCCAAGCTGAAATACATGCTATAGAAATATGTGCCCAGGTGTGCCTCGGAAGGGGCATCCGAAGGACAGAAATCTATATATTATCAGATAGCCAAGCAGCATTGGAAGCTCTGGAGTCATACACTTGCGAGTTGTTGTTGTGGGTGTTTCATGTGGGTGCCAGGTAAAGGTATTAGAGGCAATGAAGGAGCACACACACAATTTCCCGGCCTAGAACTCTCCAAGAACCCTGAAAGAGAAGTTTCGGTGCTGGGAAATCGATGAAATGAAATCTCTCTGGAATAGAATTCCAGGACAAAGACAAAAGTAGGGAGGCTAGTGAGCTTAACGCAAAGGAAAGCTTCTCGAGTTGGACAAAAAAGACCTGAAATTGATAACGGGAGTTCTCAATGGATACTGTCCTCTGAGATACTATATATAAAAAAAGGGAAAATCAGAGAATGATAGTTGCCACTATTGCGAAAATTTCGTTGAAACTACAGAGCATATGCTATGCGAATGCCCGGCACTTTTCTGCTAAAGACTCAACTGGAATAGAAAGAAGGAAGTGATCAAAATCCGTACTTCATTTCGAACCAAATCATCACTTTTTAAACGTTCATATTTCGAAAACAATCAAATTCAGTAGAGAATTATATTGGAGAAAACTATGACGAATTATGAAGAGATTTCAGAAAATAATATAATTGAACCCAGGATAGGTAATCAAAGAAGGTGTACCGCAGGACTCAGTACTGGGACCGCTCATATCAATCATATATTTGAATTATTTGCTCTTACTTTTGAAGAAATCTCCAACTGTGCATGTGGTTTCCTATGCAGATGATACAAATCGTATAATAAAGAACTCGGAATCAGATCAGCTCGTTGCAAGCACTGAAATAGCATACGATGAAATAATAAAATGTTCTATGGGGAATATCCCGCATCTGAATTTCAGGCGCCATCTACTGCCTGTACGTGTAACAGATGAGCTACTTTAGAAATGATCATTATGCACATTCGAACAGAATATTTGGAGTCGAAAAATTAAGAGATCATATAAGCGATTGATTTCTCCACAAAAATAACGATGATAGGGGCAGGTGACTGATTCTTCTCAAGTTCTACGAATCTGGTGAAATTGCATGCATTCAGTCAAAATTTTTCGGTTATCCACTACTTTCTAAGTAAATATCGTACTCATTCTTCATTGCGATAAACATGGAGTTGTACAATTATTCTGAATTTGATGTGTATTTCAATTATATCGGTGTTTCATATCATTAGACTGCATCAACGCAAATGAAACTTTCATCCATATTTAAAAAAAAACAATGTTATTTATCGATATTCCTTCAACTTGAAGGTATCGGCACGAAAAGGTTCCAAATTTTTTAAATAAACAACCTCTAACTCAGGCAGAAGACACATTTTATTCAGGTGATTTCATTTAAATCTTCATATTTTGAGCTCAGGATTCTATAGCTGGAATATATCTCCAATAGGTAATGAAATATTTGTTTTTTCTCTTGTTCTAGATGAGATAAGTCGGTACACGCCCATCAACAAGAACGCCTTCAAGCCGCCAGTGAGCGAAGAGGTGAAGAATATCGTGAGGAGGAACTTCACGAGAGAAATCGAGTTTTACGAATTTTGCAAACAAAGACTGCACAAACAGTACTTAGCTTTAAAGTTGTAGGTAGGGTTCGACTGACAGTAATCAGAATAAGAAGGAATAACCGTTCGAGTATCACTTGGTTCGGGTGATTTTGTTGATATTCAGTGGCGTAGCTACCGGAGGGCTAGACGGGGCAAAGCCCCGGAGCCCCAAGCTCAGGGGGCCCTCGGACTTACAAACTATAAATTGAAGTAGGGAAAATTTCACCCAAGGTCGGAATATAAATAAACCAGATTTCATGAACGCGACTTTAATAATGGCAACATGTTTCAAAAAAATACAAGGGAATTCCCAATAAGTCTTGAACCCTAGTTGAGACCCTAGTTTATTTTTTGTTCCAAGGCCTTAGGTTACCTAGCTACGCCACTGTCTTGTAATGTATATTGTATGAATGGTAGGGAGCGAATGGATCAGAAAATTCTCGAGAATATTTTCATTCTAAACATTTTGAAACGTCTTCTAGTTTGGTCGGTTTGGTGATCAGCATCTCTATAAAAAGGTAACAAAGTTAATTAGAGGGTGATATTCTGGTCAAGCTCCTCGAGCCGTGGGCTATTGTCAACCATATAGTTGATTCGAAGAGCTGGTTCAACAAAACACTGAAATGGAAAATCAAGTTGAATTGTATATTTAGATAGTGAGCTATCTTGTTAATGATTAAATGCTCTGAATGAGAGGAATTTCAACCATTAATGTCATGCTTCAGTTCGATATTTTCGAAAATCTACTTTTTGTGGCCATGGGATGAAAAAAACAGAAAAATATCCCGTTTCGATATAACAAGCCAACTGGTAAATTGATAGCTTTGATTTTCTCTTCATTTGAAGAGCAATTCATTTCATGATACTTCTGAACGTATTTCAACTAGCTCTGAAAATTATTATTTAATAAAAAACTGTATTATTATTATTGTTTGATGTGATAATAAACTATAAATTTCTCTTTCTACCAGTTTGTTTCCTGATTTTTCCAATCTAGTGATAGTAAATACTCCTTCAAACAACAGACATATTCATAAGTATTTGTCAGGATTTTATAAAATATGCCCAAAAACACAGATTCCACCTTTTGACCGATTTCACTCATCATTCATGAAAAGTGACATTACCACGAGTGTTCAATACAAATATGTTCGAATGGATATGCCGAGTGAAAATTAGTAATTTTCTGGACCACTGTTCGCAGTGGATTTCAATGTCAAGTTGAATGTCTAGAAATTTCCCGAAAAATTCATTCAATTCATCCATGATCAGATTCCAATCATACGGCTATAATACAAATCTTACATTCTCATCTGTTTTTGATTCTATAATGACATGACGTACACTCTATATATATCATCAATTTCATTTCATGTCTTATAAAACAAAGAATACATGGTGTTGATCTCCAATTATCATTGAATGTAAAGTTGCCAGCAATGAATACTGACAGATCTGTTTGATTTGGTAATAGTAACACCTGTCGAATTAACCCCTCAATTTAAGGCTAGTTCATACAGCGTTCATTATAATTACGTTTTAATAATATTATAATTATTTTATCACTAAGAAAAACTCCCCGTTCATGCAACACATTAACAGCGCATTAGCGCATGCCTATTGAGACTCTTCAGATTTTTACCATGTGTGATATTTGAAATTCAACGAATTGTGGAATGCATCTGTATGTGTTTAATAATTAATTTTTATCTTCACAGCGTATTGAACTTTTGTTATCTTCATTGATTATGTCTTTGCTTGTATTGGTTCGAAAAAAGGTGGATATAAAGATATATCCACCTTGGTTCGAAAGAAAAGGTCACGAAACCGCAGATTTTGTGTGAGGAGAAGTGACAGGAATTCGATTTCATGCTCTATGTCTAGCAAATGACATCCTGGAGCATGCGAATTAGCTGTTTTCACTACGAATATAATGTAATTATAATGCATAGTTGAAAGTTGGCCAACTTTTTAGTGGACTAATGTAATGAAAATGCACTAATGCATTGCATGAACTCGCCGCATCAGTATTAGCGATTCAACTTTTCTTAATCATAATATAATTGAAATGTAATTAAAATGAACTTTGCATGAACCAGCCTTTAGATATGTGTAAGCATAATAAGATACAGGTAATAGTGTTTGATTGATTTGATTGATCTCTTTTCGTAAAAATTACCTTGAGGGTGGTATCTTGAGAATAATTACATTTACATAGCTGTTCAACATTCTGATAAATTTATTCAATTAAAAATTAGTACACTGTACACTTATGTTCAGTACAGTTTTAAGACTCACTCTCACTTTCATCCCGAGTTTCTTCAGTTGGCGAGACTATAACTGGCATGTTTAGCAAAAAAAAACCTTCAATTGAGTCTAGCGTCAATACATGAAGAGGAACGACAACAGCATGATAATGACGTCACCAGTTCGAATGGGTTTTTGGATAAGGCTGTCATTTGAATTCGAAAATTAAAAATTCGAGTCAACTTTCAGAATACATGATGTTTTTGTATGAGAACATCATTACAAAGATGTTTCCAGTTGGAAATTTCGATGGGTGTGTACACCCCATAATGTGATATTTCAAGCGTAGATGGAGATTTTGACAAAATCAAATTTGAACTTGAAGGTAATCATGTTATGAAATCGATTCGCTTTTATATTTCCTAGACGTATGTATATCACATACTGCTGTAAAATTCATACTCGTGGAAAATGACACCATTTGGAGCTCGTGAAACAATATTCTGTTCAATACTGTCTGTAAGTTATTCGAGGAGGTGATATATGCATTTTTCTAGTTTTTTTTTCTAATTATTTTTCTAGTTTCTGTCCTCGTCACTTTTCAGTATCAAAGAAAAAAATCACGAACTTCACGATAAGAAAAATTATTTATTCATTGTATTGAAAACGGGAGCAGATCGTTCCCGAAACGTCCACTACACCAAGAAACGAGGAGAGAAAATCCAACAAAAACTAGGAAAATGAATATTCTGTTCAATACAGACATGTGATATTTTAAAATAGAAGTTTGTATATTTTTGATTTTCGCACAATGCCTACGTACAATTTTTCGACAATAAAATAAATATAAATACAACATATCATAGAATATAAACAAAATTCATCATCATCATGTTTGTGGACTTCAACAATAACAACAGTTAGTCGATTTTGGAGACCGATAAAAACACGAGAAATCATCATATTTAAAAATACTATCGTCACAAAATATAGATGGCTCTCTGTAAACAGAAGAAGAGGAAGGAGAGCACCAGTACGACGACGACGGCCGTCGCATCGGCGCGGCAGGGCGTTGGCGGCGCCGTTTTCGACGCCAGTGCGTCCATGATGCGCTCTCGCAGCGGCTCGCAGCTAGACACATCATCGAGATTAGAGGATTTCCGGAGACGGCGACGGCCGCCCTAATGTATGCGCGTGGGTGAAAAGTGGTGTGAAAAGTCTCCTGCAATAAGACGCCATGCAAGAACATAATTATCGCGTGTTTAACTACGCGAGCTACAGGGATTTCAGTGGATGGGTACAAAGATTTCATAAATATATTCACTTTTACACATAGACTTTACAGAACAGATGATTTACAGAGGCCAGTTCCACATTGACTCGAGAAAGTTATATGTTCTTCATCAACTACCATCGTCATCGTCCATAGATAAGTCTGCTCACTTCTTTAAAGCGTTGAGAATCCGGCGTTTTTAGCTACCAGTCATTATACATGGTGTTTCAAAGGTCGATGCAAAGTCTATTGAAGGTGAGAGATGAGCTCATTTAGATTCCAATAAGCCAAACATACCTACCTAAATACAAACTGAGATACCTCAGTCTCACTGTTCTCAAGTCATTCGAGAATGTTCAAAAAATGAAATCAACCAAGGTGTTCCATGTTCCATTGGCGTGTTATCAAAGTTCAAATGTGAGAAGTAGGGGTTTAAAAGGAATCGATATTTTCGAATAACTTGAAAACGATGGGACTTTGTAGTCGGTATGTTTTAGTAGGTTTGGCCTAATGAAATCTAAATGAGCTCTCCTCTCACCTCCGTTAGACTTCGCATCGATATTTGAAACAACACGCGATAAAGGACTGTTGTTTCACAAAGGGAGCGTATTTTGACAATACGAATGGAAAACCAATGTTCGAGGGACATCGTGTTAACCACTTCAGCCAAAGGTGGAATGTTGGGAAGGAAGTATTGAATTTTTTTATCTTGGAGTTTGGAGATCAGGAAAGGATCGATCTTCAGGAAAGTTTCACTGGGCAAAGAATTATACAACTTCGCCGTTCTATTCATGCATGATGCAGAGAATGCAGAGATGCAGAGATGCAGAGAGATGACAATGTAGGGGTGGCCAGTCCGAGCTCGTCTAATTCGTCTACCTGGAATCGCTCGTTGTGGCATGACAGACGATATTTCCGTTGAGCATCGACCATGGAAATATCTATAGAAAAGAGTGAGATCGCCCACCAGGCGAATAGCTCTCGCCTGAATAGAATCTAAAAGCTTCAGGGTATGTTTGGGAGTTGAGCAGTTGCTGGGGTGTAAAGTATCTCTTTGCATGGAACAGAAAGCCAGGTTTTTGTGTTCTCGCAATGGACACATGATCGTCCCATGAGGGAGCTGTTGGTGTGGATAAGGAGCATGAATATTGTCGACTTCATGGGAACAGTGATGGTACCTGACATCATCATATCGGGCATTGTGTGAAATGCTAGTATACAAGCTTGAGTTTTTATTTCATTTTTCTCTTATATCCTTCCATAAATTTCCATTTCACCTGCCAAGGCTCATTCTGCAACATTCCATTTCCCAAGACAAAATTCCATTCTCGTTGTATATCACAGTATTGCCCGAACATACTTGTATTATGTATCCACCAGGATTATTTATCATGTATTTAGTATTATTTAGCCATTTTCGAACATTTGCGACAGGTTATGAAACATTTGCATTGGTAGGCACGCCGATATTGTTTATATCGGAAATTCTGAAGCACGAAGATTTATCGGAAGGACATGAATGAGATTTCATATAATTCGATTATACTCGTTTCCGTGAGAAATTCTTGTACACATATATGTATACCTACTTGAGGTGCCAAGGTAGGATGTGCAGAAAACTTATCAATATAGAACCATAAATCGGTCATTCGGCGCATTCAATGGAATTCTGTACGACGGAGCAAACTGTTTATGCGAAATGTGTGACCTATTTCTCCGGTTCAGCCGGAAAAAGTGTAGAGCTCGATGGGCAAGGGACAGGACGGAGAGGGATAGGCTAGACAGCCGTAGGGGAATTTTTGGCGCGATGCGAGAGTGAACGGACTTATTAGGATATCTATGGACGATGTTCTAGCATATTAAATTATCATCATCACATTGTATATAATATAGTATACTTTTTTCATAGTCGAAATATTCAATGGGCTATTTAGTATTGAAATTCTCACTAGGTAGGCCAGCTAAGGTGGAACCAGGCCCGTATTTTCCCCTGTAGAAGTATTAGATGAATGACAGACTTTTTACGGCATCATTTGCAAAAGTAGATCATTGATAATTGTCTATTGGTTTAGTCGTGCGGACTCGTGATATCATACATCGATTCATTTCCATAATAATGGAAAATATGGAATTTTTCGTTAAAAATGAAAATGTATCGATAAAATGTGAAGAACTCGTGGTGTTACCTTTTAGATGAAAAAAAGAAACTTACTACCAAAAACTGGCGCCCCACTCGTCGCTAAGAGCAGCATCATCAACATCTAGAGGGGCGGCAGGCGAAACTCTGCCACCGCTGCCGCTAACTGGCAAACACTGAAAACAATAATTGGCGCCGCCGTTACTGTCCCAGTACTGGCACCCCTTGCACTGGAACCGGCACGCGAACTCGAGCCGCTGTCCCACCGACAACGTGTGCGCGTACAGCAGAAAGGCGAACCTGTAGATAGAAGTAGAAGTATGCTTACTTGACCATGTTATGTACATAAAATATTGATGGCAAGTCGCAAAGGCAATATGACTTCAAAGTCAAGAATATAAAATGATATTGATGATAAAATATTCTAGCACTACAAATATTATATGAATTTCAGTTGAAAATCAATATACAAAATTACAATTGATCAGCAGAAATATTAAAAATTATAACAATGCAAATTTAAAATCAGAATAAATCAAGGAATGATGGAATGAACGTTACCACGGCGACTCAGTCACGGGCGATAAAGTGCTACTTTACGCCTGGTCGGGCATAAGATGTTTTATGCAATAGGCCCATAGGATATATGGCTTCAATCATATCAATATTTCACCTTCCAAAATGTATAATCATAAAAATATTATATTCGATGAATCAGGAAGTATTTTTCTCTATCTTGCACTCGAGAGAGAATGTTATATTTGCTTTTGATTGGTCATCATTCATTTTTGAATTATTTTGGCAAAATGATAAAGCGAGGAAAAAATTTCAACTATCGATAGGTTATGCTATGGATAGTTTCTCACTTTTACGAACCTATCCGAGAAGCCGTCGCAGGAGTTGCCGACGTAAGTCGCCCGAGCGTCGGCGAATGTTCGCCACGCGTCCAGCGAGTACCGCACGTGCACCGACTTGTGGAAGTCCAAGTTGCGCACGCGTACCGTCCCGCAAACCGATAGACAGATGGGGTCATCCACCATGGCGTTCTCCAGGCACACCTGATCGATAATAATGATTATTTTTATCATACGTTACTCAACTAATCGAAACGTCCAATTAAGTTGAATTACATCGTACGATTTTGATGATAAATAATTGTACACAGAATATTTCTAATTGAATACAAACAAATCATCAGTACTGATTGTTGAAAACTTACATTATGTAGTGAATTTATATGTATTATTAATCCGATTTTTGATCGGTACGACCCATAGTCGAACCGTTGCCTAATTGGCTTGATTCATTTTCAGTGGCCGTTTTCTTTGCTATTTCAGAAAATAGTGACGTTGAGGGGAATTCAACTTGCAAGTAGGTACGTGAATTTCACCACTTCACCACTTCCGAGACCATTACAGAAAAATCTAATGAATAATTGAATAATCAGAAATCACACTTAATACGATTTCTACACGGTGAAGTTTCAAGGTGTAAAGTTAACTTAGGACGAGTTCCTCAGCTGGAAAATTTTGTGGAACAATAATGTCAAAGCTGATCTAAATGAATTTTCTTCTCAGACACATGACAACTTATTCACACCTCTTCTCACAAATTTTCAACTAAAACCACCTTTGTAATGATGTGTTCATATAAAAACATCCCAATTTTCTGAGTGATCAATAAGAATGACTTTTATCAACGCTACTGAACTACCTGAAAAATACATAACAAATATTATATATATCATAACAATAATTTACAAAATATCCAATGATTGGTATTTTTTAATGTATAGACACATGAAAATTCAAGTTGTTGTTGTTGACAAGTTGTTTTCATTTTGCTATGTCGGATAAAAATGAATGATCAACTAAGAACTCACTGTAGCTGATTCAATACCAATATAACAATCAGTAATTAAACAATGATACGAACTTGTTTGTTAACACAGCAATACTGCAAAGTCACGGATATTGTTGGAGATTAAATATATTACCTTTCGCACAATTACATTGCTAATAGTTTCATAATACATTTTCATTGCGTTCAAGATGTAAAGTCATAACAACAATATATATCATTTCTTTGAGAGCACCTCTCCAATTGTCTCTGGGGTAAAGGTAAAGTAAAGGTGGAAGTAAAGGTGAAGGTAAAGTCTTCCTCCTCACTCTTTTTATCTGCACTCATGCCAGAGTATTGTTGTCTCTATTAGAAACTATATGAATATGACAAAGATATATATTATGTCGTGATAACAATGTACAGACTGGTGTGGTCACTGATAGTGTTTTGGGGTCATTAATTGAGAAGCCGCCTTAATTGCTACTTCTGAATCAACGTTTTTATAGCACTGATTGTACAATTATCAATGATACTGATTTTGTTGTCATTTTTGTGTCGCCATCTAACAACTAACATATGAGTGATTTTCCGCTATAACAAATAAAATGCTGCTAAGAATTACTCAGAGGAAAACGGTTTGTTCGAGGAAGCTAGTTCGAGTGAGTAGGTATTATCGAATAATGATGCTAAAACATGCCCATTTATGAGTTCATTCTCTAGGGCATGATTTCCCAATACTTCCGATTTTTGTCCTATAGTATTCTGCAATCTTCGATGATGCTCACCTGATTCTCCCGCACCAAGTCCATAAAGTCGGGCCGCCCACCGGGCTGCTGGAACAGCGGCACCAGCACCCTGCCGACGGGCGCGGGCAGCAGCCGGCACACCTCGAGGTCGGCGCCGGGCAGGTCCTCGAACGCCGACCCCGGCACCTTGGGAACCTCGTCGAGGAAGGTGCGCACGTCGGCCAGGTCGAGGCCGAGCGCGTCAGCAAACCTGACAATCTTCTTGGCTGCCGGCGTGCCGGGCGGCGTCTGGCTCGTTTTCAGCGAGGAGCAGCGGCGCACGCGCGGGATGGGCGTCGACGCGTCATCCTCCTCGGCCTCCGGCTCCTCGTTGGAGGTGGGAGGGTCGACGAAGAGGTAGTCGTCGATTGGGGGGGTTTCCGTCGCGGTGGAGAGAGCGGCGTCGTCGGCTGCTGCAATACGAAACTACAGCTTCAGATCTGATAGCACAAAATAATCCCAGAGAGTGGAGAACGGTGAAAAAAAGTAACTAACAATTTTTCTAATATCGATGTCTATATCAGTTTGGACTTTTAATGTTATAATGCACCTATTGGTAGTATATTACATAACGAAAGTTGTGAATTGCATATTACGCACGAAGTGGAGAGAATTACACAAGTAGCCGTGTAGTGGCGAGTGATGAATGTCAAAAACTTCGCGCCAAATATTCAACTCTTCTGTCATCGATACGTCAGAAAATTTTATCCTCGATTGAAGTTGATGCATTGTAGAAAACTCACATTTATATCGTCAAATTTCTAAATTTCAGATATATTCATTATTTGGCCATATAACCGTATGGAACTAGATAATTTTTTAAATTATATAAACAATATCGAACCCACAATCAAATTCACTTTAGAAATCGAATCTGATAATCAATTACCATTTTTAGATGTCCTCATTGAAAAAATCAGATAACATTTTGATAACAAGTGTATATCGTAAAAATACACACACCGACAGATACCTCAATTTCCAATCAAATCATCATACAAGTATGAAGAGAGGAATAATCAAATCACTTCATGATAGAGTCAAATCCATATCATCGAACCACCAAATTTTCAATACCGAAATGAACCATATAAAAGATGTTCTACAACCTCAACACTTATCCGAAACATTTCATTGATAAAACAATACACCAAATTGAGAACAGACAGAATATACAACAAACACAAAGACTACCATGAAAATGGAAAATTCGATATCAATTAATGAAAACACCTTGTAACCAGAATTCCTCCGTCAACCGAATTGTCACTTTTCAGTGTCAAAACATATTGAAAAATCTTGCGAAGAGAAAAATATTTTAATTGCGTTGAGAACGGGAGCAGATTCGTTCCCGAAACGTCCACCAAGATAAGTAGAGGTTTTATTATTATTAAATATATTTGTATTTCCAAATTTTTCAAAAACAAGGTGTCACTGACCAATAGAGAATTTCTCTTTTAGGTATCTGAAGGTTTAATATCAAGCGCAGTGACATTTTGGGGCAGATCACAAAATCTGTCCTCACTACAAATATATTGAAATAATTTTCAATAATTTCTACTCTATTTTTTCAGAAACGAGGAGAGAAAATCCCACGAAAAGCTGGAAAATGAACTTGTCTATCATGTTTCTACGCTTCTACCAATGAGCATCATCAATCAATAGAATGGCAAAGTGATCTAATTATGTGCCTTATGAAGTATTTCGTGATGCTTAGCCATTGGTGTACATTTAAGCCAATGTCAAAGTTAAAAAAAAAGTCATTTTGATGACTCTCAGTAGGGCGTTTGAAATTCTGATTCAGAACACGTGTTCAGGACTGCGAAAATTTCAGAAAACTTTCAGATAGCATTGAGCAATCCTGCGGTGGAGATTCCAGTCATTTCCTTTTTAAATACTATTAAACTCAAAATATAGCAATACTTTTGGAAGAAAACATTAATTCCAGTCTGGAAGGACCTAACTGCAGTTACAAGTGACAGATGAAAACTGTCTCTCACCTTCCCCATCCACTGCGACGATTTCGCACTCTTCCAACCTCGAGACATCCGTCAACGATCCGTTCAACGACTCAGACTCTACCTCCAGCTGCTCCTCCTCTTCTTTCACACTCAGCGTAGAGACTTCCTCGCTGAGTGGCGAAGAAGGCTGCGGCGTACTTTCCGAGGTGCTGGTGAAATCATCCTCCTGAGCATTGCTGATGCAGCCGTTGTCCTCGGAACCCACCGAGCCGTTGCCGATTCTCGCATAGATTTCGTTTTCGGTGTCGTAGAAGGAGCAATCGCTATCGCTGTCGTTGGATGTGGAGTTTTTGAGCAGGCGATTGGGATGTTCCGTGGCACCGCATTGACAGTCATCGGTGTGAGAGCTGTGCCTGAGGAATCAAAACAAATAACGAATGGAGTGTGACAAAAATGATGAGTGATGAGAGGAAAATTTACAAATGATGTAGCAATGTTGTTGAGTTACCAGCAAGGGGAGTACTACTACCCAAAATTTCTACACCATATTTTAATATCTGGTATAGTAATAATGTGGGTACTCAAAGCAATTGGAATAATATAATTTGATATGAAACTGGTACCAAAAATACTCAAATATACCTAAATTGATTTAGTTGTGTTTTGAAATGAGTAATGGAATTTATTAATGACATCAAATAAAATTTAATGTTCTCATATACTGAAGTAATTAAAATTGTATTGAAGTGATTAAAATGTAATGTATTGAATATTTTAAATTTCATAGCGTACGCCTATCGGTAAATGGTTGTTTCCTGCTAAGTTTCTAGCAGACGAGAAAGAATGTAGAACGATGAAAAAAAAAAGTAGATTGCGAGAATGATGCATAAATGTTGGGTGGCGAGCAAATAATAGCGACTGCGACCGAAATGGTGAGTGATGAAGAAAATAAAATTGACGAGTGATGGACGAATGTTGTGTTACTTAATAACGAATGTCAAATACTTAATAACAAATGAAGATCGACTAAAAAGATGAGTTACGAGAAGAGAATTGACGAATGATGCATGAATATTGCGTTACCAGCAAATAATAATGAATCCACATGAATGATCCACAAAAATGATGAGTAACAAACAGAAGATAATGAATGAAGTGTCAAAAATAATGAGTGACCAAAAGGAGATTAACGAGTGATGCATGAATGTTGAGTTACCAGCAAATGAAAACGAATATAGGGCAAGACGGGGTTTCGTCTGATACAATGACGATCAATGTTGGTGTTCCACAAGGCTCTGTCTTGGCACCAATAGCTTCGCAGATGATAGTACACTTCATTCCGCCTTTTCCTCTAGAGCCGCTATATCATCCAACTAGGCCAGAGGTGCAAGACGAGGACAAGTCGATGCTTCAAATGAAGATCTGACAAGGATTCTGAAATGGGAATCTGAGAGTCTAGTACACTAGTACAGTTCAATGCAACAAAAACCCAAGCTTGTATTTTCACCATCAAGAAGGCAGATCACACAATGCCCAATTTGATGATATCGGGTACCACTTTTCCTATGAGGTCGTCGATATCCATGCTGGGTGTCACCACCAACATTGCTCTCATGGGACGATCATCATCAACAACATCATCAACAACATCCCAGCAGCTGCTTATGATCCACATAGCACAAATTCCACCTGTCTCGGAGTACTGTTCACATTTTTCTAGCTCAGCCCCCAAACATTTGCTGAAGCTCTTAGATTCAATTCAGAAGAGAACTATTCGCCTAGTCGATGATACAACACTCACCAAATCAGTGACCTCCTCAGAACGAACGGTCGGCGATCTCTGCCTTATTTATAGATACTTCCAAGGTCGGTGCTCAACGGAAATATTATCTATCATGCCATCCCGTACGATTCCTAGTAGACAAACCAGGCGACCACAGGATGGTCACTCCTACACTGTCAGGCTCTATACCTGTCGAACATCGCTATACCAAGCATCATTCATCAATAGAACAGCAAAGTTGTGGAATTCTTTGCCTAGTGAAGTTTTTCCTGATGCTTACACCAAACTTCCAACACGTTCCTTCTCTCCCAAAATTCTATCGCTGGCTAACACGGTGTTCCTCGAACATTATTGGTTTCCCTTTCGTGTTGTTAACAGGAAAAAAAAACAAAAATGGTGAGTGACGAAATAAGATTGTCGAATGATGCATGAATGTTGAGAGACTAGCGAGTAATAACGAATGGTCAATAAGAAAAATGAATGGAGTATGAAAGTTGACAAACAAATATTTACGAGACGAATGACACACGCGATGAATGACGGATGGACTAACTCCTAGAGAATTACTCTAGATGAGTGATGAATGATGTGTAATATATCATGTGTTTTCAAACGATGAAAGATGAATGAAAAATGAATACTAATTACTGAATGGTAAGTAACGAAAAGTAAAAAATAATGACTGAAAGGGTAAATCACGTGGAAGTTTGGTGTACAGATGGGAAGTCCGAGTTAGTCTGGGGAAGTTCGAGAATGTCTGAGGAAGTTCATGGAAGATTGCGAAGTTCCGACCCTTTTTTTTTCGCCGCGATTACCCCATTGGGATAAGTAATGAACGACGAAGTACAAGCGTCAAATCATGAATGACAAGCAAATATTGACAATGAGAGATTGACTAATGATAAGAGCAATAATAGAGAAGGAAAGTAATAATACATGACGCATGATGAATGATGAATAACGAATGATGATAAGTTACGACTGATGCAGAATGGCATATTCACATTCGATTGATAGAAAATGATGAAATTTGTTTGATAATGAACAACCGATGATAATTGAAAAGTGATGAATGAGCGGTGACATGAGACGATTTATTAGTGACGTACGAACGTAGAGTAACGAATGGAGAGTGACTAGTGAAGTGAATAACTTTTCTACCTGAGATCGTCTCGGTGTATGTAGGGGTGTAATTCGGCTTCTGCTTTATCAGTCGGGCTAGCGGGCGATTCCGACAATTTCAAGTCAACAAGATTGTCTTGATGGCGGGGCTGCGATAGAGCTATGGGGTTTTCGTTGGCGGTCAGCCAACTACTTTCATCTACGGCACCGTTGTCGTCATCTTTGGGCCCCAAAGACCTCAGCTTGGAGTGGAGTCGTCGAGCGAACGCTTCGGCTCTGCCTCTGCAAGACATCGATATCAGGGTGCCCAGATTGCACTTTTGGCTCCCCGAACTCATTTACGAAGATCTGCAAGGAAGTGAACAGGAATTCTCTCGAGAAAATATATCTTATGGTTCATTATATTGGATCAAATGTAACCAAACTATCACTATACCTGAGCTTAGTACCAGTATATATGTCGAGGTATATGTTTATTCAAGGGTACCACTGCTGATTCCACTGAAAGGTCAAAGTCCACTGTTGATCGTTCGGTGTCTGAGGTAAGTGTTTATCGCGATCGTCTCTTATATTGTGCTCTATCAGACACATCCTGTACTTTTCTGTTCGCAGATAGCTTCGATTGAACCAGGTCAAATGTCACGATACTCAATTATTCGAAGAAACATTATTGGATGTGGATGAATCATTGATGCATCAATCACCACGGTATATCCAAACGATATCCAAAATTTTTTGTAGTCTACATATTATGCATTTTTTTTATACCAATTACAGAAATGGATATTCAAAATGTAAGTTTCTCACGCCAAAAATCTCAGATGTGTATAATTTGCGATGTTCACATTTTATTTTAATGACGAAAAATCGAACAAAAAAACACTTCGACGATCAAAAATCAAGATCATACCTGAATATTACTCTGTCCATAGTATCACTTTGATGGTGGAACAAAAATTTTCAGAGCCTTTTTTGTGGACACGTTTAACATGAACTGAATGAAACATGCATTAGTAGATTTGATCGGCGACGTTGATTTGAATTATCAATTTTGAGGTTAACATGATTAATAATTGATTGACGTAGAATTCCTACCTAATTTAAAGTTAGCAAAATTTCCGTTCATGATTTTCTCGATCTATCAATATTTTCTAACCGATAAACGCACCTACCTACTTAGAGAATTGAAAACTTCTGAAAATAATACATTGAAAATATTGTGAATGCATTATCATTGAAGAACATAACATCAGCTGTTGACAATTGGTGTAATTGCTTTCAAGCGATATAGTCTAATCTAACTAAAATTCCATCCAAATAGTTTCGATACAAATCGTCGAATGGCGAAGGTTTGCCAAAGCCTCTAGAGAGTATAGAGCAAAAACTGTGACGCACAACGATATACCATTAAATATAAATAGAAAGTGATTGAATGAATGAAAAATAAAGTTAATATCAGTTCGGAGAAGATTTAAATATAATGATTGAGGTATCGAGAAAAAAAATAAAATTTCCTTCGTCTGAATCCATGGACCTATAAAGGTCCATGTCTGAACCTTTCATTTCAGGTTCAAGTTTCCAGAAACAGAGATAATCATTTTCAAAATGTGTTGTTTCAATTTTCAAATTTTCCAAAAATTATCATTTTCAAAATATTTCGAGTGATTTTTTATGGATTCTATATTTCAAAGCTTCATTTCCACGGAGGATTATTATTATTATTTTTTTTATGGCATTATTATTATTATTATTATTATTATTATTATTATTATTATTATTATTATTATTCCATCATTTTTCAAAATTTCGAGTTCGTTTCTTAGATTTCTAAGATTGTTTACAGGATTCCTAATGTTTCCTTAGTTATCGTGAATCTGATGTATATGCTATGAGTATCTGTATGCACAATTCGATATAAATAATAGAGTTTTTGGACTGGTTAGGAGAATACCTATACATCAACCTAGATATGTCTATCATCATAACTTCATAGTAAAATAAATCGAGATGAAACTCGAAATTAGCATTCTAAAGTAACAAAAAAAATATTGCTCATCCGATATACGCTTTCGTAGGTTCTTGATTGAAAGCTGTATGATAATTTCAATAGAATATGATCTGGAAGTTTTCACATTAGTCGAATAACATTCTCGAGGAATAATCTCAAAATTACGAAAAACGATGACGAGATTTTGAGAATACATCTCAAACTGTTGGTGAAAATTCTCAAAATCTTGAGATTTTCATGAAATATAATAAATCATGGCGCTAATACGACGTCGTACTTTCTTGAACTGTTCTCGATTTCGTAAATGTATGATCAAAACGATTCGAATACCTTGTACCTACCTGTTTTCTCGCCTTCAAGAAAAACTTTATATCTGACTAATCATTCAAGAGTGCCTTTTAAAAAACATTTGTTAGGCTATATTCCTAATCACAAAGAAAAAATGGCAACATATCGAACAAATTTCTTTCACTTCTCTCAACAATCAGTGGGAATATCTGAAAAATGAAATCAATAAATTGGACATTTGGAAAGCTCATACTAGATAATATTCCTAATTTTTAATAAACGTATAGTGAAGTTACTCAAGTATTTCAGAATTTATCGTTTAAAATTAATTGTTCCCCTGTATATCAGTTATTTTTGATCAGCATCACTTGAACACATCGAAATGAGAGTTGATCGACGACTCTGTTTTTTTTTGCGAAAACCACAGATGCTTTTTTTATATGTGAATTCTTACTTGCCAAGTTTTTTATCAGTAAATAGTCTCACGCCAAAAGTTTTCATGCTAACGATATACGCGGTTTAATAACACGTAGTTATCAAAATGTCATATTGAATGAACATCTAAATTTCTGTAAAATGTGGAATAATAATAAGAACCTAAATAGGTATATACCTACCGACATGAAATTAATCCATACCGTAAACATAGCCTAAACATTCGTTATCTTTCTAAACTATTATTCCCATTGCCTATATACCGACATATTACAGGAATATATAAATAAATACTTGTTAGTTTGTTATCTACTTGTCGTTAAATACACTCCACACATCAACAACATTGACCTCGACCTACGACAATCAACAAAAACATCGAAACTCGAAACCGGTCGCAGATGCACACTGCACAAATTCATTAGATTCGATCGCGAAAATGCCGATTCGGATCTCACCTTGGGTTCGTCGGACGTCGTCTTCGAAGGGGTCGGCAGACGTCGTCCTCCACCACCTCCTCCTTGCAGCAGGCACCGGCATCCGCCTACGAGCCGAGGGCACTTTGACGCTCGGTCAAGGGCACGGCAAGGTCGCCGCGTGGCGACGATTCAAAGAAATATTTCCTACGCTGTGCACTGTCACGCCGCTGACGACGCGTTCTGTCCCACTACTGGATAGTACTACTCGGTTCCCGTCATCGGCGTACAAAGATCCCGTGCCTGACATTGTCATGTTCCTCCTCCGAGCAAATGGCTATTTTGGTTTTATTCGGTTTGTTATGTCGCTCGACTCGATCGCAAATAATATCGTTTTACCCCACCGTGTCCGCAACTCGCGATGCATATTTCGCAGCCAGAGGCGTAGTCGGGTGGGGGTCTGATGTGGAGTAGCCACTCATGTCACCAGATTTCAATCCTCTAGAGTAATTTTTCTACACAAAGATATAGATATCATCACGTTAGAAATGAGGAAAAAAGATTAACTCTTTGAAATATTCGTATTAATGGTCTTTATTTAACGCAATAATAATCAATCAATAATATATACATATTCAGGGTGGCTCGGAAATTTTGAGTGGTGATAGGGGACATCAAAACAAGCATTTTTGTTTATATAAACTTATTTCGGCAAGAAAGTCGTTTGGGCTGTAGAGCAAAAAAAATGTTTGATCTATACACAAATCATTGAAGAAGATTTCTCACCCGGTTTTTTTATTTAGTCGACCACGTGCTGCAAGAACATTGCTTTGATGTTGTCTCGAACAATTATTGTGAACCAGCAGCAGTGTCACCAGCAAAGTGGATATAGGATGGTGAAACTATTTTTCAATTGATTGATCGTAGAAATGGTGATCACGTAGCAACAGCGTATTTAACAGAGCTTGGTTTCGTATTTCTACACCAAAATTTCAAAAATTCGTCTCTTTGCTAGTTTCCAACGGTGTCTAATTGGGCTAAGTCTCATATTCACCCTCCTCAACTTGGAGTATCGTCACTGAGTGGATCGTAACAAAAATTTGACCACCCTGTATGATGGCATGGACGCCTATGGCTATGGACGCCGACGCCGGCGCATATTGATACAGGACACCTTATATCGACGAACGGGTCCTCGAGATAGTTGTGCCGCAATGGCCTCGAGCCTCAAAAATCGCGGGGGCAAGAAACCGTTCTGGAAACTCCACTTTTTGCGCCCTCAACGATATACAGGGTCTTCGTTCTCCATGGAATAGCCCCGAATCGGTGTCCAAGAATATGCTTTTGACAAGGAGGCTGCCGGGCATTTTGTATACTTACAGATACACAGCGTATTCAGCGATGATTTTGCTTGCCACTTTGGTTTATCTCCTGTTCAAATGGAACCTTGTTTGTGTAAACCTGCAAGCGTGGCAACACGTTAAAAAAATTGTAAGTATAGTTGGTATTTGATGGAGTTGTGTGCTTTCCCATTTTGAAATATCGAAAAGTATTTTTTTCTTGTTTGAATCTGTTTCTTTTCTACAAATTTCGAGAATTTCGTATTTTTAAAGCAAATTTATAATATGAATGCTCAATATGAGCTAGCTTGCATTTGTGACGTAAGCATAAGGTCTGAATAGACTAGAAATACAATATACCCTGTATACTATTTGCCATGCAGATTTTGTTGGGTGGTCAGATTTATTGATTTTGTTTTGAAAATACTCAATTCTTGTAGTTTTAATCAAGTGATCATGTTTTTGTTTGTCCATTTCATATTTCTATTCTATACAGGGTGTCCCTGAAAGGTGCGGAAAAAAAGCTACCACAAGTTCCTGAGACGTAAATATGACGATCTAACTCAACTTACCTCAGTCCAAAAGTGGATGATTTCAGAGATACAGAGTGTCAAAAGTTCAATTTGATTTTCATTTTTTATAAATATTATTTTTAACAATTGGTGTATTGTCACAATATTCGGCTTGGGGAGGGTTTTGCTAGTTGAAAAATTAGAATTTGCTATCATTTTTATTGTAAAGTCAAGAGGGCGCCACCTGCGGAACCTTGCACACATTTAGAACAAAATAATTTTTTTGAGCCACCCCATATTTAATTTTTGAATAAAAATTCGGATTGTCCAACGTCTTTTACATAAAAAATATATACGTGGTAAGAGTCGATTTGAGCAGCTGTTTTTGAGATATCTGGATTCTAAAAATTCACTTCATGAATGACCAGGTGTAAATTATTGTAATAATAAAATTGAACACATTTGAAGCGTAGGCGGTTAATTAAAATAACGTCACTAAAAACTAAAAGAAAGAAGAAGGTACATGAATGTGTTGGTAATTTCATTCTCTTGTAAAAATAGTCATCAGGAATAGAAATAGGAGATTTATCAACAACAAAAGTTCAATTTAATTTAATAAAAAAAAATGAATTTACCAAATGTTCAAAATGACCTCCATTTTCGTGTGTACAAGGAATAATACGTTTTAAAAAGTTAATTTGAACACTTTGGAGCATGCCGTCATCATTTCTTATAGCGTCAATTTCAGTTTGAATACGTCTCCTCAAACCATCTTCTGTATCTACTGGCCTAGAATACACAAGGGTTTTCAAAGCTCCCTATAAAAAATAATCCATCGGTGTCAAATCAGGGGACAGAGCTGGCCAATTTGCAGGTGTGTCATTGCCTCTACCTATCCATCTATTTGTATACTGTTCTTTCAAATAATTACGTACGTTAATTGAAAACTGCGGAGGAGCACCGTCATGCATTAACCACATTTCCAAGGATAGGGGATCTAATAGGTTTGGTAATTCGTTTCGCAGAAGTTCCAAATAATTTTCGCCATTTAGTCGAGGTGGTAGAATGACAGGACCAAGTATGGAAGTGCCTATGATTCCTGCCCACACATTGACCTTGAACTCATGCTGATAATGGGTTACTTTAGTCGCATGGGGATTTTCTTCAGCATAGACATGTTCATTGTGCAAATTAGTAATGCCACTCCGCGTGAAACAGGCTTCATCTGTGAATAAATTTCTTCGTGTAAAGTTCCTATCTTGATTTCTGTGTTCTTGGATGAACCCGCAGAAAGCTAGGCGTGCTTCAAAATCATGGGGTAAAAGATCTTGTACCCGTTGAACATGAAATGGGTGCAATAGTTGTTCTCTGGTCGTCCTATTTACAGTATTTTTACATACCCCTAGCTCTAAGCCCAATCGTCTGCTGCTGAGTTTAGGATTTTCTTCAATCCTATTCAAAATGTCTTCCTCAACCTCTGGAGTTCTTGCCGTACGTGCACGGCCATAATTAATAGAAACAGGCGCAAACCTACCCGTTTCACGAAGACGTCTTTCAACAAGCGACGATTATGAAATCTTTCAATGTATACTCTGCAAGATTCTAAACCATTTCCCTGGCAATATCCAAAAACCAATAACATATCGGTCATTTCTTGGTATACATTGCGGCCAAAAAAAATTATTATTTGTTTGACAATTGTCTTGACTTGTTTTTTAGATTCGATTTGACCCGAGTCAGTTTTTAGTGATGTTATTTCAATTCACCGCCTACGCTCCAAATGTGTTCAATTTTATTATTACAATAATTTAGACCTGGCCATTTACGAAGTGAATTTTTAGAATCCAGATATCTCAAAAACAGCTGCTCAAATCAACTCTTACCACGTATACATTTTTTATGTAAAAGACGTTGGAAAATTCGAATTTTCATTTGAAAATCAAATATGGGGTGGCTCAAAAAAGTTATTTCGTTTTAAATGTGTGCAAGGTTCCGCAGGTGGCGCAATCTTAACTTTACAATAAAAATGATAGCAAATTCTGATTTCTCAACCAGCAAACCCCCCCCCAAGCCGAATATTGGGACAATACACCAATTATTGAAAAAAAAAATATTTATAAAAAATGAAAATCAAATTGAACTTTCGACACTCTGTATCTCTGAAATCATCCACTTTTGGACTGAGGTAAGTTGAGTTAGATCGTCATATTTACGCCTCAGGAACTTGTGGTAGCTTTTTTTCCGCACCTTTCAGGGACACCCTGTATAGAATAGAAATATGAAATGGACAAACAAAAACATGATCACTTGATTAAAACTACAAGAATTGAGTATTTTCAAAACAAAATCAATAAATCTGACCTCCCAACAAAATCTGCATGGCAAATAGTTGCTGAATTATCAAATAAAAGAAAAACTGCTATTTCGTGAAGGAACCAGCGACTGTAGCAAACTCATTTTAACGATTATTCTATAGAAGAACCCCAAAACATCGTCAGCCAAATTGACTGTGAAGGTCGTGATTGAGATTTCTTCATTCAAAAGATCGCAACATCATGTGGCTCCTTTTTCCTTACCCCGTATGATGAGAAGTTTTTTTCAGGGCACGATGAAGTACTCTTTAATATTTCTTTTGAGAAAAACACTCCATATCCTATCCACTCCACTTTTACATTTCCAATTTCCGAATATGATAAAAATTGTAAGAATTTTAATAATTCTCAAAAAAAAACGACAAACTTTCAGTAGAAAACTATAGACCTATAACAGTTCCATCAAGTTTCTCTAAGTTTTTGAATATGCGCTCTTAAACAAGTTTCTTTCTTTCTGTCATAACGGATTTCTTGGGAATAGACCAACCATAACAGCAGTTCATTCATACTATGATAAAATAATCAATTTATTGAGGCAGGCGAGTGCCCTGTGGGTATCTGCTGTGATCTCAGCAGGGCATTCGACTGCGTCAATCACTCTATATTACTCGAAATATGGTATAAGATGGATACCCCTGCAATGGATATCAGACTATTTGAGGTTTAGAAAACAGTATGTCAGTGTGAACAACAAAAATTCTGAAATGAAGGACATTGATCTTGGTGTGCCTCAGGGCTCAGTTTTGGGCCCAGTATTGTTTATCCTTGACTTGGGTATTTTGTCAGTACCGGCATCATTAACTCTATACACAGATGATACATCTGTGATCATATCAGATGAAATTCACCTAGCCTTGACATATATCATATAATCTACAGATTACACGAATGGTTTTCTGCAAATGAACTGTTTTTAAGTGTTGGTAAAACGCAATCCATAAGGATTCATAACCGTCAAAAATTGTGTCAAGATCAAGATGTGTGTTTCTGTGTGTTTCTATATTTTTTTTCTTTATGTTCACTTAGATTCAAGTGTATGACTTTTCCTATGCAATGTTTTGTTGTCTACTGGAGAATTAAGATCTTATCTTATCTTATCCTAAATAATTGGCAAACGCGACTAACATACCTATCCTTCGCCACATCAAGTGTCAAAATTCCATAACTGTCACTAATTGTTCTGGCGGAAAAAAATATGTATTTTGAGTTAATAGAAGCCAAAACAAAAAAAAATAGTATAAAAAGTTCGTTACAGAAGGCCATCCAAGAAACCATCCGTTCGGATCTTTGCGAATTAATTTTCTGCATGTCCTTGATATTATTTATACCACTGTATAGCTATACCACTTTGCACCTTATGAAGTCTGTTATAATAATAATGAACGTCTTTATTACTCATAAAACTGAATATACGGTAGGAAATTAATGAAAAAACCGGAGTAGGTGTCGAAATTCAAAATTTAGGTGGTGATAGCATATCACCAGTAAATTGTTCTTCCACTTAACCGCAATACGTTTTTTGCCTTGAAGTTATGTTATAGTGATAAGTTTTTTTCATTTCAATAATACACATATATACAGGGTGTAACTTAAATGATGTCGTCACAGAGGTTAACTCAATGATATTCATGGTGAATCATTTCATGACAAGAAGTTTCATCGTATTACAAATTAAGCACAAACGAAGTTCAATAAAAATCGACGAAAAGAATTTTGAATAATTCATGAAAAAACGATTTTTCATCAAACTTTTTTTCATAAAAAGTGCCAAGGAAGCACCACCTGAAATTAATGACATCATTTAAGTTACACCCTGTGTATATGCGTGATACCTAGAGATACAATACGTTGATTGATATTACATCAATCAACGACAATAAATTGATAGGAATCATTTAAATCAGAATTTAGGAAGTGATTGGAAATATGAATCTTGATCTATTTTATACAATGCTGATGATAACTGTTTTTGAAATTCCACATACTTTCAACTTCTATCATTTGAGGGATAGAGATGAATTATACATTTGGGTAATAGAGGAAAGCATTATGCAGAATTTGTCCATTTTTCATATTCAACCATCCAGTTCTTTGACGCCTACGTATGCAATGAATAGTTAAGTTTAGGCCATACAGATTATCAGAATAATTTGATATTGATAAAAACCAGCGTTTGTCATAAATTAGATTGAAGGGGAGTTATATGCATGGAAAATGTCCACAGCATAAGAAAATAGCTGAGCTTGCAGT
Organism: Gastrophysa polygoni; assembly: GCA_963576655.1. Lineage (NCBI taxonomy): Eukaryota > Metazoa > Arthropoda > Insecta > Coleoptera > Chrysomelidae > Gastrophysa > Gastrophysa polygoni. The sequence goes on from OY755083.1 coordinate 41,249,833, forward strand.
AGATAAACCCCACTACGGACAGATATTATTTGCATTGTATAATTATTAAAGCGAATCAATCTTTAGCTAGCTTTTGTAATGAGCAGTTGCTTTGAGAAAATAAACCAATTTTTAAAAAGCCTTTTCGTCGTTGAACAAACAAAACTGGCGCAGTCGGTAGGATTCCCGAAAATTGACCGTATTGAACGAGCAATTTTTCGTACCAACGATTAATCGGGAATACGAAAACAAAAACGGTAGTGAAAGACTTTATTCGAGCGAATATCGGATCCAGTAACGAACAGTTAGAAGTCTGAACATTATCGAAAGGATAAAGTGTAGTCGTGAAGTGAAAAACCCGCCTGTTCAGCGAAGTTTCAACCTCGTGAGCACAGAATCCAACACAGACCAAACGTCGGAAAGAAGAAGCTGTCTTTACAACACAAGGCGAAGATTCAACAACCAGAAGAAGGATAACCGGAGACTACAGAAATTCGAAGAACTCGGAACTGTAAGTGCCAAATTTCCTTTTTGCCTTTTTTGAACCCTATGTATAAGGACTTCAGAAGAGATAGTTAGGGCAAAAGCACCGCGAACAAAACAAGAAAACGAAACAAAACAGAAAAACACAGCAGTTTTTCAAAAAAGCAAACAAGTTGAGTGAATGCAGAGTGAAATAAACGAGATATTAGAGACAATATCTGATAGGCTACAAAATTTATCATTTTCTGACAATCCAAATTCGAATCAAAATTTAAACATGACGGAAAACAACCCTCCACCTAGAATGACATGGGATCTTTTCAAATCCAAGCTCCAGAATATAAAACCATTCGACGGAGATAATAATTCATTGAATAAATTCATTACAAGATGTGAGAGCCTCATAGCAAGTTATCGACATCTTAATGACGATCAATTGAATTCACATATTTTTGAATGTATCCAAGAGAAATTAGTAGGTAAAGCCGAATTGATGGTAGGAAACCGTGCAGAATTGAATAATTGGGCAAGTCTCAAAGATGCACTGATACAATGTTTTTCAAATCGCAGAGATTTAGATTGTTTAGTTCAAGAATTAACCAGAATTCGACCATACAAAGGAGAACATCTCATAAATTTCGGAACTAGGCTACAACTAGTCAGAAGTAATGTTGCTCAAAGAATTAGCAATAGTACGACATTGAGTCAACAAGAAAAAATGTGTCAAATATCACATCATGATAAAACAGCATTAAATACATTCATTGCAGGATGTACAGGCACATTAAAAAATAATTTACATCTTAAACACCCAGCGTCTCTTGAAGATGCTATGGCATATGTTAACGAGTATGAAAATTTCGAAAAACTTTATGGTAATTTGAATGACAATTATAAACAAAATTCATTGCAGAATCCTAGAATGTCTTCTAACAGACCATTTCTCGGATTTCCAAGTCAAAATCAATTCCAAAAACCACAAATGAGCCAAAATCAATTTCAGAGACCACAACAACGTTTCAATCAACAATTTAATCAAAAACCAGTATGGCCCAGCCAGCCAATTAACATACAACCTCGACAAATTCAACAAAGACGATTTCCAACAAATAGAGAAGTCTTTGGACCACCACAAAATGTATTTAAACCAAAAAATACATCGAGTCAACAATTTCCTAAACCAGAACCGATGTCAACTACATCAAGAAACCCCACGATGATGTCAACTAGACCATCAATACAAAATTTTGGAAGACCTTATCAAAATCATTTTCAGAATTATAATCAAAGATCAAATTTCCAATCAGGAGAATTATTCACTAACGAGAATGAAATCAATTCATATTGTAACGATTATGATGATTCAGATTATTACCAAGAAAATAATTATTTTGATCCAAATCTATTTTCTGAAAATAATTATCAAGAAAATGAACAACCTTATTATGACGAACAATCAATTGACGAACAACCAATTGAAAAACTTGACAATACGAATGAAAATTTTCAGTCAACCAGCCGTATGAAAGCAATGACTTAGTAGAAATTAATATTTCTTCAAATAACGCTCTACCCTATGTAGAAATAAAACATCCAAAATCATCCTAATAGACACAGGAAGCACCAAGTCAATATTAAAACCATCTATTGCAGAACAATATTATCCAAATAAAATTTTTCATTCTAATTCTCAAATTAAAACTGCTACAAGTAGTAAAATTGCAAGATTTCAAGCGATGATACCAGCATTTCCAGAATTTAAAACAAACCACGAAATAAATTTTATACTTTTTGATTTTCATGATTTTTCCGATGGAGTTATAGGATTAAATGATTTAATAAAAATGGAATTAAATATTGATCTCATCAATCAACGATTGATAGGAAATTATGTTGAAATACCTTTTAAGTACAGAAAACCAACTGATGCAAGTTTTTCATTTTCTGTAAATCCCCAAGAAAAATTAATAAAAAATATTCCAGTGAGTATTTATCAAGGAGAAATTCTGACAATTGAAGGAACAATAGACGATCTAATTATTCCTCAAATATTAACCACCTCAAATAAAGGTTTTGCTCCTTTAGAAATTTTCAACCCAACAGACAGAACAGTTCCTATAACTTTGAATGAAACTATACCAGTACAATCTTTCGATTCAAATCAATATGAAATATTCACGATAGAAAATTTCATGGATTCAAAAAACAATAAGAACTCAAGAACTTTCAATTTACAAGATAGAATAAGAACTAGTCACATGAATTCAGAAGAAAAATCAGAAATTTTGAAATTATGCAAAGAATATTCGGACATATTCTGTAAACGAAAAATTAACATTTACATCAAAAGTTAAACATGAAATAAAAACAATAGATGAGATACCAGTCTATACAAAATCTTATAGATATAGATATAGATATAGAATATTTCATCACTTGTATCCTATTATCCAAAATAACCAAATATTTATCCCGAAATACCCATATTTGGCACAAGCTATACCGAAATACCAATTCGAAGATACAGCATGTCCCATACTAGAAGAAAAACATTATTGCCAAGAAAACTTCTACCCTGAAGATAATTGTACTCTCGAACTACTAGAGATCAATTTTCCACAAGATTGCCAAGTGATAGAAATCCATCTACAAGAATCCATCGTTGAACAAGTAACAAACGAAGAAGTCCTGATTGTCCCTGCTAATGAAGAAAGAATATTTTCCAAATGTAAAACCGACCGATACATCGAAATCAAGCTTCCAACTCTAGTGAAAATTCAAGAATTCTGTAGTATCGCAGTCAAAAATAAGAAGTATGTCAACGAGAGAAATCTTCGAGAAGGAAAACCACTAATCCTTCCGAGAATAAATATAAATGAGAAACAACAAGTTGAAGACTACCAGATGCCAAACTTCACAAAAATCAACATGGAAGAAATCTACAAAATGAACGAAATTGCTCAACAGTTAGTACCAGTGAAACTGCGAGAAAATCCAAACATACAGTATAGTATAATTTTATGGATTATCGTTGCAATTATCATAATAATTCCTTTGGTAATTGCATGGAAAACAAGAATGTGGGAAAGGCCCTCATTCAAGAAAATATTCAGCAAGGAAGAAGGAAGAAACATCCAAGATTTGGAGTTGCAGGAAACTTCGAAAAATCACTCCGTGATTTTCTCATCTTAAGAAGGGAGGAGTTATATGCATGGAAAATGTCCACAGCATAAGAAAATAGCTGAGCTTGCAGTAGATAAACCCCACTACGGACAGATATTATTTGCATTGTATAATTATTAAACCGAATCAATCTTTAGCTAGCTTTTGTAATGAGCAGTTGCTTTGAGAAAATAAACCAATTTTTAAAAAGCCTTTTCGTCGTTGAACAAACAAAACTGGGGAGGAGGTGCTTGTTTACATGGTTCTCAAACCTCATGTTCGTATCAATTGAAACTACTACTGAAACTACTGTCAGGTATACTATTTTCATTGACTCTTGGGTCGAAGATAATCAGATTAGATAAGGAGGTGTTTTTTGATAAACAGTGGTCAGATGCAAGATTAACAAATGTATCGAGCTCTCTACATTGATTAACGCACAAACATCCATTACATCCAAAGGAAATGTGTAATGATACGTTGGATACGTTGCCATAATTGTTCTACAGTATTCACAGGGGTCTTGTAAACCGTAGACTTGAGATAACCCCATACAAAATAATCCATCGGTGTTAAGTCTGGAGAACGTGGTGGCCAATTCACGGGTGCATCATTACCTCTGCCTATCCATCTGTCTGGGTACTGTTGGTTTAAAAAATTCCTAACATCCACCGAAAAATGTGGTGGAGCTCCATCGTGCATAAACCACATATCTACCCGATGTTGGAGTGGTAAATCTTCCAACAAATTTGGCAACGTATTTCGTAGATGTTGTAAATACATGTCTCCTGTTAATCTTTGTGGAAGTATGACAGGACCAATTATAAAATTTCCTTTTATTCCAGCCCAAACGTTGATTTTGAATTCGTGTTGAAAATGGTTTATTTTGATGGAATGAGGATTTTCAATTGCATAAACGTGTTCATTATGAAAATTAGTTATTCCTCTTCTCGTGAAACAGGCTTCATCAGTGAACAAAATATTCTTTCCAAAGTTCAGATTCATTTCTCTTTGCAAATTAATGAATCTTCCAAACATCAGACGACTTTGTGAATCATGGATTAATAAATCTTGAACTGGCGTCTTGTGGTATGGGTATAATAATTGTTCTCTTAGTACTTCATGAACGGCATTCCTAGAAACTTCTAGTTCATTACTCATCCGTCTAGTACTCAATTCTGGATTTTCTTCAATACGGTCTAAAATTTCTACTTCGACTTCGGGAATCCTTACATAACGCTGTCTTCCATAATCACCAGTTCTAGGAGCAAAATGACCGGTCTCCCGAAGACGTCTCTCAACTGCAGCAAAGGTTGGGTGGCTTGGTACGCGACGATTTGGAAACCTTGCCGAATACACCCTCACACTCTCTCGACCATTTCCTTGACAATATCCGAATACCAATAACATATCGGTGTATTCTTCATTGGTGTATTGTACGGCCATGATAAATCAGAAAAGTCCGATATCAACAATCAACGTCAATAAAACTCGACAAATCAACACAGATGAAACTATGGAAACCAAGAATGTGAATATCACTGTTTTCGAGCAGATAATAATAGTCTTCAGAAAAAAAACCAGTGCTACTTATTTTCAATAGAAATAACCTATGCAAAAAGTACATCTCAACTTTTTGCGTCGTATAAATCTTTGTATACGTGAAAATGGTGAACATTTTGAACAATTTTTATGAAATATCTGTTAATCGTTTTATTATTAATTATGCTCTAAATCACTAAAATTAAAATTTTGTCGAAACCATGAGAGGAATCGACTTTTGTCAAGAGTACCTTTTTTGTGGTGAATGAGTTGAATAATTTAGATTTCATATTGAAACTAATTTTTTTCCATTGGCGTAGGAGTTTTAGATGTTTATTTACTGAAAAAATCAAGTTCTACGCCCATGGAATGATGTTCATTATGATTATGATATGAGTTTCATTGCCCGATGAGTCTATGCCAACGTACCAAATTTGAAAAAAATCTCATGAGCCGTTCAAAAGTTATGAAGCAAAATCGATTTGAAAATTTCAACTTCAGAGCCGTCTAGCGCCCAAACTAAGCAACTTTTTACTGAGGTAAGTTTGCTTGTATCGAATCGTTTTGGTCTGAAGAATATGTGGTAGCTTTTTGTAAAGACCTTTTGAGGACACCCTGTATATAGAATATATAATAGAAATAATAATATCTGTACATGTACTTTCATAATATATACTTTTTCACATCGTTTTGGAGAACACCCATATACAATGTGACCAAGATGAAGGGAGCCATCATGGGTATGTCGGAAACTACAAGATTTGGTTATATTGGAAAATTGTTGCATAATTTAGGAACCCACAAAATGAATTCATTTTCTAAAAAATGATTTTCCAGATTCGAAACTTGAAATTGTGAGATAATACAAAAATGACTGACTGTGGATTTTTTGAAATAATTGCTGAAGTGTTTGCATGAAATACCATATTTCGCGAGTTGCAACTCGGAATTTTACTGAACTCAGACATGCGACTCGGAATATTATATTTAACATTCCGAGTTGCAGCTCGTTTTAAATGGAACCTCCTTTTTTTCTATTTTCGAAGGTGGTTCACCTTCACATTCACATTTTTGTGAATTTTAGAATGGAAAGAGCTTCTCCAATTCGATTCCATATAAAGCCAGGACAGTATGTGATGAAATCATGTTGATAATAGTTGATCGATGACAAAACGTCGGATGAAGAAATCAATAATGAGATGCAACGAAAAAGTTACATCAGTTTTGTATTAACTTCCTTATCGACACTATCGAGGTAAAGAAAAAATCGAGGAAAAAGGATACATTTCAAGTATCTTTTAATCTTGGCACTCCTAATCGTGGAAACAGTGAATATGTAAGGGATAGTTTGATTGAAAACCATCAATAATAACAGGTAATTATCGATACAAAAGAAAGCATAGGGTTGAAGAAGAAGGAAGCATAAGGTTGAAGAGATAAATTTATAGCATTCACCATTGAAGTATTGTTGATAATTTTCATAAATTTCGAACCATCGAGTCAGTGAGTAGAAGCTTTACAGAATACAGTCGGGTCTAACGTTGACCGCGTATGCCCACTGCATTTATAGGCGGAATGATCTACGTATGGAATATGTCCTTGACAGTGACTTGCGGAGCCCTGAGAACATCTTCTAGATCCAGTACGCCCACGAAAGCAGTGGGCTAACGCGGTCAAAGTTGGTCTTGCATGAGAATCAATATTATTATTTTTATATTGATTTCGATTATTTCAGGATTTTTATTTTATTACCACTGATTTGACCTCGAAACTGTGTTTTCATATATGAATGATGAAGAGCTTCAAATGAGTTCCTATCTACTTGTTTCGATAGAAAGTCCTGTGATACAAAGTAGGATGTGTCATTACTTTCACGGAACACGTTAATAAAGTATTGATATTTTTCAGGCGAAAATGATCATTCTCTTGCTATTCAGTAGATCACCCAATTGTTGCAGTTATTATTGATATTCACCAGTGACAGACTCACGGTACACGCCCCTTTCTCCTTTGTTATTATAGCTACATTTCTGTAATTCGGAACCTTAAATATACTCACTAGAGGGCACTGTTTGACATATTCAGGATTTCAACTCCCGCGGTTTCTTCGGAAATGACTCGACTCTTGATCGATCTTCAAATAGAAAAACCTGTATATTTTTATATTTTTGAAAATTTTTCATGATTTTGTGGATCTAGTGATACCCAAAAGTTGATATTTCACCTGTCTGAATACATATTTTATTTTTTCGGTTCAGATAGAAATGAACCCCCTAAAATTATTCCAAATGATCGAAATGGCATTATTCTAATAAAAAATATTGTGACTGAAAGTAGATGCCGAACAAAATTAACCAAAAAGTTTTTCTCGGAATTTCATGATACTTCGAAGGTATTCGAGTGTAACATCGATGGAAAATTCATCTTTATAACTGATCCATTTATTCATTTCCATTCCATCATCGTATAATCTCCATTTCAACACAGTTTATGGAATATAATACATCAGTTTCCTCGCTCTCCGATTCCCTTTGTTGTTCCCTTCGATGCTGAGTTGAAAAGCAGTCTGCATCGTCTGGTCGGCGATGAAAATTCAGCAGCATCAAATTCCTTGGCAAAGTATACACAGAATAACCTCATTATCCCAACTCTGGCCTCCACGTGACCAGTTACCTACTCTGCACTCCTCAGACTGCTTGGGTTCCGTTCGGACCCAGACACATACAGATATAGGGAAGAGGTGGTTAAATGGGGACCTAGTAGCGTATATTCTGGACAAGAATTATATAAATGAAAAAAATCTCATCTTTCAAATCACAGCTGCTATGGAATTGAGGTTTCTTGAAATTTTACATGAGTTGAATATTGAAATTTTCGACATTTCTTATTTCCAGAACTAAGGAAGATAATGATCACATTTTTTTGTTTCATAAAAGTTTTCTTCGAAATACTTCGCTCCCCTAAAACCACCTCTTCACACGTCTCACTATTATCGGGATGCATTGGGTGATGCATTGAACCCAATGATTCGAATTTGAATGAACAGGTCAGCAATGGCACGGCTTGACCATTCTCGACCAAATCTGCCATACTGATGCAGCTGAGCTTAAAGCACGTTTAAAAAATACGACGTACATACCACGGAGGTATAAAAAATAAGAGCTTTAGTGGCTCAGCTCAACATTGCAAGCAGCGAATCGCCTTGCATCAGAAGCTTTGTTCGCGGGTGCGATTGCCGACTCCGGAACTGTTCGCATGCGCATTCTCAAAAACGGCTTTCACGGCTTTCGTTCCTAACATTTCTAAAATTTTTGATTGGACGGAAAGTTCGGTTCTGCTGCTGATGCGCAAGATCCGTTCATATCGTCGACAACTGATGGCCGGATTCCCCCAGGATCGGACCAATCACAATCGTCCCGATTTCGATCGTATGACGAAGATCGTGCAAATAGTAAATGCGTATGTATTCACCATATACTTATTATCCTTAATAAGTCTATGGTATTCACTGACACGAGTGACACTATTTCAGTATTCGTGATTCGTGACCGATTTCAGTCAGAAGGTCGTGCAAGATGCAGCTTGCAACGTCTTGGTCGGCAGCTGAAAAGATGAAAAGTATCCTTTGTGTCGTCGTGGTGCGTCAGTTCACTCTCTATTTTCATTTTTCTCCCTAAACCAGTGACGGCGACGGAGTTTTCGTCTTCTACAATACGCGAGTACTACAACTTCTTCCTCACTTGACGACATTTGGGAGGAGCCTAGTAAAATTACCTGATATTTCGTACCCATGAATCCGGTGAATATCATCCCTAAATCTCTGTCATCGGACCGACCATAATCGGATAGCTCGCCTGATCAAGATGATTGCGATCCGTTGGCAATCCGGCCTAAAACGGCCCACATAATATGAAATATGTCCTACGACAAGTTGTAGTGCAGATTGGACAAATTATTGAAACTCAAATCTGGCTATTCTGATTAAGCAGTTTGATAATGCTCAGTACAGAAGAAGTCTGTCGGGGTATACTGTGTATAAAGTTTGATGAAAATAAAAGCAGTTGCAAATAACTTATGACGAAAACCAACCATGTTTTGGAGAATTTCAACCATCTGTATCTCGAAAACAAATAATTTTTCAATAAACATATCATTGGAAAGTAGTGACGAGACCTACCACATACTTGGTTTTTGTAATGTTCTCAGCTACCTCACTTAGCGCCCTAGGAGCTAAGTAAGATGTATCGATATAGAAAATTGTAAATATCTCGAAAACGATCAGCTCCAGCGTTGTTGAGGAAGTGTACCTTTTTTACTTGGAAAAGAAGTGGGAATAAGGTGCATCCATAAAAAGTACCTAAGGTTCACTGTCAAAAACGTCAGGGCAATTTGAAATAATTAATGACAGCGTACGCAGCGCGCTGTAGGTGTTACATGAAAATTAATACGAAATTATGATTTCCCTCGTCAAAAAGACCCCGGATACCAAATTTTATGCAAATACCATATCTTTTGCAAAAGTTAGGTTCAAAAAGCGAACAAAAAAATTAAATTTCAACACCCTGTATCTCCGAAACAAAGCATTTCCGGATACAAGCTTATATAGACTCTTCTTCTTAAAATTGTCTCAGGAATACCTCACTTGAATATTTTAACGTACTAATGTTACACCCGTATAGAGGTTTTCAACAGAGTAAACTATTTCACAGGGTTCGTGAGTATTTATGCAGGATGGAGAATATCTATTAATATCTATTAATGGTATATCAAACAGGCATAGGTGGCAATTTCAAATAGAATTCCTCACATATTCGGATGGACATTGTTGCTTTCTCGAGGACTTCTTCACACTCCACCTCGATTTAATTTGATCTCTAGCTGATTGAAACATATACACTTTTGTTACAATTCACTATGATGAATCCTGACACTATTGGATGACTTTCCACTCGAATTCTACAAAAACAGAACTTTTTCTGTATCTAAAGATTCGTTCTAACATTTGTTCTATCGACTGAAAACTATCTGTTGCCATAACTCTTTCTCTGAACTGTCTTTAGGGACCTCTGCCTCTGAACTGCCTGTAGTCAACTGTTTCTCTGAACTCGCTTTGAATGTCGATTTTTCTATACCATTCGATACCATTAATCATGAGTTGCTTTGCGCAAAATTGAGATTTTATGGCTTTGATGATTCATCGGTGTTTCTGATATAGAATTACTTTTTGAGGCGTTCTCAAGTAATATCAGTAAATGGATTATATTCATCCAAACTGGATATACTTTCAGGTGTTCCGCAAGGGTCCATATTAGGCCCCTTGCTTTTTATTATACACACTGCTGATATTTTGAATAATATAGAACACTGTAAGGTACAAGCATTTGCAGATGATACACAAATGTATCTCAGCTTTAGTACTGAGGATTGGGTAAATGTCGAGGACATCATGAATAATGAATTGAATAATATCAAGACTTCCTCTGATCAGCACAACTTGAAACTCAATTCTGAAAAATCGAAGATACTGTTTTTTGGCAATAAAAATAATAGAAACTTATTAAGGGACAATATGACAATCCATATTGACAATTCATCATTAGAAATGTGCGATTCAGCCAGGAATCTTGGCTTAGTGTTAGATGTTGAGATGCGCTTCTTTCTTCACGTCAGGAGTATTATAAGTAAAGCATTTGCATCCTTGAAACTCATTTATAGTGCTCGCCATTTTCTCAGCGTTAAAATGCAACGAACATTATGCGAGTCATTGGTTCTGAGTCACTTCAACTATTGCGATTTCATCTATGGACCTTGTTTAACAAGGGTAGATAATGACAAGATTCAGAAAGTGCAAAACAGCTGTTGTAGACTAATTTATGGAATCAGAAAATATGATCATATTTCTCAAAAATTTCAAGAATGTAACTGGCTCAACATGGAAAACAGGAGGCAACTCCATCTAGGTACTTTCACACACAAACTTCTCAATGATCCTAACTCACCTGCTCTAGTACGTAAATTCATTCCTAGATCCAAAATACACTCAAAAAATGTCAGGAATAGTTCCACCCTGACCATGCCCCAGCACAGAACTGCAATGTTCCAAAAGTCATTTGTATTTAATGCTATTCAGATGTACAATCATTTACCTGATGAATTCAAAATATTCAATATCAATAAATTTAAGTATAAATTGAAATATCAACTATTTGAAACACAGCGAAAAATGTCTCGGCCAGCTTTGTAAACTTCCTTTATTTATTTAGAAAGTGGTATTCTCAACTTATTCCATATTGTAATATTTATTATACTAGGTGCACTCGTTCATTTCTACAAAAATCGTATTCTTCCTATAAACACCAATATTGTGGATCCAGCCAACATTTCCAACATCACCAAAATATTTCATGTGACTCTACTGTCGTGTTATTGTTTTTTTTTTTCTTTATATATAATTTTTCCTTCTCTTGGGCAATTGCCCTCTGGTGGTTAAGTGGAATAGCTTTAAGCTTGACTTCGCCATCAGTTTCATTAAATTGTAATGTTTTTTTTCTATTGACAATAAAGACGTTTATTATTATTATTATTATTATTATTTTTCAAGGGAAAAAATTTGGAACCTCGATTCCTTGGTTATTATCTCGATTCATGACTGTAGAAATGAATGAATGTAGAAAGTGATCAATATAAACAATACGAAATGATTCGTCATGTTGAAATTTTTCAGCATAAACACTTTCAATATCAAGCCTCGCTTTTTGATTGCATAATATGAACAAGCACTGATCGCAGACGTTTTTGGTGGTTAGTTTCATGATTTTGATATTTTTTTTCATGTACTGTATAAACTGACCCAAATATTCTAATCCCTCGATATTCTCTCGCGTCAGCTTTTTACTAATTTATATTGATTTCCTATAGTTCCTTCTATTGAGAATTATGCCGACTTTGCATCTGAGTGACATCATTCCAGATTTAATCTTCAGTTATTACGAACTGTTGCTAGAAATTTTCATATCCTAGTCATCCAATATTCATGATTTCCATAATATACAATGAATATATACCTTCTGAATCAGTACTCAGTACAACTGACTGAAATGAGACTTGTTTCATTACAGTAAGTGTACACATTTTCTCATTTTCATAAAAATACACAATGTACACAATGAACAAATGATTCCTGGACTATGAAATATACTAGGAATTTGGCAGCATTACATTTGTATAAATAGTTATTCGATTTTACGTCCCAAAAACTTGTTTCTTCCTAGTGTGTTTCAATAAATTCAGTCAAAAATGAATGATTACTATTCATTTTCAATATGACGTCTTTCTGACATTGCTTCAACGCTCCGATACGAGGCAATCTGCACTATGCAATCTGTCGTATATCAGTTGTACAACAAATTTTCAACCAGCTAAACTTCCAAATAATCAATCCATACGTCGTTCGTCTCGTTGAACGACAACTCCACATACTATGCAATCATCGTTCCGACGGTCGAAACTACTCGGGTTGTACAACTTGTCGTACGACAGATTGCAAAGTTACGAATTCATATAAATTCATATAATTCGTACAGTCACATTTCATATAACACAATGACCTGGGGTTTTGCTACTGATTGGGATCGAATGTTTATTGGACAAACTTATTTATAAAAGACTTATTTTCAACCTAAGCTTCAGAGAGAGCTGCAGGGAAACTTTCAAAACGAAAAAAGTATTGACTTTTCCTTCCATATGTATATTGAAATGCCTAACCTAATAAATACGTAATAATACATTATACATACCTATTCATAGAACTGCAACATTTAAGAAGAGTCCATATTATAACTGCATAATGTTATACAACGAACATCCTAATGAAATGAAATGTCTTAGCATATCTTATACTCAATTCAAGCGAAAAATCAAGGATTACTGCTTCTACACAACTGATGAGTTTCTGGCAGGGAATGACATTACCCTCACTATGTGATTGGCTTCTGGTATCTTCAAATGATTCATCCACATAACCTATTATTTATTCTGTATCCTAATTAACATAACTAAGTACTTATTATATTCTATGTTGTATTCTGTTGTATTCGTCTAACAATCTTGATCTCATACGGCACATTTTATCAATGAACTTTAAAACAATCTTTTTTTTATCTGTGGATGGAAAGGGAAACCTATGATGTTCGAGGAACATCGTGTTAGCCAGCGGTGGAATTTTGGGAAAGAAGGAAGGTGTTGGAATTTTTCTTGAATGTTTGTAATTGTATTTCATCATATTCATTATATGATTCATGCTATACACTGTGGTGTCTGTTGCATCAATAAAATTCACTTATTACTTACGAATCGTTCACGCTGATTGTCTGTCGACGATTCACAGTGCCGGCTGCACGAGGCAGGCCTCGCCGTGGGCTCGCTGTGCGCCCCGCTGTGCCTCACCGACGCCATTCGCTCGCCGACGTGCCGCCCGTCCGGCGCCGCCTTCGCCGCCGAGTGGCACGACGTGCGGCTGGTGTTCAAGGCGCCGGCGCCCGGCGCGGCGGCGGCCGGCGGCGCGCACTGGCGCGACAACGGCGCGCTGCGCTACCCCGCCGAGCCGGAGTTCCTGGCGGCGGTGCGGGCCGTCGCGCGGCGGCGGCTCAACCTCACGCTGGCCCACGACGCGGCGGTGCGGCTCGCCCGCCTGAAGCCCTCCTACGAGGAGAAGAGGTATTCGTCCTATATAACATCCATAAAGATATGATCACTCCAGGTTCTAGTTTTGAACCGCTTTGCGCATGACAAATACGATTGGCGGCAATCGGATTAACAAGGGTTTTCATATATTTGATCAGACGAATTATCGAATAAAAATATTTTTGGAGTTTTAATGTTAGTCGAATTATAATTCCAATCATCGAAATATATAAAATAATAAAAATGAACACAGCAAAATGTGTTATTCCCCTGGATATCTTTCGAATTTCAAATAATTAATTTGTATGTATTGAAGGAGTAACATTCATGACGTTCTTCAAAACAGAAAGATTATTGAGAACTATTCTTTGAATGTGAATAATTGTTTTATTCGTGAGCATTTATTCAGGAATGAATTAAAATAATGAAATTTCCACTAGTTGATACATATATATTTCGCAACTGACTTTCATCAATCATTTCAAGTGAAGTGAATACTATCAAGTGCATTTACAATAGTGGTAATTATATTGGCCACAATTATGAACATTTGGGGCATGAGTCTAATAAAACACAAGAAGATGAAGTTGTATTCAATATAAATATTTGTATTGGAAATCAAAACACTGAAACACTGTTGTTACACCATAATCAGTGCAATTATTTTCAAGTATTCAGATAACTCACAAAATGATCATCAGACCATGAAGGTAAATACATTTGAACGAATAGACATAACGCATCTAATGAGGATTAATGGGTTCAAAATTTTTCAACAAATTACATTCCAGATAGGTACCATAAAGGAAATTGAAAATTGGATGAATCGAATTGAATAAATTGAAAAAAATACTGTGTGTAGGTGAATCGAGGTGTGATATGTTCAGTTCTCTAGATTTTCTCTAGATAAGGACAGATCAGTGATCTGCTCCAAGAAGTCGATGCATTTAGAATAAAACAATTTTGGATCACTTACGATACCTATAAGAGAATTTCTTTGCTAATGTCATTGAAATGAGAGATAATATCCCAAAAAATCTAAGGTAATGAATTCAACATTTTACTTCACTATTTTTGTCTTCTTGCGTTTTCGTATTGTAGAAGTTTCTTCGATAGTTTTGTTCAATATTCTTATTTTGAAATACATTTTTTCTATTCTTTTATCACGCTTTTTCTGCGTAACAATTGGATTCATTGATGATATTGGAATGTTTAAGGAAGGTATGGCATCATCTTTCAATTTCCATTTCTGAATAGGAAATTCTAACAGTTTTTCTTGCAATCTATAGTCGTCGTCTGAGAAATGCTTCGAACATATTCTGGCTGTTTTTACATTGAACTTGTTCTTCTGAAAATAATTTTTCGACCACAGACCGCAAGTTTCCTTCGATGAAGGAAAAGTGAAGTAACGACATGTCGATGCAGTTTTACATCTTTTATTATTGTTACTGGAACAACCCACCACAGCACAATGAACCATAGTTTCTTAGTATGAAATATAAATAAACAAATAGATAAATTAAGAAAAATTATTCGAGCCGACACTACTAAAAAATACAATTTAAAACGATAAACGCACTGAAATGTTCGCTTAACCTCGAAGCGCCAACAGAAATTTGTCACGGAGTGACGTATAATGTGCAAGAGAGTCAGAAATAAAACATGGGCGTGGGTTTACCTTCTCAGTTATAGTATCATGTATAACATCTGCACGATCGGCTCGAAGTGCCCTCTTTCAATGTCTTCTGTAATTATCGCGATAGAGTTGTTTTCGTAAGCGATTATCTCTAGTAGATCCAGCTTAGACAGAGAGGAATTGGAACGACCATAAGAAAGAGACGCAGCGATGAAAAAATCACATGACTGTAGGCATTGTCAAATCATTTCGATGTGCGATGCCATTGCATCGAGAAATACGACTTCTTCAGTAATTTTCATTCAAATCGAGTTAATACTGTAAGATTATTCCCTCAAATTCATTGTACAGCGAAATTTATTGATCCATAAGTTTGTTAAAAAAAAGAGACTCAGTTTGACTTGTTGTTTGAACATCAAAAATTTGTGAATAATCCTAGTTCGTTCAGCCGTTTCAGTCCATCAAGTCAAGGAACAAACTTTGTTCGAAATGGTGTTGTCCTGTTCAGCCCATGGCTGTACTAATATAGATTCAAAAAAGATCAGAGTATATCATTTCATGGGTAAGTGATTGAATGATGTTGAACAAATTTCAAATAGACTCTAGTTCTCGCCCAGAGAAAGGCGGAGGAATCCAACTAACGAAATCACCAAACGAGAGAGAGAGGCAAGAGGCAGCAGTGATCAGCTCTTGGCAAAATTGTACCTTTCTTTGTTGCACATCCAGACAAATCGATAGCTCTTCCTCCTTCTTATGTTCGTTTCAATGCTCCTTATAATCGATGGGGCAAGGTCGCATCTAGAAGATGGGAAGGTGACGATGCGGAGATGACAGCTGGTGGGCATTCTTAAACTAACTTTTGGAGTGCATATATTCAGCTGATGTATGATGTGACAAACAAATTCAAGGTGAATTTGGCGTAATTGGCAACTGATTCACCATTTCGTACTTGTCTTGGATAGAATTTCAAGAATTCATTGTGAATTCAGATCCTTGATACGACAGAATTGTTAAAATCACACATGAACATCAAACTAAACGTGAAATAACCACTCCACATGTCGGCCATTTTGTTAGAAAGACAGTGCCTTCATCGGTTGATCACCTTCCCAATTGATTGAGTAATAAGAGGCATCTGTTCAATCCCATGATACAATAATGTAACATGGTTTAATCCGCATGAACCAGTTTGAACCATCAGATAACCATATGCCTGAAATTGTCTTTCGTCGACTCACGATTAGGTACAAACTGCTTGGCCTGAATGCTAAAAATCTCTGGGGCCAGAAGGAATACCACCTATTTTTCTTGGGAAACGTGCCCCAGAACTAACACCAGTTATTTGCAGGTTGTTCACTCTTTCACACAAACAAGGAGTATTTCCTTCTGACTGGAAGATAGCTAGAGTCCAGCCGATTCCAAAAAAGGCCAAGGAAACTCTCTCTATCAACTATAAATCTATTGCACTCTAATTGCAGTGTGCCCCAGAACTAACACCAGTTATTTGCAGGTTGTTCAACCTTTCATACAAGCTTGGATTTACTTCTGAATTGGCACGGAAACCCTCCTTGGTAACTTTATAGACCGATTACACTCTACTATCTGTGGTCTCTGAAGTAATGGCAGAAGCAATCAACATCGATCTCATCCTATATCTAGAGAGCTCAAGAATCGTGAACGACCGGCAATATTGCTTTCGTCATCAGAGATGAATAGGAAACATGCTTGCCTACGTGACAAATAAGAAACATAATTGACTCCTAGCGGAACTTCCGTCATCTGGTTCGCCGCCTCAACTATGTCTTTTACTATTGAGTTTCCTTGCAGATAGATCACTCTATGTGGTGGACGTAGATATATATGTTGACTATCAATGCTGGTGTTCCACAAGGCTCTGTCTTGGCACCAACTTTGTTTTTGCTCCATGCACATCAATTATTTGTTTGATGTGATCTCCAGCTCAGTTCATAGCTTTGCGCATGATAGTATTATGTACACTCTATATCGCCTCATCTTCTAGAGCCCCTATGTCATCCAATGAGACCATAGGTCTTGCTCTCTTTTTCTTGCTTCAAATAATGATCTTTCAAGAATTTTGAAATGGAGATCTGAACTAGGAGATATAGTTGTGTCCAATACAACAAAAACTCAATAGTATATCTCCACCAGGAAGGCAGATCACAGAATGTCCAATATGATGATGTCCACTGATCCTATGAAGTTGTCAATATCCATGCTCGGTTTCACCACCAACAGCGCTCTCTCATGGGACGATCATATGTGGTCCGTTGCGAAAACATCTTCGAAAAACATGGATTTTGTTAAGAAGAGGTACTTCACACCCTAGCAACTATTCACGATCTACAAAGCGCAAATTCGACCTGTCCTTTGTCGTTTGTTCAGCTCCCAATCATACGCTGAAGCTCTTAGATTCTATTGAGAAGAGAGCTTAGTCGTCTAGTCGGTGATACTACAGTCACGAATTCATTGACCTCTCTAGAAAATTGTAGAAAGGTGGTCGATCTCAATTTTTTGCTCAGCAGAAATCTTGTCAATCATGCCACCACGAACGATTTCAGATAGAGAAACTAGATGAACTCAAGCTCATTCATCAATATACAAATAGGGAGATTTTACAAACATGGAGGACCCCATTGAAACCGAAGTTGTGCGATGTTTCTCGAACATTTTTGTTGAAAGCTGTCAAATGCTATTTAGCTGCGATCAATGTCATTGGAATCACTGATTTTGTAAATTTTGTCTCACTTTGTACAAAATCTTCCACACAATTTTGGACAACGAGTGTATCTTCGGTATCTCTCTCGCTCCTGCGAATTACAGACTCTGTTACCTCAAAAAAAAATAAGAAAGTTATACGAGGGCACTTCAATAGCTTGTGAATCTACATATATATCTTTTAGCTATTCAGCTTGTACTTCAAATATTTCAATCGTTTTCGAGGATATCGTTACGTCAAAAAGAAATGGACAACCTGTGGCTGCTACTGCAAGACAACGAGTACCTGCTGTCGGCCTTGTTCACCGACAAAGACGTCTTCCCACAGCTGCTGGGAACCTGTGGACCCTATTTCGCTGTAGAATACTTAGAACCCGTCCAAGAAATGTCGTCTTTCTTACTGACAGCTAGCGATAACCTCGAAAACTGGGGTCAACGTCTTCGAATTGCCTTACAGGTAGTCTTCTTCTTCTCATCTCTATCTTGTTAGCCCTCTGATGAATAAGCAGTATCTAAACTTTTTCCAATTGTAGTTCAAAAAGAGTTATTTGTCCAAATAGTCATATGGATTTCATAAAGCATCATTTTAATTTCAAAACTGTTTGTTCGATTTCATATCATATATGTATTTGAAAATATCCATTTGAATTTTGATATCATTTTTTTTTTCAATTCATTAAATTCATTTCAAAATCTAACATATCAATTCTCAAAATAGTCATTTCCATTTCCAAATATGTCAAATGTATTTCTTGAAGTATATCGTTTATATCTATAAGAAATTCAATTGAATAATTTGAATTAAAATTGATACTTCTTGAAATGAACATGATGCTTTTTCGAAGTACAATTGGAAAATGTGTAGTTGAACAAATACAATTTGCCGCTAGATGGCGGTGTCAAGCCGCACCCACACAATGGCGCTGTTTACCAATCGGCAAGGCCAGTTACCAAAGCCGATTCGATGTAGACGCGAACGTCGGCGCGTGCCATTAAGAGCCAGCCAAGTGCCAATAAAAATCGCTCAAGTGTCGGTCTTCTTCGAAGGAAGCCAATGCGAACGAAGAATAACAACTTACCAACCACTTGACTCTCGTGCCTCTGTGAGCATTGTGCGACTGAACTAAATGAATACCAACCCAAATGTGGACGTTTTCATAATCGCTGGCTTTGCCAATTGGCATTGCCAACGGCAAATCTCTTCGTCATGGAATGCGGCGGCCATCCAGCATTGCGTGACGATAATCACAGATTTTTACATTCTTGTTGGACGCTTTACGCGTTATTCGCGATTTTAAGGGATGCGTGACGCTCTTTTCACACTTTTCTACGTTCACGATGGATGTGTGCTGCACTTGCCAGCGCCACACATCTTCCAAACATTAGGAAAAAGCGTGATGTTTCCGTTATAAACGTGCAAAAGCATGAAAAAAGTGGGAACCACTCGCGTCACTCGAGCTGACACCGTGTTCCAAGACTGAATTTTGATCCCGTAAAATATTCTAAATGAAGTCTGGACGACAGAAAAGTTAGTAAAAATATTGTGTTTATGTAAAATCTTAAATTTGTATGTATGTAAAATCTTAAAGACTGCAGATTACGAATAGCAGATTTTTTTTAATAGATGACTATTTTAAATCAAAACGAAAGGAGAGAACATGACAGGAACAGAACAACTGTGAAGAAAGCGCCACACAACTCGATTATCTCAGAAGCAGATATCAGGCTGCCCTGTTGGCCGCCGTAATCCGTAAAAAATTTTGACACGCGCGCGTAACACCGCCACCTAGTGCCAAATTTCATAGTTTGTATCATTGTCGACTGAATATAGAAAAAAAATCTAGTGAGCTGTATGTTCTGGTCTGCCCAATCTGTGCAAATCAACTACAGGCATCTGTAGCCGATACAGTGCTGCTGTCATACGGTCAATTCGAGGAAACAATGATTTTATTTGTTTTCCTGTCAAACATTTGTCAAACCTGTATAACCTAGAAAATCGAAAATACACAGTATCTCTACTCTCGCTGTGGTTCAGTCACGGTATAGTTATGGTCACTCAAGCTTAGAACTTATAAATAGTTCATGCAGTTATGTGGGGACCGAGCCCTCCTACAGCCCTGAATGATACATGAGAGGTTGTCGAAATACAGAGTTCCTGAGCTTTTCCGTGTTTTGTCACCTTGAAACTTATATTCTCGAAACGGTTGCTACAGACACAAGAATAGTCCCCAATTTTAGTAACGCTCAACGCCTGAATTAAATGAGAGGTAGAGTCAGTATTAGTAGTATAGAATATTGCTTCGGATCAGTGCTCTGATTAGGTTACCTGTAACACTTGATATCGAATGTATCCACTTCTGTCGCAAAGAAATATCACTTAAGAATCCATGAATGGAGACGGTTCCACACTTCCTTCATAAACAAAAAGGTACGGCACAAATAGGAGGATACATAGTATCGAATAATCAGAATAAAACTTCAGTCAGAAACAGCGAAGCAAAATTACGTGAACGAAGAACAAACTAATCAAACGAAACGACAAATCTATACTAAACTAGTAAATCGAAAAGGAATCAATTTTTTAAGCAAAAACACAACACACTAAGACACGATTTCGATTTCAAATGACAGCTTTTGACAAAATAAATTGTTGTAACAACGATGTACAGAACACTGGTGGAGCTATTCTGCCTGTCTAACTTCTTCAACCAAAACTCTAACGTACAGCTTGATAATATCATTTTATTCGTTATAGCAGAAAATCACTCAAATGTCAGTTGTTAGATGGCGACACAAAAATGAAAACAAAATAAGTATCATTCATAAGTGCACAATCAGTGTTATAAAAATGTTGATTCAGAAGTAGTAATTTAGAGTACTTCTCAATTTTCGATCGAACTACATAATTACAATCTCGAAACATCAATTATTTGTACAGAAATCTCTGAAAATGTCACCATCTTCTGGGGAGTTTCATACCTATTAGGTCATCATAGCGGAAAATGGCGTTAGCGTTTTTGACGAAACATAACACGATTAGTGACTGCATCAGTGTTTTGTACATCTTTGTTGTAACATATTACCACAATTCTGAAAATTTTAGACAAACAAGTGTGAATCATTTCGTCCGATACGGAAACGCCATCTGGTGATCATACACTCAACCGAGTGACAGATCAGACCAGAACACACAGCTCACCAGATTTTTCCGCCATATTTAGCCGATAATGGTTTGTATAACCATCGAAACAACCTAGATTCTGGACCTGCTGGAGGAGCTGGAGTCCGGCTTCAGCGAGCCCCTGCACCTGTGCGACGTGCAGCTGCGCCACTTCGGCGTCGCCGGCCCCCGCCGCGACGGCCGGCGCCGCCTCAAGCTGCTCGATCTGGACGGCGTCCTGCCTCGCTCCGTCGCCGGCGCGCTCATCGGCGAGACGACGCCCGCCTGCGACGCCGACGCCGACTGCGCGTTCCGCGACTGCCGCGCGCGGTGCGACCGCGTCGCGCGGCGGTGTCGCGACGCCGTCTCCAACGACAACTGGCAGACGGTCTGCGAGAAGATCTTCTTGGGGTGGGTGAGATTACAGTGACTCAATGAACCATCGTGACGACGATGGCATGATATTGGTCGTAAGAAATCCGTCTCATTCAGGCGAGATTCGAATTTTTGATGAATATATGAGTGGTTTGTTTCTAGTCTTCCTTCATTTTTTTTACTTTTGTGATATAATCGTGTGAAGGCTTTGTGAGATGAGACCTATATTATCTTTTTCCTACCTTCATTCACGAAATTTGAAATGGAGTCGAATATCGTTGTATCGAGTAGCGTTGTATATCATTGAAATTTATAGCTATCGAAATGCCTGGATGTTTAGCCTACAATCGTACGCCAATGATCTTCAGCAAAAGGGATTGTTGATGAAACCCGTGACTAGAGATGACAGTGATAAATCCCTGATGACGATTGAGGATTTATATTTTCTATTTTGTGAATTCTTTTATTGTTCGAAAATCAAAACAACGATAATAACGATCCGCCATAGATTTGCGAATCCATCAAACCAATTTCTAAAAAAAACATAGCCCCAACTGAATTTGACGTCTGCCTAAACATGGCAGCTCATAGCACGTTGCCGCCACTGTGGTTTATTGAGTCAATGATGATTACAGTGACTGCTGTATGTTGACCCTGTATATTATGATTCATAGCAATAAAAATGTCAGGATGTGTACAATCATTGTTAGAACTCTACAATGGAATAGGCATGACAGTATAAACCCCTGATGACGATCAAAGATTTATATTCTGTATTTCGTGAGCTTTGTTCGTGAATGTTCTCATTGTTCCTCTGAATTCAAAGTTTACCCTATAAATTTAGGTATCCGAATTGAAAACATCAAATTATACCGGGTTTCTTAGGTGCACGAACTTTTCTCGTCACGTCACTTTTTGGCATATTACGAACTAACTATAATTTTCCACTTCCGATTTCACCGGGATTGAAGGCATCTTTCGAATTTTGAAGGATTTAGGAAGCCAACAAAACCAGAGGAGATGTGTGTTCCATGACGAAATACAAATCCGTCAGAAAACCCAATGGTCGAAATAAATTTTAAATTCTTGTAGCTATGAATGGGGGTGTACACACCTATCGAATTTCTAACGAAATGACCTCTGTCATGATGTTTCCAGTGAAGTTGACCTAGATGCTTCATTTTATATATCATGATCAACGCATCCAAACTAGACGAATCACTATCTCATAATATTTGGTGTTAGTTATTCGATGGCAAAATTTTCAATTTTTGCTCTTTTTCGATTCACCTTATATTGTAAGGAATTCATATAACCAGTGGAGTGATTATTTAATGAAGGAATATATCGAATACCTAGATCTGACGTTTCACCTTGATGAATTCAGGTCAGTCGAAAATCAGAAAAACTGAAGTTTAAGGAAGTATTACTATGATCCATTTTTTTTATGAAATTATGATTTATAGTAATCGATTCAAAGAAAACTTCTATATATTATTTGAGCATTTTCATAAAGTCATCAAAATTATTACATAATAACTTTGACCAGTCAGGCTGTGAATTTCCTAGTGAGCTTTATAGGAAAGTATTCATCTTTCATTCTTTTTACGTTATATTTCGAAAATTCCCTTGATTATTCAATTACTCTTCTTGATATTTTCAGAAAAAAAATATTCGTGATAATAATTGTTTAAAATGTAGTTTTACTGATTTTTGGTTGACCTAGAGACATAATATTCCCTTCACTGAAAGACCACTTTACCGGTTCAATAAACTCGTTAGATTCAGGATGGATCAAAGAAGCAAAAATTCATAAATTCGCCATAAACTGACTCCTATATGAGATATTGCGTTAAATTTTTTATGAGGGTATGTTAGCTTTACCGGAATCTAATAGACTCTCCAGTTTTTTTGAACAAAATTGACTAATAGTGGTCATTGAAATTTCAACCCTTCAGCAAACAATAGTAGGCCTTGAAAATATGGATATTTCAGATCTGTCTACATTTTCCAAGAAAGTTCGTCCTCATTACTCTTTCTACTTTTCAAACATACTATATATCATCTAAAAGAAGGGCCACGATGGAGATATCGGAATAAATGAGCAGAAAGCGAATAAAAGACAAACAAAAGGACGTCTAAAAACAACGAAATCTCTTTTTTTGTATTATTTTCAACAAGCTGAATTGCCTGATTGCCAATTTTATTTATTTCTGGCGTTAAAAATACAGGATGTTTTGAATACTAATCGCGGGAAAATCAAATAGACGATATAACTCACAAAAAAAAATTGAAAAGTTGATGACATTGGAATTAGAAGTCTATCTAAATTCTTCTGCCAAAATTCTAAACGTACAGCCAACTAGTTAACAGAATTTCAATTCGGTACCTATAGCGGAAAATCACTCATAGTTTTCTTGTTAGATGGCGACACAAAAAGGACAACAAAGTCAGTGTTATTGATAATTGCGCAATCAGTGTTATGGAAGCGATGATTCAGAAGTAGTTTTTGAGGTAACTTCTCAATTAATGATCAAACTACATGATTACAATCTCAAAACATCAACAATGTGTATAGAAATCTGCAAAAATATCGATATCTTCCGTAGTTTCATAAGCATTTTTGGCGGAACAAAACACCATCAAAGACTGCACCAGTTTTCTGTACACATGTACAGAAGGTACATATTCAATTGATATAATTGAATTTACCATAATAATTTCAGTAGCGATCAAGAGGGTAACTCAGTTGGTCAAAAGTGAGTTAAAAAATTTTATTAAACATCTTTTCTTAAAAACTTTTTCCCTCCAACATCTTTGGTCTATTCTGTTTACTTTTGGAGGAAAAAAATAATGATATCAAATGTTCATTTCCTTCCAACGAATCTGAACAATTCCATATTTGTAATAAATGATGGAATTGATCTGAAAATACAAACTTCCACCACGAGCCTCGAAAACAAAATTCCAAAACATATGATATTAACATTTTTTTTCTTCAAGTTCTATTGTATCATCTTGATTAAAATCTGAAACACCCTGTATAGTAGTGACAAAATTGATGAAACTTCCTTGTAGCAAATTTCTATGCATATCACTATGGTAAAGTATTGGAAATACACCCGAGTCGTTGATCGATATACTAATATATCAATCAACTCACCATGATCGTCATTTAAATACTTGGGATTGGAAATCTGAGAATATATGTCAACATTGCACGTAATTAGACAATTGTTAGAAATTGTCTCATAGCCTTGATTACATACACTGATATACTGAAGGCTTATAGTTAGAATCAGAGAAAAAGTCATGGGATCTGGGGAGAATAAATTTCTTTGATGAGTAACATATCTTACGGTGTGCCCAATGGATCAATTCTCTAACCTTTTTTATTTCTTATTTATACAAATTCTCTTTGTAGTTTGAATTCGCAAAAGAATTTTGAATTATGTACTAAGGATACAACTCTTATTTATTATTGAATATTCAAAAGACAAAAAACCTGATCGATCTCATTTCAAGATCATGAATTGACACTCAATTTCGATAATTTTGTTTCAAGTTCATGTCGAAAAGAATTATAGAAGATAACCAAATCAATCCTTCAAAATTCTTTCGATTGAATTTTGCGGAAATTCATTTTGATCAGCTCAGCTAGCGAGACTCGAGGCAGAGTTCATTAATTTTAGATGGCAAGTTCACCGGGTCATTTCAATTGTAGTTCGAATAGTATGTTAATTTCAAAACATATCAATTTTATTTCCATTTGCGTCAATTAGTTTTCCAAATTGGTTGATTTCATTTCAAAAAGTATCATACGTATTTCATACGTATCGTAGTACATCGATTATCGATCTGCATAGTCTAAATACAACTACGATCCGTATATGTAGAAACTACAAGATGATTAAATATCACATATCACCTCAGTCACTTATTATACATAGTACCTTTTGCCAGTTTTTTTTTAACATAAATGATACTTTAAGAAAAACATTTGTAATTCACGATTTTTAGAATACAAATGATATACTTTCCAATTTCGGAAATACAACTCTGGCTCTTTTCGTACTACAATTAGAAATGGTGTAGCAAAATAATAATTTCTCGTCAATTACTTTTTCTTTTTCATCAATTTTATTCGCTTTCCATCCCCCCACGAGCAGGTGGCGTATGTCCAACAGGGTGATCGTGCCAGGGCTGCTGATGTCGCGGCACACGCCCGCCGACCTAGCGGCCATCTTGCGCCATTGCGCCGCCCCTGAGGGGGACGAAGGGGCGGCGAGTGTCGGCCCCGGCGCGGAAGTCACCAAGAGGCTTTACAACGTGCTCAGCGAGATCGAGCAGAGCGTCAACAACGATTTTTTCCTCAATAACGAATAATTGTTTGCGTACGATGTTCAGTGCAACTATATTGATTTTGGCAATAAAAATATGGAAAACTGAAATTATTTCGTAGTTCTGCAGCGAAGAATTTTATTAAATTATTTTGGGTAATGCGAGTGGGGCGCAAGGCCGCCCCTCAACTGCGACCATGATCCATGATGTAAATATAGAGTAGTGTCCCAACTCCCTATACTCAGCCACAAGAAATAGTTGTAGACTTTCGCCTACTTGATTATGTTGAATTTCAATAACTCACTAAGACTTCTCAAGATCTAAACTAGATGGCGTCACCAATGCCGATCTCAATAATGAACTCGAACTATTGCCATCTCTACTCAATCGGTGCGGCCTTAGTAAGGTTGTTTGACAGGTCTACATGTTTTAAGAAGGAACAATTGAAGAGTTATTCCACCGTCCTATATCCACCTTGCTCATGATACAAGAATAGATTGTATCATAGGGCTCACCCCTAGAGGTTACAGTTCACCACACAATCCAGTTCTTCTGAGACCAAATGCATTGAACCTTATTCTCCCTAAGCAAGGGCATGAACATAGTATGTGCAGCTGTTTCGTCTTCCACGCAGCAGAACCGACAGTACGTTTCCTGGTTCAGATCTATCCTTCCTAGGTGGTGCCTTACACGACAATGATTGGTTGGTTTTTCGGAGGGTTTGAGTAAAAACGTCTTTGATTGGTCGTTTTCTCTCCGCCTCATCCGAAATGATATAAACTGGTATTAGTTCAATTTTTCCGAAACACTCTGTAGTTTGAATGGAAATACTACGCCAGTATGAAAAATGACTATTCGCGTTATAAAAATTTCAATAAAGAATATAGGTCCGTATTTCAAAATAAAAAATTGAGGGTGGCCCAATTTGTACGATATGTATATATTTTCTATTCACATATTTGGATAGTCTACAAAATGCTATTATCGCGAAGTGCCAAAAGTTTTGAAAAAGCTTATCAAAATAAGAATATATAGGAAGTAGAATTTTGAAATTTTCGATATTTCCTCAAAAACTCAATAAGCAAGATCAGACTTTCTTGATTGATACAGAGTGTCCCGACAATAGTGTGCAGTTTCTAGGATCAGAAATAGGGATAAAACTTATCAAATTGGAAATTTCTTTGGGCAGAAAATCAATTTTTTTTTTCGCTAGTTTTCCATTTTTTCAATATAAAATGTTATGGACTCTTGGATTATCAGTAGAGTATGTAAACAAACTGTAGAATGATAGTTGTTGTGTTCCTCACGTGTTATTTTTGATAGACTAATCGTAGTTGAAAATATCTTGTAACTCTATGATAATTCATCAACACTGATTCATACTGTTGTATTGTAAATTATAAGGTATACTATATTGCAAGAGAAATTGAACTCACTAGTGATTATTTTTCAAAAAGTCACGTTACAATTTGAAAACGAGAATGGACACGTCGGTTTCGATTCATTTTGATATTTTAAAGCATTGAACCCAAAACTGAAATGAATATAAACAAAGGCGAGCAATGACATTTATATTTACTTTGTCCGTACCGAAAACATTCGGACAACAAACATATGTTCCCAGTATCTAAAGAACATAAGATAAGTTTATTACCATTCATGAATATGATGTTAGAGGTAAAGTTGATTTTGTTGTTAACTGACAGAGAAATAACATACACAGCATTACATTTAGTATTTTATGAAAATGTTGTAGAATATAATAAGCTTGGAAAAGAGCAGAAGAAATCTACATTGCTTGAGTTCAAGAAGCAGGCTAAGAAAATATCAATTAATTGAATTATCGATGATAATAGTTGTATTTGGATTTTGTACTATGTATAGAAATATATATATATATATAGCTGGAGCTAAATAAATTACCTACTGCTACTACTACTACCATGGAAAAGGAGTAAAGTCAAAACTATCGATAATAATAATTAATTATACATTTTATTATTTTATGGTCGATGTTTGATTATCAATTATGTGATTTTTTATCAGAAAAAATGATTATTCTTATAAAATACCACTTTGAAATACACCCTATACTCTATTTTTATATTTATATTGACGCCAATAAAATTGTCACCAGTCTCAATTCTCGTTATTGAAAACTAAACATTTACATTTTATAAGACGTGCCTTTCCATTTATTTCAAATTACAATTTGAGTAATATTTAAAATAGAGTCGTTTTCAACGAATTAGCTATTTTGACTGAGAAAGAACAAAAATAAGATTGAAACATTGTATTGCAATATTATGTCAGCAATAGCTGCACGTGAGTAAACGAAAACATCGAATAGGGAATTGAATACCAGTACAAAAATATACATATGAAATCTGAAATTGCAAAAGTATGCTGATATGATGATAATATCTCAAAATATATGTAAAAGCTCTGTCAATATCAGAAGTGAAAATTCATGTCAGAATCTTGTCAGGAAACTCAAAACTTATTTCAGAATGATGTTATGTATCTGATTATTTTCAGGTAATCCAAGTGATCAACTTAACAAGTGGTCAAATTTCCAATGGTAAATGTCAGAAAACTGAGATATGACTCAGAATTTGGATACACAGAATCTGGCCTTGTATTTCAAAATATTCACATATACACATACTGATTTGTATCTTCCATTCCATTTCCAGGTCCAACATCTGCCTGTCCTGGAATTCTGACTTGTATCTTACAATGTTGACAAAGAACTCAAGGAACTTATATTCATCTTATATTATTGAGGGCCATAGTAGAATATAGTAGAAAATCTGAGGTACAAATCAGAATCCAGATCTACATATCAGAATTTTGCCTTCTATATAAGGATTTTGCTTTGTATCTCAGAGATTTCACTCATTATCCATATTCCTAACTTGTATTTTTCAAATCCTGACTTATAACTCAGAATCTTCAGGAAGCACTCAAAATCCTGACATGTTTCATAGAGCCATTCTATACCACACATTTTCCTATGCACTCTAATGCTCTAGAGAAGACTGCTATTGAATTTACACAATTTTCTATATGGAACTGTTAAAATTCGCACAATTTGTGTTGCAACCTTAGATTTTGAGCATTAAAATGTATGAAAAAAAAATGCAATTTTCAGGAACCCTGACTTATATCACATAATCTTGTGATATAACTCAAAATACTGTTTTGGTACCACAGAACCCGTAATCTCGTTTTGTCTGCCCCTTGTTACTTCCCAAACCGAAAATATAGATCGGAAATAATACCGGCAACGTTGTTAAACTTCGCTTTTGGCCTTGGCCAGCTTCTCCAACTTGTAGACGACCACGCTGAGATCGGCGTTCTTGGCCACCTTCACGTACACGCAATTCCTCATCTCGTGAAAGACGAGCCACGCAGGCGCCTCGGCCGCGATAGCCCGCAAATGGTTCTCCATCTCCGTCTTGGTCAAGCGCACGCGATAGCAGTTGCCCAACTTCTCTATCACCACGTCCAACGGCAGCACGGCCTTCTTCTCGGCGACGAAGAGGCTGCGCGTCAGACGCGCGATCTCGGGCAGCCTCGAGTAGATCAGCACCTCTTTCTCCATATCGGCCGATCGCGTCATCGACGTCAGCGCCTTGGCCGCCTGCCTCTGTCGCACCTTCAGAGAGAGAGAGATAAAGAGAGAGGAGAAAATGCTTCGTTGCCGTAAGAATAAAATTCGTCTCGACGAAGATAATAGTAACGAATGTATCAAGGGAATTATAAGGCATTAATTACCGATGGCAAAGTTTGCGGCTGGTGGCAAAAACACTAACGGCATTATCCGTTATAATAGCATTTATGTTATGAAACTTCTCAGAAGATGGCGACATTTTTGCAGATTTCTGTACACATAGTTGATGTTTTGAGATTGTAATAATGTATTTTGATCATTATTTGAGGAAGAACTTAAATTAGTACTTCTGAATCAACGTTTTTATAAAACTGATTGTGCAATTATCAATAATACTGATTTTGTTGTCATTTTTCGGTCGCCATCTAACAACCATCACAACAGTGATTTTTCTGCTATAACAAATGAAATACTGTTATCAAGTTAGCTGTATGTTTAGAGTTTCGGTTGAAGAAATTAGATAGGCAAGTAGACAGACTAGCTGCACCAGTGTTCCCCGCTACACACAAGTTTATAAGAACTTTTTTTCATGAAATATGACGAGGAATCGCCACCTAAAATTAATGACATAATTCAAGTTACACAATGTATATAATAATTATCATATATTTGATCGGGTGATAGTCGGGTCAGTTGATTCTGCATTGGTATATTTGAAACACACGCGTTGTTTGAAGCTGGATTCAAACACGCTGAGGCATACTTTAAATGAGCAATATAGGGTAGGTACCAATAAAAAAAACAATTCAACGCTAACCTTCTCCAAGAGGGCGCTCGGGATGCCCTTCAACACGGAGGTCGGCGTAGCGGGCGCCACCTCCTCTTCTCCCGCTCCCTTGATCTCCTTCTCCCTGAGCCTCCTAAGCGCCTCCTCCATCCTGGTGTTGCAATTGAACATCTCCCTGGCCCTGTCCAGCACGTCCTTGCCGGTGGCCAGACGTTCCTCGACGGGAGGCGCGGGAAGGGTGGCAAAGTCCACCTCCGGCACCTTAATCAAATCCAATATACTTTGTTGTTTGAAGAAAATATATTCTCGTTGACACAATCATACACCAATAATAAATATCAATTTTGAGTTCTTGTGTGGGATTTCCTCTCCTCGTTTCTAAAAGATGAAATTGATCGATTGATTGTCTTTATTACCCAAGAAACATTACTGTTTATGAATGAAACATTAAAGAGACAAAAAATATTTGTACGCTAAAAAAATCTTCAAGATACAACCAAGTTCTAACATATCGATGCTAAGTATAAGTATCTAAATCAAAGATAATATCGTTGAAATTGAAATGTGAAATTTCTTTTCGTATCCCGTATATCCGGTAACGATTTGTATAAAATTATTCCATCATGGAATACCGATTCCTTACCAATGTTTGACCTGAATGTATTTGCTATCAGAGAATTCAATTGTCTAGTGCCATAATTATGGACTGTATTGACTTCAGTAAAAACTATGTTTGATAATTTCAATTTCTTCCTGAAAAAATGAATGAAGCAACATATCTTGAGTTTATATAACAAAATCAAATTCATAAAATTTCTAGGTTTGTATGAATTCACAGTTGGTTCCAGATGAATTGAAGAGACACTTTATTTTGTTTTGTATTCTCATGAGTGGTTTCAAACGTAAAATATTTGTACTTCCCCAGACAGTTATCAAATATTGTGCTCTTCAAATATCTAACAGGGATAATATTGCGAATTTTGAATATAACGCCCATGATGGGATTCAATGTCTTTCTCAAATGATCTATATGTTTTGTCCATGAGAGATGTTCATCAATATAGAGACCTAGAAATTTTGTTGTGTCTGTATATTTAATGGATTTGTTTTTGAATGATATTGCATCATTTGATATATTAGTTTTCTTTGAAATAAAAATATATAAAGATTTGTCATAATTGAGTCAATTTATAATTTTGCAGCCAAGATGATATTTTTCTCAAATCACTAGTTATATCAATAATAATATCTTTTGAATCTTTCAAAGCATAGATCAATGTTACATCATCCGGGAATAATTTCAGATTTCCTTTTAATTCCAAAGATATAATAATATTACTTCAATATATCTATAGTGAGGACCGATTTGTGATCTGCCCCAAAATGTCACTGAGATTGAAATGCAACCTCTAGATACCTAATAGAGAAATTCTATATTTATCATCGACACCTCATTTTTTAAAATAATCTGGAAATACAAATTTATTTTCAATAAAAACAGAGCTTCTACTCATCTTTTTGGACGTTTCGGGAACGAATCTGCTCTCGTTTTCAACAAAATTCGCATATCTTTTCTCATGTTGTTTTCAGTTTTGAAACAATACTCTTTCCTCATCGAATGTTGTATCAACACTAAAACAAAAATTTTGAATGAACATGTCTGCACTTCTACTCAGATAAACATGTGAACTCTTCAGTGGTTCTAATTGAGTCAGAAGTTATTGAAAGCAGTCCTGACTCTTGATTTCTTATTTTGTACCGTTGTGATTGGGGTAGATTAAATCATATTTTTAACAAACAGTAGACTGTAATCCATTGAACTATTTCTTGTCAAAAATCCTGCATTCGTGATTAAATTCCAATATACAAGTAAATTTTACTTGATCAAATAAATGAACAGAATAAATAAAAATCTACCTTCTCCACGTCGAATTCGGGGTGCCAGCGCGTCAGCTTGTCTTTGTCGACGACGATGGGAGGAGAGAGCGTCAGCAGGAACTCTGCGTGGTAGGTCTTCACCTTGTCGAGTAGCGCGTTGAAGAGGAAGCGTCTACGTTTCAGCAGGACGTCAGAGTTCATGTGGTCGCCACCGCCGCCGATTTTCGGCGTCAACACCAGCTCCCACTGTTGCAACGAATTGTGCTTTTATTGTTTCGTGTTGGTCGATGTTCATGTCAAGAGGATGGGTCAAAAGATGTTGAGAAACGTTAATTTCATTGAAACCGCAAATTTTTTTCAACTCGAAGACGCTGAATCCCTATCATTGTGAAGACAATTCAGTATAATTCATTCATTTATTTACTTATTCATTTATAAATGAGAGAGAGAGACAGAATTCTTTTTCATACACAGTATAAGCGTTATAATCCTGACCCACTAATAATAAAGCATCCAGTAGAAGGTAATTTTTAGACAGAAATATTTGTGTTAGTTAATGTTACATGTACCGTCAGGAGAGTAGGTTGAAAGTTTCATTTGATTTAAGATGTTGAGACACGTTATTTTTATGGACTCCGCAAAAGTTTTTCGACCCAAAGACGCTGAATTCCTATCATTGTGAAGACAATTCAATAGTATCCATTGCTTATTCCTTCAAAAGCAAACACATACAGTGTAACATCTATAATCTGGACCCACTTGGATTTGGACATCCAGTAATCAGTAATATTCAGAAAAAAATATGAGTTTCAAATAATTTTCCTCAGTTATTTTTAGAGTTTTTTTGTAAGTTCAAGGTAAATGTGAAGAATCTGACCTGAATTTCTTTAGAGTTTTTTCAAAAATCGTTTAAATTATCTTAAAATATCTTAACATTCCTAGAATTTAATAAACATTGTTTCAATTTGTTTTTTTGTGAAATCTTGGAATTGTTAACTATTTTCTAAAATTTCTCAAGATTGCTCTAAATATCTTGATATCGGAATATCAAAAATAAAAAAGCTGAAATAAAATTCAGATTTCTGCACTCAAATAGTGAAACAGTGAAATAATTGAGATATTCTATATATCTACATATTCATTTGATAATTAAATCAGGCACATCAATTCATTTCAACCTAATTTTAGTAGATAGGGATTATATTCACATACAGCGTGACCCATTTGTTTGATGAATTTAATTATATGACTATCTATTTTCAGGAGTGAAAATATAGGATTTCATATTAATGATTTTGGGGCAATGAATCAATAGCCAAATCAAAAATTCACTATAATTTTTATCAAGCTTTTTGTGTCCATCAATTCACTCTAATAGTCAAGTTAATAGTGCAAAACACATTGGAATAGTCAATTGTCAAGAGTGACTTATCAAGGTGTTGAAAAGTTATGAAGGTTTGTGTGGTGTTGATCATAATGGAGAATTTAACTCTAAAAGAGACAGAATAGAAATTCTATGGTCCATTTGGCATGACAAATTGAGAAAGATTTCATTGAATGAACCTAGATAGACAAGTGAGTCATAGCACTGTAGAACACATCAATAAAATATTCAATGAGACAAGATGTGTTGGCTATTAGGCCTTGGAATTTGTTGGAATTTGGCACTTTTTCTTTGGTCATATGATCAAATTGAAGGTCAAATTCATCAAGCTCTACAATTTCAAGATAAAAGGTGAAAATCACTAACAATAAAAATTATACAAACACAAATGGGTCACTTTTTATCTCGCCCTGTATATTATATATATATTCATATTTTTTGGTGAATTGGCATGTCTGAATATGAGAAAACAAATAAATTTCTTCATCAAGTTCAAGCAGAATGTGAAAACACTAACTCTCATAAACTTTTTTCAAATTTGTTGGAATTTACTAGAACCCCTCAGAATTTTTTTTGCCACTACTTCAGAACTCACCTGTTCTTTTTTCATACCGGCACCAAAAACTTTCAATTTCTCCTGGGTAAACTCAAAAGCATCTGGATATATGTGCTTGATTTGTGAGAGATGTTTCTCAGTCAAATTCCTCTTCAGCATCTCCTCTACAGCTGGCTTAAGCTTCCTGAAGGTTAAAGTCTCTTTCCTGTTGTACAATATCTGTCCAACGACATCGATGCAACGGAATATCTCTGCCAGATATCGATATCTGTAGGGCAACGTCAATGCAGGCTTTGACGTTTCCAACAGAATCTTTTTTGAAGGACTTTCTGGCAATGTTGCCAATGCATTCTTGGTTGGACTCAACAGATTTATCAAGTTTCTTCTAGCTGTGCTGTCTTTTCTTGGACTCAGGTATGATTTCTCAGGAGAAAATACTTTTTGGGGGCTGAAAAACCAATAATTGTTTGATCATGCAAAAATCTCATGGATGAAACCATTCCAGAAAGAGCTAGAATATCCTTCACCTGAACTTCCTATTCCCTACATCAAAGGATGATTTTTAGAAAGCAAATGCAATAATCTGAATGAAATTATATTTGTCTCCAAATTTTTCACATATATAAATAAAATATTTATCCATTGTTCAGTTGTTTTTCTTATCCTGTGGATATGGGTGATAAATCAGGAACCAAATAAAGTACTCATGTAACTAAAAGTGATATGTATCATAACTGTAACTATACCATGTAGACAATCATTTTCATTGATCATTTTGAATCTGACATTAATTAATTAATTTGTTCGGAGAATCATGAATGATAAAAAACTCAAGTGGAAACTAGAGTGGGGAGAATTTTTCATGTACTCACTCAATAGGACTCAAATCAAGAGTTAAATGATCCAATTCTAACCAGACAATATCTAACATATTTGCTGAATATGCTGTTGCAGAAATTTGATTTCAAACCACAGATACTATAACTGTAATCACAGCAAATATTACCAACACTGCAAATCAAGAAAAACAATATCTGAAAGAAAATAAATATTTTGATGTTCTACATGAATTGGTAAACTGACCTGCATTTAGCTTGGATTGGATCCATAATGTAAATTTCTTACCTAGTTTGTACTTCCAGCTCAATAGTTTTGAAACTCTTCAGTTTTGGTGATTCTGGAATAAGGGATGTCTTCTTCTCAACTTGTTCAAGTTTATCAGCATTATCTTGGAACCTACTGATTGAAGCCTTCAATTCCGCTAGCCTGCTACTTCTTGTCAATTTTTTCCTGATTTCTTTAATAGAAGGCCCATCTGGTTTCTCCTTCACCTTATCCAATGCATTAGAAAATTTAGTTGGAGTATTTGGGGGAGTAACATGTCTCTCAATATTTGTAATAGTACTCTCTATATCCCCAGTTTCAGATACAGTAGATATATCATTTCCTTGACGCATATTACTCAATAACTGCTTGATGTCCATATTGTTCGCATTTTTAGAGAATTTTGGCTTCGCGGCAGATTTCCTCATGCCAGATCTTGGCATTACATGATTCCTTTCCAGAGGTTTACTGACAGAAACGACTCTTTTCTCCTCATTTTGTGAATCTTCGTTTGAGCCAGTCGAACATTCATCTTTTATAGGAGCTACCAAAGGGGAACATGCCGGGGCTCCTACATATCCACTATCGTCAACCGCCTGTTCACTCCCGAATCCAGAATCATTATCAAGCACTAACACTTTTTTAGCACGACTAAGTTTCAAATCGTCGATAGCTGACCTTTTCCGCGAACTGAAATAACAAGCAACTGATGGCTGGCTCATATTTACAACAAATTTTCATAAATATAAACAAATTTAAAGGGTTTAAATGGCGACCAACACACGCTTCACAATTTAGGTTGACAGAAGAATAAAAATGTCAGTTAATCATTTTATTTTCCCTCCAATTTGTTTTGACATGCGCACTACCATTTATAGGTCGAAACTCGATACCAGGGTACATAACATAATCGTTCCATTGGTTCATCGTGACTTTTTGCATCATGTGGTCTTCGAGGTTGGCTCAACTAATCGGTGTTGGTGATAGGTTGGCTAAACTGCCATATACATATGCTTATGACAGTGACATATTTAGGTTCCAGTTTCGAAGAAAATAGAAACAATTCATAATAACGTTATATTAATTAGTTATCAATAAACTACGTGTCACCTGCTTGGAAAATATGAGAGCAGATTATATTCTAGTGCTGATATTCTCAAATGAAATGAATACGGTTACTCACCTAAGAAAGTGAAGAAAATCAAAAATTTTGGAAATGTTAGAGGCACAGTTAGTGCATTCAGTTAAAGAGTACCGTTACTTCCAATACAATATATCCTCAGAAATTATACCTTTATGATTCACTTCTATCGCTCGTCAATATGGCAACGGGCCCAGAGTGGCAGCAAAATGAAAAGTTTGAATTCATAAACAAGGATGTAAGCTACAATGATATAGCTGAAAAGTTGCTGAATGATCGACTACTCCTCACCGCCCTGGAGTTTCATACGGAGTTACTAGAATCTGGAAGGGAAATCAGACAACTGAAAAACTTTTTTTCAAATCCAAAAAATTTTGAATTACAATCTCAAGAAGTCTCTGCCCAGTTATGTGAGTGACCTTTCAACAACGAAATTATTTGCTAGAATATTCACCTTTGAATATATCTTCTAGCCAGGTCCGGAAGTCAGGTTACTTTAGACAGTTTAGATTTGACTAGATATTCAGAAGATGGTGGAGGAACAGATGAAAGAGTAGCAATCCTTGAATTTGAACTTAGGAAAGCCAAAGAGACAATAAATGCCCTAAGGAATAACCTCACAGTTGCAACAGGTAAATGAAGTGGTTCAAAAGTTCCATAAATTTGATCATCTGCCTTGTTTCATTCCACAGAATTTGAGATAACTTCCACTAGTATTAACAAAGATAACAACTTGAGAAATCCAGCTGCAAATGGTATAAAACCACATGAACAGAGAGCTCTGAATTTCCTCATTAATGAGTATCTTCTGATACATGGTTACAAATTAACATCAATAACATTTGCAGATGAAAATCCAAATCAGGTGAGTAACATTACACTACTTTGAATCACATCAAATTGACTGAAGAAGACAATAGTAGGTAATGTGAGATTTGATGATCAATTAGATGATTCCTTGCTTACAGGACTTTGATGATTGGGATGATGTTGGATTGAACATATCAAAACCACCTGAACTACTATCCTTATACAGAGATGGTTTGAAACAAACTGGATGTAATAGCTTGGACATTTCAGTACAAACTGAAAACAATGAGAGTGAGGAAAAAGTATAGAGTTGCTTTCAATTTTGGATGCCAACATTATGATATTATTTCATTTCTAGAACAGGATCATTGAGGTAATGGAAGAGAAAATTCAGACTCTGCAGTTTGAAAATTTGGAACTTCAAAAGCTTCATGATGACATGAAAGAATTGGTCCTGCATCAGAGCTGTGTCAATATTCTACCAGAGGTAGCTCCAGTCATTCCCAGCCAGGAACATGATTACTCACATTCTCCAGAAAAATTTGAAATTGTGGATGGAAATAGTTATAGAAACAGTGAAAGTATAATTTTCGAGGATTCTGTTTCAAATAATAGCTCAAATACAAATGATTGGCTGAATGTGTCTTTAGATAATAAGGAATCCAGATCTCAAATAAATAATAGAATCTATGCTGAAAAAGGTACTAGGTGTGTAATCAATTATTACTATCATGATAATTACAACATAATCAAGATAACCAATTTGTCCTCCAGTGGCAATATCATTGCTGTTCTATTGTTATTGTTGAATGCATCAAACATTGACTAGGTATCTAATGTGGAACATCAACAATTCTCGAATAAAATTCAAGAACTTCCATTAACTATATATTCCTTGGATTTTTCAAATTCCTTGAAGTTGTTTAGGTGTCTTTCAATTCCTAGAAATCACATTCAGAATTTGACAAAGTTATTTCAAGATGTATTATTGAAGTTCAATTAATTTTGTCTGACAATCTGCATTATGATTCCCTGAGAATTCATGAATGTTACTATCAGAATTCACTTTGGATTTCCTACGTTTCATTTGTGAAATCATGATATTTATTTGTTATTATGAAATCTTTTTGAGTATTCCTCTTTTGGGAGTACTTCAATGATATAGAGTTACGAAAAATATTGATTGATCTTGTTATCAATTCTTGATTTGTAGTTCCATAACTGAAAAATGCCCATTCACTAAAGAGGTATTTGCCACTTGCTACATTGACCCCCCACACACACTAGACCCGGAAACAAGTAAAATTCTTGGTAAAGGCCTTGTTGACGATGATTACGTCAAGCTGGTTTCAAATTCTCTACTAACGATCATCCCGAGCATCATCCTGAACAAAAGGGAAGACATCATCCCCTTGCTGCTGACGACGATTCGTTTGAACCCCAAGGCCTCTGAGAGAGATAAGTTGTTACAACAGTTTTTCAATTTGAAAAAGAAGCCTTCTGAGGCCGAAAGAAAAATTATTCTTGGTGGTTAGTACTAGAAGCTATCCGGTGGATATGTTTTCAATAAGAATCCTCATTGTTTTCTAGGGTTACTTGCCATTGCCAAATGTTCGGGAGAGAGTGTGATCGAAAACGAAATTTTGCCTCAATGTTGGCTGCAACTCACTCACAAATATGTGGAAAAGCGATTACTTGTTGCTGAGGCCTGCATTGCCTTGATTCCATTAATTTCAGTAAGTATGTTGCCCAAATTATATCTGTATTGCACAGCAATCATGTTTCGTCAATTCTTTGTATTTCAGAGAGTTAAGGGTCCTCAATAGCTTAGCAAAAGGTCTTTTGATATAATTTTTAGATATAATTCATTCCATTATTGTTTTATTAAATATTGGAAAATTCTTTGAAGCATTCCCAATTTCAGTCTGAAGTTGAACAGAACAATTTGCATCAATGATTTTTACGTTTTTCAGGAACCCATTCGAAATTCCCTCTGCCTCTCAATCATACAACAAATGTTAGATGACAAGGAAGATATCGTAAGAGAAACTGTGATTAAAGCTTTTTCAATATTGACAGTATTGTGTCGCGATAAAGATAAGTATAGTCAGTGCGAACAGTTAGCTTTAGGTACACTCAACGATTCCAGTAACAGTGTAGTCAATTTAAGTGCTCAAATATTGTTTCCAGTTATGGGGAAATGGGCACTCAAAGAAGGTACATTACTTCCTTTTATTTTCCATGTGTCATACTTTCAACTGACTAAAACTTTTCAGGATTCCTTCGTGATAGTTTGTTCAAAAACTTGTTGAATTCATTGAATAATAATGTGAAAAGTTTAGATTCCCTTAAAGTGAACCAATTTTTTGATAAAATACTGAGGACTGTAAATTTAATCGAAAATCTGCTTCCATTTTTATTAATGTCAGTGGCTCGACATGAAAATATCCGGACAAACATCGAGAAAGATACTTCCAAAGAATTACGTAAGTCCAAGTCATATATTTCACGCTCTTTCTCAAGTATTGAGTTCTCGTTTTGTAGGAGCTGATTTAAAAAATATTTGCACCCCTTTGACGAACCCAGAAATATTTTCATCAGACGATCTAAACTGTGGAATGATATTTTACGAATTTGATAAATATATTTGTGATAATCTCAATTCGTCTTGGCCTGAAATGGATTGGATTGTAGATATCATGTAAGTCACTTGTACATATTCGTCATGTTCCCAAAAAACAGATTAACGAACTTTCTTAGATGAATAGTGGAAGGAAGGAAAAGCAGGTGTGTAATAAAAAACAAATTGAATAAAAAGGTGATTTTTTTTGGTAGAAAAGGGAACAGCGCTGTAGATGTAACAAACAAACGAGATAAGTTATTTTGAATCGAAGACACCAACCACTCAAGCTTGCAATATGTTTGATCACTGTATGTTTCAAATTTTTATAGTTGAGTTCAAGTTTTATAGATCATGAAGTAGATCAAGTCATAAAATGAAACACTATAGATCTTTTGTTAAGAGTCTCATATGTATTATCGAATATTTCAGGTTTTTGACAATTACAAAAATATAGTGTTTTTCTTTAAATACATTTTGTAAACAACAACGGTGAAATTAGATTTGTTTCTTTGACTTTTTTCGAAACTGAGTATATTGATGGATTTTTTTAGATATATACTTCTCTCTACATTATATCTCTGAACTTGGTAGAAATAATCGTGTTTTTTTTCATAATGAGTCTTTATTTTTCAGTCAAAATATGCGGCTACACTCAGAACAAATTTCACGAATGGTAATGAGAAATTCAAATTGCAAATAATGATGAAAAACAAACAATGATTTATAATTATTTTTTGTCATTAATAAGTCACAGTGGAAATTCAATGATCTAAATGAAGAAATTATGTTCTTTTATCAAATTTCTTAGTAGTTTTCTTTCTCGTCCATTCAACAGTAAATGAGAGAGGTAGATTTTGACTAGCTGCATTTGCAGGACCTTAGAACCATCCAAAATGACAATGATATTATCGCCTTGAGATGTCAGGTTTTATGCACACAAACTAGTCAATTTAAGACAATCAATGTATTTCCATAATATCCCATTCACTTTTTAATACTTACTCAATTATAATTGTAGGTTACCTGATTTACTGAACAATCTCCAGTACATCGAATCTAGTCAGCAACAACTACTCCAAAGCTTCCTCAACCTCTTCTCCCACTTCTGCATAATATTCGGTGATAATTTTTCTAAGTGCAAAATCCGACCCCTGCTGCAAAGCAAAATGGCGAATATCGAGCAGGCAATGAGCAGTTTCAACCAGTTCAGTCCCAATCTGAACGTCATCCCCGTGCACCTGACCATCCTGAGCTACGTCAAGGACTTTGAGGAAATTGAAAAGCTATTGAAAATGCTCGTTTGCGACTTGCCGTTATGCGGCACGCCTCTGGATTGCCTCGAGGTGAATGCCCAATCCATATTTCTTCATTATCATTATTTCTACTAGTACGAAAATATGACATCCCAAGCAGTGGCGTAGTGTCGAAGTACTATGGGGCAACAAATAAGAGAATAATAATATGGTTGAAGTGAAAAAACAAAAACGACTACAAAGTACAATATTTTTTCTATGATCATGCAGAAAGTTAGTACTCTTTTATTGTATTTTGTGTTGTTTAGTGCAAGAAGGAACTTGTTTTTTCGCGCTGTGGACAACAAAATCAATCAAAAGCAACCATAGAAATGTATTTCAGATTTCTGTTGCATTATCTAGTTCGATCATTCACTGAGAAGTAGCCTGAAATCGCTACTTATGAAATCGATTATCGAATCGAATCTAATTTCGTGTCGCAATCTAATGGTTCACATACGAGTAATTTTCCACTATAATGAATAAAATGCAATCGTGCAGAGACAGTAAGCATTCGCCTTCTAATGGCGGCAGGGCGGAGCTAAAGAATGCACCAATATTTGAATCGTAGCTTCATCATAAGAAACCCTTTAGCGGCTAAATTATAAGGGCAACAACTGAACGACCAGGCATTTGATGTATCAATGCCGGGAGAGAAAATTGATATAAAATATGGTAATATGCATACATAATTATTTTCAAGTTGAAAATACGAATGAAAAAATCTGGATGCATACCACTCAAATCCAAGAGAAATCTACTGTAGGTGATATTAATTGATTTACTTCATGAAGAAATAAAAAATAAATGTAAGCTCGTAGGAAATTTGTCTCCTGGCGTCTGTCGCGACGTAACACCAACTGCCAATCAGAACGTCCTCTGTCTTCTATGTAGCCACTAGTGCAGAGTAGCTTCACCATTGTTCCCTAAACCGTGAATTAATTGTAGAACGTAGTAGAAATAGATCTTTCAATAGAATATTATATTGGTGTCATTGATCGTGGCAGTAAAATGTCTTCAAATCAACTATGAGTGACATTTATGCAATATCTTTGTAAATATGAA
Organism: Gastrophysa polygoni; assembly: GCA_963576655.1. Classification (NCBI taxonomy): domain Eukaryota; kingdom Metazoa; phylum Arthropoda; class Insecta; order Coleoptera; family Chrysomelidae; genus Gastrophysa; species Gastrophysa polygoni. Next base: position 41,292,185 of record OY755083.1, read on the forward strand.
TAATAATGAAGTGACCGATATGAAACAATCGAACTCTTTGCATGCAGAAAAGTTCCAGACCGTCGTAAATCTGCAAAGGTTCAAGGAAAATTTGAGAACCAATAGAGCATTCAAGAAACCTAAATGTCTGGAAACGTCAGTTTGAGCAAGATTTCAAATTTGAAGGTTTTTTGTTTATGTGGATGAAAACCCGAATTACTAATATTCGCGTTTTCCTTGGAAAAATATCGATATTTCGTCTCTTCGACCATTGTCCTTCTAAATAAAAAAAACTAGTTGGCTCCGAAGAGTCACAGCTCACTAGATTTTTTATTTAGAAGGACAATGGTTCGACAGTCCACTTATCATCAAAAATCTCAGGATCAGTTCACAAAAATATACAGGGTGTCCTTAAAAGGTCTTTACAAAAAGCTACCACATATTCTTCAGACCAAAACAATTCGATACAAGCAAACTTACCTCAGTAAAAAGTTGCTTAGTTTGGGCGCTAGACGGCTCTGAAGTTGAAATTTTCAAATCGATTTTGCTTCATAACTTTTGAACGGCTCATGAGATTTTTTTCAAATTTGGTACGTTGGCATAGACTCATCGGGCAATGAAACTCATATCATAATCATAATGAATATCATTCCATGGGCGTAGAACTTGATTTTTTCAGTAAATAAACATCTAAAACTCCTACGCCAATGGAAAAAAATTAGTTTCAATATGAAATCTAAATTATTCAACTCATTCACTACAAAAAAGGTACTCTTGACAAAAGTCGATTCCTCTCATGGTTTCGACAAAATTTTAATTTTAGTGATTTAGAGCATAATTAATAATAAAACGATTAACAGATATTTCATAAAAATTGTTCAAAATGTTCACCATTTTCACGTATACAAAGATTTATACGACGCAAAATGTTGAAATGTACTCTTTGCATAACTTCTTCATCGCCTGTAAAATTATTCGTCGCCTGTTGGATACGTTGCCATAATTGTTCTACAGTATTCACAGGGGTCTTGTAAACCGTAGACTTGAGATAACCCCATACAAAATAATCCATCGGTGTTAAGTCTGGAGAACGTGGTGGCCAATTCACGGGTGCATCATTACCTCTACCTATCCATCTGTCTGGGTACTGTTGGTTTAAAAAATTCCTAACATCCACCGAAAAATGTGGTGGAGCTCCATCGTGCATAAACCACATATCTACCCGATGTTGGAGTGGTAAATCTTCCAACAAATTTGGCAACGTATTTCGTAGATGTTGTAAATACATGTCTCCTGTTAATCTTTGTGGAAGTATGACAGGACCAATTATAAAATTTCCTATTATTCCAGCCCAAACGTTGATTTTGAATTCGTGTTGAAAATGGTTTATTTTAATGGAATGAGGATTTTCAATTGCATAAACGTGTTCATTATGAAAATTAGTTATTCCTCTTCTCGTGAAACAGGCTTCATCAGTGAACAAAATATTCTTTCCAAAGTTCAGATTCATTTCTCTTTGCAAATTAATGAACCTACAAAACGTCAGACGACTTTGTGAATCATGGATTAATAAATCTTGAACTGGCGTCTTGTGGTATGGGTATAATAATTGTTCTCTTAGTACTTCATGAACGGCATTCCTAGAAACTTCTAGTTCATTACTTATCCGTCTAGTACTCAATTCTGGATTTTCTTCAATACGGTCTAAAATTTCTACTTCGACTTCGGGAATCCTTACATAACGCTGTCTTCCATAATCACCAGTTCTAGGAGCAAAATGACCGGTCTCCCGAAGACGTCTCTCAACTGCAGCAAAGGTTGGGTGGCTTGGTACGCGACGATTTGGAAACCTTGCCGAATACACCCTCACACTCTCTCGACCATTTCCTTGACAATATCCGAATACCAATAACATATCGGTGTATTCTTCATTGGTGTATTGTACGGCCATGATAGATCAGAAAAGTCCGATATCAACAATCAACGTCAATAAAACTCGACAAATCAACACAGATGAAACTATGGAAACCAAGAATGTGAATATCACTGTTTTCGAGCAGATAATAATAGTCTTCAGAAAAAAAAAACCAGTGCTACTTATTTTCAATAGAAATAACCTATGCAAAAAGTACATCTCAACTTTTTGCGTCGTATAAATCTTTGTATACGTGAAAATGGTGAACATATTGAATAATTTTTATGAAATATCTGTTAATCGTTTTATTATTAATTATGCTCTAAATCACTAAAATTAAAATTTTGTCGAAACCATGAGAGGAATCGACTTTTGTCAAGAGTACCTTTTTTGTAGTGAATGAGTTGAATAATTTAGATTTCATATTGCAACTAATTTTTTTCCATTGGCGTAGGAGTTTTAGATGTTTATTTACTGAAAAAATCAAGTTCTACGCCCATGGAATGATATTCATTATGATTATGATATGAGTTTCATTGCCCGATGAGTCTATGCCAACGTACCAAATTTGAAAAAAATCTCATGAGCCATTCAAAAGTTATGAAGCAAAATCGATTTGAAAATTTCAACTTCAGAGCCGTCTAGCGCCCAAACTAAGCAACTTTTTACTGAGGTAAGTTTGCTTGTATCGAATTGTTTTGGTCTGAAGAATATGTGGTAACTTTTTGTAAAGACCTTTTAAGGACACCCTGTATATTGCCTTAAAAAAAATTACAGTCGTTAGAATTGAAGTTGAAAATCAATGTCAGTGTCTTCTTGAAGTACTTGAGGACTCATTTTACTAGCTTTTTGCTTTTCAAAATCAGCGCTGAATGAAAAGCGTCCCTATGGCTTTGGGCGTTCTTCGCCAGTCTGTATATTTCCGATAATTTTGTCGTTGTAGGTGACTTTGCGCCGGTTGTGCGAGGCGGACCTGCAAGAGACGGTCGTGCAATGCTTATGGTCGGGCGTCGTTCACCAGCAACCCTTGGTGAGGGCAGCCTCGGCCACCCTCTTCTCGGAAGTCGTCGCTGTTTGCGATCGCGACCTCTTGAGGACCAAAGTCACCGCCGCTCTGGTCACCTTGGCCGCAGACAACGATATGTAAGTGCAACGCCCATTACAACCGAACTATTTGTATATTGTGTCCATGAAGTAACTTCTCATGGTTAACTTTTGAACGGATCTGAATTTTATTTTACATTTTTTTTGCTTCAATGGTATTTTAGAAACTACATTTTGACACCGCCAATAAATATGAATTTTTCATGAAAATATTGGAAGACGAATGCAAAACAAAATGGCGGTTTATAACGTTAGATACTTTCGACTGGTTGGCTATCAACAAGTTCCGGAGAACTATTCAAATAATGTTTTGTATCTACGAGAGTTTTCTTCCTGTCAAAATGGAAAATTGACGTCATCTTGAAAAAACTCGAAGTAACATGTTAGTTGCTGATATAAATTTTCACCAAGATGGCGTCCATCTTAATAAATACAACAATTTAATGAATTAAAAAAAAACTAAGGAAGACACTTAACATTACCGATTTTATAAATTTGTTGTAGGTTGGTTCGGACGGCGGCCATTCCGGCTCTAGGATGTTTGATAACGGACTGTTCTATAATTGATATCCACGATAAAGTGTACATGCAATTGCAGAATTTTCTCTGTGATGACAATTTGAGAGAGAATCACGGCTCGCTCAGACAACTGATCGTCACTCTAGGCAGAATTGTCAATAGTTGTTCAGTATCCTTCAGAAACGATGGTGGGTATTCTTTCTTAACAATTTTCTTCCCCATCGAATTTCAAGTGGAATAATGTTTTTTTTTCAGTCGTGCTTCCCCAGTTGGCATCATTTTCTATGTTATTGCCGCAGATATCGAACCCTAGGAAAACAGATTTGGTGATGGCTTTGCTGGATGCTTTCACGAATATTGTGTTCACTCCATTACATGACCGTGTTTCTAGCAAGTTGCTTCTTCCTGGATTAAGGTCAGTCAATATTAGATAGCTTGTTTCAAAAAAAAATACTGTTTGTGTGCAGAAAATTACCGGCTGACTTGTGGGGGCGACCCTTAAACTCATTGTTTGTATGGATGAAAGATAATATTTTCATTCATGCTTTTAGCCTACTTTCGGTATGAAATCCTATGAAATAATAATGTAATTTTAGTATGGTTCGAGAACAAATTCTCCAATTCTCTTGATCAATAACATCGACTATCAATACCAATTATGATGAAGATTTAATATTATAATGTTTTTTGTATTATTATCGCTATTCGATGAATATGCCAAATTCCGATTCTTACAGAAACTTGGCCTTATCTCCGGAACCTTACTATTTAGGTATAGAAATATTATGTATCATTGGAAAGGGATTTTGATTGGATTCCAACTTATCCGATAATATATAGGGTGTTCAATTTGAAATAAATGACTTTTCACAATTTTTGTATCTAGCGGTAAAATTACGAAATTTAAGAGACCCTATATAATTTGGAACAGACGTCTCCACACAAAATCAATACAAAGGCTGCACCAAAAATTTCAAATTTCTACGAAGTGATTACAAATCAAAAAATTGTATAATGTACAGGGTGTCCTATTTGAAATAACAAAGATACTTTTCGGTGTAAGCGGCAAGCTGCATTGAAGAAAATATTTTGAGTCGTTAGATCGAAAGCGCTTATGGAAATACCTGAATTTTTTTAATAATCCAATGTCCCGTTCTCCGTATACATCCAAGGTACCATCGACCGTGAGGCACCCTGTGTATATATATATACAGGGTGAGTCAAAAATGTGTACCGAGCTTTCTGAGGGTGATAGAACATTGAAAAATATGTAGTTTGATGATTAAACTCATGGCCCAAAATGCATATTAAGGGAGATATATCCTTCCAAAGTTAATAAAATTAAAATAATTTCTCCGGATAACTTCTGAACGATGAAAGCCACCTGATTGAAATTTTGTGCATGAATGTATGTTGTCAAAATACATTTTTTCGTCACACTTCCACATTTCTGATATTGTTATAAAGGGTGTTTTCAGAGGGTGAGTCATGATTTTTTGTAGAAAAACAGGAGCATTCGATGGAGCGAAGAAAATTACATGAAAAAGGTACTCTTATTCAAATACAAAAAATTGAGCCGTTCGTGAGATATTTGAGTTTTTGTAGTTACATGATATCAGCAGATTGATTTTATTCATCATCAACAATATTTTAGCAGGCCATGATGAATAATTTTGTTCTCAATTTTGACGTTCATGTCATCAACATTCGAGTCAACATTGTTGTAGTCGATTTGTTCGTGTGGTTTTTCTGTGTCATTTATCACTGCGATTATCAACTGAGATTTTAAGAAATATGGCAGGTTATTCGTTCTCTGAACAAACTGATATGCTTCCAATGCTTGGCGAGTGCTTCGGAAATGCAAATGCTGCTGAAATATCGTTATACCGATGAATCTCGCGATGAATAAAATCAATCTGCTGATATCATGTAACTACAAAAACTCAAATATCTCACGAACGGCTCAATTTTTTGTATTTGAATAAGAGTACCTATTTCATGTAATTTTCTTCGCTCCATCGAATGCTCCTGTTTTTTCACCGAAAATAATACAGGGAAAAAAGTTTTCTACAAAAAATCATGACTCACCCTCTGAAAACACCCTTTATAACAATATCAGAAATGTGGAAGTGTGACGAAAAAATGTATTTTGACAACATACATTCATGCACAAAATTTCAATCGGGTGGCTTTCATCGTTCAGAAGTTATGCGGGGAAATTATTTTAATTTCATCAACTTTGGAAGGATATATCTCCCTCAATATGCATTTTGGGCCATGAGTTTAATCATCAAACTACACTTATTTTTCAATGGTCTATCACCCCCAGAAAGCTCGGTACACATTTTTGACTCACCCTGTATATATATATATATATATATATATATATTATTATTATTATATATTATTATGTTCACAACTCCGTAGTTTGAATATATAAAACATTCCAATTTAAGAAAAAGTACACAAATATAAGTATACAAAATATAAGACTGCAAATTCTTCAGGAGTTTGGAATCTGTCATCGTGGAGAATGATACACTGCATAACCATTGGGAAACAATAACATCGTTGAAAAAAGAGTGCGAAAACAGACTCGACTTCGCCGTTCCCAACTCTCCGATAATCTCTCACAACAAGATGAGTCACAATGTCAATCAAAGCGTGGAGGAGATGAGGCAGAAAGTCAGCAAAATATTCAGCACTCCGATACCGAAGCCGAACAATTTACCGAATCTACAGGGCTTATTTAGGAAAAAATAACTTTCTTGAAATACAGTATGAAAGTTGTGATTGATATAGAATCTCATATTATTCTATGGAGTTTTGATTGTGATTCGTGAATTCTCAAAATTTTGACACGGCTCAAAATTCTATAAAATAAGATTTCTCACCTGAAACCGAAGCCTTAATTTTTTTTCATCTATTATTTCTTTCTGAAACGTAACAATTCACATAGAGAAGTATTCCATTTCCGATCCATTTTGAAAGGATATGGAATAATAACGGTTTTGGAATTGTTGGTCTAAATATTTTCTCAATATTGAAAATTCAAATGAATCTCCTCTAAATGTTTTTTCATCGTTCTGATATTTCATGAATATCCTGGAAAAGGGTCAAAGATATTATATTATATAACATCCCATTAATATTATTTCATTCTTTTTTTTATGTTTCTTACTAACGCTGCATCACAATTCATCGTGAATACAAATACTTATGTTACATTTTCAAATTGTTTCGCATTTCACTACAAGACGCACATATTTTTTCAATATTAAATTTTGCCATCATTGAAACAAAAGTTTTTTGCTTTGATAACGATCTATTGCATTTGATGAAGTGGTTTTTTGTTGAATAAGAAGGTAGTAAAATTGTTCAATGATATAAACGTGTGATTAATTGTGATAGTGATCTACCTATTGAATTATATCAGCTGTACTTAATTATATTTTTTAAATATTTGACAGAAATCATTAAATATATTGAATTTGCCCAGTTTTTATATTAAGTATCCACATGCTCACTCTGAAAATATTCAGACGTCAATCTGGACATGTTGAGGCAAAAGGACTACAACTATTTCTTTTGACTACTGAAGCCACTCTATAGAGACGGATTTGTTGAGATTTATTCTAATTTAGATCTTAGAAATATCTGATTCAGACAATTAGGTCTTGACGATTTGATACTTGTATATGAAATGAATCAAAACTTGAGAACTCATCAATTTGAAAGGTTTCTCAGAATGATACCAGTTTAATATATCTTCCATTTAAAAATTTAATAGTAGTAGTAGTTTATTAGCAATCTTCTGCTACAAATATACGTTCGCAAATCTTCAAAAAACTTCTTAAACATTTTAATGACTCAGCATTCTACAAAATCTCCATCTTTGTTTCTTTAGTAGCTTGACTAGGATTTTTGAATTGATACAAAGATATGAATTCATTATATACTTAGAATTTAGAGATTCAATGTACACTGCATAAGACAATAATGGATGAGATTACAATTATTGGTGCTTTACTAGTTTTGAGGAATCATTGTCCATAATCATCATTTTATCCATACAACATACTTAAAATTTGGTGGAGACATCTACAGCCCCTTTCTCCCTGGCGCCAAACAAAAAAACACTGGAGTATATTTCTACAAAATATTCCTGTTGAAGCGAATTATTCTTGTCTATATAATATAAAAACGTCAGCTCTACAGCAGCAGCAGCCAAGGAGCAGTACATTTATATTGTCTTTAAAACAGATACATCACAATTTGTCTATTACAAATCTATGTACATCAACTGGGGATGATAGAATAAATAACAATCAATGATATAATGCATCTTGAGTATAAATAATAATTTTGAATGGTACTAAAATGCACTATACAGAATGTCATCATGGTGGTGTTTGTAGTCATCATCAGCATATCAGTCACCAGATGTAGAACAATTCATTTCTTATTCAACCATGGCTGCTTGAGACAATCTGCTGCAGTGGCTCGCCGTTCAGGATCAAAGTCCAGCATGGGTCTGAGGAAGGAGGCAAACTCTTCAGCTTCCTCTCTAGCCCAGTCGTACTTCTCCGTCAGCACGTCCTCCATGGACCATGGCTTGAGGCCGCTGATGTGGCGCAGCTCGTTCTTCTTGTTGAAAAACAGCTTAGAGCAGGAACCGTTCTGTGCGATCCGCCGTGGAATGTTTCCCAACAGCTCGATTATGTGAGCCAGATGATCTTCGTCCCGGCAGTAGTCTTCCCCAGAGTGAGGCTCAAACAAGTAGTCACCGGTGGCCAGCTCAAAAGCCATGCAGGCGGTGCTCCAGATATCAGCAGATGTATTGTAGCCAGCGCCCAGAAGGACCTCTAACGCCCGGTACTGCCGCGTCTGGATATCCTCAGTGAAGTGTTTGTGCACCCAGCAAGCATTACCCAAATCAGCTATCTTCACTTCAAAATCACATTCTACAAAGGCTGGATCTAACTCAATCTTATCATCAACTATGCCTATGGGCTGAGAATCATCCTCTGACACATGCATCATTTGCTCCCCACTACCGTTGTTGGGACTGGGCAGTTTTTCCTCCTCGACTTCCTCAGGAGTAGTCTCAGGGCTGGGGCAATGGCACTCAGGATCACCGCCATTGCTAATCACGTCTCCATTCTCATGCACCTTCTTCTGCTCCTCGATCTCTATAATCTGTTCCATCTGTCGCTTCAACAGCTCATTCTGTCGCTTGGCTTTCTTCTTCAGCTTCTTCTTCTTGTTCTTGCTCATCTTGGTCGGCTGGGACTCCATGATGGGGGCAGTGCTGACGAGGGACGTAGGCAGCTTCATGCCCAGCTGGTGCATTTCCGCCGCTTCGCAAGCCAAACGCCGAATGGCCTCTTCATTGATGCAAAGGAGAACATTCTCTGGCTTGATGTCTGTATGAATGATCTTACACTTGGTGTGCAGGTAGTCCAAGCCTTCAAGGACTTGTCGCATTATAGTACGGACGTTCGCTAGCGGAATCCCTCGATAGTTTGACTTGATGATCAGCTTTAGCAAATGGTGGCCTAAAACCTCAAACACCATGCACACATGAACGCCGTTTACTCCGCTTATCTTGAAATCGTTCAGCAGTTGCACTGTTTTGTTGCGCTTTGGATCGGAAGGATCGGACTCTCGCACAGCCTTGAGGATTTTTACTTCATCCATGGCAGTTTCTGTAAAGTGACCAGCAGACTTCACAATTTTCAGAGCGACAAATCGTTTGTCTTCCAAATCCCAGCATAGCCACACAGTAGAGAAATGGCCCCATCCTAGTTTTCTCGTTACATGGTATCTACTGAGAAACAGGTCGCCGATTTTGACAGGATGGTAACCTCCTTTGCGGTAATCTGTGCTATCTTCCTGCTCCTCTTCTTCGCTAGTGTAAGGGTCATCAGGATCTTCGATGGTTTCATTACTGGAACTATGAGATGGTTCGTTTTTCGAATTATGTCGATTTTCTCCCCCATGACCGTTCATATCGTTTTTGCCTTTCTTTTTGCCAGGCTTGTGTCTCTTCTTTTTTGCCTGAATAGCCAGGACACGTCTGTTTACGTCCAATTTTGCGCTCATTTGTATTACTTTTCTTGTTGATTATCGATACCACGAAAACTTGACTAATACAATATGTCAAATGACCATAATTTCCTAGAAAACACCTTTTGTTGATTATGGAATACGGATTATGGCCGACAGTCTTCTCTTCACCAACACAGAACACGAAAAGAATGCTGAAAAAACCGGTCGGCAGTCATCACCTCATGGAATGTGACAGACAGACATGTCGTCGACGCATTGGTTAGCCGCTATACCACAGAATTATTGGTGGATTTGAATGAACCAATCAAGTATCTTGTTATTTTTGAAATTATAGAACGCGGCACGTGGCCCAGAGACAATAATCCGTCAACCTATGCAATCATTCAAACACCGGAATAATCAAAATCAATATTTCGTTAGCAATGTTAGTTAGCATTGGCATCAAACTGAATAAGTTGTGATTTTTCCAATTATAACTTGCATACCTTGTTAGCATAACTTCAAATGCTCAAGCCACTGCAGAATGATTGGTTTCAGAATTCGATCGGATTGATAGTAAGTACACGATATAATTAGGCATTTAGATTTTGTTTTCCTTACTTAACCCTAAAATTTGTACAGTGCATTATATTTACAAAAATCATGAAAATGTGTTTTCAATATATAAGATATGATAATCCTATGATAAGGAAAAAATCTACAATATTTAAATCTATACAAATATGCCAATAATATAGCACCATCACATTTACAGAACAATCTACTGATAAATTGGCAAATAAAGTTCCATTCAGAAAATTATAATGTAGCCAATATCCTTGTAAAGCCCATACATCCAGTTAAAATAGTTTGACCACAACCCCAAAAGAGAGCATACAAAGGATTCATTGGTAAACTCGATGCTCTGTAGACAAAGGCAACTGCTGCACTGCTAACAATTCCTGTTACCGCTGGAGTAACAAATCCCATGAGGAGTATTGCAATAGGGAAAAATTTACCAAACTTGTGCTTCCTCAATGTGAGAAATGCAATTAGTCCAGCAATCTACAACAAAAATCATCACTATTAAAATAAAAGAAGAAAAATATCAATAGGACAGAATGAACAAGGACTAAAGGACTATTATATATTGAACACTCACTGTATGGACCAATATTGAAGAAAATAAGGCCCACAAAAAGACGTGATACCACATCTTTGTAAAAGTGTTGAGAGCATCAGCCTGTTGAAGCCAAAGCACTGTCCCAACAGAATCCAGTTCGTAATTTGTAGACATTCTCACTACTAATCTGTTGTCGTTTTCTATGTAACATTGTCGACTCCAATACTGAATTCGTCCATTCTCAAAACAATCCAGTAGCTACTCTGTGATAAGACAAAAGATAAAAATCCAGTTGTAAATCAAAGGATATTGAGTCACTCAAATTTCACACGTACCTTACTGAATTATTAGCCAAGCTGATGTGTTTTTCATCACAAAGCTGCTATTCTGTTATTTCGATATACGTTTGTTTGGCCTGCTTCAGTATTAACATTTTTGAAAAACAGAAAAACTCCACACTGACAACTGACTGGAAAACAGCACTGACACCAGCTGACACTGACAGTGACAACATAGATTATGTGACACGTGACAAAATTTGAACTTATAAACATCTGACAAATCACTGATCACTGGTGTTGCCAAATCGTACAAAATGAAAACTTCTGAACTATCCAAAAATCCATAACCCATAACATATTCTTCAACAATTCGGAATTCATATAATAAGTCCTCATTTTTTCAGATTTCTTCTGATATACAAAAATGATATTTTACAATTGACTAACAGTAACATTTATAGATCTAATTAGATTTTTTTTTAGTTTTCAGCTTATTTCAAATGTTTCAACAATTGCCTCTTGAACAGCATGAAAAGACCCTTTACGAACAGAAAACTAGTTTCAACTTCATTCTACATATATGAAAATCAGTTTTCGAGACCTCTGCGTATCAAGAAATATTGGTTATTGAAATATGATTCTTTTGATATAACTCATCAGTTTGCTAATGTTCACAATTTTGAAAATGAAGATGTTTTATGGCCGAAGCTTGGATCCACGAGGCCAGGAACTTCCCAAAATCGCTACCATCGATAACCGTATGCCAGAAATTGTCTTCCGGCAACGCACAATCAGACACATTCTGCTTAGCCTCAGCGTCAAGAAGGCTATGAGGCCTGACGGAATACCGCCTATTGTTCTCAAGAAATGTGCCCCAGAACTAACACCAGTTCTTTGCAGGTTGTTCACCCTTTCGTACAAACTCGGCGTATTTCTATCTAACTGGAAGGAAGCTAGGGTCCAACCGATTCCAAAGAAGAGCAAGAAAATCCTCCCTAACAACTAACCGATTGCACTACTATCTGTGATCTCTAAAGTAATGGAAAAAGCAATCAACATCGAGCTCATCCGATATCTAGAGAGCTCAAGAATCGTGAACGACCGGTAATATGGCTTTTGTCACCAGAGGTCAACAGGAGATCTGACACATAAGTGGCAGGTGTCAATAGAGAAACATGGGGAGTCTCTGGCTGTAGCCTTGGATATCTCCAAAGCATTTGACCGAGTGTGACACCAAGGCCTCTTAGCGAAACTTCCGCCATATGGTTTGCCGCCCCAACTGTGTCTTTTACTATCGAGTTTTCTTGCAGATAGATCACTCTACGTGGTGGTAGACGGGGTCTCGTCTGATACAATGACGATCAATGCTGGTGTTCCATAAGGCTCTGTCTTGGCACCAACTTTGTTCTTGCTCCACATCAATGATTTGTTGAATGTGACCTCCAGCCCAGTTCATAGCATTCCGCCCCTTTTCCTCTAGAGCCCCTATATCATCCAACGAAGCCAGAGGTGCGAGGCGAAGACAGGTTGATGCTTTAAATGAGGATCTGACAAGAATTCTGAAATGGGGATCTGAGAATCTAGTACAGTTCAATGCAACTAAAACTCAAGCTTGTATGTTCACCAAGAAGACTGATCACACAATGCCCAATTTGATGATGTCGGGTACCACTATGTTCCTACACGAGGTCGTCATTATCTATGCTGGGTCTCACCACCAACAGTGCTCTCTCATGGGACGATCATGTGAGGTTCATTGCGAAAACTGCTTCACAAAAACTTGGTTTTCTTTTCCGTGCGAAGAGATACTTCACATCTCAGCAACTGCTCATGATCTACAAAGCACAAATTCGACCTGTCCTGGAGTACTTGAAGCTCAGCCCCCAAACATACACTGAAGCTCTCAGATTCAATTAAGAAGAGAGCTATCCGCCTAGTCGATGATACAACACTCACCAAATCATTGACCACTCTAGATCATCGTAGGTTGGCGATCTATGCCTTTTTTATAGGTACTCTCACGATCGGTGCTCAATGAAAATATCATCTATTATGCCACCACGCGCGATTCCTAGTAGACAAACCAGGCGAGCTCGAGCTGGTCACCCCTACACTGTCAGACTCGAGACCTGTCGAACATCGCTATACCAAGCATCATTAATCAATAGAACGGCAAAGTTATGGAATTCTTTACCTTGTGAAGTCTTTTCTAATGCTTACAACCTCCAAACTTTCAAGAAAAATTCCAACACCTTCATACTCTCCCAAAATTCCACCGCTGGCTAACACGATGTTCCTCGAACATTATAGGTTTCCCTTTCGTGTTGTCCACAGATAAAAAAAAATATATATAATATACCCTGTTTGCCATTGCAGACTGTGTGAAATATCGGGAGTGTATCTCTGTTTTATGAAATGATTCTAATTTCTTTGTTCTGTAATGGGTACCTACTTGTTACTGAGATATTCGATTTAGATTGAATAAAAACATAAACACTATCTGTAAGTTATTCGAGGAGGTGGTACATTAATTCTTCAATAATCGAAATGCGGTTTGAAACATGAAATCTTGCATACATTGAAATAGATCCTGACATTCCATTGGAGAAATATATTTTTTCATACTATACGTGCTATAAACGGGTCAAAAATTCAGATGCCTTAGATCTGCCGATGTATAAGTGTAACAAGTATAACTGGCAACACTGTTATATTTCATATTGATTAACACCAATCACAGAAATATCAAATTCTACGTCACAGATCACAAAATATCATGAACAGATTACATTTCTTTAATATTTTCGTTGATGACAGATCACAGTCAGAGTCAAGGTGGATATAGGATGGTGAAATAACTCTTCAATTGTTTCTTTCCAAAACATGTAGACCTGTCAAACGACCTCACTAAGGCCGCACCACTTGAGTATAGATGGCGATACGATCGTCGATCCGGTGAAGTCAAATCCGCTTTTACTGATAATGACGGATACCTGACAGTGATGGATAGCTAACAGTTCAGTTTTTACATTATTTATGTTGAATTTCAAATCCACATCGTGTTTCCAGCATTTCCAAGATAACCTTCGAGATCGGCATAGGTGACGCCACCTAGTTTCGATCTTGGGAAGCCTTAGTAAGGTATTGAAATCCGACAAAATCAAGTAGGCGAAGGTCTACAACTTTTTCTAGTGGCTGGGTATAGGGAGTTGAGACACCAGTCTTTATTTACATCATGGTCAGAGTCTTGAGTGAGATATGTCTTGGGTTTTCAATGAGAGCAATTGACAGTTCCTCCTCTGCTGAAAGTTAGGATTTTACATTTTTATCGAATTGAATTTTTTTAGAAGTTTTCGATCAAGAACGAATGATGAATGTGGCTGAATTACCTGATGAAAGTGATAGCAGCGACGAAGATTATGATCCTGGAAAACAGGAAGATGTCCCATCGGAAGTGGATTCTGACGGAGAACCGGAGGACCCTTTGTCAGATTCAGAAGGAAAAAACGAGAAAGGATCTAGGGCAAGACGAAAGACGAATAAAAAAAGCTCCAGAGTGAAGAAAAATAAACGAGGCAGTGAAGAAGCAGGTGAGTTTCAGTTGAAATATGTCAGGTTTTCATGTCTGAATATGTGGAAAATAGTCTTCACTTGTAATGTGTGTTTATCTTTCAGTTAGTGAAAATAAGGAAGAAAATAAAGAAGCTGCAGAGGAGCAGAATCAGAATATTGATGACATTTGGGCAGATTTCATGAAGGACACAGGGTTCAAGTCAAAAAGCAATGTTAAGCCAGCAGAATCGAAAACCACAGAAAGCAAAACAAACAAACCTAATAGTGTAACTCAAACATCAGATTTTGGAATGTCCAGTAGACCTCCTGAGAAAGTCAAAATCAAGCAAATATTTGAGTTTGCTGGTGAAGAAGTAGAGGTGGTGAAAGAGGTGGCAGTAGATTCAGCTGAAGCAAGATTGTTGGCCACGAGTTCTGAAAATATCCCCAAATCCAGTAAAGGCAAGCGAAATATAGGATTGAGTGGAATAGGCAATGTATTGAGTCAGCTCTCGAAAAAACCCAAAATAAGCACATTAGAAAAAACAAAACTAGATTGGGATAGTTTCAAGAAAGAAAATAATATTGATGAAGACCTTCAAACTCACAACAGAGGAAAAGATGGGCAAGTATCTATATTATTCCACGAGTTAGTCCCATATTTGTCAGTAAAAAATAAGATAGGATTCTAATAAATAATCATAACAAACGGATATGTTGACTCAGATAGATTCTGAAAACTGTTAAGTGAATCAGTGAATCTGTGAAACTAGGTATTTAAAATATGAAGTTAGATTTCTATAATCATTGAAATAATAATTCTTTTTTTTTGATATTACAGATATCTGGAAAGGCAAGATTTCTTACAAAGAGCAGATCTGAGAAGATTTGAGATTGAAAAGGAAATTCGGTCCATTGAGAGGAGTAAGAGATTCAACAGTACTCTTTAACAATGAGATACTCTACCATTCTTGTATTGTATTCAATCTTACATTCCAGATATGAAACAAGTGTTCTTTCAATAATGATTATACTGTTCACATCTGTGTTATGAGAAAAAATCAATGTTTCAGTATTTTCAGTAAATTTCATATGAAAAATCCAAACTGCAGGTATTATATGTTTGAAGTAGTGATATAGGTAATAAAAAATAAACATCCTTCAAAACTAAATAACTGTTCGACTATAACTGCTGCTGCCTCGGCTGCTGCTGATTTCTGGTGTGATCTTTAAAATCACATGAAAAATAACCTGTTTTCTACTTAAACAAGCTTATTTCTCAAATTTCTACAGTTCTACAGTTCTATTGTTGTTGTTTCTACAGTTGTTATAGTAGAAAATATGATTTGTTTGATCTTGATTCTACTAATTCTAAAATTTGACAGAAAGAATTCACGCTTGATGTTCAATAAATTACCAATAATATTCTATCAATTCTTATAACATTATGCAATTCGAAATTGAGATGAAGAAACATATTCTCATGCAGAGGAATAATTAGTCATGACAATTCATCTCATTTCATCCAAATTTTTAATATCTTATATTTCGTTGTCTAATGGTTTCTTTCATTTTATTAGAAATAATTGTTAATTTTTTGTGAAATTTACTATTTTTGTTTTCTTAGTTTTTCTCTAATCATCTATAAATTCATGAATAATTTTATACCAGTCATTATTCATGATATTTTTTAATTTATTGTATTGTGATTGAGGGATAAATAAATATGAAAACCATCATCTAGGTATACATGGTGTGAGGAAGATACAAATTTGGTCGAATGGAAAAAAAACTTGTGCATTCAGAATTAGCCATTCCAACAGCCTTTTATTTTTCTTGAACAACAGAGCATTATTAGCAATAGGGAAATATATCGAAAACTCTCCTTCATAGTAACTCTCGATATGATTCAACGTGGTGATATTCATTTCTTGCTCCGACGTTTCTTAATCGTGAATACATCATCAACTTGATTTTTTTTAAATACGGTCCTGATTGAGTTTTCACACATTCTCAAAGCTTTTTTCATTCTGGATACTCCTATGTATCAATAAACATAGTGATTTGAATGTGTTTCAAAGAAGTTTTCGACGAAGTTTCGTTTACTTTTTATTTCAAAACTAAATCAAAAATATTATCAATTTCAATTGTTTTGAAGGAAAATGAGACAGTACAACAATTTCTGATCTTCCAGTGTCGACTATTGATTCACTAGTACTGAATAGTGAAGGAACAAATTATTCTACTAATTATTTGAGTTGATCAACGCATGAAATGAAGCATGTCATGTGTAACATAAATTTTTCTTCATTCGTGAAATCTCCCATAATTTAGAATTCGAACAGAATAATAAGATTACTAATTTATGACAGGTCCCGAAACACGTAAACAGTTTATAAGCCTACTTCTTAGTTAAACACATTACTAGCTACATTATAGCTTAATATTGCAGTATTCTTTGGTAAAATGTTGTTTCAAGATCAATTGGAAGCACTGTGAAAAACATAAAAATTGAATTTCTGCAAAATCATAAGAAGATGATACTTCACAAGAAAATTTTGTACGAAAATTTGTATTCCTTGTATTATTCTGAACTTCTGGTCCCTAATTTTTCTAGATAATGTTGGACTTTCTTTCCTCGTTTCTGAAAAATAAGAATAAAACGTTTGAAAATTCTCTCATCAATATTTTGTAGCAAGAACAGATTCATGATCTGACCTAACATATCACTGCGAATTCAACTTTCAGATAGGTACCTGAAATCATCCTTATTATAGTCTATCAACGAAACTAAGTTTCAACAGTCAAACTACTCTGATATTTTTTTTTCAATTTCAATTCTTGATTTAACTGACAAACTATAAATGATTTCGAAAATTTTGAAAGACTACTGAAATAGCTTTCTGGATGCGCAACTTTATTCCCATTTAACCAAATTCGTATCTCCCACCGTTTCCAAGATCCCCATGATGCACTGTTGTAACTAACATAACATAATAGTATTTTATAGATGAAGAATGACATAGGACTCAAGACGGATCCTTGGGGAACCCCGTTTGCCTAAAATATTGGCCCATTTACACACGCCACTGAGTCTGATGACTCCGTGTGACTCATCACATTCACGTCCCATGGATTCTCGGAACCCGCAAGCTGGTGCTATCTAGCGGGTGTTTCGTTTGGCTTTCGCTCTCAGTTTTCTCTCTATTCAATTATTTGGTTCACTTTTCAGTCCAGAATTCAGTTTGTTCGCGGTGATGGTTGGTGGTGGACGTGCGTCAGTGTAGGGTCTCGCTCGTTTGAATTTAATATCATTTATTTATTATTTGATCATTATGCTTTCGTGTGCAATCGGTTTGTTTGTTCCGTTCTCGTTTTGATTATTGGAAATTGTCATGCCTCAACCAATGGATATCCCTTCCCAACAGGTA
This sequence comes from Gastrophysa polygoni, assembly GCA_963576655.1. Lineage (NCBI taxonomy): Eukaryota > Metazoa > Arthropoda > Insecta > Coleoptera > Chrysomelidae > Gastrophysa > Gastrophysa polygoni. The sequence continues at coordinate 41,310,140 of OY755083.1, forward strand.
TACTTTCATCATACCTACGAGATGATCGATATTTTTTTATTAAGATTTTTCTAGACCAGGTAGTGATTCTCATGTGGATATTATAAAAACTCGATTCAAAATTTCTTTACTTTGTGGCAAATTTCTGCAGATAGATCATTTTGATCGCTATAACATTTTGACAATATCTTTGGAAATGCAGCGTTACCACATTAAAAAGATCTTTAGAATATTGAGCAGACATATTGGAGCTCTCTATTTTGTCTCTGGTTTTGTTATAAATCGATCGAAGGTTCACACTGAATCCTATTGTTCAATAAATTTGCAAATTTTGGTAGATCTTTTTGATTGAAAAATCTCGTATCCAGGTGTAGTTATCTCGATAGTTATATATGTCTGGAGGTTTGTCTAATCTATATGTTTATATTCGAGTTAGATACTTACCTATTTAGTAATTCATTCATCCAGGTACCTACCTGATATTTTCCTTGCTATCAGAGTTGTTATCAACATCATAATATATCTAAATCGTTATTTACACATGGCACGATTCTGAAGATTGGCGAAACCAAGGCTAATATTCATAATATAATTGTACGAGAAATTCAATCATGAGAAATAATATTCTATTTGCCAAATTGAGATTCTCAATATTTTTCTTATTGACACATAATAGGACGCACGTTTTCGCGCACTCTGTAAAATATTTATTGGATATGATATGGGAATAGTCGAGGGAATAGTGTGAAAATGGCATCTTGTCATTCTATCATTTCCAACGAGAATACTTCAAAAATGATTGATTATTGGAATAAAACGATTTGTTTTATTTTAGATTACAAAAAGATTACATTATTTCTGGAAAAAAACAGGGGTGTCGCGTCTTTGAAAATATTTTAGTTGGAACTCTTTACCACATCCGCATCTCATCCTCATTCAGAATCACGCTGCGTTTATTCGATTCATAGACTTATTATCCTATCCTTATCATTTCAATACCCTAATTTTCTTATGCTCAAGATAATAAGTCTATGATTCGATTCATACCAAGATCGTGTTGACTTGTCAAGATACTTATTCCTGCATATTATCCACAGCAATAAAATATGGACATCAAACATTTCGAATACTTGAGTACTTTATTGCTCTCGATTCTATTTGAAAGTAATTCTAAAAATAAAATATGAGGCAGGAAGGGAGTATTTGTGTAAATCAATACTTTTATCAGAGCTTTTATCAGTCAAAATAAATATTGACAAATGCCTAATCGTTATCATATTCTTGCTCTCATCAGAATGGAATTGGTATAGCAGACAATATTGAAAACAAAAATGTGCAGCCAAACCAAAAATGATAGTAATTATTGCTAGGTAGGTACTTCACTAATAGGGCCTTGGAATAGTATAGTTTTCTGATGACGCACCTCTCGCTATACCTACATCCGAGTATAAAAATGTGCAATGAGCGAGTTCTTGAGAGTGCATCCTGTTCGATTCTGTTCATATCAGGTGTCTCATAAGATACTAATAAAGTCGTTTTCAAACAAAGTGACTAGTTACAATCACTCACTCACTCACTTCGCACGAGTGTGAAATGTTGTATGAGATTCAAACCATACCATATTTTTCCTCGACTATAAGAGTCAATAGTCAAATATGATTTCAAAACGGCAATAACTTGAACTTCAAATTCAATTTCAGAGAATTCAGCTCGGATGTCAGTATACTAACAGTACGAGTGCAATAGTGCAATATGGAACAAAATGCATCTAATGTACATTTTTTTGTTAATAATATACCGGTTTAACCGGAAATGCCATCAACTTCTTTTATTTAAATGGGACACTCTATATACTTCTACAGATCTTGAAAGAGCTTGTTATTTTGAATTCATACATATTGGGTTTAGTGTGAAAAAAAATTAAAAATGAGGAATATAGCACGTTAGATGAACTAATTGATGTTGTTTGTATGCATATAGAAATAAATAAACGTACAATTTACAAATTGTACAATTTAGAATGGTTCGATTGAAGTGAAAAAGAGCGTATTAAAATTTTAATGATGATCGGTTATGAATGTAAAATTTATTTCCGTCAATTAGAATTTGACACTTGGAGAACAGAAGAGTACTCGTTTATTCATTACTATGCATACAAATAACATCAATTAGTTTATCTAAATAGTTTTTTGCTCTAATGCAAAAACTCAAAGGAGGTTGATCAAAGTGCCATATTCCTCGTTTTTGCAAATTCTCTTATACTAAACTCAATATGTATGAATTCAAAATAACAAGTTTTTCAAAATCTTCAAAAATATATAGGGTGTCCCATTTAAATTAAAGAAGTTGATGGCATTTCCGGTTGAACCGGAAGAATGTTATCCACAAAAAAATGTACATCAGATGCATTTTGTTCTTATTGCACTTACCTGCCAATTTTCATGAATATCGTTCTTTTCGTTTAAAAGATATTTACTTGGTTCTATACTTTATCCCAACCTTGTATAGATTGCCATAGCGACATAATTGTTGCTATGGTGACATGATAATATTCCTCGTTATAGTATCATGCTATGGTGACATTGGAGCTGCGCTATTACGGCTCGTACGTTCAGGTTACAGAATAGACAAATGTAAACAGGGTACCTCTCGCATGTAAGTAAATAATATGCTCTCATTCGAGATGGTACATCATTTGGTCTCAGTACTGGATTACTCTATGATTAACCTATTATTGTTTTATCTGCTGTGTGTTTATATTTCCGTCTAGTGACAAATATTTTTGGTCGACTGCCTAACTGAAGATCCCGACGTGAACATCAACTTCTATTGTGTTTTCTATTCTGTCTATTCTGTTCATTCCTCACTGTTTCCTCATCTTGTATTTCCCAGTTTATTCCTCACTGTATTCCCAACTCGTAAGGGGTATTAGAATTCATGTGAAAAGTTTTGCAGGTCTGAAGTCATATTCGATCAATGCCATAGAAAAAAAAATTGTGGGTATTTTCAATTAATCCGCTTTCAGACCAACCAGGCCATTTTAATTTTTTTGGAAATGTTCGAAAATGGCCGTGTAAGGTCATTGAAATGAGGGACTTCTAATGAGAGAAATGATGACTGTTTGTTCTCACAGATACCGCCTGGAATAACATCACAAACCGAACCGATCCGACATGTGGTAGACTGAAGTCGGTAATTGATAGTGACAAGAAGTATCGAGTTGTGCTATGCGCAGCCAACTACGAGTATTTTATCGCTTGGAGTGGCGGTCGTTAGTTTTTCAAAAGAGAATCCCCTGTTCCGACAAAGTACCCAATTCATCCACCCTGATGTGCATAATGGGGTGTGCATGTCATTGAATGCGATATAGGGTTTCATCTCGGGTTTCACTTTCAAGTGTTGCCCGCATGATCGAGTGAGTTATTATCCTCTTCATACGACTATCTATTTGATTTCTGAATTATCTTGCAAACTACGTCAGCCAACGTTATATTCCGAGTTCTGCGCAAATCGTAAGGGATTCAAAGTCTCCGCGGTTCACCTTCCATCTCGGGTTCCATAGGTAGCCATACGTTTATATGTATTTACAATTTTATTTATCAATGTATTTACATTATTACAAAATTCCAAGAACGGAGAGGAAAATTCCGAGGAAATTTAAAATGAATCTACGGAATATGAGATTTATTTTGATTTCCAAGCAATACTCACCAAAAATTAGGAGAAATAAAAGAAAAATTTGATGAAATTCCCATTGAATTCGATGAATTCGAACTCATCTGAACAGAACATTCAAATGAATCCCTGTTTTCATTCTAATTGTTCTGTAAAGCTTTTGACCGAGTTCATCATGACATTCTGTTGACAAAACTTAATGCGTATTATAAAAATTTACTTGGAAAATATTTTTTTTGTGTTGGAGCACAATGGAAAAACATCTGGTGAGTTCCATGCTAGGTCCGATGTGCCACAGGGATCTAATCTATGACCTCTACTGTTTTTTCTACTTATTAATGGTCATAAGTAGGTATGTTTTATTCAGAATGCCTACTATTGCGAGAGTGTGTGATGCTACAAAAGGACATCGATACAATTATAGAGTAGATAGTTAATGCCAATAAATTATTCTTCAATGTAAAAAAATTATATATGTCAACAATATCTCGTTCAAAAAATGTTATTGACTTTGAATATCATAGAAAAGCACGGAAAACCGCGGTTGAGGATTAGGGAGTAACTTTGGGAGTAAGTAACGTTTACGTTTTTTAGTACACAAGTCATTTCATAGAATTGTTAGGGGAGCAAAGCACATGATAGGTTTTCTGATTAGAAAAACTCACAGCTAATAATGTCGATACCGTCAAATTACTTTATTACAGCTTGGTAAGACACAAATGTGAGTATGCATCTGTGATATGGTCAGAGGAGTATATTACAATCTTGAAAGAAATGGAACAAATACAAGATAAAAATACATGGGGCCTAACTATGATTCAGTTCGTACAGCTCAACTACGGAGTGAATTCAAATTTCACCTTTGGAACGATGGAGAAACTTGGTAGCAATCATGATTTTATAAAGTTATGAACAATAAAATGAACTGTCCCGATATCTCATTATTGATTCCATTCAGTATGTTCCGTCTCGCCAATACTTTTTGATGAAATTATGAACCTGGATTGGACTTTATCTCAATCTGCCTTTCGCAGATTGATCTTTGCTGAAGTAAACAACCTTTCATCATGAATGTTTGATACAATTTGAGTAGATATCATAGAGATTATATTATCCCACACTTTTATACTGTTCTGTGTGAGTGAAGATCAAATTCATGAGAGAATAATTAATTTTATTATGAGTTTAAATTTTTAATAGGTTTTCCAATACAGAACTATAGCATGAGGGATGAAACAGTTATATTATGGAATTGTCTAAGTTTCATGCAGTTCAGTCAAAACTCTCTCAATTGTCAGATCGACTCCTTAAATTTTAGTAAATTACTCAAAAGTATAGGAACGAAAAAATCATTTGAAAATATAATAACTATAATTGAAAGAAAGTGCATGTGTAGCATATTTTCGGCATGGTATTCATCATAAAAAATGTATATTCAAATCTCCAATGATCCACAGGGAATCCCTCCGGGAACTGAATCGATCAATATATGGAAAACTATAAGTAGGGCAAATTTAAAGAAATTTGGTGGTATACTTGTTGATGGGGGTGATTCACGAATAATTCTAGGTAAATTCCATATACCTCATAAGTCTAGCTCGAGGTCTACGAGGTCTAGCCATTTCCGACATATCTTGAATTTCATGTAAAACATGACGTTTGTAAGCCTGGAACATAACGATCAATTTCTCCTGTAGGAAATCTTCAATATTCTTATTGAGGTTGGTTTCCTTATAGAAGGAGATCTACTTTGATGTACTGTTTCGATATTTCGATAATGAATATATATAGGGTGATCAGAAACTAACATTGAAAATTATTGGAAAAATCGTTAAAAGTCATTTTTTCGGTTTTTTTTTCAAATGAAAGCCCCCTATTATTATAATTTTATATCATTCAGTATTGAAAATGTGGGTAAATTTGTATGAGATTTTATATCATTCAGTATTGAAAAAGTGGGTAAATTTGTATGAGATTGTTTATTCCATAATTCCATAATTTCGAAAAAATGGTTGAATTAACATCTCTCTGTTATATATGAGTTATTTCTCAGTTGGCCATGGCGTCCGCGGTTGTGTTAGAAACAATCAAGTTTTACGGAAATGTCATTGTAAACAATCATGCCGGCTCGTTCGAATAATTCAAATGAAGATGGATTTATCCATTATTTATGATGAATCTAATACGGTTATCTCAAGAACATATGTGATACATTTGCTGTTCGATATCCGCAGGAACAAAAGCCCTCACAAAACACTGTTGAACGAAGAGTAGAAAAAAATCGATATGCTGATTATAAAATGTGAATCTGTGATGTGAAAAAATGTGAATGTGAAAACTGAATTCTGAAGCATTTCGAATAGAAATAGAAAAAACATCAGAATTAACTACATAATTACAATCTTAAAACATCAACTATTTGTACAGAAATCTGTAAAAATGTAACCATCTTCTGGGGAGTTTCATAACTATTAGGCCATTACAGCGGAAAATGGCGTTAGCGTTTTTGACGAAACAAAACACGATCAGTGACTGCACCAGTGTTTTGTAAATCGTTGAAGAAACCAACCCCAGGCCTGCAAACGTCAGTTTTGACATACAATTCAAAATATGTCGAAAACGGCTAGACTTAGGTATAGGACATTATGTAGGAAATTTGTCTATATTCCTTCGTAAAATCTGGAATTGATATAATATATAGGGTGTCCCATTCAAAATGAGCATGTTGATATCAATTTCCCTCTTGAAGATATTTTAGCCGAATTGCCCCTATCAAGACTAGTATGGAACCAGATTCTCAAGTTTGTCCTACCTATAGTTTTCCATATATTGATCGATGCAGTTTCCGATGGGACACCCATTATGTGGACCATTAAAATAAGTATAAAGTTTTTACTCAAGACGACCCAATTCCTTTTTTCAGTCAATCGTCTGCTTCAAATTGAGTGTTGTACAGTCATGTGAAAATGGCAGATATCAATATGAAAACACCTCGGACAACACTACATAAACGTTGCGTTGATCAATAAAACACAAATAGTTTCGAAAAAGTCGAGAAAAAATCATCAGGCAATCGCCCTGTATGGATTTTATTCGTCTCCTTTGGTATCCTCAGGATAATAAGTCTATGGGTAGGGTGGTCGTAATTACTGTTCCATAAATGAGGTCATCTCAGTTGACACAGCCTGGGTGAAATAACGGTCTGACGTATACGAGAGAATGGCATAACTACCATTCAGATATAGCTTTTAGCTACTCTATAACTACGCTCAATCCTCGCATTCAATGCATTTCGACAGATGTTGAACATAGCTATTCATCATTAGACAGGCTGATGTTGGGGTGGAAGTGGAAATGGGATAAGAAATAACGCGGATTACATCTTGCTGCATGACTCAATGAGCGATAAGTAATAGAAAGTTGGCTGTTAGTTGGAATCATTCAAGTGGAAGCGAAACAAAGAAACAATCTCAAACATAATTTTCCAACGGTCCATATAATAATGATATCTCGGGTGATATCTATATATATAGTGGTTTTCCCGAGTTTCCTTCGCATTCACTTTTCGTGAAGCTAATAATTCTATATGAAATGAAAGTTTTCATTTCTATAGCTTTCATTTCTGATTTCTATCGAGCATTCAATGGTGAAAAAATATTTTCAACCAATTAATAACTTAAAACACTAAGAGAGCTTCGAATGAAACAGATCACGGAAATTAGCTTTTTTGCCGTGAAAAATACCTCTGAATATATAGACGAGGAATTTATTGGAATTTTCCTTGAGTTCATAGGTCCTCAGCATCAGGAAAGACTTCAATAGGCAGATAATTCAATATGATTGCCTTTCTATTGATGAATGATGCTTGGTAGAGCCAAGATCGGTAGACCTCGAGCCAGACAACGTAATGATGGTCAGCCTGAGTTTATCAACCTGGACTCGCTCGTGGTGAGAAATATCCGATGAGCACCAAAATATCTGTAAGAAAAGGAGAGATCGCCCATATTCCTACTAGACTCTTCTGAATGGCATCAAAGTTCTTCAACGTATGTAAAATTTTAAACGGCGGTACTCCAGAACGGGTCGAATTTGCGGTTTGATCATGGGGAGCTGCTTAGGTATGAAGTACCTCTTCGCACGGAACAGGAAACCAAGTTTTTGAAAAGCATCATTTCTTTCAATGGACCCCACATGTTGTTGTTGGTGGTACCGAGCATGTAAGAATAATGGTACATCATCATATTGGGTATACAGATACAAACATTTTGTTGCATTTAACTCTACTTGATTATCAAATCCCCAACTTCGCATCCTACAGATCATTGGTGTGGAGTACAAAGTTGGTGTGCCAGGGCAGATTCTTGTGGAACACCAGCATCATTGGCAATGTAACGAAAGTCAATGCCGGCATCGGTAGTCATTGTATCCTCATCAAACTCGATAGTTAACGAGGTATGCTTCACGTATGCGAGCTGGTCTTTTGTTGATATCTAGTGATTGCCGGTCTATCACGATTTTCCAGCTCTGTAGATATTGGATGAGCTCGATGTTGATTGCTTTTTCCATTAGATTTACAGATTTGTAGCTGGAATATCGGGAATTCGTAGGCGTACACATTTATTTTCATGAAATCGACATCGACAACTATCGAAACGCTCCAGTCGTTCCTCATCATTGTATCCTGGATTGCGTGGTAGCTGTCGACGATGAGCGAAACTTTGAATAACTTTCGAATTAGAGTAGGCGTATTTTGTGAAATTCCAATAAATGGCAATGGCTAGGGATGAAACTTGGAATAATAATAATGATTCAAATATCCATGGCCGTAGGAAAATGGTGAACCCAAAACTCGTTGGAAAGTGTAATTCGGGCACTTGTTACATTTCCGCACTCGTCGCATGCGGCTCTTGCTGAATATCAACTAGTGCAAGATGGGTCACTTTCCACACTTTTCTAATATACTATTATCATTCTCTAAACAATGAGTTTGTTTTTGGTTGCAGCCACAAAAGCAAAGGGAAACAACTGGCCGTCAATTTTTTCAGTTTCGCCACTGTGACGATAAAAATTTCATTCGATCTTTCATTGGTATTTTCTTTGTTGTTTCAGCACTGCCTGGCCCGAGCTTTGTACGACAACGTTCCTGATACCCCTGATGAGCTGCATTTTTGTAAAGGTGACACCCTCATCGTTCTCGAACAGAACACCGCCAATATCGAAGGATGGTGGTTGTGCTCTCTGCGAGGGAAGCAGGTAAACGACAGATTCGCATTTTCGAACCTTCAATCACGGACCGATTCATATTCATACGTCGGTTTCGATCGGAAAGATAAGAAAAATAATGTGAATGGTTAAAAAGTGGCAGTTATAATACTTTGTACTCATTGGAAGAAGGAATGAAGGCAAGACAACATACATTTTGAAACACAATTCACACTCAGGCAACGTACAATTTGAAACACATATTATGAACACATATATGAACATATACAGTGTGTCCAGAAACAGTGATGGATGTATCGGGATATCGGAAACCAAAGAAGATGGAAAGTAGGTTAAATAGAAAAAGTTTTAGAAAATTCTATCAGTAACTGTAGAATGATCAAAACTGTAAGGAGGTTCGAGATATTTTGAAAATTCCAAAATGCTGACTCCTTGAATATATGCAGCATTTCTTTCGTTTCTCAAGATGATGCAACTCTTTTCAACTGTTCAATCTGATTTGTTCTTCAACGCTTCGGCTTTATGAAACTATCATCCACTTCATTATTCATCCATTCTCGTGGCCGCCATATTGGATTCAATGTGATGAGTTGAAATGGACATCATTTTACCTTTTCAATCATGTACTACAATTAAAAAACCACAAAAAGTATTTTGAAGGAAAAATAAAGAAAATTAGCAACAACGTAAAATGCAATTCACTTATATTACACTGAATAATAATGTCCACTGACATTCAATCCAATATGGCATCAGCTATAAGAAATAATGGAGAAGAAATAAAAGAAATAGGTACTGCATATTCTTGGAAATGCAGCATTTTGGATTTTCCAAAAGAACCTCCTTGAAGTTTTGGTCATTCTGCGAACGGAATTCATTTACTGATAGAATTGTCTCCTTCAGATTCTCGGTTTCTGATGTCCCAATAAATTTATCTACAATTCTGGCCACACTGTAAAAACACATATTGATACAAAATAATTACCTCTACTGAATAAAATTTGAACTAAACATTTTTGTTTTACCAAATAACAAGCTTCTGTTGTCAATGATGTCAAGAAATTGCTTGCTGAGTTTGATCAGAATAGTTATCTATTGATATTATTACAATATTTCTTCGTCTGTAGTATACTTATATTACGTTGCAAAGGGTACCTCATTCATTGCCAAAAAGCTCTCTACAACAGTATTGAATGTTAATATCTATCTATCCCATCCCATCAGAATAGTTATCTATTAATATTATTACAATAATATTTCTTCGTCTGTAGTATACTTATATTACGTTGCAAGGGGTACCTCATTCATTGCCAAAACGCTCTCAACAACAGTATTGAATGATAATATCTATCTATCCCATCTTCAAACGGTACCTGCCTCGGTACCTGTCCAAATGTTGGCTCGCAAAATAAGTTTGGGAACAAGAGGGAGAGGAATTCGTAAAACGCAGCTATCCTATCATTTTTTTTACTTTTCTGAATCGACCTCCTTTGGAACAATACTTTGGAGTTGAACTACTTACGATGTTCTCATAATCGGTCCGAACTGTTAATCGCATTCTAATTGTTTGGCCCCATTCAGTTGATATTAATCCGTTCTTTGTCAGACTCTATAGCATCATACTTTTAAATTCTCCTACTTGTTCTAGCAAATGTGGTCCTTTGAACGCCGCAAAGTGCAACTTTTGAATCTTCAACAAGTTTTGGAATTAAACTAAACTATACTGACCTTTTCTGTGAATCTTGATCGAGTTTTTTCAATGGACAGTACAGCAAATGAAGGAATATGAGATTCTGATTCTTGAGTTTGAATCAGTCTCTTCTGGATTTAAAAATTCCTCTCGAACAAATAACTGTCTTCCTTCATCGAAAATTTCTTCTTAGGATTCATTATCAAAAGAAATTATTTAAGATTCTGCTTCTTCATTTTGAGAATCCTCTTCTCGACTCCTTTTGGATATAATACTTCTCCCAGTCTGCTAACCATTGTTCTGCGAACACACAAATAATGTAAGGAAAACGTCATAATCATGAGCATAACTTGTGGTTTGCGCAATGTCTCTAATATCTTCCTTCTCGAGTCTAACTTATTTTCATCCATTTACGTCATTCCAGACACGATAAAGAAATCATCAATACGTGAAAGTATGTGTGTATCAAGACTCACGTCATTGTTGACGTAGAATTTGGAAAAATTGTTATGATATCTCCTCTCTGGTCATACCAGATGTGAATTACTTTCTGTATGTAGAAAAATCCTAGCTCAATACTAGAAAAATGCGATATTCGACAACGACGGAGCGTGTTACTCTAACCAGGAATTACGAAATGCTGAGGTAGAGGCTCGTTTAAAGGTCTTAGCATCAGACGATTCCGACAAGGAGAACGAGTCAAAGAGGCGTCGTAGGTATACCTGAATAAAGCCAATTATCTCGCTGTAATTAGCTATTATTGATCGGATGAGCGCAGCACTTGATGTCATGTCATGTCTGATATAAGATTCGACTTGATTCGGCATATCATGAGTGGATACTTTTGTTATAGTCTCTCAATGTTTCAATGTAATTATCCATCAAGCTCTTGCCTTAGTAAAAATATCAAAAATAGATTTTCTCTATTATTTGGCTTATGTATTGAAGTAACTATTTCATTTATTCTTTTATCCAACACATGACAGTTATGACTGTCATTATTAATGTCATTTTACATAAGTAAACTATCAAATAACACACTAGTGTGTTATAATCCATAACTCACTACTTCATATTTAAAGTAGAATTCTATTTATTCATTACCATTTCGAGCAGAATTCACATTGATATTGAAATTAAAGGAAAAGCTAACGGTTTATTCGAATTTGAAGTTATTGTAAAATTGGTTGGTTCATTGGAACCAGACGCTCCCATATCGGTACAGCTGCTGATAGTGCTGGAAGACGCCGACACATTGGAACCTTGTATTTTCTCTGCAATTTGTATTTTGTTATGCACCGATTCTTCTAGGTATCCTTCTGCTACCGTCGAGGACTTCCATCCTCCGTGACGCTTCAAAGTAGTCATGTTAGCCCCTGCATTGGCCAAAAGAGTCGCCGAAGACCTTCTCAGGCAGTGACCGGTGTAGAGCGCTGGTTCCTCCAATTTCAAAAACATTGCAATTCTTGAAGGTATCTTCGACAACGTATTTATTCCCACACACTGGCTGGTACACCTCTCATTCTTGTAAAAAACAAAAAAGCGGCTAGAACTAGTATTCTTTGGTCTCAAAGACATGAATTTTTTACACAAATTGATCGGGTTGACTGGAAATCCTTCTTCAAGTATGGTGAAACTTCTCGATTTCTTGGTTTTAGTGTCTGGCAAAACTATGTGAAAATATTTCCCTTTGTCTTGAATATTTTCTATTTTCAAATTGACTAATTCATCGCATCTACAAGCACCGCTAATCCCCATTATCAAAGCTACTTTCATCAACAAGTACTCGTCATCGGGAGCTTCGTTCAAAAACTTCTCTATTTCAGGTCGTTCTAATGTCTTGGACTTCTATGGTTTGTATCCCTGTGATTTGCTTTTCAAAAAGCTCGTTAGTTTGCCATATTTCGAAATGTCGATTTTTTATCAAAGGTGAATAGTCGAGCGAAGCATCGAGTATTTGGTCCACAGCGACGATGGGGCTAATTTTTTTTGCAAATGTAAAAAATAAGCCAATAGAACATTTTCGTCGATACCTTCTATTTTCCGTGAATTCATCCAAGACTCAAACATTTTGAACTCCTTGTCGTAAGCATCTCGGGACTTTTCTGGCAAAATCTGCATAGCTGCTTCTTCCGCTTCCGTAAGGATATCCTCAGGAACGTAATTTTCATCGATTTCCTCCATTTTCTATACGTTTTTTTCTTCAAAAAAGGTTTCTTTCACCGCAGGGAAAACTGACAAGTGTCAAAATTTATTTAAACATTTGCAACAATGTGTTATGCCCGTGGCAACTACACAAACAACCTACCTTGACCAAGATGTGAAAAAAGTCACTGTCAAGTCATTCTGACATATACAGGATATTGAGACGCAAGTAGCTTTGATTTGATCACAAAACTTATTAATTATTATCTCATGAAAAAATGATTTCTTTCACTTGTTGTCACTTGAGAATTTATACCACTCGGCCTGACGGCCTCGTGGTATAAATCTTTCTCACGTGACTTATTTTCAACATAACACACTAGTACATATACAGGGTGGTCCAATGAAAACGGAGACAAGGTATGCATTTTACTGAGAGGTCAAGGAATTGACATTAAAATAAATGATTCTTCATGTAATGTTGGATACGACAGGATTTGAAAAAAAAAACACACAAGGCACTTCTTAGATGAACATCGTTCTAACTACAAAATGAGAAATTGTGATGAAAGGGGAAAAATCGTTACTCGTTACTCTCCATCACTACCCTATTATTTTCATAAAGGTGTTTTCTCGAGAACTATTGCATTGAATTCCAAAAACAAGGAAGCGTTGGTAAGACATTTCAATTACCTCCAAAATGATCTATCATTTGACCCCTTATCCCATTTGAGATTCAAGGGTTGGAGCTCACCCCTCCGAGGGGTTTGAAGTGAAAAAGTTGAAAACATGGTGCAAAATATTTCCACCTCGAAACAATAACTATGTCAAATCGGCCTTGTTTCGTTTTCATTGGGCCACCCACTATATTAACATACTATTTTGTATGCACTAATCTTACTTGTTCAATACCACATTCGAAAATTACAATATGTGTAATGAATCTCTCATACTCATGTTATACTCATATAAAACTCATATTTATATCAGAGAATGAAACATCGCTGTTATCCTCTCTCTACCTACAAATATCAACCAACATCTTCAGGTCTAGTTCAGCAGCCTTGTACTGATCAGAGGGCGGTTATGTCAGTTCTTTGCAAACATCAGAGACACGGTCTTTTTTTATCACAGATGCAATGCGCAGCACTCCAGAGGTAGCTATTGACACCATACTCAATATTCCCTCTTTCAATGGAATGGAATTGGAAAGTAGAAAATTAACTGAGTGTTGGCCAAATATTTTGAAATTCCATGAAATTGTGTTAAGAAATACGATATGGTATTGTTAGCATCATATAGAATTGGAACTGTTTAGTTAGAACGGAATTATAGCTTTCTTATAATAAAATGTTTTCAGAGATTACTTCATTTGAACGTTCTTTATCTTTCATGTGATAATAATATGTAATAATGATATTATTGAACTAACAAGTTGAAATTTCAAATGGACTCTAGTTCGCGCCTAGAGAAAGGCAGACAAATGCAACCAATGAAACAGCAAACGAGGCAATAATAGAAGTGACTGTTGGCAAAATTGTACCTTTCATTGTTGAACATCCAGACGAATCGATAGGTTTTTATTTTTCTTCTGCATCTAGTATAGAATATATAAGATCATATCTTTTCAATATTATATATTTCAATATTTCAAATGGACTCTAGTTCGCGCCTAGAGAAAGGCAGAAAAATGCAACCAATGAAACAGCAAACGAGAGAGAGGCAATAATAGAAGTGACTATTGGCAAAATTGTACCTTTCATTGTTGAACATCCAGACGAATCGATAGGTTTTTATTTTTCTTCTGCATCTAGTATAGAATATATAAGATCATATCTTTGGTTTTAAGTAACTCTTCGAGACATCACAAGCCCTCTATTGAAAATGGAAAGTGATATGATGCTGTAGTAAAACAACTGAAACAAGCTTCTTGACGTACACTACGATGGGATAGAAGGATCGTGAATAACGATCAGGAAGGAACTCTGGTGTGGTATACTGATGTGTTCAAAATTGATGACAAGACAATGGCCAAAATAGAGGGTGCTCTGCTCGGTGATCTGCATCATTGGGATGTTATATGCCTCAGTATTTCAAGCAGAGGTACAAAGCATATAATGTAATTTTTTTCTGACCATGGACGTTAGTCCTTCAGCCACACACACATTCAATATTTAGTCAAATGTCAATATTATTTTTCGTTATAAAATTCACCAATAGGTCAAAAATATTGATATAATTATTCTTTTACGAGTACACATACTACTAGATCGAGCCGAGAGAGAAATATTGAAACGACCATAAAAGAGAGACGCAACGAAGAAGATTCAGCTGATTGTTGACAAAATATTCTGCCATACCATGCTTATTGCATGGGGAAACATGAAGTTCTTTGTTATTTTCATTCGATTATACTTTTGAGTGTGAATTCATGTATTTCAGTGAATCGTTGAATGGAGTTCGATGATCCATGAATATGTAAGGTCAGAGATACTATGTTTTAGTTCCTATTCAACTATTGAAACTCTTCGTTCACAATCGTGATGTCTTGATCAGTCTAGGAGCCAATATGGGTGTAATAACAGATGCAAATTTAGAAAACATATTGTTTCAATGGTATCAAGTGATCAAATGGTATTCATTTGATACAATGGTAAATCGCACCTAGAAAGAGGCGAAAGGCAACGATCAACAATCAGCAGACTGTCACACTTGTCTTTGTTACACTCCCAATCACATCTATGGCCACTTTTCTTTCCTACGGTCATTTCTATGCTCAATACAGGACGATGAGGCGAGGGTGTATCTAGTAGTATACATTATAAAATCATTGGATACGAGCTATTGAGGCATGACTGAAAGGAAATATTCGCGAAAAGGTATCGAGGTAAAAAGTCCTCATCTGATCTGATAGTCAAGCGGCTGTTAATTACCTATCTAACATGTTCTAAAATGAGATCGAGATTGGTCTGGGGCTGCCTACAAAGCCTGATAGTCTTGGCAAATCATAATAAGGTATCGTTTCAGTGGGTGCCAGAGCACACAGGCATTCAGGGTAACGAGACAGCAGAGGGATCGAGAACGAAGTTTAGGCCTGTGTTCGAATTTCCAAAGACCTCGGTACGAAGCTGGATGGCCGGTGGGAATAGGAAAAACATCAAAATTACTGGAACAGGACGAAGGCATGATTGTAATTGTTGGAACACCGCCGAATGGTCAAGTGGTCAATGGCATCTAAGTTTGCAGAAGTCATTGCCGCCTGAGGAAACACCTTCATCGGATGGGCATACACATGAAAGAACCCATACAGGGTATGCAAAGAAGGAAGCCAACAGGAGAACTGCTTGCCTATGTGACACATAAGTGGCAGGTGTCAATAGAGAAACATGGGGAGTCTCTGGCTGTAGCCTTGGATATCTCCAAAGCATTTGACCGAGTTTGGCACCAAGGCCTCCTAGCGAAACTTCCGTCACATGGTTTGCCGCCCCAACTGTGTCTTTTCCTATCGAGTTTTCTTGCAGATAGATCACTAGATGGATCTACGTAGTGGTAGACGGGGTCACGTCTGATACAATGACGATCAATGCTGGTGTTCCACAAGGCTTCGTATTGGCAGCAACTTTGTTTTTGCTCCACATCGATGATTTGTTGGATGTGACCTCCAGCCCAGTTCATAGCTTTGCGGATGACAGTACACTTCATTCCGCCTTTTCCTCTAGAGCCCCTATATCATCCAATGAGGCCAGAGGTGCAAGACGAAGACAGGTCGATGCTTTAAATGAAGATCTGACAAGAATTCTGAAATGGGAATCTGAAAATCACCAAGAACGCAGATCACACAATGCCCAATTTGATGATGTCGGGTACCAGTGTTCATATGAGGTTTCTTTAATATCCATGCTGGATGTCACCACCAATAGTGCTCTCTCATGGGGCGATCATGTGAGGTCCATTGCGAAAACTGCTTCACAAAAACTTGGTTGTCTTTTCCGTGCGAAGAGATACTTCACATACCAGCAACTGCTTATGATCTCCAAAACACAAATTCGACCTGTCCTAGAGTACCGTTCACATGTTTGGAGCTCAGCTCCCAAACATACGCTAAAGCTCTTAGATTCAATTCAGAAGAGAGCTATTCGCCTAGTCGATGATACAACACCCACCAAATCATTGACCTCTCTAGATCATCGTAAAAAGGTCGGCGATCTCTGCCTTTTTTATAGATACTTCCACGGACGGTGGCTCAACGGAAATATCATCTATTATGCCATCACGTGCGATTCCCAGTAGACCAACCAGACGAGCTCAGGCTGATCACCCCTACACTGTCAGGCTCGGGACCTGTCGAACATCGCTATGCCAGGCATCATCCATCAATAGAATGGCAAAGTTGTGGAATTCTTTACCTATATATTGAAGTCTTTCCTCCAAACTTTCAAGAAAAATTCTAACACCTTCCTTCTTTCTCAAAATTCCACCGCTGGTTAACACGATGTTCCTCGAACATTATAGGTTTCCCTTTCGTGTTGTCCACAGATAAAAAAAACTGTCTCTCATCATATATTGGAGTGCGAAGCACGCTAGTTTATTACATCAATATCACGCTGGTGATTGGGCCTTTTTTGGAGAATACAGCTCACAGGAGGCCTTTTCAAGGGAAATGTAGTGAAGAGGCTGTCAAGCCTGAAGAAGGTAACAAACCTATTCCTCTAAACCAACAGCATAACTAGAAATAAATGAGGCAAGACTGAGGTGCATTTGGAACACTGGCTAGACTTTCTGAACATTTTCAGTTGGACGGCACAGAGAGCGCGGTGTTGCAAGTTTGCTACCTTCTTATTTAGTCCTCTAGGGTTATTAACATTGACGATTGATTGCGTATTTGCTGATAATGACGATGGTAGGCGTCGGTCTTACGGGCCATATAAGCTGGCTGAGTTAGACAATGAAACGATTGTAAGTGCTTCGAGACGTTAAAAATCTCACTATCAGTTCCGAGGCTCCGAGCACGCCATGATAATGCCAACTCTTTTGTCTACTAGCGCTGGTCTGTCGTGATGTAATGCATTTATCAATGATACGGCAATAGAAAACAATTCCAGGAATTCAACAACACATTTGAATATTCACTAATACCTAATGAGTTATTCTGATTCTTCAATAATTTGACAGTTCATCAAAATATTTCACTTGGTTATTGAACAATTTTCTTAGGAAAATCTATCGATGATAATGAATAATAAACTTCATAGTAAACTCAGCCCAGATCCGCAAAAGTTTTCACGACTCTCCCATATTTTTCATTAGTTTTTTGACATCGTCAAAATCATAATATTCTTTTCAATTTACTGTTACTGATTCATGCTTGATCTGAGAAAAAAGTTATTAAATGACTATTTCACCGGTTACATAAACTCCTTAGATTTCGATACAGAGTGAATCAAAAGAGGGAAAATTTCAACATTTGCCGTTAGATAATGGTATATTATTTGTTATATTTCAGATTTTCCCACATTTTTGAAGACAGCTCTTTGAGTATTATATCATAGATTTTTTCATTGTTGAAAATCGTTCGAAGTTCGAATCGTTTCGAATTAAGAGGGTGTCGATTCATGAAAATTAAATCTTGAAAAAACAAAAAAAAAATACCCTTTTTCCCATTCAATTCTTGAAATGACGGCATAATTATCGAAAATTAATGTCACGTTTTTTTGCGAAGGAAATGCTTGAGAATTACTTTAAATGACTTTGAATGAAACCCAGTGATATGTCAATAGACACTTCTGATCAAGAAAACACAAACTATTCTCATCCAAAATCTTCTTTCTGAATTTTTTCGATATCGATCGATTTTTTTGTTGTTGTTTTTTCATCAATTTGTAAGCTCTTTCATCTTTGTCCTTCTCTGATAATAATATTGCAAAAATTACTGTCGAATTCTGTATTATATAGTGTACAACAAGTTACTATTCATGTGAGAAAAGTCATTTTAAGATCTCATCTTTTCCTAACAATTCTTTCTTTGATTCGTCGCCATCAACTTTCTAATAATGGATACGATAATTCAGTTAAATACAACTATTTTACACTGGATGGTGGATAACATAACTTAATATTCATGAAATCTGTTACATGTTCATCATAATCTGTCAATTCCTGCTCTGTAATTGGGTTTATGACCTGTAGAGTATTGTATTACAAATTACAAATTACAAATTACAAATTACAAATTACAAATTACAAATTACAAATTACAAATTACAAATTACAAATTACAAATTACAAATTACAAATTACAAATTACAAATTACAAATTACGAATTACGAATTACGAATTACGAATTACGAATTACGAATTACGAATTACGAATTACGAATTACGAATTACGAATTACGAATTACGAATTACGAATTACGAATTACGAATTACGAATTACGAATTACGAATTACGAATTACGAATTACGAATTACGAATTACGAATTACGAATTACGAATTACGAATTACGAATTACGAATTACAAATTACAAATTACAAATTACAAATTACAAATTACAAATTACAAATTACAAATTACAAATTACAAATTACAAATTACAAATTACAAATTACAAATTACAAATTACAAATCACAAATTACAAATTACAAATTACAAACATCTCATTGAATTCTCATGCTCTCATTGATAATCTCATTGAAACAACTTGACAAAAAGATATCGAAGCCTATAACTTGACAAAAAAATATCCAACATCAAAGTGATATCAAGTTATTGAAAACTGAAATTTGTGCCAAAATCATTCGACTGTATTTTTGTACATACAATTTTCTTGAGCAGATAATAGAAAGTACGAACATTTTCTCGAATAAATGATGTAGCAGTATGATTCATATGATAATGTAATTCCATTTCCTGAATTCCTGCGGAGCTTAGTCGATGAATTGGATTGCTATAATGGATTACCTCGTGGATTACCCAGGATTATCTTAGCTCACAATTTCGCTGATATATCCACTAAATTCCCCCATTATAATACATAGTAATCGATCGTATTGCGACCGGTTTGGAATAAAAGGATTTCTTGTTTTTCAGGGCATTTGCCCGGCGAATAGACTGCGGCTGATACCGGGCGTTTTCGATGGACAAGGCCAAGTGATTAGAGGAGTTTCGGCCAACAATATGCTCATCGACCACGGAGATTGGAGTTCTCTGCAGAGGCAAGGCAAACGGAGAAGTTGGCAAATCCATCCTAATCAGGTGAGGAAGTATTCTTCTTATATAAGAAATATATAAACGAAGTATACGAAATGAGATCATTGAAATTGGCAGAGTGCAATTTAAGTTTACGAAGATGCAGGCAAGTATTTTCCGGGAAATCTGAAATACAAAATAAACACCCAAAACACAATATTGACATTCAGAATATTCGATCTGATAGACTTGAAAAGTAAATATGTTTAGCGACTCTGAAGTATTTTTCAAAATATTCTCCAGAAATTACCGAAATTGTCGATCAGAGATGAGCGTTAAGAACGAGGTTAAGAATTTAGAAAGACAATCAAAAATCAATCGATAAATACCGATAATATACCAATAATATCTATATTATATTCATATTGATATATTATTTTATATATATTATTTTTATTATATTATTATATATTATTATATATTTTACTTCATTGGAACGAAATTCGGTAGTTTCAGTTCAGACAGCATTTTGACATTGCCATAACTGTTCGACTGTTATTTTCCAGTAATTCTGGTTCCACTAGAAATGAACTATTGAATCCGAGATTAAATCTCAAATGGAACACCTTGAAGTGTTTGGACTCTGTAGAAATTCCTGAATGCGGAGCTATTTTTTTCCTACTTCAAAGTTGATCTTCAATATATAGAGTGCCCTGAATAGGCTTGAATTATCTTTGCTATTATAATTCGTTCAACAGCTCATCATCTACGGAACCGTTGAATTCAAACAGATTATGTTTTCCCCCACCTAAATTTTTAATGGTAGATGATTCTTTCTGCAGGAAAGAATTGCAAAAGGATATTATATATATATATATATATATATATGTATATAATCGATATTATCGATAAATTCGCCAGACCTATGATCAATATATGACCTATTTATACATGAAATTGTCATGGATCAATGAACCGTATCAACTCAATGAGCCGTGACAGTTCAACGATTACCCGAAATTTCTACACCATATTTAAATATTTGTTATTCAAAAATAAAGTACTTTAAACACTTAGACCTAGTATGGGTCCCTGTGAATATGCAAAATTCCATGGTGCACATCTATTTGAGGAGTTTTTCTCCCTCGCAGCTCAATGATCGTCTGGTCAAATCAAATCCAATCGAGAATATAGAATAGGACCGAGATCTAGGTTCTTCATTTGGCGCTTCTAACGCTAAATGAAAATACCCTCCAAATTATATAATTATTGATTACAGACTATATGTTTAAGAAGTTTAAAAAATTATCCAATGTTGTTGCATGACTTAGTCTCAAGAATATACTCGACAACACTTGATTTGTCGAACTGATCATACCTGAATTGAGCGATATATTCTTTGAATCTAGTTCCTATGTTCGACGAGTTTGTCCAATGAATTTCATGTTACAGTCATCGCAATTTATTTCGTATATTCTTCATTTCTCATTATAATTGAATTCGCCTTTGGGGTTACCCAATAAACTATGATTTTTTTTTGCTGTACAAGCGAAATTGAACCTTTGCGTTTCCTTCTTCCTATTGGGTAATGTTACTTTCAGAGTGATGGTTTCACGAATACTATTTCTATACGTATGTTTTTCAAACTGGACCATATTTTCTACTACATCAGTCCTATAACCAAAGTGAAACGCAACTTTTTTTTATAAAATCTATAACCCAGTGTTATACCTATCTGTAGATAAAGGAATAGATAACCTGCTTGTGAATCTCGATGTACACCATACGTATGAATGCGTATATGTACATGTTTCTTTCCAATGAATATCAATTCTAACTCATTTTTGGAAACCAAAGTATCTGAAAAAGTTAATCTTCGGTTATTTTCTTTTTCTATGCCGAATTTGATTGATTGAAATTGAGAGTTCAACAGAGCCAAGAAATCGTCTAGACTACAATTATTTGTGAGAAGATAGCAATCATGTTTTCAACTTCAACTGAAAAACTTCGATATGATTTTCACTTGGATTTACATAAGCATCGAAAATGATATGTTAATTAGCGAAAATCGTGCTCTAGTTACATTATTCCGTGGTCGAAGCAATTGATTTTCATGGATGTTGATTTAGAAGGCTTTTCTCTATGAAGAGGTCACAATTATAGCTTCTCAATAATTCCAATTATCTTAACGATGAGATGTTTCTCCCTTATTAGATGAGGGTGAATTTAAAAATAGTTCTCGACAATAATCAGCGATATTATAGCATCAGGCGACTTCAATATAGGGGTTACGAAGTAAATTTAGTTTCGTGAATGCGGGCAAATGCTTTTTCTGCTAATACAATCGGCATAGGCAAGTAATTGAACATCAATTGTATGAGCAATAATTAACATCGACCTAGCTCATTGTTTCGAATTCTCTGAACTTTGCTTCGTGATCGTCAATCGAACGCAAATGGTATAACAACTAGTGCAAAAAGTGTATATTTGTTGAACGACGCATGACGTTTTACTAAGTCGAGAGCTGTAACCACGCTAAGTGCAATGAACAAATACAAAATGAATAGTTACTCAAAAATCACAACAATATTTAGAAAAGCCCAGATACGTATTTCCGTAACTAGATATTCTCCAGAAATTACCATTGAGAGTCGATGGTGAGACTAAGAGAGTGTTCCAACTCCCTATACTCAGCAACTAGAAAGAGTTGTAGACTACTGCCTACTTGATTGAATCGAATTTTGATTTCTGACTAAGGCTAACAAAGACACTAGATGATATCACCTCTGTCGATCTCGAAGATTTCCTTGGAAACTCTTGAGAACATGATTCGAATTTGAAATTCAACTCGAATGCAAATATTGAACCGTTAGCTATCCGTCGCTGTCAGATATCCGTCATTATCATTAAAAGCGGATTTGACTTCACAGGATCGACGATAGTATCGTCATCTATAATCAAGCGGTGCGGCCTCAGAAAGGTTGTTTGACAGGTCTAGATGTTTTGAAAAGAAACAACTCATCCTTCTATGTCCGTCTTGATAACAGCATTTGATTCGTTACAGCGATAAATCGCTTATATGTTAGTTGTTAGATGGCGACACAAAAATGACAACAAAATCCGTATTATTGATAATTGCACAGTCAGTGTTATAAAAACGTTGATTCAGAAGTAGTAATTCAGGTCACTTTTCAATTAGTGATCGAACTACATTATTACAATCTCAAAACATCAACTATGTGTTGAGAAATCTGCAAAAATGTCGCCATCTTCTGAGGAGTTCCATAACTTAAATTCCATTATAGCGGAAAATGCCGTTAGTGTTTTTGGGGAAACAAAACACTATCAGTGACTGCACCAGTCTATATAAATTATAAATTGTCACTGTCAAACGATGGAGTTGGCAGATACTGATAACGATGTAGAGAAGACTACTGATGAGAATCAATTATCGTTCAGAACAGTTTTCTACGGTTAGATGATTAATTTCAGTAAAAGTTGGTACTTTTTGCGCTGAAAACAGTGAAAAAAACCTCTATTTCTTGAACTAGTGCAAAAAACCTGTTTCATGCACCTGTCTTATGCACTGTTGATTACGAAATCATCAATGATAAGTGACCATTGAGATTTGATCTGATACTAACCGTATGATCTGCAAAATTCATGCGTCGTGCAATAGATACATTTCTTGCACTAGTTGTTGTAATCAAGAGTGCAAAATGCAAATTACTTAACGTATAAAATAAATAAATAATAAATAAAAAAAAGCATTCCGTGCGAGTTATATCACCGGAGAATAATCATTAAAAAACCAATTGCTCCCATAACTCGCTCAGATTAACCTTGCAAGCAGCGAATCGGCTTGCATCCCTATATAGTTATATTATGTACATGAGTTTGGAATCTCAGTTTTTCATATACATTGGTATGTTTTTTAGTATTCGTTCTTCCATAAGCCATGCATGTCAACCCAAGTACCTATCTAATCGAGAAACAATTCAATTTCTTTATGATACCTAACATATGCTTTATGTTTTATATTAGGTCTTTCGCAAGACATAATTGGCTGAAAGGATGACCTACAAAATCTTTCACTTTTTTTTCTGGTACATGATTCCAATTCATACCTATTCATAAAAAAAATTATAGAAACTCAGGAAAAAGGAAAAAGTAGTCAACTTTTGAGAATCTCTCCACCCTTTACAGAAAACCTGAACGTTCTTTCCAGGGCGGCAAGGACGTACCCGTTGCTCATATATTTTTAGCCAAAAGACACCCTATGATCCCCAGGGAAGGACTCTCGTCGTCATGGCAACCTCAGGATGCGCCTCCAACCGGATTATCGATCTGTCTGGCAGGAAAATGCAACGCAATTCCTGCACAACAGCCTGCAGAACCGAAATGTCAGAGCCAACAGAATACACAAGGGATATACAGAATCAGTAGATGAAATCTATGCCTAGGTCAACATACGGTTTCATAAGAAGTGTTAATATGACGGAAGGTCAATAACCAGAGGATGGAATAAGTGTCTGGGGCTCTGCATATATGATAGTTATTAAGATTTTCAAGCCGGTCGGGAGTAGGGAAAAACACTCTTCATAAACAATATCTTTCTAGACTCAAAAGGTCTTTATATGCTTCCAGCCTTCAAGTAGATACATACATATCAAATCTATTATTCGATATATGAGTAAAAGAAATACAACTACAGGACACGAAAATAGTTTACTCCAAAACATGAAAAACTTTTACCACAAATTCAAAGCACACATCAAGAAATATCAAGTTAACAAATTGAGCAGAAGAGCTGACTAACGGATCTCTAGTGAAGAAAAATATCAGCATCATTTCAGACATCCAGGCTGCTCTTGTAGCACTTAGCTCCAACAAGATAATTTATAAGCTTGTATCGAATTGTATCGAACTGCATCGACTCCTTGGAGTGACAGAGTTGTGGGAGCCTGGGCACGAGGGGATGGAGGGCAAATTGGAAAGCCGACATGCTCGCAAAAAAGGGAGCCGAATCTGCGTTCATAGGACCAAAACCAGTCTTTGGAGTCACCACAAGTACTTCCAGAACAATTATTTCGGAATGGGCAGAGAGAAAAAGACTCACGTACTGTTCTACTGAACCAGGAATGACACAGTCGATGAGTTTTTACTTAAACTCTCGGAAAATACAAATAAGTAGATACTGGAATGAAGTAGGAACGACCTGTGAATAGGTCTGGAAGGATAAGGTCTGCACCATCAAACGGCTTTGCTGCGTAGACGACGAAACAGCTGAACACATACTATGTTCATGTCCATGGTCAGAGAGAATAAGGAATGGGATTGTGCGATGAAGTGTAACCCATCCGCAATAGACCCATCGTGAAAGTATTCTCTTAATACTGCTTAACACACACGAGTCTTCTCAATGTATCATGTATCATGAATCGGTGAAATTGTTCGAAGCAGTGAATAATAAATAAATAAATAATTACCCCCTTTGGATTCCTGATTTTCAGGACCAAATAGCCATAATACTCCCAATCAATAAGATTAATACCACGATGAACAGAAGCCCCACATAACGTCTCGATGAATTATTCATTTATTTTTCAAATTTCTGAATAGTTGAATAGTTCGCAACATGGATATACCAAATACCTAAGGTTTACTGTTTAAGTTTGATCGGCACGGCATGTCACCGCGCGTGCTATTTTCGCTTCACTATTCATCATTTTAGTGAGGCAACCAGACAACAGGAAGAGTAGCTAGTAATTAATCACTAAACAATTGAGAATGAATAGTGCATGCACTTTTTTTTATTCATGTAGTATATAAAGTATAAACGAATAATATATATTATCGATCAAATAATTAGTTCCTATTTCAGAGTAAGCACTCGAGAATGAATGTTTGGTATTTGTTGGTTTATGTTTCAGTTTTCTAGTTCAGTTTTTGTCTAGCTTTTTCTCAAATATGATCACAAAAATGTTGCTATTAATTAAACAAATAATGAATGACCATAATAACTTGCATTAGTGACTGTACGCATTCTTTGGTAGGGGTCAGGCACTCGAAGAAAATTTCGCCTGCCGTGAAATGTCCTATATTTTCAATTGATAAATAAGTCATCAAGGGCACAGATACATAAATGAACAAGTGTAATCAGGCTCAGCACTGGTGCCCAAGACATCCTCAGGAAAAGACAAAGTGCATGGCAAAGGCGGATTTAAGGAGGGGGGGGGGGGGGCTACGGGGAGCAATTACCTCCTTTCAGACGTCACCTATCACCTAACAACGCGCTTTTCAGAAAAATGATTTTCGTGACGTTTTCCATATAATTCTGCAATTTGGGCATAATTTATTTCTGTTCCTCTTTTTCTTTGGAAGTTCTCTTTTCCAGGTCAATCCTAGTATTTTTGGAATCAGCTCGGTGAGCTACTAGATTCAGCGAAGGGCCAAATTTTTTGGCTTTCACAAAAAATAAATGGAAGGAAGCAGTCCTTTGGAGGAGGAGTTATCATTGAATGTTGCAAGTTTATACAGTGCCGGGCCGTGAGCTCCTATCTCGATACATTTCGTATACATCATATACTTTTCCTTGTGGTTGAGAGACAAAAATGTGAGTTTAGTGTTTTGAGTGCCCAGAAACCACCGTTGACCGCTTCAGTCCACTGCGTTCATGGGCGTACTGATGTACGGATCTTGAAGGATGTTTTTGTTCAGGTCTGCAGTGCGCATAGGACGCTGCAGTTTTCTTATAATGCAATGTAACATACTGGGTGGCCCAATGAAAACGAAACAAGGCCGGTTTGACATATTCATCGTTCTCATATTTATCTAATATTTTGCGCATGTTTTCAACTTTTTCACCTCAAACCCCTCGGAGGGCTGAACTCCAACCCTCGAATCTCAAATGGGATAAGGGATCAAGTGATACATAATTTTGAAGGTTATCGAAATCTCTTACCAATGCTTCATTTTTTTTTGGAATTCAATGCAGTAGTTCTCGAGAAAAGACGTTTATGAAAATAATAGGGTAGTGATGGAGAGTAACGATTTTTCCCCTTTCATCACAATTTCTCATTTTGTAGTTAGAACGATGTTCATCTAAGAAGTGCCTTATGTGTTTTTTTTTTAAATCCTGTCCTATCCAACATCACGTAGAGAATCATTCATTTCAATGTCAGTTCCTTGATCTCTCAGTAAAATGCATACCTTGTTCGTTTTCATTGGGCCACCCTGTATTTTCATTCTCATTGGTCGCTGTGTAACGAATCGAGCAACGGCTGAAACCAAACATTCTTGAGAGTTCAAGCTGAGACGCTCAAGAATAATTTTAATACAGAAGAGATAGTCACACAAATATATCGCTACACTTGAAACATACACTGTTATTTCTGGAACTCGTGTTCTCAGATTCTCGAAAATACTCGGTATTATATTTATTTCGTTGTGTTTTTCATATTGTACCATTACAACATTTGTATCTCAGGAACTAAAGTGACTACTTTAGTCCATCCAACCAGGGACAAAAGTGGTTCATTTAATCCGTATATCTCCTGAAGTATGGGTATATTTTAGGATAATAATTTACACATAACATACAAAAACGCCATATTCCTATTTGACAAGTGAAGTTGTTAGTGTCATTTGTTATTGATTTGTTCATTATATTTGTATTCGTGACTAAGTAACGAAAAACCAGGACTGCAACTGGTAAAACCAGTATGAACGGCCACCTTGAATTCATATAGATACTTGGAAAATAGTACATTAGGAGTATTCAAGTAATTAGCACATAATATCTAGTAGTATTCAAGTAGTTAGCACATAATACCTAGTTTGTTGAGATCTATATGGCAACAAAATTTCAAACAATTGAACAATCAATCAAAAATCTGCCTGATATGAATATTTCCGTACTTATTACTTAACTTCCTGTCGGATTTAGCAAGCACCACAGCTCAAATTCAAGGTGCAACGTTACTACGGGTAATCTCAATCTCCGAATGAAGGGAAATGAGGTATATCCTAAGGACATTTGGCATCAAAATTGTCTTTCAGAGGAAACGCAGGAAATAAAACGTTTTAGCAAGGCATACATTCTGCCTCTACTAGAGGTTTTGATGGTAGATTACGCTATTTCATAATGATATCAATGAAAAAATTGTGCTTTATTTAGTTTTTTTCAATATCAATTATTCAAAATGAGACTATTCAATGACGCGGAGTAATTTGATTGTCTCTGATAGGTTATTGAAAAATGTGTATTTTAAAATGTTTTTTTTTCTCTCAATCTGTTTTCTTACCTCTTTCCAATTCATTATATTGTAGCGATAGTAATATTGAGCTGATAAGTATAGATATTATTGATTGATCTGTGCCAAAGCAAGAGAATGTCAGATTCTTTTTATGATTTTACATGTCTTTTTGTAGGTTTTTATTCAAAACTTTTTGATATTGTTACACCACCCAGCACTCCAGCTTCACAGGTCCCGTTACCATGTGAATTTTGGTGATGGAAGGTTAGGGTATTTTTTTCTTGAGAAATTCAAGAAAAATTGAAAATCCGCACGTAATATCATGAATAAAAACTGTTCTGACTGATATTTAGAGGCATTTTTTTTAAAGATTTGTCGATTTTTGCCTTCCTAGTACGTTGTTCACCCTGAATTCCTTCAGACAGAACTAATACACAAGACATTGGTAGACTACACCAACAATTTCATCTTTCTTCGAATCTGAATTCCGCAATAACGAACACCTTGTCCAGGAATATTTATTCCTATTATCAATTGATTTTATCATCAATCATTCATTTATTCATTAATTTCTCGAAAACCGCTAAAGTTAGACAATAGAATGTTGTGAAACGTGATTTCGTCGCCACCCGGTATAATACTGATGACATCGATAATCGGTTCGGGCTATTTCGTGGCTCTCCCGAGAGACTAACGTCTGTCGTGCAGACTCCGCTTTCGGGTACGTGCAACGCAATTCCTGCTGCACCCCGGAGTCCGGAGACTCCGGACCGGCCACACTTTCCTGCAACCACCGGCCGCTGCGGCTGTGCGAAGCGCGACGTCTGCCCGATTTTCCTTTTCCGATTTTGAACATCTCAGGCGGTTCGCGAAAAATCAACTCGCCTTCGAGTGCCCGGAAGATGGTCGTCGATCAAGAACTCAGGTTCAGATTGCCGGACAAACCGTAAGCCACTCATTTCCAACCTTCGAGTGCCGAAAATGGTATTGGAAGTTGACGATAACTTTGTTCTCACCAATGGAATACCCTGTATATTTTACCATCAACCATTCATTCTATGCGATCATCTGTATAAGTAAATTTTACCATTTTCATTGATTTTTGACGATGAATCAACGTGGTGATTATATTCTATTTCACGACTTCAACCAGGATATTCTTCAATTCAATTGAGAGGAATTGATTTATTTCGAAGGATGAATCCTCGCATCAAACCGTATCTTATTCGAACATGTCTTAAAATCTCGAATATCTCGGTTAGCTATTTGGTTGTTCGAAATCCATAGTCAATCACTAATAGCCGCATTGAACCCTGCATTTTTTCAAAATTGCAACTGACATCCTTCCATTTGGAGGATGTCTCCTGTTACTAAACTATTTGAGATTCATTCATCTCCAATACCGTTATCTATGAGATCAATCGTATTCCATTGGGAAAGTTTGAATTATAAAGCGTCTCTGGATTGAAATCATACCATATATGTGACTTGGATCTTTGTCTACACTCTAGACCAAACTTTTCTTTCAGGCTAATTCTCATAAAAGCTAAAAAAATCATTTCATTTTCACAAATTATTTCGGCCAAAAAAAAAATTTTCCCGTACACCAATCATCGGTACAATCGAAAGAATCACATTATCGATTAGTCTCGTTCTCGAACCCAGAACGTTTTGCTATTATTGCGTAGTATCTGGATTCTGGATCTGGTGTCGCAGTGTTGTGCAACCTTGCACAACCCTATGCGGTAGGGTGGAGGATTGGCATGGCTAGACCAGACATACTACGCAGTTGCTTTCTCGAGGTCAAGGTCGTGGAAGCGTCCAAATGGATTATTCAGAAGAGAAGAGACGCAGAAAGCAATTTGAAGCTTCGTTTTCGATTCGTTTCGGGCTGTTGCCTCCTAACTAAATCTCTCAGATATGGAATGTTTTTTTTGTATTCTGGGTCTGGTTATGATAGAGATTTCAGCTGTATACAGTGTCAGAGTGGCCTCTTTTGATTCGAAAACATTTTCTCTGGTTTATTCAGTTAGCTTTCTTTTTTCCTCATTTAGAACCTACTCGTAATGATTCAAAAAATTTATATTCAAGTGAGAATTGCAGCAAGTAGGGACTACGAAATATTAAAAAAAATCAATCTGTTTATTCTTATTGTGAAACACGAATAAACAGTAGGAACTCATTCTTTATTCTCACTATTCTTCCATTAAAAATTATTTTCTGTAATGACTAGTCGAATTCATGACAACAACTTTCTAAAAACATAACTATGACATTTGCCTACTCAATCTATATTACTGTCAACTGATTCGATATCATACACTTATCACTTGCTGGATTCGGAAAACTGTCCAGTTTTCCCCAATTTTGTGTTATCGTTTGACGTATCAACGTATTCAACGTATTAACGTAATTCAAACTGATTATTTCCCCCACCTCAATGATGCTCTATCATCAGCAGTTGAGATGAACCATATTCATAGCAAGCATTAGTGTCTTATAAGTTTCATGTTCTCGAACAGATGATTGATATAGCGGTTATTCACACCAAGTACATGGAAAAAAGATAACCAAAATGCCACATCCGGACGTAAATTCTCTCTCGTCTTTACATTCATATAATGTCAGCACGAAAATTCTCCGAAAATGTGGTTTTTGCATTGTTATCATAATATGCCGCTGATCTAATGAAATTATTGTACTATAATCTAGGTGATGTTTACTGATGAAACAATTAAACAAAAATTTTATGACTGTGCATAATAGGAATGGAACAACAACTCGTTTCCGAAATAATGAGCATTGATGTTAACAATTGAAAAATTGTTGATGGCTATAATATCTTTATTATTCTGTATAATTTCACTACATTCGCCAAACGTTTTTATTGTCATAAAAGATATCTAACGGTAGTGAAATGTGTTCATTAAGCTTTGACAGTGGCGTACGACATGGGTAACACCAAAGACATTGAAACACAGGAGATTGGTCTCCTTGGTTGATGTTTCATTGATAAAACGCTCTGAAAGCCGATCAGACACTGTTTGGATGTATACAACGAGTGCGAGAGAGACAAATGCACGAGGGCGGCTATCTGGCAACAGTGTATGTTTGATCGCCTTCTGATGGCCAGTGGCGTGCTCACCGTTTCTGGTATACGTTCCAATTCCTCACGTTATGAGTTGTATAAAATCACTCCATTATGGAATTAGTACATATGACTATATGTACCAAATCAGATTGTTGGATATTTTTATAATGAGATTATTAAATGACAGTTATTTTTGTGTGCAATTGTTAAATCAATAATCGAATAGGTAGAAAGTCATGTTGGAAAGCGATTTCTCATTCTGTTTTTCAGTGTTTTTTCAATTTAAAATGCCTAAATGAACAAGTCCAGCATTCTCTTATGAACGGTAAATCAATTGGAGAGGTGAATGAACGAAATTTCCAGACATCCAGGAGGCAACTGGAACTTTCGGACGCCTCTGTCTATCGAAGCAATACACTATACAACCTTATTCACAAATGAAAAGGTAATTTTGGGCTCAGATGATCCACCCGTTTGCACACCATATACGAATTCACCATAATTTTCTCAAAAATAATATTCATAATGCCAAAAGTGCTGATGTCTTCTTTGAGAAGTTCTAAGTTTGGGTTTATTTCATTGAAATAAATATCATTAAAGTAATAGGACTATAACTCATAGAATGGGAATCATAAGAAACAATTATACTTCGGTGAAGGTGTATATTATATTGTTTGTGTTAAATGAGTTTGAAGTATTCAACCCATTGTGAGATATCATAACGTATTTGAAAAATCGTACAGTCTGGCAAGTATGTAAGCGGAGGAAAAGAGATGAAAAAAAAAAGGATCGAATGATGACTGATCGTGCTAAAACGTAAACAATGCAGTGTCCTGTGTTTTAATGTCTTTGGGTAACACCGAGGGTAGAACTTTCACCCCCTTCTGAATGTTACTACACTGCCCGAATTCTAATCTTGACCGTTTCTGTAAAGTGTACTTCATATTCGCACTCTAAGGAAGATAGATACGTACTTTTTATTTCAATGTATTTCAAACCTTCCGAATTTTCAACTTGAGAAATCTGAAATCTTAAGAAGGAGTAAAGATGTTACTTATCCTTGCCGTACGCCACTGAACTGATTTTTCTTCCACTGTTTAATGTATTTTATGCCATTCGAAAAATCACAGGCATCAATATTTTCTGCACTGTCAACTTCAACACCCAGTATTCCCGAAACGAATTACATTTTATAGTCTCATTTTCATTTGAAGAATATATGGTTGTTCCATGTCCCATTCTCAATGGTACCCCCTGTATATCTATAATGCAAATTTACTGTTTCGTGAATCTCTCAATTGCAAAATTTTTAGGTCAGAAAACCAGTTATTGATGAGATCGATCATGCATGAGAAAATAATAAGTGTAGCTCCTGAATTGAATTCGCACACTTATCATTCGAACCAATCGGAAGTCTCCATCAAAATTCTTTCAAGCAAAAAATGGTTTCAATATTCCTCTTCAGTTCTATCGTTGGAACAATATCTATATCATGATCTGAAAAATTTTTATGTTCCTATGTTTTCGTTCAACAATACTTCCAAATCCAATCGCACATTACACAAGTTTGAAGTGAATATATTGAATCAGGAACTCGTATGTGAAATCCATGAATGTGAAGGTTTGATTGCTAATGAATGATTCACAAAATCCTTGTTGGCAATCGTCATGTTTATTGTACTCAAGTTGAAACTTTCGTTCAATCATAATTATTGTTGAACCTATTGATACTGGGTGCATCAGAATAGTTGCTCGTTGCTCATACAGGGTGTTGAAAAATAAAAGAAAGTGTAGCAAAATGAAATGAGGGGTAGTATGTCCCAAAATAATCAGAAAAGTGCACATTTGCCCGCAAATTAACGGTTTCGGAAATGATTATAATTTACGGACATATGTTTATTAGGACTTTTCTGTTTTATTTTGTGCCAAACTACCCCCCTTTCCATTTTGTGACACTTTTTATAAATGTGGGCATGATGAGTCGGGAGACATTCGAGTAGAAAAGGTCCTAGAACAGACAAGGAAAATACGTGTGAAAATTTCTTCAAAGAATTCGGCAAATACCAATCTTCCTAGGCCCAATTTCAATCCAGCGCTTAGAAGCAGCTGAAGTAACGGGAATCAATTACACTATTAGAGATAACTAAGTGACGATATACATTTATCACAGTTCTACTCCTTTTGATGGTGATCGAAGGAGATGAGGAATCGAGGTTATACTTTCTATCCCTTTTGAATATGCTGAAAAAATCATTCAGAACTTTGCAGTTCTCATCCCTCCTGTGAAAATCTCTCAATTCGAATCATTTGACCATGAGAAAAACATTTGCAGGTTTTTTTTCTACCAAACAAATAAAAACACAGTCCAAACAGGGTGTGGAGGCACCCCACAGTTCGAGAGCCACTGGATAACAAGGAATCCAGCAAGCATCAGTGTCAGGTTTATTCCTCGAATTTGGCGAACCGTGAAACCTTGCAAAGAAACCGATAAAACGACGTGATATTGTACGTACAAACTATATAAGTCCAAGGAAGGATACCGGCGCAAGAATTAAAACTTGATTTGAAGAAGTAGATTTCACCTTAGATGTACACGAACCAGGACAGGGGGGGGGGGCGAAGAGGGGGAGCTGCTCGGGGGTCTGCGAAGAGCATTTCTTATGAAGTCAAGTTTATTTATAGGAGAAGACCTCATATACGTTTACGAGACGAAGCACAACCTTTCGTCTCTTATGAAAAGATTGGACGATTCTCGAGGGAATTCCACTTGGAGTACGAAGAAACGTTTACTGAAGATGCCATCTGAATAATGAAACAAATAAACCAGATAAGCTTCCACCCGAAACACATTGACTTGAGAAACACCACTTTTTTCCTGTTCAGTTGTACATCATCTGAAGTTCAATAACATTAACTGTAATAACATTAAGTGCTCTGACTCATCAAGAAGTTGAAACATGTTTCTTTTTCCAACGAATTCTATTATGAACAATATTTGAAAACGATTTTAATAACAAAAAAAAACAATTGAATTTGACCATCAAACGCAAACTGTTGTGACTTACAAGGTGAATCATTACTATTAATTTGTTAAATCTAGGCTGACTGAAAAAAGTAGGTACGTAATACGAGTACAAAAGTTAGGAGGAACAAACTTCAGTAACTCATTGCACATCTAGGAGAAATGAAGATGATTTGTGATACAGAGTACCTATTAGGAATACCTACCAAATTCAGTGAAATGATAGCAAATGAAAAGATATAGATAATCAATTATTTTTGAAATTTAACTTTATCCAAGATTATATCCATATCCTCTTTCATTATGAAATGTAATTAGGAATTCATTGAGATATGTTGAGTATAGTTCACATTCATTGATCATGGAATTCACTCTACTCTAATATTCATGTAATATTCTAATGTAATATGTAAGATGAAGAATTTACAGGGGGAGCGGACTTTTTGTCCTTAGTGAATATTGATTAAACTGTTGACATGTTTTTCATGCATATCCACTATATTATGTTTCGATACGAATTGATCTTCAGTTCACCCTGTAGAATTTATTGTACGTTGTTTTTGGGACAGTCTGTGTATCTGACGGTTTTGAAGATCCTTATGCATACAGGGTGGCCCATTAGTACATGGAAGTGCAATAACTTACTAAGGATGAAAAATACAATGAAATATCTGGTGAAATTTGTAGTATTCAGCCTGAGAGAGACAACATTAAGTTTACTTTTTCAATAGTACAATCTATATTTTCGTATAGTATCGAATTCATCGTGAAATTCTGCATCCAGCCCTACCTTTTCTACTCCCATAATTTGCGACTTCGCCAATTTTATTTTTATTTTAGGGTGTCCTATTAAAAAACAGTTCATGTTGTCTCGCTCAGGCTAAACATTTTGAGAAATGTGCATCGGCATGAATAAAACTTTCATCAGAAACATTTCTTTTGATTTCTCTCATCCTAAGTAAGTTATTGCACTTCCACACTCTAATGGGCCACCCTGTATAATATAACAGCCTATAGTATACCTTGTGCATGCGGAAATTCCATGCTCATTATTCTCGATTTTTTCCAGGTAATCACCCCGAAGAAATTCAACGATGTCTTCCTTTACGACATGCCGCCGTCGAGATGTTTCCCGCCCGGGCCCGGGGGCAGCCTGAGCCCCCGCGATCCCCCCCCCGCCGCTGCCCCCGTCGCCGAGGACGACAGCTACGACGTCCCCCCTCGCCCCGTCCCCCTCGGCCAAGGCTTCCGCGGCGGCGGCGGTGTCTGCCCCCGATGCTCCCCTTCCCCCTCCACGTGCGGCTCCCCGCTGGGCGGCCGCGATTCGTCGGCCGGAGAGGCGTACGACGTCCCCAGATCGCTTTTAGGTTAGAGGACGACCATAATGAATTAAGAATAGTGAATGCACTGATGCGGTTTTGTTTCAACCAATCCGGTTTACCCCAACTATTTTGCGTTTATAATTCTATGGTGTCCAACAATTGTTTCGATTTCACTCATTCGAATCATTTTATCATGAATTGAATCCTTCTGAGTGGTCAAAAGTCTATTTTTATGTTTCAATTTTGTTTCATTTCAAGTTTGGTTGAACTGCAAATCTTACTGTTTTCAGTTCTGCCACTCTGCATTCAGTCGAATAATAGCGCTCCCTTAAAGAAAACTAGTGACTCCTAAATTACCCAGATGAAGCGATTTGGTTTAACTTTTTAACATTTCATTGAATAGAAATACTCTTACCAATCTTATTTCGTCATGAGAAAGACGAATTGCTCCCTAAGGGTATGAACATACTAGAGCGACAAGCGACGCGACGCGATGAAGTGCTAGCACAGAGTACATACTGAAGAGACAAAACTATTATGAGGTTTCGAGATTCGAGTCAGTACTGCAAATGTCAGTGAGATCTGACATTCTTCCACCGCTTCCTTCCATAGTCTATCTAGCACATATCGATTTCGATGATCAGGATGAGATGCATTCCAGATTGACCTTCTATCGAAAACCGATATCATTTGCTCAGAAGACATTGAATGCTGAATATCAGCTGGAACAACGCTGCTAAATGCTTGCTGCAACGTCAAACGTAGCAATAACCTCTTCAGTATGTTTGGCTGTGAAACACATCATAGGATCGAATTGGTACCGCGCCGCGTGCCTTGTTTCTAATCTCGTCGCTTGACGCTCTAGTATGTTTGTGCCCTTAGTTTTCATTCCGCCGTCTTTCATGAAGTTCTATTATATTTTAAGATGCAAATGCGTATCGAACTATCGTTAATTTCGATACTACTGCGGAGAAGCTCAAGCCGAATTTTGTATTCAGTTTATGAGAGCACAGAGGAGAGAGACTAAAAGCTGTATGATTAATCTGAATATTGTATTGTCAAGTAGTCGGATTTAGTGATAGAAATATTAATGGTTTGTTCTATAATCTACTCGACTTACACACTTCACAATACTATTCGATAAATTTTATGGAGTATCACATTAGTCCTCCTCGCTCCGCTCCTCGTGTTCCAAGAATCTCGGGCGCCAAATTACCGTCTCATGAAACTTGTATCATGATATAGATACTATTATCCGTTTCCCAGGCAACCCCAGTCCGTTGACCCCTTCAAGTTCGGCCAGCTCCCTGACGACTGCAGACTCGCTGAGCTCCTCTAACCGCAGCAGCACGGTGGCCCCCTCCATGCCCGACTACGACGTCCCCCGGGCGCACCCCAAGGCGGCCGCTCCGCGGCCGGCCAAGGAGCTCCCGCTGGAGCTGACGTCGGCGCTGGAGACGCTCGAGCGGCTTGAGGGCGAGGCAGCCGGCGCCATCGCCAAGCTGTTGGGGTTCGTCGCGCCGCGGTGGCGCGTCCGGGACCGCCTCGAGGTCAACGCCATGGACGTCAAATTGGCCGTGACCATGCTCAGGGCGGCGCTTCACGATCTCACCGAGTTCGGCGAGGGGGCGCTCGGCAACGCGGCCAGAGCGACTGATAAGAATTTGGCAGGTCAGTTCTCTCCACTACTACCATCAGAACACACACAGAACACAACTAGAATACATTAAATTATTACCTTATGCCGAAGGCTTAGGGAAAGTGCTGACCAATAAAAATAACGATTCCTTAAGTAAAGTGGTGTGCCCAATGTTGGGTAGTGAATACATCTTTGGTCCCACGAGAATCGCAGCGCAAAGCGTGAAGATGAATTTGCGTTCCAAAATAAATTCTAAATAAACTGATTTCAATAATTTGCTCGAAGATGTACCTTTGAGGATAAGAATGGATGAGCGGATTCAACTCGATGGTGCGCCACCACATTATAGAAAAATTTTAAGAGACTGGCTAGATTCAGACTACTGCAATCGCTTTACTGGTGCTTTAAAATTGGGAGTATGATGTGAATAGACTAGTTCTGATTCTATATCCCCGGTCACTAGAAAAATTTGGAGACTTCTGCTATGTCGAATTTCAATACCTTACTGAGTCTGTCCCAGGTCGACACTAGATGGCGTCACCTTTGCCGATCTATAAGGTTATCTTGGAAACTCTGGAAAACATGGTTCGACTTTGAAATTCAACTTGAATGCAAAAATAGAACTATCAATATATCCATCACTGTCAGATATTTGTCATTATCAGTAAAAGGAAATTTGACATCAGCCACCATCTGTGATTGAGCAGCGCGGCCTTAGTATATACATAGTATACATGTTCTAGAAAGAAACAATTGAAGAGTTGTTTCACTATTTTATATCTACCTTCATTTGGGTCATCAGCTTGGCCTGCCAGATCTCCACATATGACCCTTCTGAATTTAAATTTTTGAGACACAATGAACAGTGAGGTTTTTGAAACCCCTGTAGAGACCGATCCTTCCAATGAATTCTGAATGCCTTCAATCAGATTCGAAAAATTAACCCTGCCAAAATTATTTAGTTGAGGATGTCATTTTGTACAATTGAGGAATAATTTAATTGAAAATATGAAGTAATTTACATGTGCTTTTGAATTATTTATAATTTCCAATCACAGGTTCTACGATCGTGCCGACCAACATTTTTTTTCTGAAAACAAAGCAAAATTCATTGAAATCAAGGGATGAAAAAATTCTATCTATAGAGATATGTTTCAGAACTACATACAAGTTCACCAAAGAAACAAAATATATATATATTGGAAATTGAACAATTATTTCTTGAATCTTTGATACCAGATATAGCGGAAACTAATCATTTAGAGCGTAACTGTGATGAGACTCTCGTTTCAATGAGTATTATTGAAGTATTGTATCTTTTTGAATAACTCACTAACTAATAATCATTAAGATTGGATTGAGTAATATATTATCAAAAATCTATTTCTACATAGTAATACACCAGCAGCATAATATTTTATAGACAACGTAATTAATTAACCTCGTCCAAATGTATATGATCTCTGATTGTCTGGCTCGAGACCATTTGAACTTCGCTCTACCAAGCATCATTCATCAATGGAACGGCAAAGTCCAATACTTTCCTTCCCTTCCAACACTTTACCACTGGCTAACAAGATATTCCACGAACATTATGAGTTCTCCTTCCATGTTGTCGAGAAAAAAATAACACTGCAAGTGATTTCAATTCTTGTAACTTTGTTCTATTTGTAGGTAAACTGGCGCCCCTTGTATCGGCCCTCCGAAAATCTGACAGTCTGATGCAAGAGGCATCCGACAAGCTATCCGCTCACAACTGGTCACTGGACATCCTTTCGAGACCCACCACTGACGATGAGACCAGGAAACCGGACGAGCTCGAACAGCTGGTAGCTTGCGCCAGAGCCCTCACGGAAGACATCCGACAAATAGCCTCCTTCATCCAAGGCAACGGCCTCCTCCTGTTCAAAAAAGACCACCACCACTCTGAGTGGGCTGAAGAGTACGACTACGTGAGCTTCGAATCCAAGGAGAACGTGTCGAAGACCCGGGCCGACATCCGCGAGCAGCTGCCCCAGACACTGCAGAACAGCTACGACAATTGCATCAACCACGCCGACAGCATCGCCTTTGAGGCGGATCACGTGTCTGTCGGGCTCGATCCCGACGACCAGCAGCTGCTCACCTTCTACGCCAAACAGGTGGTGACACACCACACCCACCTGACACATGCCATCGACGCCTTCCTGCAGACCGTGGAGCACAACCAGCCGCCCAAGATATTCCTGGCGCACGTCAAGTTCGTCGTTCTGAGCGCCCACAAGCTGCTCATGATCGGCGACACGGTGCGCGATAACATCTCCTGCAGGACGATCAAGGAGAGGACATCGAGTTGCGCTAACGCGCTGTCCGACGCCCTCACCAGCAGCGTTGAGAAGACCAAGATGGCGGCGATGCAGTTTCCTTCAGTGGCGGCAGTACAGGAGATGGTCGATTCCGTCGTAGATATTTCGCACTCTGCCAAGGACTTAAAGGTGTGCCTTGTACAGGCTGCAGCGCCCCTTTGTATCTCACGGTAACTTTCCAGTGAATGCCACCCCTTCCTACCATAGCAGCTTCAGTCAAGAATCTGTGATGCTATTCAGTTCTCAAATTCAATAATTCTTTCCAAGGTCATGAGTGCATACAGTAATTTATTTGCGTTGCTACATCAGGTGGTTATCGTAACTATTTGGATTATGAAGATATCTTGGAATGATCTTTAGTTTTTCGTAAACATATCAACATTCTTCTCAAATATTGATTCATAAATGGCTTCATCAATAAAAGCGTCTATCGTAACCGCTTCAATCATGGAATCACCTCTACACAATTCAAACCTACTAGCGAGTCCAACACCTTCAGCGTCCTCGATGAATAATCGATAGTAGTTCTGACAGATATAAACTCCAAAAGGTATTGTTTTCTAGTTTCCGTCAACTGCGTATGAGAGATAATCACAAACTTTTTTGCCTACTATTAATTCAGACCTTGTTTGCCTACTATTTGTCTGACTTTCGGATTAGCTTTGCAACATTGTTGAGAACATTATAATATCCTGGAATTTTATACTAACTGAACTAATCATATTGAAAACTCATTATATCTATTTGTCATTTCGAATTGAGCTGAGAGTTTATGAATTGAAAAACATCATTGTGCCTTCTTATCGGTGAAAAACTAAATTTATCACGAGGTCTACTCATTTGACAAAAAAAAATCCACCAACTCAACATATTCATCTGATCAGCTTAAGTAAGAAAGAGCAAAAATTTATGAAAATTAGATGATTAGAACTGATTGAAAATTAATTGAACACTATTATGAATCATTTGTGAATCACTTCATCCTTAGGAAAGGTTTGCTGAACATCTTTGGGTAGCATTGCTAAATCGTCATTACTTGAACAACAAAACATTCCGCAATTTCCTGAATACCATTAGAAATATTTTCACATGAATAAACCTGAATGAAAAATTCAAATGGTCGCATACAAGTGAAAGCTTTTAGTTATATGAT
Source organism: Gastrophysa polygoni (assembly GCA_963576655.1). NCBI lineage: Eukaryota > Metazoa > Arthropoda > Insecta > Coleoptera > Chrysomelidae > Gastrophysa > Gastrophysa polygoni. The sequence goes on from OY755083.1 coordinate 41,350,875, forward strand.
AGGTTCTTCTTCGCGACTTTTATTTATTAGTTACTATCGTTGTTTATTTATAGTAATTTATTTTTTATGTATTCGATGATTCTCTTTTGATTCATTCACTCATTCTGAATTGTTCCTATTTTCTAAGCAGCTAGATGTTGACGTTTCATGCATTGAAAAACATGTGGTTGAAAAATGTCAGGAATTTCATAAAATAGCATAACACTGTTTCAATAGATCATATGAAATAATTGGAGGTTTTCAGACGTAACGTCTACACTCCGTTAGAAAACAGGACCAACTTGGGGACCAAAATTACATGCTTCCAATGATTTGATTTTGAAAATTATATGAAATTGACAGGATAGGTACTTAAATATTTTGTTTGTTAATAATTTTGAAATCATTTCCAGATGCTTTATTTTATCATTGTTATTATAATTTGTACATATTTTTATAGTGTTTATATTACAAATTCTAGAATAAAACTATATTTTGATTATTTTATTTTTTTCTTGAATTATTTTTTGTGTTATCATTTTTATGGTTTGGAGTTATCTCGAACATGTTTTGATAGGACCTGTCTTCAAACTTGGCACAATAACATTCAAAAAATGATTAGCAAACTACATATTAGACTTTCCATACTTCATTGAGAAACTTTGATCGGGATAAGAATACTTCGTCTTATTAGCTTATAAATTTGTCTAATTCTGATTGTGTCATGAATGAGTGTGACGGAGATGAATTGACGATAAGGAAAAATTTCAATTTAGTTAGGTAACAATATTCTAAAGCACAAAGCTTGAACCAAACGCACAAATAATCATCACAAAAACGATAACATATTTTGAAATCGTCATTCCACTCTAACGGTAGGTATAAAAAATTTTATCTTCACGATCCTAGATATTAAGTGTCTTTCATAACAGGGTATTTCACAATGACATTGATTCATATATACAGGGCAAATGGAAAAACCACCAGCTATAAGATGAGGCAGCTGTGCCAGAAAAAAATATTTTCTTTTTCATTATTTTCTTGATGTGAAAGTAAACACATGACATGGTCTTCCCAATGATGTTGAAACTAACATAATTGATTCGTAAGGTGCACTTTTCTCAAACTTTCAAAGGTAGGTATTGAAAATTCCGCTCCAATTTTAGTTTAGTTGTAAGGATATAGACCAAAAATATTTCATTTCGTTATGCAATATCTTCATCATTATGACAAATGAAATAACTGACAGAAATAAAAATGTTTCCAGCACATCAGAAAAGTTAACATTCAAAACATATCGAATAAAAACTACTAAGTTACTACTACTACTACCAACCTAGATAGTAAAAACAAACTTGAAATTGAGGAATTTTGACTGATTCGCAAATTTCAATTGGAGTTGTGAACATGATCAATTCAGAAAAAGAACATGACAGAAAAAACAAAACATTTGGAGCACAACCAAAACAGACATACAAAACCTAAAAATCATATTAAAGATGGAAGGGCTTGTAGTAGCGCTATTATTTTGGCGACCTGGTATATAATGTCAGAGATATGAGCATAACACAATTTTGTTAAATAAGTGAACAATTTGAAAAGGTTACAGAAGTTAAGTTGTATGTATTCCTAAGAATTCAGACATTTTGTTAGAATTAATTTATTTTCGTGATCGACCATATTCAATAATTTCATTAAATTCCCCAGACAATCAAAATATGGCATAAAGGGTATATCATCCTTAAAAACACATGAGATGACACTACCGATAGTTTTTTTGATAAAAAAATCTTAGGATCGTCTGCTATCTCTATTTGAGCATTATTCCAAATGATTCTACCCTACGAAGTATAAAAAATCATATACAGGGTGTCCTCAACCATATTTTTCAAGTTCGCACGTTCTGTCTACGATTTTTACGAAGTCTTATCTACAATTCTAATCTGAAATGATGGAACTTGACAAATTCATTATTCTGAACATCCCAACTTGAGAGAAGCACCAGCAAATTTCAATAACGAGGAAAACTTAGCTGCAGCACGAATATAATGAATCAATGATAATATCAATCAAATACGAAACAAACACCCAATAAAGAGTAAAAAAGAAGGAGGGAAAGTAAAGATGATTAGCGACTCCGTAGTATTTTTCAAGATATTCTCCAGAAATTACTTATCAACGTGCAAATCAGGCAGGCAGGCGCGAAATTACAAAATACAAGGCGATGTTCCGTACGCGATATCTTTCTCACGTAGGGTGAAAAATTTTCTTTTTCTTGCTCAAATGACAGATTGAAGATTAAATTTGTTAGCGATACTTTTGAATCAAACTTATTGCTGTCTTTGAACTATGACGATGTTATTAACAATGGTGCAAAAATGTCTGGTCGAAAATTAAAAAAAAATGATATTGGATTAACAACATCGTTATTGTTTGCTGGCATGGCCAATATTTTTTTTCTGGTGGCAAATGAAATGATCATTGGTCTCCTGTTTCCTCAGTGACAGCAAAAATGTTTTCATATATTAAATATCAAATCCTACGTACATAATCAATTGTGTATTGATCATTGCGTACTACGGTTCGCTAACCATTTTTACTTTCCAGACCTATTGAAGATGGCAGTTCAGTTGCCGATATACTTATTCAGGCTTTTCTAAATGATTATGGGTTTTGGTTGATGTTTATTTCGTATTTGATAAATTAACCACAATCGTCGAATTGTCCCTTACATAATATCAATAATAAAAGCTCATGCCTAAGATGCCGCTCTGCTAGGTTGACTAGATCAGAAGGTGCCGTCATTTTTCTTCTGACCTTCTGAATCAATTACTAAATACAACCCGATATTCTCAATTAATTGTTGTATCTGCTTCGAATCAAGGCATATGTCTGGCATATCGAATAGTGTACAAATAAAATGAGAGCCAGCTATTAACAGATTTTCTGGACATCCTGTATGGGTATTTCCTAATGGGCTAATGGGACCATGCGGTATATATACCTACCATAAGATTAATGATTAATTCATGAAATATTCCATGCAAAAGAGCAATCAACATTTGGAAATTTTAACTATAAAATTCATGGGACGACCATTTTCTTGTCTACAAAATGGGCCATCACAATATGAGTTATCATTCGTCTTTGTTTCATCAACCTGCTGAATTCACACAAAAAAGCGAAATTGAGGTATCAGAAATCATCAGAAGATTGATTCATACGGCATTTTTTTTTATCTCTTCAATATCAATTTTCTAAATTGAATTCATCTCTATTCATTTGTTGCTGGAAGAATCTTCAGTATCTTTTCTCTTCCTTGTTTCCAGATAAATTGAAAAAGCAAATTACTGTAAAATGCAAAGAGTAGACAAATACTTTCTTTTGTGTTTTCAGTTCGTATTTGACGTCAATATCTAATCGCGTTAATGGTTTTCAAATATTGTTTCGTTTCCAGAAAAAAGTCGATGATTTGATGACTGATCGACTATTATTGAGGCATCTAAAAAAAGTGAACCCTGTTAATATATGCTTAGGTCTAAACGCACAAATTATCGTACCTACTTGCGGAAAATATTACTGAACCAAAACAGAGATGGTGAACGAAAGGATTGAATAGCTCGACTACCCGAATTCTACCAAAACAAATAATTCTGAAAACAGTAATACAAAATATGTTTTGACCACGTTACCTCTCGAAATCAATCGATATTCATTCATTCGATCATTGAAACTGCAGATCAGATTGTCTACTGTCAAATATTATAAACAGTTTATAGTTGAGAAGTCAAGATGCAGATTTCATGTAATTTATCAGTAGACACACAACATTGTTCATCTTATATATCTTGAAACATAATTTATTTGTTTTTCTCTAACTTATTTCTTGATTAATTTCATCTTCGATATTTTTCTCGCATAAATGAGATCATAGAAACATACGAAGTATCAAGTATCAACAACTAAAAGAACTCAAAACTGAACAAATCTTCACAAATCAGATCTTGACTCTTCAACGAATGTATGTAAAATTCAAGTGCGTGAAATTTATAATAGAATGAAGCTTCGATTTCGGAATGGGTATTATGGCTATGAATTGTAACATCCTATATAAACATTTTGCCGAGTTATGTAGTCGTTACATACGCACATTCGTCGGATAACTGTCTACTATATTATTCGAGTCTACGCACAAAATTTAGAAACAACGTTAGTTATTAGTATTATATGACACCACACAATGACACCCCAGGTGATTTGAACAAATCCGCAACAATTTCCCTAAATCTGAAATCCTTGACAATGTGACTATTTTCTATATTGATTCCAACATCAAAGGCAAACTGAATACATGAAAATTATTGGAATATTTCATAAATGATACTCCATTTTGTAAAAAAATAATGAAAAACGCAATTACAGTAATATATAAAACAAAATAGATATAAATAACTTCGAAATCATTTCGGCGTCAAATTGAATATAATAAAATACAACATCCAAAAGCTAGGGACTGATAGTGATTTGTCTCTTTTCACCAATTGCTATATTAAAAGTTTTCATCGATTTATGAAATTTCATGTTGAAAAAGCGAAAAAATAACAAAAAATATAATTCCATTATGTTACTTGTACCTGATAAAACTAACATCTTCATCATTACCAACGAGAAAAAGATGGAAAATATTAACTTCCCTTCCTGGCGATTCTATCTGTGCAACTTCCAAAGATCCAGATGCTCGGTCAATTCAATCTGAGAATTATCTCAAAAAACTATCGTGCAATAGCTTCAGATTTTTCAGATGGAAATCAATCTGAACTATTATTGTCGAGACTGTTTGGGTGATTTTGAGCTGTAGAGGCAGCTTCAGAAATCTTTAAATGAAATCAGTGTGAACTGTTTCAAAAGATTTTTGTTACTGAAGCTAGCCCATGGTTTCAAGAATGCTCTTCGTCGGCTATGGAACTTCCGAAGATTGTATCCATATAGAAATTCTTCGCATGGATTATTAAGCATTTGACTTCAGTTAACATCAGTTTTTTTTGGAGAATGGGTTTCTGAGCTCTTCAGGGAACTCTGAATTCTACAGTTGATATGAATGGTTCTGAGAAACTTGATAGCACATTCGCAGTTGCTACGCTCCTTTCCAGGTCGTCCAGACATCTAGGTGGGTCTTCTCCGAGCCTCTGAACCCCTCACATTCACTAACGTTCAATGACTGACATCACCTTTGATAGCTGAAAGATTTCCTCAATCTGGAGCAACTCTTATCCACCATGGCAAATGCTTTCTCAAATGGATAGCGATCTGATTAGTTTGGAGAAATTTCGATCGTGTCCATTCTGACACCACATTCGCAGCTGTTAGGGTAGGCACTCTCTTGTCCTGCTCGTCCAACAGATCCAGCAGATTTTGAAATATCTCTAGTAGAGCTTTCCTCAAGCTTCTACCATGAAAAAGTTTACACATAACTTTCTTCCTGCTGATTTGTAACTTTGCAAGTTTAATAGCTTCAGACGCTCGTTCAATTCAATCTCAGAAAAATCTCAAAAAACAATCGTACAATAGTTTTAGATTCTTCAGATGGAGATCGATCTAATTTATCAATCTGAAGTGCCGTTGTCCAAAACAAAAGTCGAAATTTTTAATGAAGAATGTATTTAAAATGCTCCTCACCAGCGATGAAACATCCAAAATTTATATTCACATAAAAATTTTCCGCATGGAATATTAAGCATCTAACAACAGCCTCAGATTTTTGGAAAATAAGTTTTTGTTTCTGAACACCTCGAGGGAACTCTAAATTCATTCATGCTATTCGAATAGTGGTCCAAAAGTTGATTGTATGTTTGTGGGTAACTTGGAGTCTCGGCTTTTTACAGACCATTTCCTGACACCACATTTGCACCATAGCAGAGGATTTTTCGAATGGAGATCAATCTGAGCTGTTATCCATATATCCATCACTGACGCTCTGTAAATGAGTCAGGAGTAGTTCTTGTCCACCATAATAGAGGCTTCAGAATTTCAATACAGCTTATTCTAACACCACTCTTCCAGTATAGAATAGAGTACACTCTTTTTCCTTTTCCCAAATTCCACCACTGGTAGATAGAAGATTTTCTCAATATGGAATAACGCTTGTCAACCATACTAGAGACTCGTTAGAATCTTCAGATTTTCCAGATGGGAACAATAAGAGCTGTATACCAATGTTTAGAACAGAGTTGATTCTTTCAAATTAACTGACCGCCCTGGGGTACCTTCGAACTGTTTGGGGAATTCTCTTGATGTTGATATGGCTTGTATTCATGCATTTGTATTCTTCCTAATGAACTATCTCAAGTAAATCAATTGTAGCCTGACTTTGACTAGAGAATTAGGGCGATTTCCTTACCTGTCTCAATTTCTGTTGTCAACGATACCACGCACAAATTCAAAGCTCGGCATGGAATTCGAATCTGAGAGGCTACAAGATTTTTTATGATTACCAGTGATACAATTATTTGGCGCCGATTACGAAACTATATTCCAAATATAAAAAGTAATATTATTTAGGGTAGGTACTCAAACGCACATTTAATATTGTTAAGATATATGAGTAGGTTTAATTATTGAATCATCTTGATATTCATCAGTTCGACTTCATCTCGTCCGGATTTCAATAAAACCCACCCTTTTTGTTATTATCATCTCTTTCGATACTCATATGTTATAATCATTGAAAAACTTATATATATAACATTATCCAAGGGCACAATCATTGAATATTCTCATTTTCTCATTTCCTTGACCTTGTAGAGAGTAATAATTTCCTATACTGAGATCAAATTAATTCAATAATTACGGAGCATGATAATAATTCCAATTGTTCTCTAAAACGAACTTTCACTAGAAACGGCTCTCAAACTGAATACCCGTGTATAGTATAGTATACACCGTGTCTCAACCAAAATGCCCCCTTCCCCTCCTGTACAAATTCAACCACTCGATCGAATGACTTGAAATTTGGTCACTCAGTATATTTGATGATGCTTACTCGAATTATGCTATTGAATAAATCGTATGTATACAGAATCACACCATAGGGCATCTGCAGATATCCAATAATGGAGTAAAGAAAATATCTTGACCAATTATTCATTAGCGATAAAATTTTGTATTAGAAATATTCCTTGAAATTTATATCAAGAGAGATATTCGGTCCAGAACCATTTTTGATACACAATTTTTGCTGCTAAAGAATAATTAATTATTAATCATTTTCATATTCGAGATTATTGAGGAAATTGCTATGAGCGAGGACTGAACTACAAACGTGGATTTCAAATAGAAAAATAATCAAAATTATTTCAGTTAGAAAATGAGACGAATGTCACGCTCATTAAATTGCCTCAAATAAGTACACAAGGTGGTGGTAAAGCACGGAAACATCTTGGTGTACAAAACGAAGCATTCTTCGAGACCTGTGATCATGAATATTTCATTTAGCAATATCCAATTCGCAAAAGTTATTGAATGAATGAAACTTCAATAAATTAACATCCTACCCAAGTATGTCATGAAGCGAGCTAGTCTGATGAAATAGTCCGCGTTCGTTCAGACATTTTTCAACTCGCTGAATGACTTTTTCACGAAAGATCCGAGAAATATAACTCGATCTTGTCAAAGGATGAATCATGATTAGGGAAAAAACAAGACTGCGCATGAGTCTTTTGCTATTTACTGAAAAGACATCTGTTGGCCATTTAGAAAACTGCGCATTTTCTGATGACTGATGGAGCGGTTTCCCCATGTATAGTATTCAAAAAGATGATGTGTAGGGAAAAAGCCGTCATAAATGAACATATACCTAAATAAAAATGTCTCAAATGCGGTCCAGTATTGTTATGAAAGCCATAAATTCAATGGAAACTGTGAGTAATTGAAAAAATGAAAATAGTCATAATTAATTAGTTTTTCTTCAATTACAAATGCTCTCTAGCGCACACACATATTCAATACACTAAATGATCTACTGAATAGAGATTCAAAAACTGTGAATTTTGCAAATATTGAGAACGTCACGACGGCAACTCTCTTAAACACGTTACTATAGCAGCTCATTTCCATACGATTAGGTTCAATTTTATTTTTGGAAAATGCATATTTGCCACACATAACACAGTGTTTCCTGATTGAATAAATGTTAGTTGAATTAATGAAAATATCAAATATATTTTTTGATCGGGTCATATAATAGTATAACGAGTATTTTGATCACGACCGCAGCGTGGCGGAGCGAGGTGATAATACTCCATAAACTTTCAAAATGACTAGTGATTTGAATCAGAACTGAAAACAAATGTCAAAACCAGTGTCAAATCATGTGGAAATGACTTGCTATAGTATCGTGTTCAATAGACTTGTCATGGTGACGTTTTAAATATTTGCAAAAGCCACATATTGTGAATCAGTGTCTAATAGAACATTTAGCGTATTAAATACGTGTGCACTGAAGGGCATTTTAGTTGTAATAGTAGAAAAACTGAATAATATCATATTTCAATTATCCTAGTTGAAAGCAAATGCAAATGAAATTTTAGGACTTCCCAACGAGCTCCCTTTTCTTTGAGAGAATCAACTCTCGGGTGACGAGATGTTTCCACATTATTAACCGGACTATGACGCAACCTTTAATTGCAGTTAGGAATTTCTCCACTGAATTTATAGCTTACAGAACGATACTAACACGCATTTCCGACTCTTATATCGATATGTTCAAGAATAAGAGACGTTGTTTTCTTGTATTCCATCCTGTCAACTAGTATAATCGTATACCGTGCTGCATAGTCCACGCCGTGATTCATCCGTTCACAGGCTTCGGCTGCGAAAGCCCAGTCGATAGTAGGAATAATCGTACGTTCGTCAACCAACAACACGCACAAGTTAAAGTATGTGAAGAAAATGTCCAGGTGAATTAGCTAGTACTACTGATAGGTTTAGGGTATATTGCGCCTTTTTTCGAGGATCACTTAATGATCACTTGTCCACTTTCCACGGTGGCATAATATACTCAGGGCAATGTTCATTCGGAACTCTACTGTAATCAGAGCAAATGTGCCATGAATGACTACATCACAACGCTATTTCTTTCCGAAATTTGTCTAGTTAAGAGAATTGTTTTACGGATATCACTCACAAGATCCATAAGGTTGAGGCCACAAGGCATAAGATTTTTCATTGCGATAAAACTAGTAAAAACCAAATGACCGAACCGAATGATCCAACAATGGTCAAGCATACCTGGAGTCAATCAATCGTTTTGTTCTTGCCACGAGTATTTTCAGACCATTCTCGAACCAACTTTTTGTTCATTTTCCAAGCCCACTTAAACCACACCTCTCACTGATCTTTATTTCCACCCCCACTTTTCGTCCGGAACCCGCACTGTCCATCTACTGAAGTGACAAATAAGGAATTCTTGATGAAAGTAATTTCTGGAGTGAACGATTCTCGAAATTTCCTAATTCACGCACAATAAGTGCCTTTAGTTTAGTATAATATGTTATTTGGTGGTCGAGTAAGCTTCAATCGATGTATTTGTGGAAAGAGGAGAAGTTCCGATCACCTCAACGATTTTTGAATATTGATTGATTCCGATAATCAGTATAACGTACTCAAGGCGACGTATATTATGTAATAGATCTTGTCGACTCTTGCAACCAATCCCGCATATTTTCGAAATTACTTCGCCATTTCAATTCCTCCGAAGAATACTATACTACTATACTACGTATCCTTTGGCTAAACTACAGTCAGCAGGGTCATCAAATTTGGGTGATCAATTGAATAACAGGATTTTTATCTAAAAATTATATTTCCCCACGACTTCCGGTTCACTCGGTGACGGATTATGAAAAAAACTGATAATGAGCTTCAATGGGTCTGAAGAGTCCAAATCGATACCTTCAATACTGTGGAATCTTTGACTCATGTAATAATCAGTCAGTTCGGGTGAGAAAATTCTGGGAATTCATTCCATGAGAAAGTGCCCTCAAAATCCATCATTGGGGAAAACAGTTTTCCGAAGGCTTTTCCAGAATTCGAAGATGATATGTGGCGAAGTAGATACGTTGTGGGAGTTCAGAAGTCATTTTGGACTTCTTCTATTCATACGTCTAACCCCACCTCAGCATTTTTTCTCAATATTTGTACCCCGAACTTTGTTTGCCTCTCTACTGAGTGAACACCAATATCAAACATTATGTAAATTGAGTATCAACGATAATAATTCTGACCCTGTATTCGGTGACAATTTCCTGATATGAAAAAAACTCACTATTGATCCTCTGAGGTATGGATTGGTGTGAAAATTACGCGCAAGGCGAATTCCATTCGGAATGATTTTCTTCGACTGAAAAAAAGTAGGAGGAAAATATATTAGAATCTTTGTACCCTACAGTAGGAGAATAATGAATGATCTATCACTTATGGATCAAATACAGAGGGTGCAGGGTGAGCGATTACCTAGTGCTGAGTGCTGGCCAAGTAACCGGAAAAATCACAAATCGACCAAAGGCATCAAGAAGTTCGTGCTCCGAATTTTTCCTTCTGATAATTCTAGAAATGAAGAGAACTGAAAGAAATATCTGAATTGATTATTCAAACTTCTGCACTCATTGTTATCAAAAAATTGTCTCTCAGAAAGCTCTTCCGCCAGCAGCAGAAAGAATCTTTATGGAAAGAGTAGAACCGTATATACCTCTCTTATGAACATAAAACTTGTTTAAGCAAATTCAACTTGATGGTAGTGTAGGATATGAAACTTCAACTAGATGAAAAACTTAAAACCGAAGAATCCTGATGAAATTCATATTTTGATAACGATTCTTATCTGTTCTAATTGAAGACATCGAGGTTGGCATCAAAAAGACAAGGAATAACTGATTAATGATATTCATGTTATTTAAAAGAATATATATTAATTTGCCAGAAAAAAGGCATTACGGTTTGGGGGGAAAAGTTTCTTATATTTCAAAATTCCAGATTTCCAACCTCTCTATGAGTAAATCACCGAAGCCTTCATACCTATTTTTTTTATATTACATTTTATATTTTACAAGATAAAATCAGGTCAATAAAAAAACCCGAAATCAAATCCGAACGCTCATCGTCAAAACATACATCGTGCCCCAGCAGAAACTTGTCACCCCCTTTACCTCCGAATTAATTAGAAATCACTCTATTTTCATTTCGAGAAAGAACTCTTCCACCAACTACATCTTCATTAAGCTATCAAACCACTCACCCTCAGCATCCCTACTTCGGAATATTCGTAAGTCTAACTCATTTGTGGAACGACATTTTGAAGGGAATTCAATCACGAATACAATGATGTTATGCAGTCAAGAATCGATGAACTGTCATTTCTGGAACATCAGAAATGTTGAGACATTTCAAAAATCGTTCATATCTACTTATGACACTGAGAGGTTCACGTTTCTGACATTTCGTCTGAATTTATTACTAAACCAATTTTTCATTTAAATTGATCGATTCTCAGTTGCACTGAACCGATGTTCCTGTGATCAATTTATTTCGAAATGATGTATCACAAGTACGGTAGTACTACTAGGATGTAGGGAGTGAGGGGGTTGATAGCACATCTATATGGATATCTTTTGGACAAGGTTACCCTCGCAAGAAAATCGACGGGTCTGAGCGATTTTCTTTTTTTCCTACGATTTAGGAGAATCAGGAGATGAAAAGTTTGAGCTGGGACACATTGTACCTATATGACTAATAAATCATATTCAACCACTATTCGGTGTGAAATAATATTATGCTGCTGTTCAACTATATTATGAACTGCTATGGTGGGAAAATATATTAACCTAATAACTAGTCAATAGAACATACCCGTTTTTTCCTCCAAAAAGATTATTATTGGATAAATATCCATTGATTCAATCGAAATTCAATGCTAACCACGTTCAGAATTTTGAACAACAAATTGGACTCCCAAGGGATTCCATGCGGAAGATTTCAATCGCTTAATAAGTTTTCTGAAACATTTTTCAACCATAATCGGTATGTCCTCTTGATTACTTTTATCATCAACATCGATACCTTTTCCGCTAGCATAAATTAATGTGATAGTTATGATACTATACTTATGATCCGATCATCTAAACAGGGTGATTCAATTTCTTCATGTAGAACGAAACGATCCCAAATTTTTGAACAAAATATTACTTCTTTAGATATTGATTGTCTTTAAATAAATGTTCTATTATCTGGATTGATGTTTGAATGATTATCGCTTCAGATATTTAGTAATTTTGTCAAAAAACCCATCTGAGAAATAATTGTTATTGAAATGGAATCATCGTGTTTAGTCAAAGTAATTCTTCCAATTGATTTCATATCCATTTATGATGATGCAATTTTTCTTTATACTTTCATAATTTACATTTCCTTGGCAACACAATATGCTTTTATGCTTGTATGAATCATGTTTTTTGTTGAAATGATTTTATGATTTTCATAAAGTATGTGAGTAATATTCAAGTGAAAGTAAAGTTCATATTCGAGTAAATATGTTGAATATTTATGGCATATTGTGTATCCAATGGTATTACAAGATATTGAGTGATGTTGTATATATACTTAGTTGAAGGCGAATAAAATTCATTTTTTTCAGATTTATCATGTTATATATTTAGGAAATATTATTACTACCGATCTTGACAATTTCTATTGTAGGTGGGTAAGACATTAGGTAGACATCCTAACCAGATAAGATATTCAAAATTTCCTCATTTTTCAATCAGAGCACTATAATTGATGTTGTAATCGTTATTGAGGTGAAAACTGTAGTGTAGACGATTAGAACTATTTATCCATAGTTTTCCAACAAATACGGCCAATATATAAGAAAACGTATGTTTGTTCACGGAAACATTTGTATATTTGAAAAAAGAATCAAATATTTTGATAAAACGGTAATATCAAAAATCGAAAAGCTTTTGAACACAACGATCAGTACTGTCATTGATCTAAAGTCGAAGTAAATACCTATATTTCACCCCTAAATGCAGTTTTTATATATTGGCTATGGATATTTCTACTCATAATCATGCTTCTTCATGTCCATGTTGAAAACCAATGCTTGAATAACATAAGTACCAAATATATGTACCAGGTGTCTGAAATAAGATCCCCCTTATCTCAAAAACCATAGCACATACAGAAAACTTTTTATTGAACCTTTATTTACAAATTTTTCGACAATAAAGCGATTGAGATTACATGTGCAGGCACCAACTTCGTTGGATGGATTTTTGAATTGCTCTTATTCTATGTAATGGTACATACCTCTCCAAATTCCGTTGCTTTTCATATATTCGAATTTTTTATGAGAACAGCTGTTTTCTGAATTGGTAATGCGTTATGACGATTTCCAAATTTTCCATTCAGTCTAGTGAAGACTACATCTTAATAAATCTTTCACATGATGGAAGTATTGAAACGCTCATTTTAAAATACTATTTGAGATATTTTCGTTATTACAATTATTACAGGTGTGAATTTGAAGTAAATTGTTGAGACACATTTTTTGAGACACTCAACCGAAGTATGAACTTCAGATGCAGCCTAAAACGACTTCGCAAACATGCTCAATTCTCGATATTTTGCGTTGCATTGGAATATTGAACAATCTGGCACAAAATATATAGATATGGAAATCGAAAGTGACTCATTCTCAATTCAACAGTGACATGGAAGCTGAATTTTCAGTAACATGAATACCACTTAAAAAACCATTGAGATGTTTAAGAAAAAAATACCTATTTCATTACCTAGTTTTCAAAATGAAAATTATCAACTAGAACTTGGTATTCTGGTATTCTGAACTACCTACTTTCTTTACTTCCTCTAGTTCTTTTTTCAACATCTCCAACGCGAAGGAAAATATCAAGATGGGGCCATGTTTGCTAAGTCGTAATAGGCTGAGTTTGGTATTTACTTTTCCGTAAATCATAAGAAATGTGACCAATCAATGTGTAAGTACGACTGTGAAAATCAAACCTATATTCTTTCGAGCAGCGAACAAAATGCGAAAAAAACTGTATAACAAAATGTACTCGAAATTTGAGGAACAATAAGTAGAAAACCCATTTTCTAAAGGTGACGAAGTTTATACCTGATGCCTATGGTACCATATGGTATGAGAGTTTGCAAAAAAAAGAGAATAATAACTTTTTCATTGAGTTGTCTGTTATATGCTATTGTTTTCGACATAACAGACTAGAGGATATTATTTTCGAACCAATTAGTATTTTTATATTCAGATATGCACATAAAAATAGATGTCAGCAATACAAATTGTATTTCCATTCGATTGAATGATGAATGAATCAATCAACAAGATAAAAAAAGTACTTGAAATTTGTAAGTTGAATGCGCATTCCTGTGGTAGCTACTGGGAAACTTGTTCGAAATGTTTATGCTTTTTCATACCTACCTACCACCTATCTGTACCTACACTGTATTTACTCACTAGAAATAGCTCGATTTGGGATTCCATTTTACACTGATTTTACAACATTTTCAATGAAATTTATTGAATTAGCAACTAACTATATGTACTTACATTATTATCCGAAGTAAGAGTATACCTATTTCATGAAAATATATCTATTCGATGGTACCTACATAATTCCGTGTTTTTGAGCTATGAAACTCAATCGAGAATCCAAATTCATATAGTGTCCATTATGGTTGAATCGAAAAAAAAGTTCTTGAACTGAATGAAATTATCATTATTGGACTCAATAAAGCAGAGTATTGTAATTTTATTTGAATAACTTCTGCAACTGATGCTGTAAATATTATTTTCTATAAAATATGACCAATTATTCTCAAATCACTGTACATTGTCTTAGCTATAATACACATAATGAGTATATAGATTTAAGTTATAGGGAATCAACTGGAAATCCGAAATTGTATTTTTGAAATTCGAATAAAATTATTAATACTTATACGATTAGTTATGGTATCTTTACTGTCCATTCACTCTTTCGAATACACCGTGTCAGAAAATCGATTTTTCTGTGTCCATTGGCACTTATATTGTATTCTTGAATATTTTAGATTTTGACAATTCATTATGTCTGTTAAACGGTGGAATTCACCTTAGTTATGACATGAACGCTTTGATCCACTGTTGTGTTAACATTCTATGAACTTGACAGAGATCATTGTGTTTTCGAAAATAAGTGACTAACCAGACTCAGAATCAAAGTTTAAAATTGGCCATTGAATCGTTTAGCATCATTATGAGAAATTCAAATTGCAAATGATGAAAACCAATTAGTGATCTAAATGTTTGACAATAATAAGTCACAGTGACAATCTAATGTTCGAAATGGATGGGTCAAGTACATAAGACTGGTGCAGTCAGTCCCTGATGGTGTTTTTTTCTTTCTTTCGCAGATTACTGTACAAATAGTTGCGTTTTGAGATTGTAATCATGTAGTTTGATTTTCAA
This sequence comes from Gastrophysa polygoni, assembly GCA_963576655.1. Taxonomy (NCBI): domain Eukaryota; kingdom Metazoa; phylum Arthropoda; class Insecta; order Coleoptera; family Chrysomelidae; genus Gastrophysa; species Gastrophysa polygoni. The sequence continues at coordinate 41,366,392 of OY755083.1, forward strand.
TTGAGAAGTTACTACTTTTGAATCGATGTTTTTATAGAACAGAATGTACAATCAACAATAATACTGATTTTGTTTTCATTTTTGTGTCGCCATCTAACAACTAACATGAGTAATTTTCTGCTAAACGAATGAAATGCTGTTATGAAGTTGGCTGTACACTAGTGTGCCATGATGCAGAGATTATAATAGTCTCTCTGCATGATGCCATGCCATGCCATGATGTAAATATACACTGTCTCAACTCCCTATACTCAGCTACTAGAATAAGTTGTAGACATCTGCCTACTTGATTACGATGAATTATAATCTTACTGCCTTCCCAAGACCAAAACTAGATAGCGTAACCTCTGCTTATCTCTATCGTTATCTTGGATATTTTGGAAAATACGATTCAGATTTGAACAGGAATGCATGATTGAACCATCAGCTATCCATCAATGTCAGATATCCGTCAGTTAGATACTATCAGTTATAGCAATTTTGACTTTACAGGATCGACGATCGTATTGCCATCTCTACTCAAGTAGTGCAGCGTTAGTAAGGTTGTTTGACAGGTCTACAAGTTTTGGAAAGAAACAATTGCAGAGTTGGTTCACCACCCTATATCCACCTTGATTGCAAAAATAGAATACGCAGAATTATGGCACACGTGAAAAATCTAGAAGGAGCTTGACCAGGCTACTAGATTCTAATCAGCTAACAATGGTTGAAGCAGATATATCTGAGCAACTCTTCACGATCAATTGAGAAGTGTGATTTTCAACCAATTTTCATCCTCAACTCTTGGCCAAATTCATGTTCTACTCCCATAGGCGAAGATAAAATCTATAAAAAATGAATTGAGAAAAAAAAGATAGTTCAGTGTAAGATACGAACTTGCGACCATTATACTGTAAGCGAATTTGCTGCTGAAAAGCACGTCCGTGTTTGCATTAGTATGAAGGCAAATGCTGCAGAAAAATCAAACTGTACCAGAATCGGACGTAGAAACCAAAAAATATACAGGGTTTTACCACAGTATATTATCCCTAGACGAGGATAATATACTGTGGTTTTACATTTGAAATTCCCAAGTTGAAGTAGTTTGCCATCGAAAAGTGATGTATGAAATTTTTAAAAATTTACCATACCCTCAGAACTTTGGAATCCTTTTTTTTTTGGAAGACTTTGACACCTCAATATAGCCGACATGCAAATTGTGTACAAATGCACATCATTCAGAATTTGCAACTATGGCAAGTAATAAAATATGGCATAAAATTTTTCCACGTCAATTTCAATAACTGATTCTCATTTCTCATTTTATTATGTTCTATTTGTTATTTCACGAATCTCAAGTAACATGAATTTTTCTACTTCTGAGAAATTCAAGAAACTGCAACAGCCAACAGAAAACAATTAGTAGGCAATATACAACGTCGCCGGGCTGCGAATACCACCATGGTAACAAAAATATGTGAAATGAGATAATAGGACCCTATTAGTATTCCTCGTTATGAGTTAGTAATACTTGAAAACTTAGTAATTGATTTGAAATCGCCAAGCTTGCAGAAAAAAAAAATATTTCTCCAATGTAACAGAATTTATTATTAGGATGTTTAGATATTCCCATGTGACAGTTTACAATTTAACAATGGAGGTATTTCATTCCTTTGGAAATATATCCCATGTGTTTATATCTGATTCATAATAGCACAATAGGAGATATTTCTACATGCCATGTATGCACATATAAGATATTTCAACTCAAATGTCAAAATGATAACCCGAGTGATATATATTCTATGCAAGATCTCCCATGTGTTCTAGTCTGGAATGACCAATATCTTGAAATTAACACTTTTTTTATAATTTCCATTGAAAATATTACCAATCAGAAAGGGATCGAGTGTAACTTGATAAATACATTACTATATATTAGGAATCATGAAAAGATTACAATATAACTTCGATACGTAGTGAAAACTTCTTTGGTTCTCTGTAAAATTGACATTTCATCACATTGTCTGGTGATGACAATTTGTATATATAATGGCAGCCTAGTGTGTGGCATAATTGCCAGATGTCGTTCCATGCAAACAAGTTTGAAGAAACATCAATTTACTCTCTAATTTTCAAATTGAAATGTTTCACTTTGTGAAAAAAATACTACAGTGATAGGTACCAAATGATTTATTAGAATACGAACAAGAGCCCTCACATTCCTTCGAATCTCTCGCACAACTTCTTTTCAGAGAACTCCTGGAGATCCCTCCTCATAGAGTAGGCATCCTCCCCATCAGCATAATATTTTGGCTCGATCTCCACAGTCTCAAACTTCAGTGAGTTCTTGTACAAATTCAGTGCAGCCCGATTGCTCTTTCTCACATGCAGAGATACATACTTGGCATCAAAACATTCCACCATGGCTTCTGATGCCTGATCCATGAGTTTCTGGGCAAGACCCAACCTCCGGTGGGACCTCTTCACAGCCAAGGAGGTGATGTGTCCGTGTTTGTGTTCCTCATGCTGATCCTCTTCCATTTTCGCGAGCACATATCCCACAATGTTGCCCTTCTCATCCTCTGCAACATAGCTGAGTTGGGGCCAGCTCAGCCCATGGTAGAAGTAATACTTCATTTGGTAGTTTTCTGGCAGACAGAGCAAATTGCAGTGCTGCATATTCATTAGGTCTTCCGGCCTGGCACATCTGATATTCATTTTTATGTTGCTTGATTGCTAATCAGTCTTTTCGTGTTTTCTTGATCTTGCTGCGAGTCACCTTCAAATCATTTATTGCTGAATCGCCAGCTCCTTTGATCAGTTCTCTGATGAAATTGAATTTGCTTATGATCAGCTTCCAAACCATATACCACCCTAAAATAAACACTTCAGTTATATCCACGTACTTTCGTATGCCACTTATTTATAAATTACCAAATATAACAAACAAAATCACAATTATCACAGACAGAATAACGGAGAAACTAGTCAAAATTAGATCTTCCATCTTTGAAACATAAATTCCATCTAAATTACAAAATAAAATTCGTCTGTGGTGATATGTAAACGATCCTCGTTTTCATTGTTTCGCCATTTTGTGAATAGAACAAAGGTTGACAAAGGAGGAGCATCGAATTTATAATTTTGAAATAAGTACTGATAGTTTAATGATACGATAAGTTTAATATATAGAAACGATAAGAAATGTCTTACTTGTAACTTGTTTCCAAATTTCTTCAGGAAATGCAAATATTGAATTTCATAACAATTGTATCTCATGTCAAAAGTCAAAAATGTCAATGATGTCATTCAAATTGAGAAAATATGTATGTTCTTGAATCAAATTATAGAGGATATATACTGTGATTATACCAACATCAATATATTATTATAATAATGGAATATTCCAATGACCATCGATGACCTTTCGATGATTTTTGTTTTATCTCAGTTTTTATCAGGTTTTTATCATGAAAATACGCTGTTATTATTTCATATATATATATATTTCATATGTCGGTACTGAGTTGCGTTGTGTCTGACATTTGACTGAGGTACAGTGACAGTGAATAAGAATAAAGTCAAAGAGCACGGTCAAAGAAGTCATCCTCTGTGATAGCTCAGTATATTATCAAGATAATAAACTGTGGTGATACAGTGGTGGGCGTAAGGTCGTACAGTGGCGTACATGGTCTATAAAGAGGCGTCAATGCATTGTCAGCGTTTTGATTGATTAACGCCAAGGAGGCAAATTTTCCATGAGCCTATGTTTTTTCTCGGATGCTGGTTTGTCTCCAGCCACATTCCAACCTCCAGGGCTCATGGTGTATTCCGATATATACCCTTTTTATAGCACCCATTCCGTGACTTTCGATCCCTGTACAAGTGAATATTGCTTGTCTTTTGCGGTCCAGTGACCCGCATTTCAACAATATGCGTTTGGCTGTTTCTGTCCCTTGGCCGCATTGCTTGCAGGGAAGTTCTCCATTGTACATTCCCATTTTGTGTTGTCCTCTTGTTGGACTATGACCAGTTAGGAGTTCTGTTATTATCCTAACTTGGTTCCTACTCATTCCAAGTAGTTCTTCAGTTTTTTGTGCCGACGGTCCTTTGATGAATGTTTTCCCGTGGGTCATGTGAGGGGGTCGTTCCAGCGCTCTCTCTGTTTTGTCCAGTCCCGTATGTAGCCTCGAACTGTTGTTTTCATCACCCAGAAGACGGGTGCTTGGCCAATGTATGGAGTTGATGAGCCATTTTTAGCTAGCTTATCCACTTTTTCATTGCCTTCAATGTCGCAGTGTCCTGGGGCCCACATCAAAATGATTTTGTTGTGTTCTGAGAGGAAACTGAGTTCTTGGTCGGCATTCCCATACTAGTCTAGATGTAACTTTTGGGTTCCTGAGAGCCTTCATTAACGCCTATAGCCTCAGAAGCCCCATTCCTGCCTCTTCCATGATTGTTATGTAAATGGGGGAGGTTTAAGAGCTCCCATGACTGTCCAACAGTTTTTCTTTTGTCTTGAGCATGAATGACATTAGACTTATTGGTCTCAGTGCCTTCGCCCCGCCATGTCCAGTTTTTCCAGGTTTCGGGATGAATACAACCGTGATAGCTCATCTCCATCCTCTTGACATGTATTCCAGGGCGAGGCTGGCTCTCAGTACCATGAATATTCTGTTTGTCAACAGTTCAATTCCTTCCTGTAGCGATTCGTGTGGTTGGAATGAGTTGATTGCTCATTTTGTTATCCACACATCTACCACTTTTTTAGAGACCTGCCATTTTTCCCTGGAAGCTCTTGTGAGAGGTTGAAGTTCTCAGTATCTCCAGGTCTCAGGTGATGTGTCGAAGTTTATTGATCCTGGGGAGTGTACCTTGTACACTTCCTCCAAGTTATCTTTCTAATTCTGCGTATATTCCCTTGATCCCGTCTCTATGGTTTGGATCATTTGTTGGGGCTCCTTTGAGAGTATTTTGTGGAGTATTTTACTGCCTCGTGAGTTGACCCGCAATCAGCTGAAGATCATTTGTGTTGTATATTTTCTTATCCACCCCCTTCAGCCAATTCTCGATGAACTTACATTGAACTCGTGATGATTAATCATCGGAGTATATTGTGTTTTTTCCTGTATTCTCGAACTTTGTTCATCGAATACGTCATTTTCAGTTGCTTTCATACAGAAATCGAATGGAATATATCCAGATTTTCATTCGTATTCTCGACTAGGAAATAATTATCTGTGGATATGACCTTACTTCATATCGTATTGTTCTTCTAGCATTGTCAGAGAGGAGTTAACGAACTGGTAACTAATATCTAATATTCATACATGAAAAGCCTGGTTGTGCAGCTGTGGGCTGAATTACCAAAAAAAAGGTTCTGATGATGAATGTACAATTCAAATATTGGCGCACTCATTTGCTCCTTCCACTTGCCATTAGGAGGCAAATAATTATCGCATTGTCGTCACTGTAAGAGATAAATTATTAACTCACCTCTGGTCTGAGGTGTCAAAGAGTATATATACAGTTATGTGGTCGTGTCGTATCAAATTATCCGAACTCCTTTCCAATGTCGTTCTGGAGAGAGTTAACAGAATAGCCAACTCAACTTTTTGATCACTGAAAAATCATTGAATCATTTTATCGTTATAGTCATCATGAAATACTGTTACTGTATTCATTCCCTGGATATTCTGGGTATTTTTCGATGAACGAATTGTTAGGTTGGTCATATATTTTGTACTCTTTCTGAACTCTAGAGATGAGTTACAGACTTAGCGGTAACTGATCTCCGCAGACTACATAAATATTGAAGTTGGTGTATTAAACAACGACTGCTCCGGCTGTTAACAGGTTGGTGTGTTCATTTGGCTGAAAACTATCTAGTATCACAGTTTGTATGGCACAGAATAGGGTCTTTCGCTACTAAATTCTTCTTATTTAGCCGTCGTTGGCTTTGCACAATCCTACACACCTTCCAGATTAGGTATGGTACCTATATATATCTACAGAGATGACTGATCTATATCTCTCGTTATCTCTGATTCCTACTGTAATCTTTCTTATTTGCTTTCATGTTTATTAGTTTTGGTTCTTCGTGTATTTTATCTCGATTACTTTGTAGAACCATATGGTTTTTTCGATTTTTTTGAGTAGGGATTTCTCTTTCGGAACGCTGAGCTCTCTCCACTTTTGTTCCAGTTCTCGTAGATATTTTTTACACTATTGAAAGAATGTGTCTCTGTAGTCGAATAGATTATAGTTCGTGTTACTGAGATAAAATTTCTTACTGCTCATTCAATATATATTCCCTGGTCAATAATGTATGAACGTCTGCAGAAGAGTTAATGCCACTCCTGAATAATTTTTGGAGGGCACTCCAAGTGATTTTGATCAGCGGTCCTTTGAACATCCAAAGGATATCCTTGTTGTACCACTGAAGTACACCGTTTCCTCACATACCTGTCCAAAATTAGGTTAATCTGTTAATTTCTCGTTAATTCAAATACATCTACGGAATCATTCATTATATAATTCATTATAATGAACGGATCGTTGAAGTTTTCCTCAACGTATCGATGTGTTGTTATTAGGGTGATATCAAAGATACCTTCTTTGAATATAGCTGTTGCATTGATGCAACATTATTTTGATGTTACACGATAGTTGTCTGGGTACTGACCAGTAAATTTTTCTGATTCATTGTAGCCTAAGGACATCCACTGAACTTGGATAATATTTCTACATCCAGTGGACGTCCATGGGATATCATTTGGATAATATTTGAACGGCCAGTGGACATCCAAATTATCCTGAATCGATATCAATGCGTTGTACATCTATGTGTTGTACATACATACAGTGGACATCTATGTGTTGTATGGGTGAAACTGATTCTTTTTCAATAAAGGATTGAATAGTTTCGGAATTGAACCAAACCAGATTTTCATTCACTTCTTTCATTCACTTTCTTTCATTCATGCGGGAGCCCGTTTGCAGGGGATGGAAGGAATTTATATTTTATAGCCTAACTAAAGAACTCTTTCGATTTTGAAAAGTCTCCTTCCGGTACGTATAATCTCAATAAATCGAAACTTAGTATTTTTTTCATAATTATGCTGATATTGATGGACTCCTTGGAAATCCCAACAAAACTATTTCAACCTCATTCATTAGAGACCAATCGCTCGATGATATACCCATATTTAGGAAAAGTCAGCGCAGCCTCTATTACACAGGACCGAAATTAAATAGTAGACTCTCCACTTGAAAAAAAAATAATCTCGGGTTCCATCAAACGAGGAATTGAAAGAATTATCAATGAACATAAGAATATAAATATAAGAAAAAAAGACCACTCTTCCTTTCATTATTATCAATCATTATATCGTTAATCATTACACAGGACACCAAATTTCCAAACCTTCATACCCTCAGTTTGCTTATCTCCCAACACTATAAGCGAACAAAAAATCAATTTTACTATCCCAATGCAGTACAGGATCGAATGACTTGTCAACAATGAAATAATGAATAAAGGTAAAATTGATTTGATTTTGATCGAATACATAGACCCGAAAGATGTCTCTAGGTCAACCGAAAATCAATACAACTAAAGTTATACATGTATATATATTTAAATCTTCAGAGTCATACGGAGGTTAGAAGGTATCTGACTACTTCGCAATTGATTTGATATGGACTGGGTGGATTGTAAGATAGAAGGGACCAGGACTTCTTCGGTTTCCTGCTTCTTTACATGAATCAATCAGATGATAAGTTGGGGAAGTAATTAGGGTGGTGCGTGGGTTATTCTCATGGTTCGAGGGAACAGACATGCCTCTACTGTTGTTCCGTCAAAAATGGATTTCAGGTTTTTTCGAGAGCACTGTTTTGTAGGGTGGAGAACTAGGAGATTTGTTCACTTCTCTTTGAGACTTTACATTTGTACTCATCATAATGGTCACAAATTGCTTGCTATTTGTTGGAGGGGGGGGGGGGGGGGGAAATGTAGATTATTGACCATCGGAATGATGGGATCGTTTGGAGGGACATCTTCTAGAAGCTTCATGATAAGTGAGATCATCCCAGCTAATGAGTTCATTCACCTCTTGTTGCCGAATGACTGTGGTCTGGATTGACATATTTTTCTCATCTGTCTTCATTTCTGCACATGCTGTCTCTTTCGCTCTTTCTCCCTCTCTCACTGCAGAATCGTCACTTGCAATGTAAATGTAGCACGATAGTACAAGATAAATTATCAAATAATATGACAAACTGATCAACATTCACGTTCTAGGAAGCCAGGATGGAAGGATCTTGCGTTCCAGAACATTTCTCAGCCGAGTAAAAAGGCCACTTCGCTAACTTTTAACGAAAATGTATACATTCAATAATAATAATAATAATCGTCCTAATCTATGGATAATATATGACATGATGGTAAATATATACAACGATGTACAGAAGACTATAATGGAATTTAAGCTATGGAATTTCTCAGAAGATGGCGACATTTTTGCAGATTTCTGTGCACACAGTTAATATTTGAAATTGTAATAATGTAGTTTGATAATTATTTGAGGAGTTTTCTAAACTACTACTTCTGAATCAACGTTTTTATACAATTGATTGTGCAATTGTCAATAATACTGATGTTGTGTCGACATCTAACAACTAACATACGGGTGATTTTGCGCTACAACGAATAAAATCAACTTATCTGTACGTCAGAGTTTTGGTTGAAGAAATTAGATAGGCAAATAGACAGCGTAACTGCACCAGTTACCTACCCAACTCCAATGAGGCGAAGTTTAGCTAAAGCTATCTTTACACTAATGCCTCATTAAAGCGGCAAATTCATGTTTTGTTCATCCAGGTAGGTCCTGGGTTGACTATCGATAGGCTACACAATTATACTAAATATGAATTGGATACATATACTATGAATACTCATTATATATGAAATCAGAAATATAGAAAGAAAAATATTTATGAATAGAAAAAAAACGAAAAGTTAGCCATGTTCTTGATTCTTTGAAAATACCCAGAATACAAATCTTGATTCAATCGATAATTCGAATATATAATATACACTTTATGGATCAGTATAATGACTGGAAAGACAAATAGAGAAAAAATATATGTATTATATGATATAAAAGAGGATAATCCTGTTCACTATAATGTTCGTTCAAGAATATGGACATATGTCGAGAATTCACATGATAGGACTTCACTCCTACATTAGAGGCAATATTAGCCATTAGATCCAGAAAATTATCGTCAATGAGTAATTCAATAGTGGAATTTTGATGGTTATTGTTTTTTGAGTTTGTTATTGGATTTTTATTTGTTATCGCTGAAATTCCACAGATGGTCTCTCTTCTCTGCTACTTCTGCTGAAAATAAATTAGTTATTTTTTTTAAGCAAAAAAATTAGTTATTTTTTTTAAGCAAAAAAATTGTTCAGCAAATTCGAACGATTAGGTAGTACTGTTCATTTGTTGAGCTATTCAGTAATACCTTCAATGAGTAAATAAACTGTGAAAATGGTTTACACTCTTCGAAAACGAATTGAGATGATTTCAAGTTATAGGGAGGTTGCTAGTGCGCACGAACGGAGGCGTTTCTCTTTAATGAGAGAAATCCAAATTGTGATGTGAGTCACTAGCATGTGCTTGATTTGGTGACAAAGTTGTACGAAACTACGTTGAAGAATAAAAAAAAGAAATAGCCCCTAGATATATGAGCTCAAATTAAAGTTTTGGGAACATTTTCTGTAGATCCCTCTGGCTCCTTATGATGCTCAAATGCTCAAATTCAATCCATATAAGTTGCAGATTCTTCGAGAGCTTCATGAGGATGATCATGACAGAAAAATGAAATTTTGTGAAACCATATCTAATCGAGTCAATGCCATCCCTAATCTTTTGTTGAAGATCTGTTTCAGCGATTAATGTTAATTTTTTTCCGAATGGCAATGATAAAAGACAAAATTGTCGTCACTGGAGTGACAAAAGCTCTCACATTTTTCGAGGAAGGGCATACATAACACTCACAAAAACTCAATATTTGGGCTGGTATTCTTGGAAATTGAATTGTTGGTCCTTTATTTACTGAAGGCAACTTGACTGGTAATCTGTACCAACAAATGCTTGATCCTCTTATACCTCATGAGCAAGGAACTCAAACTGATACAGATGGTAGGTAATTGACTTCTGCAGGAGGATTCGTTACATTTTCAGCAGGAAGATGCTCCACCCCATTATTTTCTTGCCGTCCGACAGTGGTTGAACGAGAGATTACCGGATAGATGGATTGGCAGAAAGAGAGCAATTGAGTGGCCACCGAGGTCACCAGATTCAACTCCCTTAGATTTCTTTCTTTGCAGACATCTCGAATCAATTGTTCATAAAATACAACCTGCTGATATCGATGAACTCAAAGGACGAATTACAGCATCATGCCGGTCCATTCCTGCCGATGTTTTCGAAATGTTAGAGATGAGTTCGAAAACAGACTCCATTATAACTGTCTAGAGAAGAATGAACAACATTTCGAACAGTTCATAAGATAGCGCGTGAAATATGATGATAAATGTTTGAAAGTTTTTTTTGGAGAGGTAAAATAACCAAGAAAATCGCACGCGTAGTCTAGATTTATTCCTGTTATTCGAGGGTTGTCTTCTAACCAATTTTTGTTTGAATGCTAATCTGAAAACCATGCATCTCAGTGCAGGCATGTTCTAATTACATCTGTAAGTTCAGAACGGTATTTTTCGAAAACTGATTATTGAAGAATAATAAACTATGGTACCATAAGTAAGAGAATTGAAAGTTCTTCAAAATCATGTGCCACCGTACCCTCCTTCCCATTGAAGATTCTAATGGTGATATATACATCTCCTAGGGGGTTTAATCATATGAGGGATAAGAATATTCATCAGTGTCCTCCTTGAGAATGAAATTGACATGTCTTTTTGATTTTCCATATTATTTACTGGAATGGAGATATTGAGGGTGGGAAGTTTTCGAAATGTCACCCTGGATTTTTTCGTTATTACTCGAGTAGAAAGGAAGCTTTTGATGTCTTTCTGAAAGTGAAAGTTGAGGCATTCACTATATTATTACGAATAGAATTGAACAGTGTTGGAGCAGCTAATGAAAATCCTCATCTGAAAATGACACTGGTGTGACGAGGATTACTCAATTTATGTGGAAAACTAATATTCACATTGTGTGTATCATTCATGAAAGTCAATTTATCCTTCAAGTAAGCAGAATTTTGTCGCAGAATTTTGTGAATGAACACAGCAAAATTTAAAGTTAGACAATTCTCCATCCTCAACCATCTCAAATTTGCGGATCTTTGAGATATGTGATCATATTTTCTCAAACGAGAAATAAATCAATGGCAAGAGTTCTCCTTTTTTCGTATACGGGTCTTTTCAATTACATCAAGGGAAGGACCATAACCAAAATCCCAATAGTTAACAAAGGCGAAACTAATGTTTCGGATAGCATCATCCACAATTTGTTGTCCAACACATACCAATTAGAATATATAACACGCGAAAACTAGAAAAGGACTTTCTAATTACTGAGCTAATTTGATTGGTGAACTTGAGATAGTTATTCAACTGTTCACTTATATGGGACATGATCACCATTCATCTGTGAATTCAGACAACTTCTGATTTTTTCCTTGTGATCACCAAATAGTATGTATGGAATAGTATGTTTGGAAGCATTCAGTTTGAGATTAGTCTCCAGATTCTCATTGATCTGAAATTCAGCAATATGATACTCATTTGGTGAAAAAAATCATATAGTATCGTCAGTTGAGTATCGTCAGCATAGCTTTGAACGCATCCATGTTCAATTTGGCTGAGTAGATCTACAGTGTAGATGATAAATAGGAAGCGTCCTTATATAGACCCTTGCGGCATCCCAGAGGTAATGTAAACGTCAATGAGCTAATTAGGCGTCTGTTATATCTAACGGCAAAATTTTGAATTCATTTCTTAGTTGTGTGGTACTAACTATATTGAAATCTGGCCATGGATGGTATTTTTTTTGAATAATACATATCTGAGGAATTCATTTTGGACTTTCTCAAGTTCATTCAAGATTGTTTGATATTCCACATACCATTGTAGAAGCATATTTCAGCTTAGTTCTTACTGAAGTATAATACAAAAGTTTCATAGTATTCAAGTTTTTGAAATTTGCAGTTTGTCTCATTGAAAAACCTCACATACGATTAGCACATTTAGAAGAAGAATATTTCTATTTCAGAGAAGTATATTTTTGTGAGTTACAACTAGTTTCTTTACCTCTGAGCATTTTTTAAGTGTGTTTTCAAATTTTACAGGTTTACACGTGTTATTTTCAGTGTGTAGCACTCACCTAGAGTTGTTGAAATATAATTCGAAAGTTAGATCATTTATGAAAAGTAGAAACAATGAAGGACCGAAATCGGAGCCCTGTGGTACACCTGGATCATCATGAAATTTCCCAGATGTGTTACCATTATGTCTTACAATGAAGTGTCTATTTTTCAAATAGCTCGCAATTTATATAAGGTGGTTTGCAGATACACCAAGTGTATTCAACCTACTCAACAAAAGATCTTGCATGATTGACTCAGTCGAGAGCTTTTCGGTGGCGGAATGCCTGGTGGGCCTCATTACCCCCAAAACATTTTTTTTTGAGATTTCGTTCGTATAATAACGCCAATAATATATATGTGTCGGTTGGAAGAAAGGACGACATTACGACTAAAGGATGTCCGGTCGACGTACTATATCTCTCTAACTCTCTCTCTCTCTCAATCTCTCTCCTCTCCACCACCGGTGGTATCTGCAAGAAGTGGAGTCACGTGATCGCGAACCAGCCGGAGCTTTCTTCTTTCTTCATTCCGCGATCGGTCGCGAACGTTGCTCGGTTGGCTGGTTGCTGTCGCTGATGGTTGCGGCGCGATAGACAGATACCTACTTAGATAGATAGACATACCTATATCTATACAGATACAGTTATAGTGTGAATCGGCTGTCGGTCGTTCAGTTCGTTCTCCTTCCCGTCAGGCAGACTTTTGTCTTCGACCGTTTCCTCGTTTGTTTTGGTGGGTGACTTTTTCTCTCTCCCGTGGATTTTTGAGAGTTCAGTGCCCTTGGATATTAAGTACCTATCTGTATAGCTGTCAGCAGGATGTTCTAACAAGAAAAGGTAATTTAGGTTCCACCGATTTCTAGATAATCTACTATGTGTGTCTACTTATGAACATCGCAAGATCCCGCAGAACTTTTGATTTGGAATTTTGGCGAATGGGTCATTGGAAGGGTTTTCATCATTCTCGTCCAGTCGTCAGTAGCTGAAAATACAACTACTAGTATGTGAGGATCATGATTTTTTTGAATTTTTACCATAGCCTTCAATTTCTGAATGACACCGGCAATTTTGGCGAAAGTGTCGTTATTTTCATTATTTTATAGTAATCATAATCATTATTCTCATGGAGCAAAATGACTAATCTGAAGATGTCACTCTGACTGTACAGGGTTTTACTTGTATATTTGGGAGTTACTTCGAAAGATATCAAAAAATTGAGAATGCAAAAAAAATTTTTTTGCAGAATCATATTTTTTTCAAAAAATTTGAACTTTCAACATGCTGTCAATTTTTTTCAATGGAATACCTTGTACATCATATCCATTAACAGCTATTATTTCTGATTTCTTCAAAAATTTCAAAAATATGTATCATTTCTTCATTTCATCCATCCGTTTTCTGAATATTATTCAAATACTCTGAGAAATGTAAATGTACATTAAACATAGTTAGCCATGCACAAGAGGCAACGGAGAATGACGGGACATGGCGCCATTTTTGTTTTCAAAAATTTCTTCAAAAATTTCAAAAATATGTAGCATATGCTACATTTTATCCATCCGTTTTCTGAATATTATTCAAATACTTTGAGAAATGTAAATGTGCATTGAACATAGTCAGCCATGCACAAGAGGCAACGGAGAATGACAGGACATGGCGCCATTTTTGTTTTCAAAAATTTCTTCAAAAATTTCAAAAATATGTAGCATATGCTACATTTTATCCATCCCTTTTCTGAATATTATTCAAATACTTTGAGGAATGTAAATGTGCATTAAACATAGTCAGCCATGCACAAGAGGCAACGGGGAATGACAGGACATGGCGCCATTTTTGTTTTCCACCTGTTTTCATGGACTTAATTTTTTAACAACTGTTCGAATAATCCCTGCTGGTTGGGTGCACTGGGGTTATCTGGAAAGTCATCCAAAAATATAAATCCATATCAAATTCCTCATTCAATAGGTGAACAAAAAAAAATCACCCGGTCCTCTCATTTCCGATTGCCATTTGAGCGTGTATAACTATTTTTTAGAGTAATTTATATTTCTTAGGATATTCGAAAGCTTATATTTTGAAAACGGATGGATGAAATGAAGATATATATATATATATATATATATATATATATATATATATATTTTCGAAATATTTTATATTAGATATGAGTTGAAATACATCAGGTTGTTCCATTGAAAATGATTGTCAGAACATGTCAGAACCCGTATAATAATTGAGAATTTTCGGCGAGAAATTCTGATGAATCAGAAAAAAATATAAAACTTTTACCTATACTCATCATTTCTGGGTGCAAAAATATACAGGAAAACCGTGTACTTACCCATATTAAAAATTCATTTATTTTTCTGAATTGACAATTTGAAATGCTGCTCATGACTAGTCAAATTAGAATTATACGATACTCTGTGTACCAGAAATTATCGATAATTAATTAAGAATTAAGAATTAATTTTGTTGATATTTTCAATCAATGATGATGTGCACATGCATTAGTTTTACTCTCACTCGAGGTGAATTCATGCAGCTTGAAGTAGACTAAAATGAATGTAACTTGGAATATATATAGATATATCTGGTGTTCATTGAGTGAGAAAATTAACAGATCATAAGAGATGGAAATTTGTCCAAGCTTGTGTCTAAATGTCAGTATTTGAATAAATGCTCATCTAATGAAGTGGAATATTCATGAATATAAAAAAGGCTCTGAATTAACTAAATTAATTCAAATTCATTAGGTTCTTTCCTGAACACTTCCACTGCGTCAAACGATTTCAACTTATTAGTTTTAGCACCGTATAGAGACGTGAATCCTAGTGTTGAATTCATCATAGTTTTAATTTATGCTTGCATGAATCCACCTTTATAGGCAATGTCCAACTCAAGTAATTTTTTAGAAATTGTTTGGAAAATCAAGCAATCAAATCTCATAAAAAATCAGGTCCTGAATGTTTCTGAACCAAATGTTCAACAGTGGCCCGAATGACACCAGCAGAATTCTTAATTTGAAGTTTTAGCGAAACTATCATTCGAAGGGCGAATGAAAGCATCGAGTTCATACTATAAAAATACTGAAAATACTAGAAGATATTTTCGAAACTGAGCTGACTGGTTTCGTGAAAATTGAACTTTTCTTTTAACTTCACGAAATAGGCAATGAAATGGTTGAGAAATCTTATGACAGCGTTGGTCGGCGCTGATACATGAAAAATCTATGTGATTCAATAGTAACGATGAGGAAAACTAAATATTTGTTTCCGAAGTGGATGAATTTTTTCAAGATCTACCAGTGAGTTTGCAAGGACTGATTGTTTCATAGGATTTAAGAATTGTCACTTCTTCAAATAATATTCAAATAATATAGAGCATTCGAACCCGATTCGAAATCGATTCGAATACATGAGCCATGCTGAAACTTCCTGATCTATATCAATTTCAGAATCTGCTATTTGTTGGGCATTTTTTTTCTTATTCGAATTACCATTTCCTGCTGAAGATATCATATATCTCTTGTCGAGATGAAAACAACAGAGATGAAATAGATATTTTGTCGTTTTCTGTTTCTAGTCATATCCGGTACATATATATATATATATATATATATATATATATATATATATATATATATATATCCCTCTGATCTGTTTGTGAAATGTGAGTACAATTGGCTATTTCTAATCTCTCGATAATCTGGTTACTATGTTGCATTATTTGGCAAAAATGTGAACAATTGAAACAATAATTGCATGTACTCACTGAATCCAAAGAACATTGTTTCGGAAATAAGAAACTTGAATGGTTGTATGGAAGAGAAACCAAAGTGAATTTCGAATAATTATGCTGCATCATTTCATCTTCTGATATTTATACAGAGCACAATTGTGCAAGCTGCTACATAACTGATGGACAAGAAACGTTTCGAGAGTACTTCTTTCTGTTTTTCGGTTTCAAGATATAATGAGATCTCAAAATGACACCCGACCCCGTATATATGCCAATCATTGTTTTTTCAGCAAAAGTCGGAAACTACAAATTGCAAGTTTATCGCCGTCGAAGGTTCACGACAAGGACGCTAGAAAAACTTGACAATGCGGGTTCGTATATGCATGTATCTATGTACATGAAAATACCGGAAAACGTGGAATTACAATAATTACTGATTATTTTTGATTATAGATATTCTAGCTATCTGCTGGTTAACAATTCAGTCAGAAATATAAAATTGTTCATGGGAAATCAGTGAAACAAAAATTTGGAATGTATGACTTTGTACATAGTACAGAATTATGAATAATAATGATAATTATGATGACGATACAACGTTTTAAAATGACTGCTTCGTCATTTCATAATCTAGGGGGAACAGTGCATTAAACTGGTACTCATAACAAAAAACGACTATATAGGTAGATATATGAAATAATATACTTCTACGACCATTAAAATTGTGGAGGTATTCGGAAATGCCTGTTATGTTATGTCATGTTGGAATCTGACTAGTTCACATTTTTTGAAAACGACAGTGTCCACATTCCACTCCACAATTTTCGCAATAAATGACACAATTTTCCGCAATTTTCTTAACAAACAATATCTCAATATCTCTAAAATAAACTGTCAAAAGTCTCGAATTGTAGCATATTCATCATTTCATGTCACACATAACACAAAACTCCAATGTAAGGCCTACAAACTCAATATCCTTAAGCCAACTTTATGTTGAGTTTTTAAATTTGTTGTTGTGAGTTTGAGTTGAGTTGAATTTCTCAGAATGAGTCATATAATGTGTCACCATAAATGAACGATAGCATGATTTTCGTATCCGATTTCCATCGAATGATAAAAGGCATTGATTGTATACAATATAAAATCACTATAATTAGAATGAATGAAAATAATGAATGAATCAAATTCATATTTTCTTTTGACTTCACACTCATGATGTGGCGGGTGCCATATCAGGAGTATAAGAAGTTTTTCATCCTGATCTATTCTGTTACATTTTGATTTCTCACTTCGACTATATTCTTCATCAATCCCGAATCCAATTCAATCTGAATTCACATGAAGACAAAACATATTAATAGAGCAGTCGCATTATAAATGTTTGGAACCGATCTTGAAACAGTGATATTGGGTTGAAAAATATGTTAGATTGGAAATTATTTGATTGTTCATTAGAATGGTTCGCTGTTTTGCAGATGTGAAAGTTCACTCATAGGAAAATCAACCCCAATGTCTCGCAAATGAAGGGACCTGAAAGTCAACCCCTTAAAAAACACAGGATCGCAGCTTTCTTTCTTTCCAGTGTTCTGTGCAGTCAGTTCAATTTATAATCAAAGTAGAGTCTGTATACCCAGGCATAGGGGCAATTTTGCTAGTTAATATTGCCAGGTGTTGTGTTAAATGGTTGAAATAACACCTCATGAGTCCATTTGGTGCCATCTTGAAGCGTTCTTCTTTTGCTCCGGCTGTTTTCCCGTCAGATCAGTTTCATACTCAACTTGCTGCTTTTGTGATTACATCGTTATAATTTTTCAACTATCACCGCAGCCCTCATCAGCCCTGAGTTGTGCTACATTGTCCAGCGAAATATCACTATTTACAAAAACGGCATATTGCAGTATTTAGAAGTAGAAAGAACTGCTATAGAGACGTATTCCATCTAAATACGTCTCGATAGCAGTTCATTTCGGAGTTTGAGTTTGGTAGATTTGTTGTTTACGAAAGAGGTAAGAACCAATACGTATCTGATATTTTGAAATTTTGCTATCCTAATGGAATTCTCGATTATCATCAGGAAAAAATTGATGAATTACGAAAAATTTGATACGAGTAAATAAGATTGTTTCACACTGCTCTGCAGTGTTGATTTTACACCGAAATGGTTTATATCGATATACACCGCACGGTGTTGATTCGGTAATGAAATTTTTCGCTCTGCGGTAATAAAGAGGGTAAAATGATAGGAAATCCTTTTTTTTTGTTAGCGTTGAACCCTTCATGGTGAAATTTGGCATGTAAGCCAAGAGACATTTTGATTCCACTAGATTCCGCGTTGCGCATCTTCCTTCTGATTCTGTTGAATTCACGACCGGCCTTAGCCCGCACCTATTTTCGAAAATGGTTTCAGTTTACACGAATCATGCACATTCTCTCGCAGCCATAATCGACACGACTTCGTATAAATGTCAAGGTATACACTCGCACTCACACACAATCCAAAGATGGTGTTCTGATCGCTATAACAGATCGAGATTACGTCAAACATAGGCATCAACATTATTGATTTTGGATAAAATGCGGCCAACATGATAATTATATGAAACAAAGAGACAGAATTGAGATAACATTATTATAGAAAATATTTTCAAATTACACAAGCCGACATTTTTTGAAACGGAACTGTTCAGAAAGATATTGCAATAATCATTTCCCCAATATTTTGAAACGAAAAGAATTCAAAGTATCATCAGCAGCAGAGTCAGGCTATTGACATTGAAGTTGATAAGCCTGAAAATAAAACATTGTTGTGACTTGTGACTGTGAAAAATTGTTGAATTCTACTCAAATATCACTCCATTGTATCTCACTTTCTGTCCACACACAATTGAGTTTTTCACTAGAAGGAATGAAGTTGAACAAGTTGAATTGAAATTGCGGATTGAATGAATAAGTATTCCAATTTCTTCACTCATCATTGTGTTCATCTTCTCATCAAAGAGTTTGGACCCAGTCAGCATACATGATCAATGATGACAGTTGGATTTAATGAAGTTTGAGCATTTGAAAAAGCAATTAACATCAAGATCATCCGATATCTAGAGAGCTCAAGAATCGTGAATGATGAATATGGAATTCGTCACCAGAGACCTGTTTGCCTAAATGACAAATAAGTGGCAGGTGTCAATCGAGAAACATGGCTGTAGCATTGGAAATCTCCAAATTATTTGACCGAGTTTGGCACCAAGCCTCCTAGCGAAACTTCCGTTTGCCGCTACCGAGATTCCTTGAAAGATTCCTTGATCATAGAACACTAGTTGTGGTAGTTGTTGGAGGCTCATAGGATACAATGACTATCAATGCTGGTGTTCCACAAGGCCCTGTCTTGGCACCAACTTTGTTTTTTCTTCACAACAACAATTTGTTGGATGTGATCTCCAGCCCAGTCCATAGCTTTGCGGGTGATGGGATCTGAAAATCTAGTAGGGTTCAATGCAACAAACACTTAAAATTGTATCTTCACAAGGGAATGCGGATCACACAATGCCCAATATGATGACGTCAGGTACCACTGTTCCAATGAAATCGTCAATATTTATGTTTGGTATCAGTACCAACATACTCACATGACTTTTTGAATCCCTTGTACCTTCATTTGAAAATCAAATCAGGTACCGACACCACACAAATTGAGTTGTCAAGTGCTTTGGCTCCAACACTCATGAAAGGAATTTTGATGGGAATTGTGCGCGTCTGTATGAATGTTATTGCGATGATGATGATGATGTGGATGAATCAGTTCATCCCCTCATCTTTCGTTCTCCGGATATTTGGCAGGAACACTCAAAAGTGAGTGATTTTTCGCTGTTATTTTCGTATCCAATCAACGGATAGAGTAGAGGTCAGTATCTGTTTGGAATTACTCAAATTTGATTTGAATATTGATATGAAAGAGAAAAATTGTGGATACTTTCAACCTTGGTGGTATGCTCGTTGAAACATTTTCCTCCGAACATTCACTTACTATCAAATATGCAGTCACTCATAGGCTTTTTCTACAGTTCTAGAGTGTACTGACAAGTGCCTGTGCTTTGTAAAATATGTAAAATTTAATGTTCTACAAGAGACATTGTTGGGATTAATTCTTTCCACCATCTTCGAAAATATTCTTCACAATGTGGAAGCCTGCTGGTATGAATTGGAGAGAAAAATATCATCTGATGAATATATGCCCTACTTCAAACATATCTTTGACCATGAACTATCTAGAATATGGAACTGACTACATATCATTTCTCTCAATTTGTAATTAATTCATGTAACATGAAATATGCGGTTAACGTTATTGCTGATATAGTTCGCGACAGCTGCCTCAAGAATCAATATTCTACGTTCTCGCGATACATCATTAGTAATAAGTAAATAACAGAATATTTCCGTTCTGTGAACTCCAGAGTAATCAACCCATGACATGATCGACTTGAAGGGGTGACTGAATCTGAATGTGTCTGAATATATGCGTTCAAATATTCTCTAAATATATGCGTTCAAATATTCTGAGAAATGTAAATTAATGTGTATTAAAACATAGACACGCTCGATGAGAGGCAATCGGGATTGATAGGAGCTGGTGCTTTTTTTGTTGTTCACCTATCGAATGTAGATTTTGATAGATTTATATTCGTTTGATAACTTTCCACATGATCCCTTTGCACCCTACCAACAGGAGTTATGTTTTTTGTAACCAACAAAAATGGCGTCGGTCATGTCACTCTTCGTTGCCTCTTAAGCATAGCTAACTATGTTCCATTGTACATTTTTTCACATTTCATGAAATATTCAACGTTTATATTTCGGAACGGATGGATAAAATGAACTGTGTGCATCTACATATTTTTGGAATCAGAAAAATAGCTATTTTCAGATATTATATAATAATATCATATTAAATTATGAGATATTATATTATATTATCATATTATTATATATAATTATCATATTATTATATATATAATTAATCACCCAGTACCAAGAAAACCCAGTACCAACTATAACGCGAGTGACATATTCTCTAATAATTAATCTCCTCGGGCGATAACGGTTTCAATTCTTCTTTCGTATTGGAATAGGAATTGGAAAATATTCATCATTTAGAAAAAAAATATTGACGTACCATTTTTGTCTTTGGAATTATCAAATCAAGCGCTTGTATGGACGGCACTGTTGAAGCTGGAAATAATATTCTCTACTTAACATTGAGGAACGCCTGGATCTGCCACTGGCAAATAATGAGCTCACTCGACAAGGTACTTGACTCATGGAGAATTTTTTGTGAAAGTACTTCATTTGTTTTGATACATCACCTTCGAGTGTGAACTATGACTAATATGAGTTATTGAATAAAGAACTTGAACATTGATTAAATAGTCTTCAACAAACTTGTTCTGAAACTGAATCACTCATCAAGTTCACTATATCTTGATTTATTAAATTTTTTACAGAATAAATTGAGTTGATTCGACTCCACTGTCAACTGAAAAAAAACACTGTTCCTATAATAAACCGAAATGAAAGTCGACCGCAATTCGAACATTGGGGAAATCAACGATCTGAGAAGTTTTGGTAATGATTTGTGAAATTGTATCCTTTGTCCGTATATAAACGATCGATATTATAACGTTTTTTCGTAATGCTACAATGAAAATACAACGCTTGAATAACTTTATACTTAATATTCCTACTGAATGACATCTGTTCGAAAACATCAGAAATCACCTGGAAAAAGCGATGCATTGAAAAAAACCGTAAGTTATAGGTATTTATATATATATTCAAGTTTCAATGGACCGGTAATGGGCTGATTGATTATTCCTTTTTTTGGCTCCATTACTGATCATAACAATAGCATCCCCAGTTTGATTTTGACACTGAATTTACCATCATTTCTTCATTCAATTCCGAAGCATCCCCAGTTTAATTTTGACAATGAATTTACCATCATTTCTTTATTCAATTTCGATTTCGATTATTCCACTGTACATTTCAATTCAGCTCAATTGGAAATATGCGAATACATACATTCGTACTTGTTGACAAAAATGATACGAGTAAATTTCAAAGCATTCCTTGTTTTTGAATCAAAATAAGGTTATGGGTAATCTGCGAACATTCTCCAACCCTATAGCTCAAAACCGACGCCGTATTCACTGGAATAATATTAAAAAATATCTCTACATTCAACATCCAAAAGCCATTGT
Organism: Gastrophysa polygoni; assembly: GCA_963576655.1. Classification (NCBI taxonomy): domain Eukaryota; kingdom Metazoa; phylum Arthropoda; class Insecta; order Coleoptera; family Chrysomelidae; genus Gastrophysa; species Gastrophysa polygoni. The sequence goes on from OY755083.1 coordinate 41,388,767, forward strand.
TCAATACAAAATATCACAAATAGTCGCATTGATGGCAAATAATGATATATGACTAATTTTCCATCATACTGCAAATTCAATCAAGAATCCGACGATTCTGTACGTTCAATGAGATAATTTCACAAAAAAGTGTTATTACGAAACGCGTTATACAGGTATTCAACTTTTTGCTGTTCATAGTGATAGTTATTTCCGTAGAAACTGTTTATATGCAAATGATCTTGAAGTGTTTCGTTAATTGTATAATAATTTATATGTCGTAATATACTAGATGTTTGGATATTGCACGAAACTCAATTTATTAGTTTCTCAAGAATACAAAAAGTCGAGAAAGATTGTGAGATGGATTTTTCTCGTTGAAATTCCAGCATGAATGTGAGGCATGTACGGAAGCGTCGTAGAAGGGCCATTATTATTTTATTTTCATTTCCGAGTTGAAACTCGGAATATTACTAATTTCCGAGTAACAACTCAAAATTTTATCAGATTCCGAAACGCAACTAGACATATTACTAAATTCCGAGTTACAACTCGGAATATTAAAATTCGGAGTTACAACTCGGAATTTGGTAATGAATATTAGATAAAGAGAAGAATTCAGATTTCCAAAAATATTTCAATTGAATTCAGAATGGATGAATCTGATATTCAGTTGGCATTATTGAATTGAATTATCAATATACAGGGTGAACCTGCATCGTGGAATTTCGTCGATCACTATATGGAAATCTATAAATAGGGCGAATTTGAGAAATTTGTGGCATACTACTGTTGATGATGGCATTTCGGCAGAAATATTTTCATGAAGTCCTAGCATTTCAGGTTTTACCGGAAGTTAATATTAACTTGCTTATTTCAAATGGGACACCCAAAATATTATTTCCGTAACACCCTTGTTACGGAAATGGCCATGGCCATGGCCAACTTGAGAAGAAATGAACTCAAAAATACACGATTTTCTGAAACAGAGAGATGTTAGTTCGCACATTATTTTTGAAAACCACAATTTTCAATGTTGGTTTCTAATCTTTCTGTATTTATTCATCATCAAAACATCGAAGAAGTACACAAGTAGATCTCCTTATATGAGGAAACCAACCCTAATCCAATGATTGAAGGTTTCATATAGGATAAATTGATAGTTATGTTGGGGCTGCAAACGTACAATTCGAGATATGTCGAAAATGGCTAGACTTAGGTGAAGTACATTATACATAGAATTTGGCTAGAATTCTGCATAATATGATTTATAGGGTGTTTCATTTGAACTATGCAAATTAATATCAACTTTCGGTACAACCATCAGAAGTGCGAGCATCTTGAAGATATTTCAGCCGAATTGCCCCCATCAACACCACCATTTCAATTCAATTGTCAAATCCGTCCTACTTATAGTATTTCATATATTGATCGATGCAGTTCCTGGAGGGACCTCTTGTATATCAAGAAGTTTAACATTGGCCTTCCCAGACCAGCGATGATCTATCATCCGAATACATCTTGATGAGCTGAAACCAAATGTCGAGAAAAGAAAAAAGAAAAGTGTGAGTGATAAGTATTCGCTATGTTCGATTCCTCATATAACTTTCACCAAACTGTTTTTCGATTTATAACAAATACTCATTTGATGACAATAAGTCACGTATTCTGAAAATTACCAACAAACTTCAACCATACCTACTATTATAGAGTTCGGTTGACCTGGTTTGACAACTGAAGCAGACGAAAATGTTATTATATAACTGTTGTTTCGCTCAGATAAGTAGTTGTCCGAAAATGTCGAAGAAAAGTTGCTGAAATGGAACGAAACTGATGAAATGGCTTCTAAAATATGTTTTGACGATGCATCAGACTTAAATGGTTCAATTAATGTTGTTAAGAGGCACGTATTGAGAGCTATCCGCAGTCTTCCATCTGCGACTGTTTTCAGACCATTCTAACATCTTTGCCAAGAAGAACTAGACCATCAACATGGTGATTTAATGACGGCAGATAAGTAACAAGTAACAGTTTTCTCCAGACCGTAACTAGGCGAGTATATATACATACGAAACAATCGATGCATAAAGAGAGATAAGCTGATGGCAACTACAACAACAATAACAACTAAGAGGTAGAATATCAATTACGCCAACGAGGGCGACATGTGCGTCGTCCAATGAAGAAACATGTAGCATGTATCTCTGAAATGTTGATACGAAGATCTCACAGATTATAAGTCATGACATCAGGAAGCGGTCTATTTTGCGAGATGTACGATGAACCGTTATTGAAGCGTAGTGGTATGGTACGAGGCGCCTTTCGGCTTCACCAAAATTATAATAAACACAATAAACGCCCAACGAGAACCCAGCATTTAAGGCAGGATGACCTGTTAGCAAACAAATTCTTACAATTCAACTGATGATTATTATTATGAGCTAATATTATGAAATATAATGAAATGCGATATTTTAATTTCGGCACATAGCGTTATGTGCACCACTCATTCGACAGGTATTTAGGTAGGTATGTTAATTCCCAATCCAACCACCATCAACATTTCGTCATATCCTAGTTATTGATGAATAATCAAAATCAAAACAGAAGAATATCAGCATCAAATATTTTTTAACTTATCAAGTGAAAATGAAAAGTGATGATTTTTCAAAAAACCTATGGAAATATCTTCATGTTATGGCCTTTCTAACGGACTATATCGCTTGTCGTATTTATTCCAAAGATAATAAAAAATGTTAGAAAACGTATCTGCCTTCTCTTATAAGATAACATTTCTCTTAATGTAATTTGTTATCTTCAAAGACCCTATTATTATTATCTTCAAATAATTAAAGTTGGTTGGAGGGATTTTCAACATCAACTGTCGAAAAGAGTTTGCGTTTTCTTAATGTCAAGTCAACAGATTTCAATTCAAGAATTCAATGGAGAAGCTTTTGGTTTGACTTGGTCTCTAGAATGAATATGTCAGAATGGGTTACTATAGCTATCATTATAAAATTAATACGTATTGTTTCTGCAAATCATTGTTTCAAAAGGTATTTATGGCTCGTTTTGATCTCAAATAATTTTCAGTTCTCGTGCTAGAGGCTTCATATTTTCATTCATGTATTAGGCATTTTCGAAATCCAAGCATCAAGATGAATGATGAGAATCTTCTGTGGTATCACTTCAAAAAGATGTAGTGCCATGCTCTGGGGGTGTGGTAGTGATAATTACATCAAAAATGGATATTTATATCAAAATGTGTCCGCCTGAACATTGCCGTAGGGTTTTTTTTCCACACTAAAAACCTTGTTTCATGTCATTCATCAACCAGATCATGCTAATATAATTCTTATGATCGAACTAATTGGAGTTGCACAACTGATGTAACTATCACGTTCCATCTACAGTGAAAATCTCGTTTTCGCGCCTACTTATACTATCATCATCAACGAGGAAGAATTATTGCACACTCCGCTGATTTTCACGAGTCGAATGGTTTTCCATGCATCCGCCGTAATGAATGAAAAAGAAAGCGCGAAAGAAATCTATTCTATTAGCATTAGTGGCCCATCAGGAAACTGTGGAAATAACGATGATTCGGAGGAGGAAACGATTGTGTTGTGTAAGAGAGCACCAACGTGTTAATTAAACGAATTATATCGAGGGGATTTATAGCTTTGGCCAAATCACCATCTTCGAAATGAACTCATCTTGCACGTACTTGCCTATTATACCTATGATTATTTTTCCCAAAATGATTTAAAAAAAAAATCAAGAACTAAAAAATGAAATCAGACGAGAAAAGGTTCCAGGTGGAAGTTACTAATTCCTCTCTGTTTATCAAGGTTCATTCGAAGAAACAAGGTGAACACAAAACAATAACTTTGGGGGCATGACCAAGGATTAGAAATGATATTATCATTGAGGTTAGCCTGTCATATGAAAGAACTTTCATATGACAGGCTTATTTTTCTTTTCCAGGTATTATATCCATGAGACATATTTTAGTTCAAAAAACACCGGTTTCGGTGAAAAGCTTCATTGGTATATGCTTTTCACGAAATTCGAACTTTGACCTCTTACCTATCTAATGGAAGAAACACTCAGTATATAATATGGGAGGGTTATTGAACGCTTGCGACCCGAGACGGCCATTATCATTGTGTAATGCAACAATAATTAATAACAGAAATGATAAATGGTGATGATGGATATGATATGGTGAGATTCTACCCATTCTCATTTACATTAGGTGAAAAATTCGACATTGTTATGCTATACAGTTCTTACTTACTTCAGCATTATTATGTCTCATCTCTCATGTTTTTTTTTGAATCTACCAGGTCATTTTCGAAGTTTTGAGAATTATTTGATAATACCACCAATGGTTCCTTTAGCAGAATAATCTATTTTTATTAATACTTGTTAAAATGTTTGATGAGAAACATCTAAATTAAACCTCGATACGAAAAAAAAATTATTTCGGGTTTCCTTTTCGTGAAAAAATTTAACTATTACGCCTCAGTTCGTAGGAAAATTCAAAGGATAATTATTCACTTTTAGTGACACCAGTGGAGACCTACAATAGATGAGTACTTTTGTGGAAAAGCTATATGCTATAGTACGTTCTATTGTTTTGAATAGGTACTTGCATTTTTCTAAGTGAAACTTTTATAACATTGCCTCAAATTCTTTCGTCCATCTATCGCATGTCGCATTACAGCCAAGGCCAGTATGGCGGCGCCCATGGCTCGCATCAGCTAACCCTGTAGCATTTAAATTCTCACCCATTCGTGCAAATGCTCCGCGGTATTTGTGCTTATCACAGTATTTATTCAGTGTATTGATGACTTCGATCATTGAACAGACTAGATAAGTAATCCACAGCCCTGGCAATACAGTTTGTTTGGAAGCAACATCTATAGTATCTATCTTTGTCTAAACAAGGATAGCAGAACCTGATTCTCCCAGCACCAGTGCCGTGTGTTGTCAGAGGAAGTCGAATTTATTAATTTAACAATTTCAGTGGTACTTTTCAGCATTTCTTGGTGGGAAAATGAACATCCTTATACTTCCCTCACATCGTTACGAGAAATTCGAATACATACAATCCTATGGTGATTCTTGTAACTTGCTTGTAATCAATAAACTTATTATGACCACGTCACAAGAAAAGTTCAATTCTCAACGCCATATGAAACAATATACTTACTATTCAGTATACAGTCGTCTACTTATACTTTATCATAAATAACGTTCAATTTCGATAATGAACATTTATATCTTTGGCGATCAGTGAGAGTGCATGTAAGTATATTTACGATTTCAAAGTGGAAATAATTTCCAAAAAAGTGAAAAACTCTTTTTTAAGGCAAATAGATATGATTGCATATTTGAATGTTATTTCCAAATCTGAAGATGAAACTTTTTTATATCATTTCACGATATCGTCAAAAATGAAGGGGAGGTTTTATCTTGAGCAGAATTCATATATTTTGACGCAAAAAATTGATGTCTGATTATTTCATTTCATGTAGATAGATGAAAATCGATGATGAATATGTGTTGGCAAGTATTATGGCGAAATGTTATATCAACAATAAAATCATGAATCATGTGAAGATTTAGCAGTGTTTCTTATTTAAAACAGGACTGAAATGAAAAACAACCATGAATAATCACAGAAATAATTTATTGATTTTTGAATACGATTGTTTTTGTTAACATACTTCTTACTCTAACTTCCGTTGAATCTTTCAATTTATTTGCCTCATGATGAAGTCTTACAGTGAAATATTTATCCAAATTAGTTTGACTTGTTCCAAAATCAGTCAACGGTAACTTTCTCATTGTTGTGTGTAGAAGAAGTATAGAAATATCCTTATATTTTTTATCAAAAATATTAATTGAGTTCATCATTATTCTCAGTGATTTGTCAGCAGCTTCGCATATTTTGACTACAAATAAAGAAGCATTTATCAGTGCTCCATATTTCACCACAAGACACTTTCGCAGCTGACCTATGAGTATAATCAATATAATCTAATCAATTTAATTTTAATTCATTTTCATCCATTCCATTTGGGAAAATGCTTCAAAATCTCGAATGATACGACAATGGTAACTCACCTATGAAATGACGTGTTTTGATCGCCGGTTCAAATTGTCTTTAACACACCTCACAACGTCTCACCATTATATCAAATCACCAAAACAGGAAATAAACTGAGTTCCTGAGGAATTCTGAGTACACAAAACTGAACACAAGTTGAATAATATCGATAAATCGAAACGTAAATAATGACAGATACCAAACAAAGTAATAATCGCCGTTGACTGTCAATATGAAATTGCGGTGTTGCAACGTTGAGCAAAAAGTATTCATGATACCCATGCTGGTCCTCGAGCCCTCAAGAAAGTGAAATTGCTGAGTCTCAGGATAATGAAGCAATCTTCTATTAATCATAATCGTCATGACCCAAATTGATAATTATATTTGTGCATTGAACTACATGAATTCATAAAGGACTTTAAATATCTTGAACTATTTATCACTTTTTGATGATTGGATGTGACAACACTGGCGACGATTGGGTACTAATATCATGATAATTCTGGGAATTCATGTTAGCATCAGAATATTTGTTTTGTGATCCTTCTAGTGGGGTTGTTGTTCGGAAATTGATGGAAATATTGATCGACAACACAAATCTACGAATCGACTTTAACTACCGTAAAATATTATAGTATTATTATAGTACTCTACTACTCAGAAGATTGAAAAATTCCAGTTATTGACTTATTATTTAAAACGGGATTTTATTTTCCTGAATCGGATAATTTTCCGGAAATATTCGGTTAAATGCCTACGATCTGAGAAGAAAGTTCCACCTGCATCGTGGTCATAAAACTACAGAATGTTATTTTTTAGTATCAAGAGTTTTTGTCGAAGTTTGGAATTACTTTTTTCCTCAATTTTTCGTGTTCTAGTTGAAATTTTTCACTTTAGTGACAGGGAAAAATACATATAGGATTGTTCATTGAATTCTTCCATTTCAATTCATAGTTATACATAGTCATACATAGTCATACATAGTCATACATATATAGTCATACATAGTTATACTCAGAAACTCAGTTAAACTCTTGAATCTTCTCCTTCGATTTGGACAAACTCGAAGATTGAACTAATTGTGAAATATTCTGTATCTCATTTGCAAAAGTCAGAAAACAACGGATTAGCTGATCCTCACCATTGAATATTGCACAATATCAATATTTCTGCTGGAATGGTTTTGGTGTTGAAGGCGAGGTTGAAATAAGAATTTTGGCGACTATCTTCATGTCATTATACTCTTATCAAAATAATCTTTGAGTGAAATGTTCAGAATCCCCGATCCACTAAGTTCCCATATAATTTAATTCCTTCTTGATACAATTTTCTTACCTCAGCTCACAGCTTCTCAAAGACACTTCGATCACCACTTTGACATTTTAGCGCCATTCTTTTGTTTTGTTTGCGTTATATTCTATCTGGTATCTCAAAAACAGTTATTGTGAATATAAAGGCAAATATACAATTCCATTATTAGTGTATTGCATGATTTGAAAATCAAATGATGAAGTTTCCTCAAAAAAAATGTTCATTGAACTAAAAGGAACCATCAATATTCGATTCAGCTCGAAGCTATTTCTTATCATGAAGTTTCTTATGAAGATTTATACTGCCCCCCCCCCCCCCCTCCTCCCCTGAAAGGTATCAGCGCCCAGAAGAGGGTGTTACTGACCACTTTGCGTAAGACTACCTCAAAAATTCAACGAATTATTCATTCGTAAATCGGGAGACAAGTAAAACATGTATCTCAATATTTTATTCTGATGGTCGAAGTAATCTCAGCTGTTCCTCTAGTTTTTTTTTTTCTTCTTTGTTTTTGATATTGATCACTGCAAAATATGAATTCCTGATTGAATGCACCTTTTCAGAAGCGCACGATATGACAGACGAGTCAACTTGTTTCTATTTTTGCTTGAGAACATACCGTTGGAAAATTTTGAATATCCGGAATTACAAATATTCATTTGAAATTCGATAAAATTATAACATAATGAATCAAGAACCATAAAAAAAATCCAAGCAGAATTATTCATTCGTCTACCGGTAGACAAGTAAAACATGTACCTCATTACTTTCATTCCGCTGGTCGAAGTAATCGTTTGAAAACTTCGTCGCGTAGTTGATTAGCAGTTTCGCAAATAGAATCCAATGGAACCGATCAAACAAATTAATATAATGACAGAGGCAACATACAACTATAGCTATAGTTGTTACTTTATATGAGTTCTCGAACCGGGTTCGTGATTACATCGAGTACCTGTGCTATGTACCAGGCACATAAACACTAGGTTCTTACAAGATTCCTCGCATACCTTCATGAAAATACTGAAAGCGGAGTTCCATAAACTTCCTTTGCAATTAATTGATATCGGCAACGTGGAGTGGATTATTCTGACACTAGGCTTGACCTGAACAGACGTGTGATCGGAGCGTCCTATGGCCAGTATTCACCAGTGTTGGTGTTTTTTTTTTTATCTGTAGACAACACGAAAGGAAAACCTATAATGTTCGAGGAACATCGTGTTAGCCATCGGTGGAATTTTGGGAGAGTAGGAAGGTGTTGGAATTTTTCTTGAAAGTTTGGAGGTTGTAAGCATCAGGAAAGACTTCACTAGGCAATGAATTCCATAAATTTGCCGTTCTGTTGTTGAATGATGCTTGGTATTGCGATGTTTGACAAGTATCGAGCCTGACAGTGTAGGGGTGATCAGCCTGAGCTCGTCTGGTTGGTCTACTAGGAATCGCGCGTGGTGGCATAATAGATGATATTTCCGTTGAGCACCGACCGTGAAAGTACCTATAAGAAAGGCATAGATCGCCAACCTTTCTACGATGATCTAGAGAGGTCAATGATTTGGTGAGTGTTGTATCATCGACTAGGCGAAAAGCTCTCTTCTGAATTGAATCTAAGAGCTTTAGCGTATGTTTGGGGGCTGAGCTCCAAACATGTGAACAGTACTCCAGGACAGGTCGAATTTGTGCTTTGTAGATCATAAGCAGTTGCTGGGATGTGAAGTATCTCTTCGCACGAAATAGGAAGCCAAGTGTTCGTGAAGCAGTTTTCGCAATGGACCTCACATGATCGTCCCATGAGAGAGCACTGTTGGTGGTGACACCCAGCCAAAAAAGGAGACTCGGATGATAAGAAGATAAGAAGACAAGAGGGCCAGGTCGAGGTTAAGTCGACGTAGGATGGAGACCACCTACAAAAAGTACTACAAAAGCAGTTACAAAAATCAGAGGCGGAAAATTAGCAGAGGCCAAGATTGGCCAACTGATGGAGGAGTCTCCGAAGCCAACTCCAGCATCGCTGACCTGTCAAGGCAATTGGCGGATTTTTCAAAGCTCGAAATGACTCGCCTACCAACGTGAAAGTAGTTGACGAAGTGCCGGAGTAGAGGCTCCAGAACCATAGATGCGAATACGACCACCCAGGCGCCACCTACGCTAGACGACGAGATCTGGCAACAGGTTGCCCCAGAAAAAAGGCAATAAAGAAACCTACTTAGCCACTTCTTCTCCATCCGCTGCTGTGGAAAGCGAGGAGCAGCCGGTGGTCAGAAAGAGCGTCCAAGGATACAACCAGGTTTACCACGAAATTGGCGTTTAGCCTATGGACCTAGACAAGGCAGAAAAAGCCCCGCCATCCATTGTTCTTAGGAACAAAGAAGTCTGATTCCAAGTGAGTAAGTACGCCATGATGAAGAAAATTAATGAAATAACACAGAAGATAGCATATCCATCTTCCCGACGAAACCGATCTATTTACCGAGCGAAAGCTCGAGTACCAAACTTATATGTTTTCCGAAGATGTGCTACTACAAGTAGTAATCCGGGGGGAAAAAGGCTTTAATCCGAACTTAGTGAGCCAGATGGCGGCTCGCTACACGAAGAAGGACTTGCCTCTTTTCCTGGTGCCGCTATCTATGGAGAAAAGAAGCACATTCGACCTGACAGACCTGCTATGGTCTTGCCGTGAGAGTCGGACGACAAAACAAGAAACCAGGACCAACGCAGTGCTACTAACGCTGCCGAAAATCCGACCACTGGCAGAGCAGCAAAGTGCGTCCACTGCAGCCTCGACCACTCGGCCAGTTACAGGTACTCTTGCTACTTGAAGCTGACAGCTTCAAGACGCCACCCCGCCCACAGGCAAGCACCAGCCTTCGCCCCCAGGCAAGCACCATACCGGCCTGCCCTTCCACCAAACAACCCCCGCCAAGCTACCGCCTCTGGTATTTTCGTTATATAGACCAAACCGTCATGTTGGATGGAGCAGATGACACCAATCAAACCGATCTCATTGACGATTGCATCATGGAATGATTTTTCAGATCTGAATTTCAAAATTCTTGCCACATCATCATTTATGGTATCAACCTGTCTCCGTCTTGCCCTACTGGTCTCATTGGATGATATGGGAGCTCTAGAGGAGAAGACGGTGTGCAGTGTTTCTATTCGGAAAGAAATTATGGACTGGGCAGGAGGTCACATCCAACTAGGAGTTATTTGTGGAGCAAAAATAAAGTTGGTGCCCAAATTTATTCTTTCGATAGTCATTATGAGATTCCATCTACCACCACATGGAGTGTAAAATACCATGATAGAATGTAGCATGATTGAGCTTGAAATTGTTCTGTATATCTCATGATATCCATCATTACAGTTGTGTCGATATCCTTGGTAGCACTTTCACCCAAGAAATTTTCAAACACATATGTTTCGTGAGGATTACAATTATTTGATATTTTCTTCTATCCAATAGCAGAAAAAAATTATTCAATCTCTTTCTAGAGCAACAAACCTTCATTCATAATTTTTGGCATATCACTAACATGTCACAATATATTACTGCTGAACATACTGCTTATTTATACGTACTTATATACTAATATTCAACTCATTCAGTCAGGATTATTCCTGCAAACTCTTAAAAAGTCCTGGTGGTGTGAGGTCTGGAAATCTTGCTGGCCACTCAGTCGCATTTCGGCGGCCAATAATCAATAGAAAGAAGTATTGACGATATATCCATGCTATGATATATGTCATGAGAAATTCAATCCTCTTCAGTCCAAAATTTCGATGATATTCATCTTGAATGAGAAAGGAACTGAAGTCGTTATTGAAACAGGATTTCTCAGGTTCATTCGACATGAAAATAAAAGGAAGCGTATACCCAGGCAGATTCAGAACGAACGCCACTGGCGTAGTACTAAAATGGCGATAAAATGGATATCGCATAGTTTTTCAGTCAGAAGAAAATTGCATGGGAAAAGCTTTCGAATGGTCGAACGTCTCGTAGCGAGGCCGCAACTTATTCATTATTTAGCACTATAATAGTTAGTCGCTTTCATTAGGAAATAACGAGTCATTCCTTCTGAGAACATTTAAAGAAATATTTCTAATTAAGGATAATAATGCAACGAACGTGAACGAAAACCTCGACCACCAATCGAGAAAATTATGATGCGTTTCGAATTACTGAAAATATAAGATCTTGATGCATGCGATATTGAGAAGATGATGATTAGTGTGAAAAGACAAAATTATAGAATCCAGTAATATGGACTAATTCGAGTTTACCAATTTTGTTTCAGTAAATTTTTAGTAAATATTCAGAAAATTTTTTTGTCAATGAAGGTTCATTAGATGAACCTAGTTGAACAATGGTTTTTATGATGGTCCAATCCATAGTAGGACAACAAACCCAGTTTAAAAATTGGCGGATTAAAGTAGTAGTTGCCATGCAATAGTACAGGTACTGGTTGCTTGGTTTCATATCTCACAGTGGAAATATATGAATTCATATCGATTCTTCCGACTGAAATTGTCTATATTCGTCTATTTAGTAGGTTGTGACGGAATCATTCCCACTTTTCATAAATGGAAGTACAAAAAGTAATATTCCATTCTCATAAAAAAGTAGAAGATTGACTGAGAAGGCGATATTTGATTGCAAAATTGATATTGTTGTATAAGTGACGAAAAGTAGCGTTCTGAGCCATTATTCAACAATGTGCATGAAAATCAGGCGAAAATAAGCTCATTCATGTGTCTGACGCATTCCAAGATTGCTGCAAAAATTTGTAATGAGTTGTTTTGAACTACTCAACAATTATTGTCATTCCGTATTTCCTGTACACATAAGCAAATGTTTTTTATAAAAGTCATTCACTTTGCAATCATATTTTTTTAAAGAAATGATACCAACCACAATAATGAATACTTTTCGATTCTCTGCAATCACTTTCACATCCATCAGTTATTTATTAGTAGATCTTTATGGCGAAAACATTCCATTCATCTTGACGGGCGTCTGAAAAACGACTGACAGATCTTGTGCAACAATAAAAAAATGAGTAGGCGGATATACTTTCGAAGCGAACTGCTTCGAAGGTTGATCGATTCTGTTGATTCGAGTTGCCAATCTAGTCGCGTACAAAAAATGGACCACAACCTTCCGTGACGATTGAAACTCGATCTGGGCTATATCAACGGTGGCTGATACAGGGTGGATGACCAAAGGTTGCGGAAAAATGAAGGAACATTTATTTATCTTTTTGGGAAGAAATGTATAGTAAATATCACTTGAAATATGTTACTCTAATTTGAAATCAACCAATGTGAGATGAATATTATAAGCAGAACTATAAATTATTGTGAAAAATATGAAAATATTGTATTTGAATCCTCAGTGGCCATACATTTTCGTTTCTGTCCTTCTGTGATCTCTGGTATGATCATATTTTCGACAGATGCATATATTATCTTTATAATGAAAGGAATATATTACATACAGAGGATCTGGTATGGATTTTTCAACAAAAGAATCTCGCCCGGGCTAGATATTTCTTAGAAAATGTTATCCATCTGATAGCAATGATAGTTGCTTCTTGAACAAGTAATTAAGAAATCAGAACAGCAGCAAGTCCAAAACATTCCCTAGAAATATATTTCAGACTGAGGGTTGGTCCAACATTTCGAATATATTCAAAGAGGAATTATTGTGCTTAGATTACAGATCATAATTCATGAAAAATTTTTTCTGAGATACTGAAATTCGGAAAGTCGACGCATAAGATTCATAAGATTGTTCAATGAGAGATTGTCCGAAGTGTATGCCAGATATGCAGAATCTGATTATGGTGTTTTATTTCAAACGAACAAAGAGTTTTGTTCTCAAAATCATATTCGATGAATAAGCTTCGATAAATAAAGAAATACTTACTGACTGAAATAATTACTGATGTAACGTGACCTAGAGGGCGTTACACTCAGTTTGCTCCACAAAACCCTACAAAATACGTTTGTCAATCGTCAGCATACAAACTGTGCTATCAAGAGAGAACGCTAGATTCTATGTTTGACAATGGGATATTATTTTGCGTATTTCCAGCAATATCATCTGTTGGCATTCATAAATGCGTTGAAAATGCGTTGAAAATATGTAGTCAACTGTCAATGCAATTGCTACTAGAAGTTTTGATAACAATGAAAATTAAAATCAATAATGATAACAGAAGGTTTCCCTGAGTACGAATCAGAATCTCTTGCGGGAATTACAGAGGGTTATCCGGCAATATTTCTTATGTGTTCGTGGAGCCCGATGATTAGAAATCAGGAGATCTTGCTGGCCACTCTACCATGCACGCGAACATATTTTCAAAACGCAATAATCTCACTTGAATTTACCCACATAACGTGAGGATGAATGAACAAATCAATAATTGTATGATAGGGGGAAATTGAAAGGAAACATACGCAAATGAGTGATCATTAATCAATAATTAATAGTCATTATTCGTTTAATAGAAGTATTGCTCGATAGTAGCTGAGACCATCTCAAATGGTTTTATTACACATAATATACCTGTATATGAGATAAGCGATACGAATATATGAAAAATTGCGGATGTGGTGAAAAACATAAATATTCATTCATGTACTGTACTGAGTATATAAATATTAGTATATGTATAAGAAAGAATGAAATAATGAAAATTTGCGATATTACTTATAAGTCGACGGCATGAAACCTCTATCTGAAATATCATCATTATAGTGAAACTTCTGGTTGAACAGAAATTGGACAATAGCTTCAATTAATATTCTGTTATACTTTTTTATTCTTTATTTTCTAATACTTCATTCCAAACACATATAAAGAACGCCCTGCTTATCGAATATATCTGAAGCGATGATTGAATTCTGCTTCGACTCATATCAGATTCCCTGTATAAAGGGTTTCTAAATTATTTATGGAAACGTTATGAGAATTTGGATTGTATGAATTATCAACAGAATTTTTTTCTGAATTATCTAAACCCTTACCTATACTACCAGGATATCTCGAAATAGAAAAGCAGTGAAAATTTAATTTCAAAACGCACAAAACATCACTGAAAATCACAAAGGAAACTCCATGTTTCTAAATTTTTTCGTATTATCACTCCTTGTTTCTTAAAATCAAAATATAAATTAATCTGCCCCAAAATGTCACTGCGCTTGGAAATCAACTTTCAGATACCAGAAAGAGCATCTCTTTTTTTCTCAGTGACACCTTGTTAAAAATAAAATTGGAAGACGAATATACTTATTTGATAAATATAAAAATTTCCACTCAACTTAGTGTAATGGCCGTTTCGTGAAAAGGAGAAGAATTTTCAACACAGCATTTTTCTTCGTATAACAATGAAGATGTTTTACGAAACACGACGCACTAAAATATAACTGTTGTGAAACGCAAGACAATCAAAACCCGCTGCTATAGCACACAAGACATGAAAACGCAGGTATGACACATACGGTACTGAAACTTGTTGTAAAAACACATAGAATACTGGAAACTGGAAACTCTCTGTTTCAATATACAAAACACTGAAAACTTCTAGTTATGACATTCAAAAAACTAAATAACTGAGAAAACTTGCTGTTAAATACACAAACACAAGAAAAATATTAGAAACTTGCTCTTATGATATCCAGACCCTGAAAACTTGCTCACATGACACTCAAAACCAAGCCCAAAACATTGAAAATTGGCTGTTGTGACATCAAAGATATTCACAATAGGTCTCATAATCAATGAGTACTCATTGATTTGGGTTGATAATTGGGTAAGGGATATGGGTTGATAAGATAATGTTTACATTACGTACAACTGAAAATTAGAAGCCTCATTTGACTTTGGTATGTTATGAACACACTTTTCTCTAAACGACCCTCAACATGGCGATCCAAATTATAGACATAGATGCGGATTTCCAAAACAGCAATTCCATATCGTGGAGCGATTCTCCGGCAAGTCATCGATGCTATCCACAGCATCATCCGCGTGTATCGGAGAAGTCTTTGTTTGCACCAAGTCAAGCAAGAAGAAGAAGAAGAAGAACTACCGTACGGTTCGCTTGACCTATGATGGTCATCCAGGTCGTCTGGCGCGTCTTTGGTGATGCAATATCCAGTGGCGTATTCTTCCGATATGAAATTTGTCATCCATTGAATTTTTTCTTTCTTTATTTGTAACTATAGTTTCATATAAAGTCCCTCAGTATTCAAAATGAGCACATCTTTGCACTGCCACTCACTCCATATTTTCAATTTATTTTTTCATGGATTTCGACAAGTTATAAACAGTGAATGAAAAATCAAGAAGGCAGGTCAATTTTATTTTCGAGGAGGATATTCTTAGCTCTTATGGTTGAACCCCTTAGGATGGGTAGATGTCACTCTTAGGATCTTAGATGGGAAAATTCCACCGTTGGCTAACACGATGTTCCTCGAACATTATAGGTTTCCTTTTCGTGTTGTCAACAGATAAAAAAAAATGTCCTTCCAGCGGCACACTAGTTCATTATTTTTTGATGAACAGTTTTCAAAAAATACCGTTCCGAACTTTTAGAAATGATTGAAATATGAAATGCATGGTTTTCAGGTTAGTATCTAAACAACAATCATTGTATTGACTTCTTTTCAGTACGAATTATTGGAAGATTAGGTGACACCTTTTCGTATCTTCATTAGGGGCGACATTAGCCATTGGCTCCAGAAACTTAACGTCAACGTAATAGTGAAATTTCGAGAAGGACGGTGCTCCCGGGCTTCCTTTCCCCCGATAGAAATATGGACCCAAACCAATACCAAACCATCAAGGGTGAATTTCAAAGTGAGGTATTTTCTATCGTCAAAATAAGTTGTTTGGCCAAAAATTGTTTACAAAAAAAAATGATAGGTTCAGGTAATCCAGGGTTTTTTACTTTAAAAATCTAATAATAACAATCTAAGAATCATTAGATATAATATGATATAGAACATCGCAAGAATTATCCCCAGTTGTCTGATGTGCGCATATACTGTTGCTCGGTGAATACAAGACTTGAAGTACAAGCTTTTGGAACATGATCTTTGTAGCCTCTAATTGTTACTCGCTTTTTGGATTCTGTAACCTAATTTTTTTGAGAAAATGTAAACAAAATGATTTATAGTTATAGTCTTCTTTGAAAATTGAAATACCAGTACCTCCGTTACTTAATTTTTTTATACGAACGACCCGTTGACAAAACCTCAATTTCAGATTCACCCTGTATAGGGTGTTACATCGGAAAAATCACGTGCCTTTGTCTATTGCGACCCACTTTGTACCGGATCGATAAAGATATACAGAAAGCACTGACACAGATGAAGGATCTGTATGTATCGCATTGTTTTTGTACTCAAACTGACGTTGTCGATCGAGATCTATTCCATCGACACCCGATGATTGTAGGCCGATCGAGCTGAAAGGAAACGGCCAATCTGAGAACTTTAATTGCCAAGGTCGATCATCGTGGAATTGAAACATTTTATAAATGGAACCATCGTCATCTTCGAGTATGTTCTTTTTATCAGCCAACGGTAATGGTGACGGCCAGTCTTGATGGTCTTTATGCTACTCTTGAGGTCACGTTGTACCGTTGATCTTGATGTTTTTCGAGTGGGATATGGATACAGATACTATCAATCTAACTCGGTATTCAGTTTTTTCAAGCAATCGCCTTAATCTGACGAGCACGATGGCGAATAACGCCATTAGTTTGTGTTGCTATCTCTTTTATATTCGCTGTCGATCATGTGTTGGAACCAGAACTGTTATCATATCTGAAGGTTATGATGATAAATTCTCTACAACTCTCGAATATCTTCAAGGGAAGTCGAAACCAATCCGGAAATTTCAGTTCACCCAATCTCACGTCACACACCAACCAACCTGGTATTGTTGAACTTCTTAAAATGAACCCATGATGATAAAAATTACGTTCACGTCATAGCTCTGCACGTAACGATCCAAAATAAATGACATAAGGTTCAGAAGAATAAGATGATCAATGTGGAAAATCCAAAGATCAGTTCTTTGTTTCATTGATCGTGATTAAAATTCTTCATGATAACGTTCTCTTATGAAATGTGTTATGATGTGCCCAATATAAGGATGCACAGCATAGGGATCTCGGTGACGTTGAGTGATAAAAATTCATTTAAATGATTATATCTTCCGGATACACCCATGCACCATACATAGTTGATTGAATGTGTTTAGACCTAGTTCAAGAAATCATTTTTTACGAATGTATATTGAAAATATCATGAATTCCACTTATTTTTGAGAAAAATGAGTCAGCATAACAATATTCTATTCGATTCAGTTGACAGACTAATAAAAATGTTCATTTGAATTAGAGAATTAGAGAATATAACAGATTCAGGAAAATACGAGGAATATAAAGTTTCCGATGTGTAACACCTACGGACTCACTATTTTTTAAACATTTTATTTCAGTGGTTTTTATACAGATTTTACAGTAGTCCAATTGTAATTCTGAAATGATGTAAGTTAATGATGGTTTTACGAACTCGAAACTTCGGAATGAGAAATCAATATAATTAGTATCAACGATGAGAAGGATTGAATTAAATTTTTAAAAAATTCACCTATTGTGTTATATAACCAAAAAGCTATGAATAATTTCGACAATTCTCAAAGTCTGTTGGAATGGCCCTATGAATGAGCAATGTTTTCCCATCTACCCATCTACCACCGTTTCCGAGATCCCCATGATGTGCATCCCTATATTGTGTACCTGTATATGCAGAATATCAGATAATTTTTGTAGAGGTTTTTGATTGACAAATTCTGATATGGATACTTATGATGCAATGTTGTTTGCCTATTTTTCGGAATTTGACATTGACTCCAACTCATATCGGCGCAAACATGTGATTTTGTGGTTAGGTAGGTTTGTTAGATCAGGTTATTCCTCTCTATTAAAATTTTACTTTGTGTCTGTGAGTATCTCCATTGGATTCTCATAATCGGTTTGACCTCGAATGAAGTCATCTTGGGGATTTATGCCAAATATATTTTTATAATTATTGACACCTTATCAAGATTAGCTCGTAGTCCAATAGTAAAAAAACTTCAAAAGGTCTGCAAACTATTCGCCAGGTATTCGAACCATATACCATGAGAAAATTGTCTGCTGAATACATCAGAATTGATCAAGAACGTGATCATCAAGTGAAAATATTTTCGATAATGTCAATATAATGATGTGGCTATATTTCAAGTGTTTTCTCATGAAAAAATATATTCTCCCAAGTGGGACTTATTTGGTGATTTCAACGGGCAGTCTACATAAAGATATTCAGAATTTCCAGAGAACTGTTCAAACGAAACTATTTCTATTTTGATTTCTCAAATTTGAATTGAACTTGAAATTCTTTCTATTGATTTATATCTAAGAAGATAAACGTTATGAAAGCTTGTATTGTCATCTGTTTACTTTCGCAATTTTTTGTCACTACTGCTCATAGGTGCAAAAAACTTTGCAGGCCATATCAAGATGGCACTATTGACAAAAACAATTGACATTATAGGAGCGAATTCATTATCTGAGTAACGTTTGAGGCTTATTTCTCGAATAAATAAAATAGAATGTGCTCAAGTGGTCAATGACGATTTATCCTCAATTCCATTGGTTAGCAATTATCTGCTAATGATACAGTAATAAAAAGTAGACATCCTCACAAATGCGAAAGTAGTTCTTTTCTATACAGAGTGAACGAGACAAATGGATGGTCCTGATTTGTCTGTGTTGTGAACTATACCATGAAACTTTTTCGTGTACAGTTAATCTCAATTTCGAGAAATCTACAATGATGACAATAATGGGGTTTCGGAAGAAGTTAATACATATATCCGTGAGTTTTTGCTACATAACCTCAATATACTGGTGGGTATTAGGAATAACGCGAATCTGATATTATTTGTGCATGATGAGATCGAACATAAGTGGCACAGCCATGAATGTTACATGTCTTCCATATGTATAATAGCATCACTTAATTACAAGATTCGAATGACCTATACATAGTAACTTATTCATTGTATCTGTTGGTACTTCACACATTTGAAATTATGATTGATATCATGTAATTTCCACTGAGACATTTACTTTGAATCGCCAACATGAGCACGTAGGATATTAAAAACCATCTTTTGGATGTCAGCTGACGAAAATGAATTGTATTCACTCTAGGAATCTGAGAAATAACTAAAATTGTTTGGTAAAGAGGAAGAAATTGACTATTTTTTTTTGTTTCTTTCGCAGGTGGACCCCAAATAAGTGGCAGGTTCAGCTAAATCAAGGTGAGCTTTTTTCGATTTTGAACTAGTGAAGTTAATGAAACGAAAAATCTACTAGAAACTGCTACTTTTCCGATACCGTTATCTTGAATTTGCGATTTCTTACTTCAAATGAAAGAAGCAAACAATAACTTATGGCACATTTGAAAATTGGAAAAACCATGTTTCATTTAGTGGTCTTGCTAAATGTGGTAATCAATTGGTAAACTATTGATGAATAATGAATCAGAAAAAATTACCACAAACTTGTGATTTTTGAGTTTTGGATCTGCTAGGTTTTTAATTCATTTCTTGACAACACTAAAGAAAAAACTTCAATGTTAGGATTATACATCGATGAACATCATGTTAGTCAGTGGTAGAATATTCGGAGAGGGAGAAGGTATTGGAATTCTTATTGAAAGTTTCGTGGTCGTAAGCATCACTTGGCAAAGAATTCCATAACTTGGCCGTTCTATTGATGAATGCTGCTTGGTAATGAGATGTTCGGCTTGTTTCGAGCCTGAAAATGTATATGGATTAACAGTCTGAGCTCGTATAGTTTGTCTACTTGGAACCGATCTATGAAAGAGTAAGAGATCGCCCACCTTCCTGCGACGTTCGAGAAAAGTCGATAAATTCGTTGACATCAAGATAAAGGAACTCGCAATTTCGGGGATTTCCTTCAAATGCAGGGTACAATTTTCGAGTTTGTGGTTATAATTTTTCTGATGAAAGAGTTGAAAATTTTGGCATTTGTCAGATTTGAAGAAAAAATATTCTCTGTACTGTGGTTATGCTAAGTTGATGAAAAGCAAGCCGAGCCGTTGGTTTCTTCCATCAAAGGAAGAGTTGAAAATATGCGAATGTGGTAATAAATAATGAATTATGCAATATATTGCGAATGAAAAATGTGTAATTGGTTCTGCTAGGTTCATGGGGGTTATGATTTCTGTGTATCTGTCTTGGTCGAAATCGACTTTTCTGAAAACTTTCGATAGCAAACATAACTGATTTTTCTCAGAATTCCAATGAATATAAATGAATATCATGGATATCATTATACAAGGTGTCCAGAAAAGATACCTACAAACTTCGAGGGGTGATAGGGGACATCAAAAAAAGCATTTTTGTTCAAATAAACATATCACCGCAAATGAGCCCTTTGGGCTGTAGAGGAAAAGAGCTGTTTGGTACTTATACTGCGCAATAATTATATCGCTGGTTACTTATTGATGAATGAATTATGTTTTTTAGTAATCGTTCGGAAATGTTGACAATTTACTTCAATACGAAGATTGAACCGTCAGGTCATTGACTGAAATATTCCGGGAATAGCTTCTACATATAGGTACCACTCGTCATCATCCTTGCTCACAGATCTTCCTCATTACGAACAACTGTTTCGTAGACTAAACTCAGATTCAGATAACCCCAATGAAAAAGATCTAGAGGGAAAGATTCAAATATTTTTCTTGCTCTACAGCCCAAACGGCTCATTTGCGGACATATATTTGAATATACACTGAAAATGCTTGTTTTCATGGCCGCTATCACCCCTTAAAGTTTTTTGGGACACCATGTAGAGTCAGCTTTATTTTAATTATACCAGCAGAGTTTATCTTCAGCTGTTCTGAATGTTCTGAATCTCGAATGAAGTATTGTTTTTCTTACTATATCGTATGAGTATATACTCGTCATGCTCCTATATCTTGATCAACCTTACCTTCAGCAATAGTTTACTGCCCGTTTTCATTAGTATTCCAAATCAGTGTTGACGTTTTCTAGTATGATTCTGATCGTGGGTTCACTGTGTAGATTACGCTGAAATGAAGATATTCATCATTTTAATTCGCTTGTCGTGAGTAGTATTAATATTAGGAACATTTGTTCTTGTAGGTGAAATTATTTCACGAGGGAATTCAACAAACAGATGTTCATGACTATGAATATTGAGTTATGCTGGCCATTAATGGCCAAAGACTTTTGAATGCGTGTAGGCAGAAGCAGATGAAAGCATAGGAACAGAAAAGAAAGTTTATGGGCATATGCTTTAAAAAATTGAATTGTCTATTTTGCGTTCCTAATGAAGTATCGAAATCGTATTCGTATCGAAACAAATTCTGATTCGCAACTTTTATTTTTGTTCATTGGCATTACTGAACTGTCAGCTTAACGACATCATAAGAACCGTGCAATCAAATAATGTGCACAGTTGTCAGTGAATGACCCAAAATCCTCGCCTATACATTGTATGTCACGACGAGCTTATACTTACACTCAAAAATTAGTCAGAAAAATAATCATGACATGCATGTCATGATGATGTATGCTTATTTTGAAAATATCTCGAGATAATGGATATTCATTTTTTCTTCAGAGAGAACTTCCAAAAAATGCTGATATGTTTAAACACTGAGGTATTGTGACACTGAAATTTGGTCTGTGGTTAGGTGATAACCGGGAGAGCTGTACATTATATTCAAATCCACATTGCTTCAATACAGGGTGGTGGATATTTTGTTTACTTCTCCCGTTAGCCTATATAATGTTAGGTCCTGAACATTTCAGGATTTTCTCCCGTGTTGTCAAGAGTTTGAAAAAAAAATGGAAAAGTGACCGAAACTCTATTATAAAACCGAAACCTATTATAAAAACTCGAGAAAAATCATTTCGAGATATTCCGAATTGAAAAATCATTCTTGACCACCCTGCATGAATATGAAGCGTCGGAATCGATCAGAAATATCACCCATCTATCCAGCAAATTGCTTTAGCAATATTCCCTGCTGATAGCGGAAATATTCAAGTATGCATCTACAAATATTTTTATTCTGACAAGAAAATCGGTACGTCCTAGTGATTAAGACGAAGTCGATAATTTTGAGGGAGGTATGAAGGTCATTGGAAGGTTGGGAAAATATGCTGATGTAGAAGGCATTCCGATTAAAAAAAAAGTCGTCGGTTCTCTAGGTTTATTTTTGATGCGCCCAGTATATGCCGCAATAATTTATCATGATAGACCCTATTGTCTGGTTCACTTTCGTTTTTGAATCATGTTTCTAGCTATCATAGGACTCGAGCAATCAGACTCTGACACACTATTATTGCCCAACTCTGTAGACTAGTTTTTCTATTTTGCATCAGTTTTTATGGAAAAATGATGAATTAGTGCCGAATATTAACGAGGAATAGTAGCGATTCTTGACAACACTAATGAGATAATCGAAACTCGAGACTATGCGTATATAAAATTGAATTTCGTCGTTCCCAAATGTAATATTGAACAACTGGGTTTAGTCACCTATACCATTCGAATCGAAATGCCTTTGGCTGTCATATTGAATTCATAATAGACACAAAATGACGAGAAAAACATTGGAATTATTTCAATACATTTGCTCAATAAGCATAGTTATACAGGGTCGCTGATATGTATGGAAACGGTCGATTATTTCCTAAAGTAAGATAGCTAGCGAAAAATGTTAGGATACAAAAGTTGTAGGGTTTTTCAATATCCATTAAGCTAATGAAAAATTAAGTATACAGGATGAGTCAAAAAGTCAGGACGAAACAAAGTTGCTTTTTCTCTAATGGGACACCCTGTATATTATTCCACATTTCAATTCTGCTCGGAATTCTGAACAAAATTGATAGAGCGCATCATTTCCTAAATTCAACCGATTTCGAGATATCGAATTTTGAAAATAACTTTTTACTACTCTCAAATTTATTAAAGAAAAAGCACGAAATGATGCATATTTATTATGAAAGTCACAAAAGGTGGAGTATGTGGATATTATGATTACAATTCAATTATAATTTTTCTACAGAAAATAAAAAAAGCATAATTGTTCAGGGTTGATTAAAATGCAATTAAAACAATAAAATGTATTTTTTAATGAATGTCCAGGATATTTGAAATTTTATGAAAACAATAGTTAAGACAGGAGGAAAAAAGAGTAAACAAGTTTTAATAAACAACAAATTTTTCTTTGAAATTCTATTTGATAAGGTGCTCAAAGTGTTTACCATTTACCTCCTGACAGTAATGAACTCGCTGAACAAAATTTTGTAGTGAATCTAAAATCATGTGAGGAGGAATGGTAGAAATTTCATGCCTTATTCTTTCTTGCAACTCTTCGATATTTGGCGGCCTATTTTTGTAGACTACATTTTTTATGTGACCCCATAGAAAAAAGTCAAGTGGGGTCATATCGGGAGACCTAGCTGGCCATTCAATTGCTCCCCTGCGTCCAATCCATTTATTAGGAAAAGTTTCATCTAGATATGCGCGTACCATACGTCCAAAATATGGAGGAGCCCCATCTTGTTGAAACCATATTTGTTCTGCCGGCAAATTGGGATTGTTATTATTCGGGAATAATCGTCTAATCTCTGGAATAATATGCTGTTGTAAAAGTGATAAATATCGTTCAGAGTTCAAATTTCCGTTTATAAAATAGGGTCCTATGACGTGTCCACCAATAATGCCACACCAGACATTTACTTTTTGTGGCCGTTGAGTGTGAACTTCCTCCATCCAATGTGGATTTTGGTCTGACCAATACCTACAGTTGTGTCGATTTACGTGCCCGTTTGAACAAAATGTAGATTCGTCAGAAAACAATATGTGGTTGACAAAGTTGACATTTTCGCTTAATTTATCCATAATAACTTCACAGAACTCGATTCTACGATCAAAATCGTCTTCACTCAATTCTCGTACCAAATGAATTTTATATGGATGGAATTTTTGCAGTTTGCAAATTTTTTGAATGGAATATCGACTCATGTTATGATTCAAAGCCCTC
Organism: Gastrophysa polygoni; assembly: GCA_963576655.1. NCBI lineage: Eukaryota > Metazoa > Arthropoda > Insecta > Coleoptera > Chrysomelidae > Gastrophysa > Gastrophysa polygoni. Next base: position 41,413,341 of record OY755083.1, read on the forward strand.
TGTTGTGCCGAATTTATTGGATTTTCCACCACATCTAACATGACATTCAAAGCATTTTCTTCATTTGTAACGCTTACTGGTCTTCCACTTTCTGGTCGATCTTTGACATCTCCAGTTTCATGAAAACGCTGCAATGTTTTTGAAACGGTTGATTTAGAAATTGGTTCCCGATTTGGATGCAATTCATTAAAAATATTCACTACTTGGTCACAACTTCGTCTTCTATTACCGAATCCTATGATCATTAAAATTTCAATACGCTCAGTATTAGTTAAACGTACCATTTTTGCGCGAAACTTATTTACACTAAATGTTTTTTTTGACATGTGTTGTCAAGATCATCACTGTTAGACAAAAGAACGACGCGGCGTTGTTATGGAGCTGGAAACTTTCAAAGTTAACTTGATGGACTATGAACTCAATGGACTAACATTTTTGGATAATTTATTATAAGTTATTTTCAAAATTCGATATCTCGAAATCGGTTGAATTTAGGAAATGATGCGCTCTATCAATTTTGTTCAGAATTTCGAGCAGAATTGAAATGTGGAATACTATACAGAGTGTCCCATTAGAGAAAAAGCAACTTTGTTTCGTCCTGACTTTTTGACTCATCCTGTATACTCAATTTTTCATTAGCTTAATGGATTTTGAAAAACCCTACAACTTTTGTATCCTAACATTTTTCGCTAGCTATCTTACTTTAGGAAATAATCGACCGTTTCCATACATATCAGCGACCCTGTATATCCCCAGCAGGCCCTGTCAGAAATCAGTACAAATTGTTTTCAATCACATTCCAGTTTGATTGTCGGAATATACAAAAGACTATATATATATATATATATTTATATATATGAACAAAATAAAATTTCTTCTGAACAGGTTCACTCCTTATTCTAGTGATATCTGCTGTAGTGGTACTTCTTCTTGTGGGAGTTATTGTGGTGGTAATATGAATCAGAATTACCGACATTTTTCTTGTACTTCTCGCAGTATTCATTATATACATTTTTTTTATTATTTGCTAGGAGGATTCCTGTCACTCTGTCGGATATGTACTCTTCACTCAATTCCTCCAACAGTTTTATCAGCAGGGTCATCGGCAATTGGCTAATGATATTTCATCTCTCGCGACTGGTATCTACATTCGTATCCTTCGCTTCAGATTCGGAGCTAGACTGCTTTTTCGATATTTGTTGACATTCTTTCGAGTCCTGAATCTGTCCGGCATATCTTTTCTTCTTCGCTGCGGTTTTGCGAACTTGTTCCTCCGACCAATTTGTCTGAATTGTCTTCAACAGCCCCATGGTGCAATTGGTTATATCCACTGACATCTCGTTCTCGTCTTGTCACAATCAATGTATTCCGTTTGAAGAACAGTATGCTACTGAATACATGACCAGTTCAGCATTGCCCTTTTATAGGCGATAACCGTATTGGGATTTCGATCCATTTCATCCGAAATAATTGTACTGATTGAGTTTCGAATCAAGTCATCTTATTAGTACCCTTACGGATTCGAAACTTCATCAGGCAGGTACAATTCTGAAATTGTCTGCATTGTAACTTCACCTTTTTGCCAAATGTATTTGTTGATGAATCCTGAAATTGATTTCTAGAAAGTTTGGGAGTTTATTTGGCAAAGCTCAAAGGTTTTGGGGCATGCTATCGGGGTGAGTTTAACGAGGGGCGCCAGCTCGAAAAGCAAATTCCATCTCAATACATTGTTAAATACTGTCTGCAAGATATTCGAGGAGAGAATATCCCACACAAGAGCTGAAAAATAGGTGTACACACTGTGTCCAAAATACAGGGTCAGTATGGGTATTTCGGAAACTACGAAAATCTTCGGAATGATTTCTTGTTTTTGAATCAAATTGAATTACCGGATTTTCAATTTCAATATTTCTTCAATATCAAGATATCAGATTCGTATTTGAACAGAATGTAGTTGTTGATGATTGCTCAAAGTCGAAAAGTTGTGATTTCAAGATCGATTATGCCATATTGATAAACATCAAAAGGTGCTATGAAGATGTTTCTCCAGTTTTGTTATTACTCAATCTTCAAGCCCGAAAAAAAAAATCATTTCAAAATCTGGTAATTCAGCTTTTTTGATTTCATTCGCGCAACTCTTCTTCCATTCAACCAAATCTGTATTTCTCGTAGAGTTTGAAATACCCATACTAGCCCCCTATCTTGTTCTAACAGTGTATGCAAAATCTCTGCTGATGAATATCTCGAAATCATATATATATATATATATGTATTCGAAATTGAAAAAAAAATTGAGAAGAGTTGTAGGTCCACGAGAGACAAACTTTGAAAATTATTTTCCATTATATAGTGTGACAACATCAAACTTATGTTTTTTGAAGAGAATACTCTGTATATTCATAATAATAATAATAATAATAATGGTCTTTATTCATCGATTACAAATTACAAACTACAAATTGCATAAGGTTGAGGGTGATTGATAAAGCATAGATGAAGGGCGAAGTTCAGCCTAGGTTGTTTTTCAACTTCACTATATATGAATACTCACTGGATTATGCTTTCTTTCTGTTTTTCGTTTTCAAGAATCCGACACGGTTTTGCCAAGTTATGACCGTTTTTCTTATAAGGCAGATATCTTTTCAGAAACGTCCACTACTTCTAATTTCAACAATTAATCCGAACTCGCTATCGGCGGTTAATACCATATTCTGAAATATCGAACTTCTATCCCCTCCCTAAAATGTACAGGGTGGTCAGAATGACACTTCCATTTTGTCGATTTTTGAAGGTTTCAACAACTCTTCAACAACAGTTTCTTTAGATGGCATACCCTGTATCAATCCATACTATTTGACAGATATTTCCACTGACTATTATCGTATTACTATTATTATATCTTATCTTATTATGAGGTTTCATGCATTGTTTGATTTGGTTCCTATACATATAATATTCCATCACCATTGACATGATGTCTCTACATCGGCTATACAAAAATTTGGTCATGATCATGAAATGAAGAATTGAAAATGAACTTATAATTTTCATACCAAACTGGACAAGACCAATACATTTCCTTATCATGGCTGAATTTTCTTGGCTAATGGAAACATCACGTCATTCATTATGAGAAATATAGAGGAGTCAGAAATGTTGCATGCACCTTGATCATGCAGGATTTTGAAAATGAGAATTTGAAAACAAAAAATATTGCAAATGTTCGGTTCCTTCTGAAAATTGAATGAAATGCTGGGTGTTCTATTTGGAAAACAAAAGATGGTTTCACTTTCTTCGAAACCAGTAGTGATGAACTCACTCTTGGTTGAATTTAAAAAAAAATTACAGCATTATCCAAAAACCCATCTCAAATCAGCAACTTTCGCATCAATTCTGGGTGGTTAATCTATCAGTTCATCTCATTTCGAAAGTGGAAGCCGAATGACGCGGCTATTGACGTCACTAGATCAAGAGGAAGCTAGATTTTTCCATACATTAGTCGAATTGTCAGGAAAAATAAACTTATCATATCGATAAAGAGCTCACTAGAATGAATTGAGCATCTCTATAGACGATTTCATTTGGCTTTGAACCTCGAATAAACCTTAAACTTTGAAACCATCATGTTTAGAATTTGCATAGTGACACCTCAACCATCTTGCCGATGTCTTAATGAATTGCTATTTCGATTAGAATATTGTGCATATATGTTGCCAATTTATGATAGGGATGTGGGGAGTCATTAAACGTCATAAAACTTATAATGTGTGATGATGGTTTCTGCTTTAAGAACTCGTATTTCTTGGAACTTCTACTGATAAATAGCTATAAATCTAAGAATAGAGTTATTCAGCGGTATTTCCATCATCGTAAATTTGATGTTTCTACTTGCACAAAAAAATATAGTCATCATACTATCATTTCGGTTGCCTCTTTTGTTCACTTCTCTATTTCAATAAAAAACCAATCAGTTTTACTTTCTCAAGTGTCTAGAGTCACCAATCGTTCTTACCCAATTTTGAACTATTTATTATTTAGATTCCATGGGTCTGCCACATACAGGATGAGTAGGTGCTACTACAAATCGATGTTTGTGCAAATCGCAAATCTGGAATTTTTAGAAATCATGAGATGTGACCAGTGATGATGCTGCTGCGAATTTTCAACGTAGACTTTTCTCTCCTGACGCCAGTTTCTGAACTGTCACTATTCGCGACGACATTGTTTTCAAGAGAATTATAGTTTTGAATACATCTACTAACGATACTTCTGATAATGTTTATCTTGCGATGAATGTATACAATACACATGAGCTGTTTTTGATCTGGGTTCAACTCTCATCTTAGTGAAAAAGTTTCCATCTCTTTTTTTTCGACGAGGTGCTTATCTGATCAAAAGATTTTCATTTCAATCAGTTTATATATGCTTTCCCTTAGATTGACTTTATACCATACAGGGTGTTGATGAGGGTGTACATAAATTGACTGTGAAATTGAAATTCAAAAATTACCAATTGATATGGAGAACATGGAGGAAATTTTCGTCATTCGCATTCAATTATTGATTTGACGTTTAAATAGTGAATTTTCCAAACTTTGCGAGAAGAGTTGAATCAACAGAATTGTGTCTAGGTTAGCACAGGACGATTTATTACATTACTATCAAAACATGCTTAATATTCGACACCAACAGGTACCATTAGTATGGATTACAATATTCTATCAAACTCGAGAGGTTAAAGGTTGACCATATCAAGTTATGTTTGTCCTTGAACGTTATATTCGTTATATAATATCGAGTGAGTATATAGGTACACAATATCTTTCGCCAAATAGATTATGCAAATGTCACATAATTTGTTCATCAGACAGTGAATCGACAAAAAATGATGGAAAAACACTAGCTATATCGAAATAATCATTGAATTACATACTACATTTTGCGTTCATTCGCTTCGGCTTTGAATTATTGTTCAGGTGGATAATTATGAAACGAGGTCGGGTCAAGTGTTGTCTTTTTGCTTTCTCTTATTATCTCAGGATCAACAAAGGCTGTTTCACTGAGACTGTATAAATATAGCTTTCAATTTTCATTTGAGAATAATATGACACAAACGATGATTTTCAAGTGCATGAAGCATATAAGAGGTGCCTAATAGTTGAACTGTATGTTCTCACGCATTCATAATGTTTTGATTATCACCCTCTCCTCCTGTTTTTCTTCACTGACGTCGCGAGCATTATGGAAACTCAAATGTAACGTTACAAAATTGGTCTATTGTCTGTTTGAATGATAGGGAAAGTATAATTATTCAACAAATGTGAATGAGATACCTATTGTGAGCTTTTGATCACATATTACATTTGAAATATTCTCTTCATTTTATGATCAGAATACAAATTTTTACATATTATACATATTATGCGAATGGGTGTTGAGAGAATGAAGAGACCTTTCAAACGACATATCACAAGCCAATACTGTATTCAAATTTGACGAGTTCAGGGATTTCTTATAACTGAAATAGTTAATTCATTCGGTTTGGCTCTAACACAATGTATAGGTACTTATACCAATGTACTGATGTGTTCGCAGTTATTCTGTATTAGGAGATAGAATTTGTTATGATAGTAAAAAAGGACTGATTGAGTTGAAAGAGTTAATTTCTTATTGCCAATCTGTTTTGATGTCTCAAAACGTGTGTGAACAAATCTGGTCAAGGTCGAAAGTCATTCGATAAAGTAACTTAATTTGATAGAATAAGCAAACGATTTGTTCTCTTTTCGACATTGAATTTTTATTCCTTTGAGGATTAATCAAAAATACTTCTAGTTCGACTCTCTGATCGAACGCAATCGATATTATCATCATTGGCAAATCTACCAAAGGTACTAATTTACGAATTTGAAATAATTCATCGTATTCAATAAATTTGCTTTTCATCGAGGCAGTATCCCAAGAAGGTAATATTAATTAGAAATATGTAATATTATCGAGATGGGTGAAAGTGAATTGCACTATTTCTTATTGGAAGCTTATGTAAATCGACTTTTGCTCTCGTGGTTAGCAAACAAAATACTTCTAGTAAAAGTGAATTCTGAGATCCCTTTGAACGATAATGAAATGCAATTAAATTTTTCCTTCTTTGGTAGTATATAGGAAATAAGTTATGGATAATAGCAGAGTACACCTATAATATAACAACTGTTCTACGATTTTCATAATGAGATGGAATTGGGAAATATCATTCAGAAAATTGGGAAATATCAGAAGAATTCAAAATTAGTTATCCCTTACAACAATCAACAGGTATTCAATTGAAATTGTAATATAGAACAATCTAAGATTCTCCTACTCAAATTGTTCCAACATGTTTCGATATGACAATACTCGTTTCCAAAAAACTAGGAGAAGAAACATCAGTTTATTAAACTCTGCCAGTGACGTCGACATTTTTTTACTATCATTTTTTTACAATCAGGTGTATTTAATGACATTGAAACGTTTGCCGAACTTGGTGGAATTCTACAGAATAATGAAAAAATTATAGCCCATAATGATTTTTCGATTGTTAACGAGGAGTATTATATCTAAACAGATTTCGTTCAATTGTTTCATTTTGAGTTGGACAATCTTGCCTGGTCTATATGTCCACCCTAGATACAATGATTATAAGTTTATTAGAGGCTATGTCATAATTATTAGGTAGGAAAAATCAAGCTTCAAGAATTCGAACATACCTCATCAATGAGTACTTTTTCGAAAAGAATCATCCTTCACTCTCATACACCTAGTTAAATGTGTAATATTTCATAATGATCTGTATCATTAATTGGATAATTATTATGTTTTAACACTTTCGATGCATAAATCATTAACCAAGAAAGCGAATATCCATTGCCATTGTTGATTACTACGAAATCAGTGAATGTAACAGTAATATCTAGCGCAAAACAAGCGAATAATAAATAAACATTTATGTCATTATACCAGAACACGAATAGATCAACTCCATAATCACTAGTTAAATTTTCAGCAAAAATATAAAATGAGATGGAAAATGGAAAGCATCGCATTCTAACAATATCTAATTCCTTCTTTCTCACAAATATCGTCTTGTATGTACCGGGTGATCAGTTGAGGGTAGCGAGCGGCCATATCTCATAAGATATTGGTCGTATATATAGATTTGAGAAAAAAAATCATGATGAAAGTCGCCAAGAGAAATAGCTGGAAATTATTTTCGAGTTTGTCAAACGTCCGCTAGAGGGCGTAACAACCAACACCAAGTAGAAACATGAGATTTTTATAAAATTTTGTCTCATGAAAGTATGTCGATGATATCATTTTCATATTAACAGATCATTTCTCTACATTTTTTGTCTTTTTGTTCTTTCTATCGAAATAAAGCAGTGGGGCAAGTTCAATTGTTTTTTTAAACCAACCAAGATTTCTCTTGCTTACTTCGACCGATTTGAGCAAACTTAAGCTCTTATGAAAGAGCATGATTTGCCCTACAAAACGCTCATTTGGTTTCGAATTTTGAGTTTTGCTGTCGCCTCTAGATGGCTAGAGTTTTTTTCAAAAAATACAAATGTAATGGTGAATTTATTTTTCAATATATATATATATATATATATATATATATATATATATATATATATATATATATATATATGTAATAATTTCCAAAGAGAGGATGAATTTCTCTATAATTCAATGAAGAAAATTCATCATGTAACTTTTTTTGAACCGTTGATATTGACCAAAATATAATTTTATTTCATTGAAAAAGGGCACGCCACAGTTTTATAATCTCTTATCAGTTGCTAACAAAAAGAACCTCCTGACTTTTTGTCGTTAGACGAACGGTTTTGGATTGTAGTAAATTAGTATGTTTTGAGAAATGGGCGCCCTATGTGAACCTATTCTATTTTTTTCAATCCAAAACCGTTTGTCTAACGAAAAGAAGTCGAGAGATTCATTTTGTTGGCAACTGATAAGAGATTACAAAACTGAATTTAATTTCGATAAAGAACAGTGGCGTGCCATTTTTGAATGTAATAAAATTATATTTTGGTTCAAAGAAAGGTAGATGATACATTATTTCCATCAAATCATAGAGAAATTTATCCTCACTTAAAACATATGGAAATTGATATACCATTGCATTTGTTTTTTTTGAAAAAAAAAATCAAAAATAGGCTAATATTTCAGTTACCGCCATCTAGCGGTGACAGCAAAACCTGAGCGTTTCATAGGGAAAATTATGCTCTTTCATATGAGCCAAAGTTTGCTAAAATCAGTCGAAATAAATGAGAGAAATCTTGGTTTGTTTAAAAAAAAACAATTGAACTGTCCCCACCGCTTTATTATGATACAGAGAACAAAACTTTTCGGACAAAAAATGTGGAGAAATGATCAGTATATATGAAAATGATATTATCGATATACTTTCATTAGACAAAATTCTGTAAATATCCCATATTTCTACTTGGTGTTGGTTGTTACGCTCTCTAGCGGACGTTTGACAAACTCGAAAATAATTTCCAGCTATTTCTCTTGGCGACTTTCATCATGTTTTTTTTCTCAAATCTATATATACGACCAATATCTTATGAGATATGGCCGCTCGCTACCCTTAACTGATCACCCGGTATAATATAATTGCTTGTTCCAAAAATGTGGACGACGCAAATATGTCGATTAAAGAGATTGAGGTTTTTAATCTTGGCGGACCGGTGTTTTCAGACATAAAGGCGAGCATACAGGGTTGGGATAAAGCCATACTTTAACCAAGTAAATATCTTCGGAAGAAAAAAAAACGATAATTATGATGATTTTTTGTTAATAATATACTTCCGGTTCAACCGTAAATGCCATCAACTTCTTTAATTCGAATAGAAGACACCCTATATATTTTAAAAGAGCTTGTTATTTTGAATACATACATAATGAGTTTAGTGTAGAAAAAATTGTAAAAATGAGGGTTGGGATGAAGTATGGAACCAAGTGATGCAAAAAACTCAAAGAATGTTGATTTAAATGCTATATTCCTCGTTCTTCATGAGATAACACGATCTATATGAAGAGAACTAAAAGGAGCATTCTGAAAATTTGTAGGAATGTTGAAGGAAACATTGAGAATCCAACTAAAGTATTTTCGTTATTGTGAAGCTCTTGGTTTCTCTGGAGGTGACGTCATCTTTGTTATTATTTTCAATAGGACACCCTGTATTTTACGAAATTTTTGGATTCCTTTCATGATTCTGATTCGAATTCTCGAATGATACGTCGTACCTACCTAAAATGAACTGTTCTTGAGGTATTCGGGATTTTCTATTAGAAAAAATGACAGATGCAACCTGCTGTCACCTGGAACCTCCTGGAATTTTTTGTGGCACATGCATCGATAAATACCGTTTCCGTGCTGATGTTCGTAATAGAAAATGACCTAACTGTTCATTGAGTCGTCAAAATAAAGCCTCCAAGCAGTCTTACTGCGCATGATGGGAAAAATTTGCATCACTTCTTGTAGGATACTAGGTGCATTGGGAGGATAACAATATATACAAATTTTGGAATATTCATGATAACTTCCAGGGATATTAATGATAAGTTCTATAACATCTTTGGATGATTTGTGGACACTTCAAAATACTGACCATTATATTGGGCCAGCAGGTAGATTATACAAAATATCTCTGCTACGACCTCAGTTCCCCCTGAGTAGTTTTTACTTTTCACTTCATGGAATTAGGACTTGTAAAGCAGTTTGTGAAACTACTGCCAAACGATAGGAAATGTTCTAGATATCTGTGCTTCAAGTTCCCAGAAATCTTTGGAGCCAAGTTGAAAAAGTTTTCACTGGCCCCGATGAACAGATTGATTCATTCGATCCCCTCTATCCAGAAACGAATGGGAAATGAAGAAAAATAAACGTGGGACTCTTTCCACGTGCCACACGAATTTTTGGGCAATAATGAAGAGAATGCATATGAGCTTGAAAGTTCTTTCCTTGCACACCCATAAAAACTATTTTCCCGAACGTAGAATTGAAGGCAAGACATAGAGAATGAACATGGAATATTGAGTATTGGTTCATTCAATTATGGGGAATATTGTATCGTTCATTGTGATAAAATGGCAGTTTTTCGATGCTATATGCTTTACAATTCTTTAGGTACTATGATTTTTTTTTCAAAAACCTTGAGAATCGGAGGACATTTTTCCATTCAGCATCCTAAGAAACACAATATTCACCAAGATTGCATAATATGCATCAGGATTTTTTTTGCAGACCTGTGAATGTTTTTTAGATGTATGAAAAAATCAATTTTTCATTTTTCCTGTTTGAGAAACATGTCATGAAATTATAATGCAAAACTGATAGTATTCTCTAGAATTCGTATTCATTCACACTGGGACGTTATATATCGTATTGAAGGTTGTGAACTTTGGTTTGAGATATAGATATCCAAGAAACAATCAATGTAGAATAACAAAAAGTGTATTAAGTTCTCTTCATGGAATCACAAAAGCAAAAGAGTATCCGATTTCGCATCAGCAAATGCGTCTTATACATGAATACATGTATAAAATTGAATATCTGGAACTTGAAATAAAATGCGCAAAGTATGAAATACAGTTATGTAATGTCAGTAGGGCAAGTTGGTATGTAAATAAGAGAACAGAACACAGAACAGCCAACAGGAGTGGTCCTCCAACGCTCGTCTGGCATTTAGACCGACCGCTCTTTTATTTATTTATATATTATTAATAGGTATCTATATCTTATAATTTGTTAGTCACCGATCTGAAGAAGGCAATTTTTTTCATTGGAATAATTCTCGAATGTTATGGGAGGTGTCAGAGATGCTTGGGCGTGTGGAAATATCTTTAGAAAACGTTTTTCTCGAATAAATATAACGTGACTCGAGGTGATTCTCATTGATTGTGAATGCGTGTATAGCGAGATTATCATAAATATGACTATAACGATGACTGTTATGAAGAAATGAACATTACTCCAAACTGGTAATATGATACCTCTAGCTTTAGGTAATATAGGAATTTGTTTCGATTCAGAGACGATTCTGGATAAAATACATAATCAAATAGGTATCACACATGGATCATGCCATCCAATAATCGTTACAAAATTCAGGTTCAATAACATTGAAAAAAAAAAAAGAATTCTAATTGACAGATCAGTTCCTGTTATCTCAGTACCTACAAATGAATTTATAGTTTGTTATTCAAAAATCTCATATTTCATTATTAGACCACAGATATTATTATGGTAATGAATTATTAAGACGGATACAAGATTCAGATTGTCATATCATTTTGATTTTTCCAGATCTTAATAAAATTTTGTCGCCGCAAAGAGTACAATATTTATTTATTAGGAATTCAAAGCGCCTGTGGGTTTCAAATTCCTATTGTTCTTAGACAGTCGTCGAGATCGTATCATTCTCATAGTGCCAACGCCTTGGCAAAATGCGATATATAGCCTATAATATATCAACCAGCAGCGTTTTTCGTCAAACAAAATTACAGTCCACCACAATGAAACACTAATCTATGACTTTTTAGTAACAGACCGCCCGAATAATGAGAGCCACAACTTCCACGAACAGCAAGTTTGCTCCGACTGAGAGCGAAATTTGCTATCTCGTGAGATGATCATGTGAAATCCAAGAAGAGGTACTTCACACCCCAGCAACTGCTCATGATCTACAAAAAAGCACAAATTCCACCAATTCTGGAGTACTGCTCACATGATTGGAGTTCAGCTCCTAAACACACGCTGAAGTTCTTAGATTCTATTCAGAAGAGAGCTATTCGCCTGATCGGTGATACTACAAACACGATTTCATTGACCTCCCAGTTGTGGAATTCTCTGCCCACTGAAGTCTTCCCAGATGCCAACGACCTCCAAACTTTCAAGAAAAATTCTAATACTCACCTTCTCTCCGAAAATACCACAGCTGAATATTGCGATTTTCTTCGAACATAATAGGTTTTCATTTCGTGTTTTCATTTGACAAAAAATATCAGACAGAGATCAATCAGCAAAGTATCACTTCTGTGCGTATAAGCATCATTATGATTGGCCTCTATGACAACTGAGAACCCGACATTTTTCACAAGAAAAATGTTACTAACCATACTATATTATACTTTGTAAAATTTATTGAAGGGTGTTGAAAATTTCAGTAGATAAAGAAGGTTTAATCGCAAAGTGAATTACTAAGAATCAATTATCTCAAAACTCATCAGATGATACTTTTAGTACCTCTATTCATTCTGTTGTTCACTCCCTCGGATAGATTCGAGGTAACGAATTCAAAGGGTTCTTCTTATGATCAATTTCAATTGAATGACCTTATTGAATGGGTAATCATAATCACACTCATACCTCAGAGAAATACAATTCCAGAAAAAAAATTAGAATATGTTACCAATCCACTGAATATCAACCAGAGTTGTAGAGGATATATATGAACACAAATAAAAATCGTTATGAAAATGAAAGTTGTATTCAATACACGGTTTTAAATTTATTCAGGATGAGGCACTGGAGGTATGGTCCAGTCTAAATCTATGAGGACATTGAAACCCTTGGCCAATTTAAGCAGAGTTATATCTCGCGTTATTTTTTCACATCATTAAAAAATAATCAGTATTACTTATTAGTTTTTAGCCTAATGTAGCGAATTTGTGAAACAAAATAATTTTCTGTTTTTGATGTTGATTTTTATAATAAACCTGAAAACACTCAATATTTCCGAAATAGTTGAATATAGGTATATGACTTTGAACATGAATTATGTCTAGAATTCTATGAAGAATCTAAAAGATTTATAACATACAGAGGATTGCATTTGAAATAAGAAAGTTCGTATCGGCCACATTGTCACATGACAAACTCTATATGATTTATTTTTCTTGGAAAAAATGCGCATTTGAAAATACAAATCGACGTGTCCAAGCGTTTTTTCCCAACACACCACCATTTATTCGTTTTCGAATTCATTCCATTTGACTGTTCCACACTGTATAGGTTAACACACGAGATGGAGGTACACTGAATCAAAGTGGATAATGTAATCATGTTGAGAATTTCCAAGAAATTCCCCTTGTTATCAATCATTTTGTACAAAAACACCATAGCTGTCAGGCATTTTCTTTGTTCCTGAGATTGTATCACTCAAACTCAAATGTCAATTGCTAGTGATATGACGAGAGGATAAAATTATCAAAGTTACAATTCGGAGGCTGTGGTTGAATACTCAAATACTTAGAAAAATAAATATTCAGAAAATTAATTTGTGTTTTTTTGTGTATATATTCATTTTGTATTTGAGATATGATGGATCGTCTGTACAACGATGATTACACGTTTTCGCGCAATTTCAAGAAGACAGTTTCAAATTGTCAAAACAGACAGACATCGCTCGAATAGAATATCGATAGAACTCGTTAGAAACGGACCGAAATAAGATGATAATTTACATAACATCGCTGAGATAGACACGTAACTATGCATATGCAAGCATTTGATTGGTTCAAATTCGGAATGAATTATATTCTCAGGCCAACATCATGATATATACTTGAGGTATTCATTTTCTACTTCTTCGATTCTGTACGAATTTGCTTGATATGTTCGACAATGATGAAGTTGTTGATGACAGACAGTCTGCTAAGGCCATATTGGCTAATTCCATATTGCAACCTCATGAAATCAGAACACCGTTCGACACAATATCTCTAAGAACAATGAACATCAAATCAGTGAAACACATCCATAATGAGCGATGATGTGCATATATTCAAAAGTCGTGTGTTGTTTGGAGCACAGAGAGGAAGAACTTACACAACTAGACCTTATCATCATTCGATCTCGACTTGATGACCACCAGCTCGGAAACGTTGTTTCCTCCAAAGTGTTTCACAACAATCAAGAAAGAGCCGTGTCGGAATATCCATCAATTGTAATTGAAAAATGGATTAGCTAGCTGTATTGTATAATAACGCACGAGGGCGATGACAAGGCTGATTAATATGCTAGGCGGAGGTCAAATTTGCTATTTCTTCTCGGTCAAACCTGATATTGTATAGGGAAGAGAAGATAAACTGAACCAATTGCGGTTGGAAAGTTTGGCAACTTTATAATTATTTCATGATGTGAATAAGGGGTTTTCAGCGTGCGCTCGAAAAGTCATGCAAGCACGGAAAAAAACTATTTCAGTGCGGAAACAGTGTGGAAAGTAAAATATTCCGCACGAGTAGATACTAGATTTAGTACGAGCTGTGAAGAAATACACTTTTCAACGTGATATGTACACTATTTTTTCTACGACCATGAATAATTGAATCATTATATCATCATATATTGTCATATATGAATAAGTTTTTCATTGAAAGCTAGCGCGCAAGCCGAAATACAGTAGCAGAGACCCTTTCAATGATTTGATAGATTGATGGAAATGAATGTGTGCGCCCATGAATTGTTACAAGCTCGGAAATCGTCGATAACCAACACTCGTTTGTCATGAATGCATATTCATCAGAAAAAGAAGGAGGTCACATAGCATATAGTCGCATAACAACAGAAGCATCTCAGAGAACGAAGGAAGGATTCATTCGTTATTTGGAAGTTCAGGATGCAAAATATTTTGAATATAAGTAGTTAGTGTGTTGATACCAGCAGTGGAATTTCCAGCTGAAATATCATTTCATTCATCAATACTGCAAGCGTGCATTTTTGAAATATTTCTTCACTAGTGCGTTTTACTTAACTGTTGCGATAGAGTAATGAGCTTCTTTCTGAATAACAAAACAATGTTGAAAGTTATGTTTTCATAGGTGATCGTAGGAAAAATTATTTTATCATGATTCTGTGAGTATGTTGACATAAAAAAATATATCTCGAAAAAAGCAAACATGACAAGAAAAAGACAAGAAAAATTTCTTGAAATTGGAATATTCTTCATTTTCATACCACTTATAGGATGAAAAAATCATTTAACTGCTAGAGTGAGAATATGATAACAGCTCCTTATAATAATGTTTTACATGGATGTTCATGAAGTGACTCAGCGATCTTGATGTCAATTGAGTAGAACCGTGATGTAAATAAAGACTGGTGTCTCAATTCCCTATACCCAGCCACTAGAAAAAGTTGTAGACCTTCGCCTACTTGATTTTGTCGGATTTCAATACCTTACTAAGGCTTCCCAAGATCGAAACTAGGTGGCGTCACCTATGCCGATCTCGAAGGTTATCTTGGAAATGCTGGAAACACGATGTGGATTTGAAATTCAACATAAATGTTAGCTATCCATCACTGTCAGGTATCCGTCATTATCAGTAAAAGCGGATTTGACCTCACCGGATCGACGATCGTATCGCCATCTATACTCAAGTGGTGCGGCCTTAGTGAGGTCGTTTGACAGGTCTACATGTTTTGGAAAGAAACAATTGAAGAGTTATTTCACCATCCTATATCCACCTTGAGTAGAACATTAAATTCGGCAGAAATTAAATGTTTACATATATATGTATATACAGAGTGAGTCAAAAATGTGTACCGAGCTTTCTGGGGGTGATAGAACATTGAAAAATAAGTGTAGTTTGATGGTTAAACTCATGGCCAAAAATGCATATTAAGGGAGATATATCCTTCCAAAGTTGATAAAATTAAAAAAATTTCTCCGCATAACTTCTGAACGATGAAAGCCACCCGATTGAAATTTTGTGCATGAATGTATGTTGTCAAAATTCATTTTTTCGTCACACTTTCACATTTCTGATATTGATATAAAGGGTGTTTTCAGAGGGTGTCATGATTTTTTGTAGAAAACTTTTTTCCCTGTATTATTTTCGGTGAAAAAACAGAAGCATTTGATGGAGCAGAGAAAATTACATGAAAAAGGTACACTTATTCAAATCCAAAAAATTGAGCCGTTCGTGAGATATTTGAGTTTTTGTTGTTAGAAGCATATCAGTTTGTTCAGAGAACGAATAACCTGCCATATTTCTCAAAATCTCAGTTGATAATCGCAGTGATAAATGACACAGAAAAACCACACGAACAAATCGACTACAACAATGTTGACTCGAATGTTGATGACATGAACGTCAAAATTGAGAAGGAAATTATTCATCATGGCCTGCTAAAATATTGTTACCGATGAATCTCGCGATGAATAAAATCAATCTGCTGATATCATGTAACTACAAAAACTCAAATATCTCACGAACGGTTCAATTTTTTGTATTTGAATAAGAGTACCTTTTTCATGTAATTTTCTTCGCTCCATCGAAAATAATACAGGAAAAAAGTTTTCTACAAAAAATCATGACTCACCCTCTGAAAACACCCTTTATAACAATATCAGAAATGTGGAAGTGAGACGAAAAAATGTATTTTGACAACATACATTCATGCACAAAATTTCAATCGGGTGGCTTTCATCGTTCAGAAGTTATGCGGAGAAATTATTTTAATTTTATCAACTTTGGAAGGATATATCTCCCTTAATATGCATTTTGGGCCATGAGTTTAATTATCAAACTACACTTATTTTTCAATGTTCTATCACCCCCAGAAAGCTCGGTACACATTTTTGACTCACCCTGTATATAATGCGAAACTTCAAGTATCAATAATTCAACAAATCCCTTAATAAACCTCTCAGAAGGTGTGAGCTGTCTACAATCCAGTGAATTCTATGAGCTGTGTTGTGAACACATACAATGTTCATTGAATATTAGAATCTTCTCGAATATATGGCGCAAATATCACACTGACAGTTCATAGCTGCATAGTCTATTGAGAGACAGTAATTACTGCTACGTTGAATGACCCAAACTGAATGGATAAAAAAAAACTGGAATAGGACAATTCAATAAAATATATGTTACATATATGTTATGTTAGGTGTTGAATATATTCAAGTGGGAGAGGTCAAAAAGATACATTTTCTACCAGGAGTGGAAATGTATAGCAGTAGGGGACGTTCCAAGGGTCAAAACAATTCTCCAAAACTATAGCTAGTTTGTTATTCATTGGGATGGAAATTCAGGATGAAGGGTTTTGAAGGCTGATGTAGTTCTTTAATGAAATTCTTTCTACACGTATTACTGACTGCCATGTATTCACCCAATTCAAAATAAGACAAAAACACTTCTTTAAATCATGTAACTTCATTAAAATAATTTGAAAGTAAATATGATCTTTACACAGAATGGTTTTTTATACAGAATGGAATACAGAAGAAATTATGACGGATTGTTTTTTCGAATGAACTTGTCTTTCGAATCTAGGCATCAAATCAATTTTGCTGTGATGGCAGTCAACGATGCATAATATGATGTTGCAATTGGAACCAAGCTTTCGCCATTTGAGAGTATTCCTGCATTCTTCTGACTCAAAATTATTCAATTCGAATTCAAACATCTCTATGGTAAACCAAGAGTTTGGGAAGTAATCAGTGAGGGAAAATAGCGGGTAGCGAACAAATCTTATAATAAAAAGAGGTCGTGCTTTAGATGAGTTTGGGAACCACTGGTCTAATGGAATGATCTCATATAGAAGAGCTCTTGAGCGCCATCTGAATCTTAGAATTCCTTGTCATACAAACGAAAATCATGTGCGCACCATGATGTTGAATTCGACTAATTGAAATGCCCCAAGCGATTATCAAATTATCGAAACAGTTCTTTCAACCTTTTGGTTAACCTCCACCAGTTCGTGTTATGGATGCCAAACGTTTGAAGGAAACGCAAGATTCGTGTGAAACGCGATTTCATCAAAGAAATCCATTATTTGTATTGGATTAATCGGTTAAAGCGTCATTTGGTTCGTGAAAAAGTTAGAAATAATTGGATAACGGCACATCAGTGTACCTGCACAGGATGCGATCAAATCGGTACTAATTACAAAATAATTATTGGACTCGATCTAAGGAGAGAAGACTACGGAGAAAAGATATAAATATAAATGAGAATAGTGATTGTATATCCAGGTTTGGTTGTTTCAATGATAATAATAATAATAAACGGTTTTATTATACATATATATACAACAAAAAAATATATAACAGAAAAAAAAACTGATTGGAGCAAAAGGCGAAGTTCATTCAATTCACGTGGTGATAGCAAGTCACCAGTAACTTGTTCTTTGATAGAAACGAATGGAAGAATTGTTAAGTTGAGAATAACAATTTTTGACAATATCAAAAAATAATCATTACTTCCGCATACTTGATGGACGAAAGCATGAACACGTTTTTGAGAGAAAATCGTGAAGAAAAGTTGTACTAGTTTAATGGCAAAGGGCTATCCATTGAATATCGATGACTCACTCCTCTATTTTCGTTATTTTTCGCTGAGAAGAGAAACATGATGTACATGTAATAAATAATGTGAGTTGAATATCGTGATGTGGCCTTTTAACAGCCCTTTCCAGATATTATACAGTATGAAAGCATGACAAACTACAAATTAATTTTTTCAATAGAATCACAAGAACTATGTAAACATATACAGAATATCGTCAATCATTTTCTTTTGAGTGGTAATTTTGTTGGTCCAGATGTCCAGAACAAAAATTTTTGGAATTCATGATTTCTGCATCATCGAATACATTCTGAGTTCGATCGTCATTTTGTTGATGGAATGAGTAAGTACCTACTCATTAGGATCCAAAATATATATTTTTCGAAAATATTTCCATTTCCAGATTTTTATCATACGTATTCTGCAAAAAATATTTGTTGATATACCGAATGAAATTCAATTTTCTCACATTGTTCAAGGTCTGAGAGAAAATGCAAATTTTAAAGTTCAAGAGATTTTGAGATGAAGATTCTTTTAGATTTATTTCACCATCAAATTAGCAATCAGTTTGGGAACGCGTTCGATAATTCTGTCGATAATGATGAGTCCTAAATGTCAAGAAGGTTTGATGGATTACTGTGGTTGCCAGCACACTAAAATTTTTGTTCTGGACACAAAAAATTGCTCTTGAGAGAAAACGGTCAAAAATAACATTCACTATATGTATATTTCTGTGATAGCGGAATATCATAGATTCAAAAAAAAGGATGAAATATGAGATGTTCCATTCGAAAAACTGACTTTGTAGTTTGTCACGCATGTGACAAGTCAGGGATGACCCTATATAATCTCGAGGAGAGCCCAAATCACGGCATTCGATTTCCATACATTGTTTTTATTTTCAAGCAAAAAGCAACGAAAATATAGGGGTGGGCCTCTTCGATGGATAGCTCTTCATATTAATAATAATATTGGCATATGTATCAAAAACACGGAAACATAATTATCACAAATATAGGAATGAATGATGCATACTCGATAACTGAAAGTATTCTTGTTTCGGAAAATATATGGAAAACAATTATATATAAGTATATATCAATTGTAATAATTGAATACACTAAATAAATGGCGAACACTTGATGAGTGAACAAAGAAGACAAAACACTACTCGTAAGTAATAAATATTTTCACAATATAAATCTGGATATAATATCAATTTTCAACAATCTGAAGGAAAGTGAGAATTACAATTAATTACCTATAGATACCTATAGAATAGAAAGAAGGAATGAGTTGATGATTCATTATTGTATACATATATATATGATGAATAGTTTGATATTAATAACATGATTTCTCAATTATTTTGCTAAATTTCAATCTCGATGTTTCGTATAGAAATTTTTTCAATTTGATTTTTAACAATTTTGTCTTCATGTTTTCTGGAACAGTGTTGTATACTTTCGGTGCAATATATGAGCATGATTGCTAACAAATAGATTTAGTCATCATTGGGGTAGCATGATGATGTCTATGGCTTGTTTCATAATTGTAATTCAGTAATTCAGCTTGACTTTCATTTCTTGTATATTTCAATATCACAATCATATAATGAAGTTGCTTCATGTCTAATACAATAATAAACTCAAGCTTGTAGGTTCACCAAGAAGGCAGATCACACAATGCCCAATTTGATGATGTCGGGTACCACTGTTCCTATGAAGTCGTCAATATCCATGCTGGGTGTCACCACCAACAGCGCTCTCTCATGGGACGATCGTGTGAGGTCCATTGCGGAAACTTCTTCACTAAAACTTGGTTTTCTGTTCCGTGCGAAGAAGTACTTCACTCTCCAGCAGCTGCTCATGATCTACAAAGCACAAATTCGACCTCTCCTGGAACACTGTTCACATGTTTGGAGCTCAGCCCCCAAACACTCGCTGAACTCTTAGATTCTATTCTTTCCTCTCCCTCTTTCATAAATACCTCCACGGTCAAAATATAATATTCCCAGATGACACAAAGATAAGAATTTTTTGAGGTACCTGAATGTATACAGAATGAATGGAAGTTTTTCAATCACGTAGAGAATAATATATATACTTTGCGTTTCAAATTGCTCTCCACCATTACGCCTAGATATTATTTCATTCACTTGTGATATAGACAGAATTTGGTCACTATTTGTGATATTCATACGGTCGTATAGTAGTCTGTTCGTGGTGTTGCAGCTGATTGGTAATTAATGCGTTTTTTTCCAGATCCACTGTCATCAATTTTTCTCAATTTCAGTTTTTAACTAGAGAGAAATCTGTTTGCGCCTTTTCTCCCAGTACATCCCAATTTTCCGCGTCATACACAATTGCCGTGTGATCAGCTAAACCTTTTATACTTCAGCTGCTATTCATTGAAATCAGCCCATCTATATGTTGAATGGTGACTGCCCTAAAACGCTTTCCTGCAACACACCACATTCAATAGCTTCTTCCCAACTGTCTTCATTAACTACTGTCACAGTCTGTTCGTTTAATAGCTCTCGAAGGGATTCAGATTTTCGTCCTCCAGTGTTTGTGAAGTTGATCGTGGCCAACAGTGTCGAAGGCTTATGAAAGGTCAATGGAAATACATAAGCATGCTTTGTTTCCAATAAGGCAATATGGAGTTTCTCAGTTAGCGCCAGAATTGCATCTTCTATTGAGGTGTTTTTTTTTTTGAAGCTGAATTGTTTTTCTGACAAGAGTTCATAATGATCACGATATGATGTGAGTCTATTCTTCATCAGTTTTTTGAATATTCTTGGCAGATCAACAATGAGTCTATAATTCTTGACTCTCGTTTTATTTCCATTTCTGTACAGTGGAATGATAATTGATTCTTCGAAAGAGAAGGCCTGGTACTACTATCCATGTACTTATTGAGTCAGCATTTGCGATTTTCAGCTCTAATTCCGTCTACTCTTACTGATTTCTCATTTTTAAGCTCATTTACCAACATCTTGAGTTCGATTTCAGTAGGATATAAAACAAATGTGTTTTTATCCCTCTCGATTTCATCAGCAAGTTCACATCAGCAACACTTTTTTACTTACCAACTGTACATACGAATACAATTTATACAGATTGAAGTTCATCATCAGGAAGTTCATCAGAAGGAAAGTGAGTTCCATTTCTCATGGTAAAGATATATGCAGTTAAGATATATGCACTCATTGAAAAACTATCTATACACAAGTCGCCTTAAATCTCATAATTTGCTGATATTGTACAATTAACTCACTCTGCCTATCAGACGTAGAATAATGCTTTCCATTGACATTGAACATATGATAGAACGTCACGGAATCTCTTCGACTACATCTTGAGAGATACTGATAATTGAGTATCAAACATACAGGCCTTCCATTCGGCCTGAAAATTGCCTACGCGTCGTCTGAAGAAGATTCCCTTTCAAAACTCTTAGGTAAACTCTTTGGTAGCTGAACTAATAATATGTCATCATCATGATCTTCCTCTTGATGGGAGATTACTGAATAATCACATACAGTAATGTTGGATAGAACAGGATTTAAAGAAAAAACACATAAGGCACTTCTTAGATGAACATCATTCTAACAACAAAATGAGAAATAGTGATGAAAGCGTTACTTTCTATCACTAGCCGATTATTTTCATGAAGGTGTTTTCAAAATGATGATCGTTCAAAATGATGTATCACTTGACCCCTTATCCCATTTGAGATTCAAGGGTTGCAGCTCACCCCTCCGAAGGGTTTGAAGTGAAAAAGTTGAAAATATGCGCGAAATTTTCCGCCTGAATTCGACTGGTCCGAGCGTTTTTTTTTCTGAGAACGATAACTATGTCGAATCGGCCTTCATTCGTTTTCATTGGACCACGGTATACTACTCAAAACTGTATGATTCCCCTACACGCCTTCTGCAGATCCAATTTCTTACCCATCTAAAGACAATGGTCTCACTATAGTGAAATTTCTCTATAGAAAACGTAAATAATAGCCTCATGTAGGCCGACTCTGATGCGACACAGAAAACAAAAACGTTTGTCCCCGATCCTGAGCTTATACTGTTATGTAAACAACATTTTACGTATATGCACGCATTTTGTCGTCCGTCGTCTGTGAAGCTTATTCTTATTCAACGCACCTCTCAAGTGCGATACGGAATACAAAATGATGGTACGGACAAAATCCTCTCGAGAGCTCCGCAGGATTTATGATTCACTCAACCGTTTGTAAATCAGTCAAGATAACCGTGTTTTCTTTCCTTCCAGTGGATGCGCCGGTACCAGAGATGTTTGTAGTAGTACCGACCGACTTGATGTATACCTACCAACGCTTACTAGTTACTCTTGTGATAACGATAAAGTCGGTGGAGTAGTACCCACACGGTACACCAACAGAATTAATAGACAACGCGCGTATGGCCTTACAAGTGGATGAAAAGTACAAGAACTTGAATAGAAGTATTATTCTCTGTTTTGAGCTGGTGATGAAAATTAGAATGATAGGATACAAAAACTTCGAGGATAAAAATGATTATACAGGGTGTCTCTTAGAAAAAAAGCAAAAAGCACAAAACATAGCTCATTATGAGTAGAAAAACCTTGCGAATGCTGTTTTCTGTGCGATGAACAGTTCCAGAGATATTCGTAAAATAAGTTCTTTACTCTCAATTTCAACACCCTGTATCTCAAAAATGGTGCATTTCAGGAGGTGAGTTAATAGAAACTTTCTTCCATACTTTCGGACGAGCTATCACATCCTGAAGTCCTGCGCATATATTATGAAACACACTGTATAGTAGGATTTTCATTTAGTTGGAGTTTGGCCGAAGTGGTCTTTCTGCGTGACTTATGTTCGCAAAATATAGATATTCCAGCCTTTTCGAACTGTTCTTATTTTTGTTCTTCCTGCTAATTCGAATGAGATGTTATGGTTCAAGTAAGCGGTGCTTGGCTATCTTTATATTGTTATCCATAGCGCAATACTAATTATGTGTTTCCTGTTACGCTCCGGGTACAGGATCTTTTACACAACTGCAGACTAACTCATGCAATACCAGAACAACAATTCTCCATGATCAGACGCGTGCCTGAGAGGGGTAATGGCGTAATTAATCCCCCCCCCCCTCATGAGACATGACCATAGGCAAAAATTTGAACATTGAATAGCATGTCATCATGTGTTACACTTGGAAATATTGAAATATATGATTTGGAAAGTACAACGAAATATATAATACATGATAGAATAGAATAGAATAGAATTAATTGGTGTTTTTTTTTAATCAAAATCAATACACCTGGGTAAAAAGAGTGAACAAATAAAAATACAGTAGCAGTAATCAGGAATGAAACAAAATTCATTTTTGAATGAATGTCCAGCGATAGTTTGAAAAGACAAAATGAATACAGGGTGGCCCAATTAAAATGAAACGAGGTATGCATTTCACTGAGAGATCAAGGAACTGGCATCAAAATAAATGACTCCCTATGTAATATTGGATGGGACAGGATTTGAAAAATCGCATAATCGTTCTAACTACAAAATGAGAAATAGTGATGAAAAGGAAAAAAATCGTTACTTTACATCACTAGCCGATTATTTTCATAAACGTGTTCTCTCGAGAACTACTGCATTGAATTCCAAAAACAAGAGATTCTGATTTGCTTCAAAATGATGTTTCACTTGACTCCTCATCCCATTTGAGGTTCAAGGGTTGGAGCTCATTCCTCCGAGGGGTTTGAAGTGGAAAAGTTGAAAACATGCGCAAAATATTTCCCCCAGATTCTTCCTAATTCATCTTCATCCTGGCTTCATCCGTAAGAACAGAGTTATTCGTCTATGGGGAGATTTGAAACCTATATATAAGATCAACAATGTCTGAGAAACCCTCAACAAGACTAGCCTTGTCTAAAATCCATCGGGGTGTATGAATCAATATGAATAATATTATAGACAGATTTGGTTCTGAAAAAAGTAGAAAATCAGTATTTCGAATTATATATACCATACTAATCTAGTATAATCTGTTCTTGTTGGGATAGAAAAGAATAGAAAAGAACAGGGCTTTATTTTCAGGAATGACAATCACAGTGACATTACATCTAAAACATATATCATCACAGTAACTGAACTTTCACTCTTCAGAACGAATATGACACCTTAATAATTTCGTTGACTTGAGTCCATTATTCTTCTGTTCGTTTTTGAATCCTCATTGATTTCTTCCAAACAACACAACAGAAAAACCTCTACAAACACAAAACTAAATATCGTCGAATCCATGACAAGGGCCAAGATCCAGCAGCAACCCTTGGTAACTGCTGGGTGATTTTATAATGTATAATGTACTCGTAATTTCAATGATATACATCGCACAATTATCTATTCTTCTGCATATGATATGTATATGAGATCATTCATTTCACGCATAGTTCCAATTCTCAATTCCAATTCTAATACTCAATCTGATTCAATCTAATATTCAATGTGATTTCATGTCCAATATCTATATATAGATTGAAATTCACTCTTGTCAATATTCCTTAACTCCTCAATAGAATTATCGATAGAATCAGGAAAATAAAACTCTTTCGAAATATGCGACTGACAGGCCAGCAATGAAAGCGAGGAACGTACTCTGAACTCCGCCTTTTCCAGATAGTAATATGTATTTTTTTTGTTTTATCTTGAATAAAGGCTATTATTATTATTATTATTATTTATTATATGATGGAATCGAATGAAAGAACATTCGCTGTTAGGATAAACATTTCAATCATAAACTGTGGACGTCGTGAAATACATGGTTCAAATTATCCTGTACACATGTACTTTCCATACTGACATACATGGTGTCCCATTTATGCTCAAGAATAATCCATGTGAGTGTACCTTAGCGCAAAAATATTGCGAGGTAAAATGTAATTGCCAATGGGCTATTATTATTATTCTGGCGAAATGCCAAAAATAGTGCAGATACTATTATGTAATAATTTTAGCACATGGAGATAACAACCATATATGTATTAGTTACTCAGTTTTGTGACACGATTTTGATGGTCTACATCATCGATAACTATCATTATTTCTATAGAAATGTCGCTTATATTGCTAAGAATATCAAAAAAGCAAGCCAATCTTGATGAAATATGCAATAACAATCATTATGACAATGTATATTCAAACCTAAATATGAACAATTATTCGTACCTGATGTAATCCAATGAAAAATAGCTCGACTGAGACCTGAACGATGACGAAACCATGCCGACCTAACCTAGAATTTCCTCATTGACAGTCGAGAAAGGTAAATTATGTTTAAATAGGACAATAGATCATCACCAAAGTGAAACAATAAATTCGTGACATTCCAAGAGATTCAACACCATTGTTTGTCAGTCCGAATAATGTCAGTTCGGAGACATCATTATTATGGTTCAATTGTCTGAATTTGAAATGTTGTGGAACTCACAGGTGTCAATCAATATAGGGTGTCCCAAAACAACAGTTACAATTTTCTGACCAAATTCTGTGAGGGAACATTTCTCAGCATGAAAACGCAGGTCGGAAATTTGATTTCCCAAGTGAATGCTTGAAAAATAAATAGTGTTACAACTTGAGTTGGAATCAAGTTGCTGATAAGCTTAACTAAACTTGTAGGCAACGAAACATAACAAAAATTCAATTCGTTGAAGCAACGAGACAACACTTGTTTTTTTTCGAGAATATGATTGATTTGATTGATTTTTTATTGTCAGGTGGGCTCATTGTTTACTGTATCGAATTTGAACCCAAATAAAACACGTTCTTGACTGGGTTCAATTTCGCTCTTTTGGAAATTTTTCAAGAATCCCAAAGAAATTATTAGGTTCTCGATGACCTCAGCCTTCTTCTAGCAATCATGATTATACACAAGTCATCCAGATAATTCATAAGAACTATACTCCTGCACCTCAATTCATGGAATACAGGTTTCAATATTTCGTGAATATATAGGGGGCCGTAGATAAATCAAATGGAAAGAAAGTAAACTCAAATAAGTTATTTTCAAATGAAAATTTCGAATATAGATATGAGTGTTTTTTGTTGTGAATTAGTGAACAGGTTTCTACAGGGTGGTCTATAAGGAAGTGGTTCTGAAATAGAGTATTTTAAAAATCATAAATCTCGAATATAACCTTCAGAAGGTCGAACCACAATAAGATATAACATAACAGACAGTATGAAACAAAAAGGTTCACTAATTCGAACAATTGATTGATACAAAAATAAATTTACTATACGATCAATATTCTCTGTCAGTATTTTTAGAAGACATTCTGTTCAACATTCAATCAACTTTCGTAAAATACGTAAAAATTCCAATCTTGAAATATCTACCATTTGTTTCGTAATAAGAATATAAGAACGGTTTTTTTGGAGCATTTATGAATAATTGAATTTCTAAGGTATATATACAACGTACTTAGGAATTGATTATTATTATTTCTTTTTTTCAGACTGGTCGTTTAAATCCTTCCAGGAGACGGCAAGAGAAGGAACAACTGAACAGGAGGTAATAATTAACCATAAGTGGCAAGCTTGGAAGGGATATATGATGAATTATAAAGAGAATGTTAGCAATAGTGAAATGTGCGAAAGGTACCAAAGATTTGGTTATTAGGATGATGATATCACAAAGTATAGATAAAACAGTCCAAAGTAAATGATTGTAGGCGGTAATATTGTATATTCACGATATTAACACATCAGTAATAATCACCAAAAGACAAACTTCATGATTTATGTATATTACTCAACACTATTCGTTCACGATACCGTAATGCGAAAACACTCTATATCAATACGGGATACGTCTTGTTTGATTAGACGAATTTCCAACGCTGCAGTTCTATACATAAATTCCTGAAGACATAAATAATATATTCAATCCAATTACCATCATCTACTCGAATTCCAGTCAGTAGAATAAAATGAATAATATGAAACATTCACTTCTCTCTGCGAGAAGTATTATCTGCAACAAGTTCCGAGTTTGAATCTTTTCGTCTGGTGAGCACAGGTAGGGGAGAGTAGAACGTCTTTGATATTCGATATTATTCAAGAAATGGTGAACTCTTTTGATGCGAATAGAGGTAGATGATTCGAAGATTTCACAGTTGAAAGGATATTGTATTATTTGTTTCGTGTTGTCGAGTATTTTAGTTTCGTTATCCAGTTCAAAGCGCAATATTTATATCCGCCACGACTGATTTGGAATGTATCATATCAACTCACAGTCTCTAGTGAATGTTTCATTTCATACAAATTCTATTATTGAATCAAAATTCTCAAAGTATGAAGTAGGTAGTTTTTTAATTTGACGACTATAATGAAGTTATTATGACACCTAAATGCGTATAGTTTGCTTCCTTTACCATTCACAACTATTATTTTCTTGAAATTGGTATTAATCGGATAGTTGCCATCATTCTATTATCATTGAATTCACTAATATCACTTGTTGCCGAGCTGGAGTCAAATCGAACAACGAAGAATACTTCGATCATTGAACAGACTATATAAGTAATCTGTAGCCCTGGCCATACAGTTTGTTTGGAAGCCACATCTATAGTATCTATTTCAATCTGAACAAAGATAGCAAGAGCTGATTCTCCCAGCATCAGTGCCGTATAATGTAAAAGAAGGTGTTGAATTTATTATGAAATCACATTATGGAAACAAATTGAAAATCCACATATTACACATTCATTGGTGCTCATCAGCATTTCTTGATGAGAAAATAATTTGCAATTATCAAACTTACGACCACGCCAAAAGAAAACGTCAACTTATTACCATCCATTCCATTTGGAAAATGATTTGAAATTTCGAATGATACAACACCTAGCAAATTACCTGTTCCGATCGCTAGGTTCAAATTGTTTTTTACGCACCTCAAAACGTCTCACCATTGTAACAAATCACCACAATAGGAAATAAACTAAGTTTCGGATTGATAATGAGTATACAAAACTGAACACGAGTTGAATAATACCGATGAATCGGAACGTAAATAATGACCGATACCAAACAAATCATCAATTGCCGTTGACTGTCAATATGTTAATATCGAATTGCGGTATCGCCACGTTATCCAAATAGTTATTCACTCCGAACAACAAACCCACTAGAAGGATCACAAAACAAATATTCTGATGCTAACATGAATTCCCAGAATCATCATAATATTAGTACCCAATCGTCGCCAGTGTTGTCATATCCAATCATCAAAAAGTGATAAATAGTCCATAATATTTAGTCCTTCATGAATTCATGTAGTTCAATGCACAAATATAATAATAAATTTGAGTCATGACGATTATGAATCAGTTCTGATTAATAGAAGATTGCTACATTATTCTGAGACTAAGCAATTTTACTTTCTTGGGGGCTCGAGGACCAGCATGGGTATCGTGAATACTTTTTGCTCAACGTTGCAACACCGCAATTTGATATTGACAGTCGACGGCGATTATTGCTTTGTTTGGTATCTGTCATTATTTACGTTTTGATTCATCTATATTATTCAACTTGTGTTCAGTTTTGTGTACTCAGAATTCATCAGAAACTCAGTTTATTTCCTGTTTTGGTGATTTGATATAATGGTCAGACGTTGTGAGGTGTGTCAAAGACAATTTGAACCGGCGATCAAAACACGTGATTTCATAGGTGAGTTACCATTGTCGTATCGTTCGAGATTTTGAAGCATTTTCCCAAATGGGATGGATAAAAATGAATTCAAATTGAATTGATTAGATTATATTGATTATACCCATAGGTCAGCTGCGACAGTGTCTTGTCATTGTTCATTTTCCCACCAAGAAATGCTGAAAAGTACTACTGAAATTGTTACGGATTTTCAATTTGGTTTCATCATGTATTAATAATGAATTCGACCCCTCTGACAACGCGGTACTGGTGCTGGGAGAATCAGCTCCTGCTATCCTTGTTTAGACAATGATAGATACTATAGATGTTGCTTCCAAACAAACTGTATTGCCAGGGCTGTGGATTACTTATCTAGTCTGTTCAATGATCGAAGGTTATTCACCTAACAAGTGCAGCAAGCCATCAAGGGCGGAAAAGACATTTTCCTCAAGAGTTAGGTACAATGTTTTTCCTACGAGTGTTTCTGCCCATCTTATTTATGAAAAATAAAGGTTTTTATTGAACATGATTCAATAATGCTACAAAATGGCACATAAGACAGAATAGTTACATAGACCATTTAGTTTGTCCTAAATATCCTCATTTTCAATAATATAAAAATCGTGCGGAGAAGTCACTTTTCCGCATGATGTTATCTTTCCGCGAGATTTTTTTATGCACTGAAAGAAAAATGAAACAGATTTCTTTTATCGATTCAATAAGAAACTCATTTGAAGAACATTTGAATAACAATAACGAATAAATTACCGATGGTGAATATTCAAATCGAAAGCGCAATTTAATAAATAGTGATATTTGAAATTTGACAGGATTCGATTTGGTATTATAGCAATTAATTGAATATCTGAAATAGCAATTGACAAAGTAAGGGAGCAGTCGTTTTTTTTTTTGAAATCGATGAGAGTACTTACTGTTCAATTTTCGTTATATTTTTCAATATTTGTATATTCAATGACGACATGAGTGTTTTTGATAGAATCTGTTAAGAAAAAAATAATTCGCTCGTACTACAAAATTCATATACCTACTCGTGGGAAATGTATGTCATTTCATGCTCATTGTACAATATAATAATCTTGAATTAAAATATTGTGCTTTGAAGAGAAAATCTTGCGTAAAAGTAAAACGCTCGTAGGAAAAAGTATTGTTGATACCCATTCTGGTCCACGAGCTCCCCAAAAAATCAACATAGCTTAGTCACAGAATGATGTAGTTATTCTCTTTTTCTCAGAACAGATTCAGAAACATATCATAACACAGTACAAATATTATCCTTATTCTGCAAATTCATGTTAGCCAGAATATTTGTTTTGTTATCCTCCTAATTGGTTTATTGTTCGGAGGAATATCACATTCTCAAGTCAGCCTGACGAGAGCGAAATTATGCATGATTTTAGATATCAACCTAGCATTTGTTTCTTCAAATGGGACACTTCGTTTCACCATCCGATTACAATTTCAATTGGCCTCGGGAAGATGAATATATTACCCGTTATATTTCTTTTTTCCGGAAATTGTCTTCAGGTACCGTTCCCATGTTTTGAGTTCAGATCTCAAAAATTGACTGGCGCTCTTAGATTCTAATTCAGAAGAGAGCTCTTCGCCTACTCTCACGCATGCATTGCCACTTCCTAACATTGTAGAAGAGTGGGCGATTTCTCTCCTTTTCATACATATTTCCTTAGTCGGTCCTCAACAGAAGTCTCGTCTATTATGCCACCATGAACGATTATAGGTAGACCAACTAGACGAGCTCAGCAGGCAGGTCATCCTAATATTGTCCCTATCCTTATATATTCCAATATAATTCTCTCCCAATATTCCTCTAAACTTTGATAATCATTGCAGGACGGCAGTCTAAGTGCACCATTCCGGTGCATTCGAGATAATCTGTTGTCCCCAAAATTTAGCGATTACGCCCAAAACTCTGTTGATTGGTGTATGAGTGGCCCCAGTCGCCCCTAGGAGTTTCTCGTCGAGATGCATGGGCGTAGTTGAGTGAATGTAACCGTAACGATCCCACACAGAAATATATCCTTGATCGGGAAATTCCTGCCTATCTGAGGTCAGTCCCTCGCCCTCACCTTTGTTTTGTCACCTATAAATCGGTCGGACAATGCAATCGTCTCGCCTTCATGTCGATCAGTTCCTCAACTTGTCTCTTTCTCTCTATTGACTGAAATATCTGGTATATCGACCGACGATATTATTACAGATTATTATCATTGTCAAGTGAGTTGATCTTTGAAGGGTACGCGAGGTTTGAGTTCAATAAATTTTTTTCGATAGATGCCAGTTGCTCCACCATGTTGGCGTTTCATTGATTTATTTTGGTTATGGCTTCAGATATTTCACTAATAAAAGATTCAACTGTTGTCCTGGGAACTTACAAATTCATGAAATGAAGCACTAGAAATTTTTGGTTACCATTCGCATGTGTAGGTATTCTTGAATATTTCATATTTTGAATACGATTATCGTGGTTTTCTTTTTCGACAAACATCTTGTGAGCAATTCCTAGCAAAGCCTTCAAAATTCTGGAAATCGCGTTAGTTTTTGTTTCTTTGGCCATTTTTGGAATTGACATGTTCTGATCACCAGGTTCAAATTGTCTTTTACGTACCTCAAAACGTCTCACCATTGTAACAAATCACCACAATAGGAAATAAACTAAGTTTCTGATTGATAATGAGTATACAAATCTGAACAAGATTTAAATAATACCCATGAATCGAAACGTAAATTATGGCCGATGCCAAACAAATTATTAATCGCCATCGACTGTCAATGACTGTCAATATGTCAATACCGAATTGCGGTATCGCCACGTTAACCAAAAAGTACTATAGTCCACGAGCTCCCAAGAATTTATTGCTGTCTCAAAATAATGTGATATCATATCATGTATCATAACCCAAACCAATTGAAATATTTGTGTAAGTAAGTAAGCTATAATGGAATATGAATATGATCAGACTATTCATCACTCTTTGATGAGGCCATATGACAACACTGGCATCGATTGGACACTCCTAATGTAATATACACTGTGTCCATAAATGACTCCTCTGGTTAACTTTCGAACGACGCAATATGGATGTTAATAAGTGTTCGTGACATCTTGAACTATTGGCTCGACAAAAGGCGACTGGAAGCCATCTTGAAACAAATTTGAATGACAAGGCGGTTTACTAATACCTCATTTCGCATGTCTTTCAATTATCTATTCATTATCAGCGGATAGAGGTAATTGTAATTTAGTAGTGGAATGGGGTATCAGTGAAATGATGGATAGAAAACCCCTCTAGATGCCAAGAAAGAGTTGAGTATCTCACGACAGCTTGGTAGACAGCTATTCGAAAGGATCCTGGTATTCTGACAGATTATCATTATCATACCATTATCAACCACAATTTTGTTTGAATGATATATACGTCTGAAATCGTATGAAATCATATCGTAAATAGGTATCGAACAGAGAATTGGAATCCGTTCATAATGATCACTCGACCCTCATTCTCTTTGAATAAGTTTAAAAATGGCGCCAGGCGCCATATTGAACGTATTGTATTTGATATCAGTGTCGAGCAAAAGGATCGAACCGTTCAAAAGTTAACCGCAGGAGGTCACTTCATGGACACAGTGTACAATATACTATATGTATTTCTTCTTTAACTATTATTTTCTGATGGATGAAGAAGAAGAATTCTCTAATGAAATCAAGGGCAAAAAATAAACACTACTGTTCTCTTGAACAATCAAGAGAGAGAGTTGATGAGGCAGGAGCTTATAGAAAAAAACCATGGTTATCTAGTCCGACAGCCAAGTAGCAATGAAAGCAGTTAAGTGCAGGTTAATTAAAAACTTGTCTGGGACTCCTTGGAAGCACTAAAAGATTTGGACAGTCAGAATAGACTATTAGTCGTTTAAAGGTTATACGAGCAAAAAGGCTGATTCACTATAGCCCGCGAAGGAGCAAGTTGAACTCTGAATAGACCGAAACCGTTCTTCGGTATAGCAAAAACTATACGAAAAACCACCACATCCAAAATGAATCTTAAGAATGGTGGAATAACTCACCAGGAATGAAACAGGCCAGAGTTCATCAAAAAACCCATGCCACCATTCACTGGCTATCTACTGAGCCAGAAAAGGAATACAAATGGAATACTAGTAGGCCTCCAGACAGGTCTGAGAAGGTCTGTCAAGACTAAGGTTCATATCGATGGGAGAAGAAAAACCAAGAGCTAAAAGATATCTGGAGGATCTGAAGACTAGCATCACATAAGATCTGAAAAGATGGCAGTATAGAGACAAGCAGCAAAAGAACCTCAATCCAATCTAATCCCCAACCAATCAGGAGAGTGGAAAGACACAGTTTTGCGTATCACAATATCATTCTATTGGCAAGGATCAAGTATCCCGGTTTTTTAATGATGCAACCAATTTGATAACTTCAAGTAATAAGAACAAACAAACGTAAAGCTTGCATTTTCCGGTCGAATATAGTCACGCACGCGAGTAAACTACGATATGGCCTCATTATATGCACATTCAAGTTGAATGCACTTCGGTAATTTTTTTTCAATGAATAAGTCTTTTTTCAAGCGATTAGATAAGCACCGCGCTCTACTATAACTGTACCTATTATTATAAGTACAATACAGAAAAAAGCACTGTATATGTTGTAGACTGTATTCAATTTATCAATTTGAGGATTTCGGTAAGGCACTAATCAATGGTGAACAAGTATGGCCATGACAGTGTCTGGGGAATAGTTAACGAAACGATCCATGTGGAATGAACGTACAATTTTTAATGAAAAAAAAAAATACTGGTTTGCTACAAGTAATATAGAAATGGACAATGTGGAAGGTCAATCATGTGAAATTCTGCCTGTTCAATAACGAAACTGCAACTCGAGCCAAGGTCTTCTTCTGCATGATTGTTGACCTGATTCTTGTTCTTACTTATACAGTTGGTTTATAATTCAGAATGAGTCAACTTGAACGAAAGATCAACGAGTTTTTTTTTTGTATTTTGTTACGTTATCATGTGGGCGACCATAAGAAACCCACGTGAATCTCAATATTTCCATATAATTTTAAAAAAAGAGGTGAATAAAATATACTGAATATTGATATGATACTTCAAAATATACATCTTTCGTTATTTCACAAGTTAATTTCTCACACGTGCATCAATTCAAAATTGCTACGTAGGTATCATTTATTTGATGTTATTTCCATAATAAATATGGCGAAATTGTTTGAAAGTAGTAGTTGACACAGTCCTTGACTGAAATGAAATTGATATTTATTATAATTAATTTGATTATCATATAAGTTCAAGCTCAGTTCTTCATGAAGATTACAAATCATCAGATTATGTACGAATTCTTTAATCAAAATGACAAATTATTCGTATCGGGTCATAAATCACACGTATACGCATACAGGGTTCCCCTTTCTTCGAGCATTGGAGATCTCGGTTATCCTGAGAGATAAAAACTTCATTTCTCAGCTTTTTGTGGGATTTTCTCTCCTCTTTTCGAAAAGATAGAGTAGAAGTTATCAAACATTATATCAATATATTTGTAGTAAGGACAGATTCTGTCCCAAAATGTCACTGCGCTTGAAATTAAACCTTCAGATACCGAAAACAGAAATTCTCTATTTGTCTATTTTGAAAAATTTTGAAATACAAATATATTCAATGAGAATGAAAACTCTACTTATCTTGGTGAACGTTTCAGGAACGAATCTGCTCCCTTTCTCAACACAAATAAAGTATTTGTTATTGAAATATTAATATATTTTTTAGAAACGAGGAGAGAAAATCATAGCTTTCTAGGAACCTAGCAAATTAGTCAACTCTAGTTTTTCTCATATATTTTCTCAATAATCGACTGCTATTCTTGAGATATATTGTTGAAATATATGTGACGTAGCGTAATACATTTCTACTGTTCATACAATGTACAGTGCTCCACAAAAGTCTCCTTCCCCTCTTCTTTTCTTTGGAACAATTATGCATAAACAAGTGAAATTTGGAAACCTGAATATTGAAGGATGTAAAATTCCCTACTATAGTGATGATAGATGACGAAATCGTCAAAGATGACGTTACAGGGCCATTGTAACCAATAAACGTCTTTCAAAAGGTATCGAAAAAACCTATTCAATGATACTAATTTCGTTTGTGTTTATGATTGGCAACTTGCTTCCAAACAAAGCAAAGCTGTGAGGAATGGAATCAGTTAATACTAGAATTCAATATTCAAGCTCCTCCTTTGGATAGTTGTCAAATAAGCGTATCCAGTAATATCCAGTTTCCAAATTTCACTTGTTTATGAATAATCGTTCCAAAGGTAAGAGAGGGGAGGGGACTTTTGAGAAGCAATTCATGAGTTCTCAAGCGATATATTGAAATATATTGAAAACTGAAAGTAGCATGATCCTGAAGATTTGTAGAGACGGTGAATATTGAGAATCCAACTGGAATATTTTCGATATTGTGAAGCTTTCGGTCTCTCCAGAAGTGACGTCATCTTTGTAGTTCCCAGTAGGACAACCTGTATTTGATAAAATATTTAGATTCCTCTCATGGTTCATGATGAATGTATATGTGTATGTTTTTCATCGAGGAAATGGCATTTGGTAATCAGAAGATGATATATTATATTGAACTGTTAAAATTTTGATTGAACATATCTGGTGCGTGTGTTTACAAGACACTCTTCCAAAAATAGTTTCTTTCGAAGTTTATTCCAAAATATCAAGTTGCACAGTAGGATTTCATTGTTAGAATTGAAGTATGCGATTTATATATTGTATCGTATTGTATTGTATGCTTGGATATTGTGATTAACCCACCCTTGTAATGAGGATTTCAATTCCTTTTGATACAATAAGAAAAATGATAATCATAATCATTATAATGATGATGATAATTATAATAATAATCATCCAAAACATAAGGCCTAAACATAATTTGTCAGAATTAGAAAAATAACTGATTTTCAATATTTGAAAATGAGAAAATCCAATATGAAATACTCAAGTACAAATTGAGTTAACTGTCTGTTGATATAGTAGAAATGGTTAATCAGAAAATTGAGTTTGACTGCTATACAGGCTGATTCACGGTGGATGGTACATTAGACGTTTCTAGTAGTCTAGAGATCGCATCATTGTTCACATTTTTGATAATGCTGCTGTTGCCGCTTTTATTGGAAAGCAATAATAGCTGATTTTAAATTCCAAATGGAACACACTGTACTGAATATCATTTTTGAAATCTCTATCAATTTCCTAATGACTCTCCTCGATATATTCCTATACCGATCTGTATCCGTTTTCGAAATGAAAATCAATTTTTTCTCCGAAAACCATGACATCTGGTATCAGAAATACCATGCTTTCTATTTTTTTTTTTTTTCGAATTTAGGTGATACTTGGAGGCTTTCCACACTCCGGTCTGATCTCAGTTACTTCAGAACAGGGTAGTTCAAAAATACTGCTATTTCGTTTGCTTGAGAAAGTGACTAAAAGTTGACTAGTCCAAATCGAAATATCATTTAAGGCATCTATATCGATTTCTCCACAAATCCTTCTGATGTTCTATACCAATCTATAACTTTTTTCAAAAGAAAAATTAATTTCAATTTGTTTCATCACCACTAAATGAAAATGTTGATGTCTTTGACTTCAGAAATACTATGGTTTCCAAATTTGGAATGGAGTTAGGTGAAACTCAGAGACTTCAACACCAGTGCCAAATCTCAATTTCCTCAGTACAGGGTGGTTCAAAAGTACGTTTATTTTGTTTGCTTCAAAAAATTACGGAAAGTTGATCATTTCATAAGGAACACCCTGTATATTGTTGCTAATTTGAAATGCTGCTGGAATTTGGTTGAGTTTCTGACATTGTCAGGATCATTCCGAGAATGACACGTCGTAACAAGTGAGTGACCTGTGATCAGCGGTTCATAATGTGATATGTCTCGATATATTATTCGATACGCATTTGGGCGCGTCATTATATGACTTTATTATACAAGACGCGAAAAACAAAAATGATATTGGTGGAAGAAAGGCCAATATCGGCTGGTTTGTGCCAATACGGACCTGTTCAACAGATTGGAAAATAGCGTGCACGTAAGACACACCTCAAATTGAATTATGGGTAGATTGAACTTGGCCCGATAGAAAGTGTAGGTTTAGTGTTCAGATGTTCAGAAGAATCTCTACTCTGTGACTTTCGGCAATTATAACAATTTTACAATAATAATAAACCTGTTATTGTGCGAACACGACGTTCCGGTCCGTGCACATCGACTACATAGCCGTTTGAACTCATTATGTATAATAGCATTATAATAGTCGAAAGTGAATGAAAAGTGAATCTGGTGTGAAAAAAATTACTTCATTTGGACAGTGTGCTGTGTCATGTATTTTCGTTTTGAGAATAATAATTGATAGCGAAACTTTTTCCTCTCAACTTCGTTCTACGATGTAGGGTATTACAGTTCCATCTAATCAAACTGTAACTGTAATCGAGAGCAACTCTTTTTAATCGGGGAGTACACACATTGAGGATAATCTCGTTCAATATCAACAGTTCAACTACTAATGTCTAGTTCTATATTGAATAGTGATTGAATTACCAAAATTCGAGGATATTTTTCTTCTGTAGGTGGTCTCAATAATTGAATCTCAATTTTCCTCTACGAGATCATTATTGCAGCAAGTAGATAAAGATTTCTTGGGAGAGTTTCCATTCAAAACGTCTTGTATTCTTCTTCAAGAGTCTATTCTCATACAGCCGGTATTGATTTTGACCAGACAAACATCAACAACTGTTTTACTTTCAAATAATAATTTGTGCTTCCTTCTGAGATGTAGAACATCTTACCAATAACAACTCTTATTTCCATAAAATAAAAACCTTGAAGTCTTGAAGACTGAAAAAATATCTCTTAGATTTTTCACACATCATTTTATGACTTTCTCTAGACTGTTTTATTTGCATTTCTTAATTATTTCAGCACCTGTCTTCATAGCCATAAAAGTGTAGGCACGTAATGTATTCGAGAAATATCAACATCTCTCTGATTATCAGATTGATAAACTAATCACCAGAATGTACTATTATGGAAAATTAGATGTGTTGATGTCATTCGGTTCCTACGTTCGATTGATTTGTTGTAACGAAAGCTGCAAGATCGATACTTATCTGAAAAATTATACGGATATTCACACATATTGGTTTTATGCAGATAAGCTTTTTTCCAATAGATGGGATGGGTGGAGGAGATTATCAATTTTCAGATTAGTCACAGACTTATTTATAGACATTAGTTGAAGCAGTGGGCATTTATAGTATGATACAAAATACATAATTTGACCACATTCTCAATAAAAAAGAAGATTTCAGTATTATCGAATCATATCAAGTATCATTTTCAACCATCACAATGCCCCATATACCATACACCAAACACAGACGTATCTCGTGAATATCATGAGAATCATAGATATGTCGATCGTCATTTTTGAAGACGCTTTCTTCGAATCATACCGATACATAGCGGCCAGGTACCCAAACTGATTGTTGAGTGGGTGAAATTATACATCCTCGTATTTGGTAATATGCAAAATGGCTCTCCTCCTATCATTGGAATGGGCATGAATGATCATAATCTCAGATGGCTCTGGCTTGTTTATAGACTGATGTATAGACTCATGTACTATTTCTATCCGAGAAAGCATCAATTAGGCCACTTGTCAGAAGCTCAAGAGGCCCCAATTCGAAATTCTCCAAAGATGTTAAGTGTATGTAGCATCCAAGAACAAATATATGTAGTGTATCTTGAGGTATGTTTACCAAGTTGTCACTAGGACGCTTTCTTGTAACTTTTTTGTGTTCATCTATGTTATCTGTTCGATACAGATTCTGAAGTCGATTTCATACTAACTTTCTTATGAGCTAGAGATTTGAAATTTTTGCACATCATACAATTTTGAATTAGACATTGTAGCAGCCATTTTGGCCCGTGGATGGATTAATTTCTCAGCATAGGTAGAACACTCCTCAAATGCTTAATATTAGGTATAGGGAATGTTGGAGAAATGTTAATACGTGCTGATGTAGAATTGAATTCTACACCCAAAAAAGAATGAAAGACGGGAGTAGTTCACGAAAATTAGGTTTTAGAGGTACGAAGTTTGATCAATTCAAAATTATTTTCTCACCACTCTGTATGAGATTCCTCAAAAGTATGGCATCAGTATAATGTTTGAGAGGTAAACTACCTGTGCTGAAATTTCCATACTGGCTACTGTGTATGATTTGAAATTGCATTAAGCAAAACCGAAAATTTTCAAAAAAAATATAAATATCATGAAAATAGTACGTATTGTCCGATTTGGAAAAGTTCAGAAATTTCTGAAATTTTGATCATGGACGTGGGAAATAGGTGGGCTGGGGGCACTTCTTCCCCTCAACTTCTTTGTTTACGGAATTCTCGGTAGTTTTACCAGGAAATTTGAAAATATTATGATTCTCGCCGAAAAATGTTATTCCTATTTAGTTTCGATAGCACTCACCATTACCATTTGAAAAGTCTGCTGCGAGATAAAAACAGTACATTTTATCAATAAGGTATACTCACCATATTATTTTTCAATTTATTCTTCTTATTGCACCCCTCATATTTTGTATCGAACATCAAAAAGAGATGTTAGAAAAAGGGGTATTTTCCATCGCACCATAATTTTTTAACAATTTGGTACCCTATTAAGGAAAAAGCACTCTTTTGATTACGCAGCAGAATTTTGATACCTATCGAATTATTTCGAAAATGGTGAATGCTACCGAAATTATACAAGTGTACCATTTTTGAGTGAAAATGTTGCAAAAAATTGCACGAACAAAAAAATTTGGGAGGAAAAGTGCCCCTAGCTCCACCTATTTCTTACGCTCCTGATCAAAATTTCTGATGATTCTCAACATTTCCAAATCGGATATGAAAAGTTAGGTACATGAAGAGAACTTGGTTATTTCATCAAAGCATCAAAGAGAGTTTTGAAAATATTCACATAAAACTATCATCTCAGTCTCGCTTTCCCATGGGGCCAATTCTGGACAACTGGGGACCTCTGTTCATATCAACTTCTTTGAAATACTTGATCCTAGAATCTGTGGTTGAAATATTTCTATGTAATTTCGAGACACGATATTGAATACACCAATACCATAATATCTATAACAATCACAATCAATACAAATACTTACACTATGAGAACATTTCTCCGTCAGATAGTTCGAAGTAGTTGAATTGGCCCATTCTTTTAATATCAGAGGGAATATAATTAAATAGCTTCAGTCCTGCATACCAGGACTGAGTTGTGTACTGTATGGTCTGTGGAACGAATTCTGGGACAGCAGAATCCAATTCGACGAGAACTTCAGTATGCCATGGTGATGCGCACAGTTCGTGATGCATCTCGATGCGACTAAAAGTAAAAGTTTTCGGCGATAATGATTTTAGAGGGTGATCGACGTATGTATAAACGCTGCAGGCTCAGATTCACTTTCGCCTTTCTTCGGGAGGAGAACCAAAGTCGTACCTGCGTTCTGCTGGTCGTTCGACTCAGGTGAATGAGCTCCTTTATTAGGAGCGAATCGAAATTTACCTCGAGGCTGAAGACTGTTTGTTCTCTTCTCTCTAACGGCACACTTTTCCGTATCGCGAAGATTTACACAAAAGTGACTTTTTTGATGACGAACTGAAATTCGATTTGTCCACTTCCCCAAATGACTTGCTATCGATATCAACGAATGTATATTAGATATATATAAAATATACAGTGTGTATATAAAGTTGTATTAGAGGGTGGAAAGTAAGATTCGAAAGAAATAGTTTTTTTTTCTATTCGAAATTTATAACTCGACAAAATCTATCAGATGATCTATGAATCAGATTGGTATTTTCATCCCACCATATATAGCTTCTTGGTCATCGGAAATACGTCACCAAAATCCACCAGATTTTTTTTTAATAAAAATTGATCAATATGATGTACAAGGTGTACTGAGTCTACGGAATTTCTTACTTTCACCAAGAGGAGCGGAAAGAACTGCGGATTTCTATAGGAAACTAGACGTGAATAATTTTCTATCACGCTTGCGAATCATTTCACTTTATAAGAGTCCACCATTTCGCCAAAATTTCGGAGAGCGAAAGAGGAATTTTCACGTGAATTATCTAGACTTCCTGGTCTGTAATGGATGCATACGGATTTTTGAGGATTTTCCAAAACTGGAAGTCACTTACTTCGAGATTTGACGATCCAGAACCTATACTATAGGCCAGTAAATGTGAAGAAAGAAAAGTTGTGAATTTTCAGAGAAATAAAATTATTTTCATAATTCTGACTGTAGAAAATATTTATTTTTCGATTTTCTTTTTTATTATTCATAGTAAACTTTTTGTATATGGAGATTTTTTTCAAGCTTGCTAGACAATAGTTAACACACGGCTGGTTTTCAATTGAAATAACGACAGAGGAGAGATTGGAAATGTATTGAAAAAAAATCTGATGAAGTATGATCTTTTTCAAGAATGCACAACAACAACAACAAGATATACAAGAAATAAATACTTATTCTCATTATTTATAGTGAATCTCTGTACATCAAAGTCATCTTTTAATTCAAAGGTTTCTGGCGAAATAAATTAGATATTTTCTGAAATACATTTGATGTTGTTTCAAAATATTATTTGCCATACTGATATGATGGTTTACGAAATCAAATTTATTATTCTGGCATATAATTGATGTATTTTGAAATAAAATTGACTTTTCTGAAATTCAACTGACATTTTCGGTAAGTCTTGTAAGGAAAGTTTCGTAACACATTTGACGTTTTCTGAATTCCAACTTAGTATATTGAGATACAAATAATACTTCTTGAAATAGAAATGACCATCTTGAAGTTCAGCTGTCGTTTCGATCTTCGAGTCAATTTCAGAAATGCATTGACTAGAAAAGTTGTAGGTGATTCACGCATTCCCAGATGATGCCATTGGGGTTCAGTTGTCATCACAATGAATTTGTTGACAACATTTTGAAAAGTCTTGGAAAAGTATAATCACATCCTCTATCCGTGGAATCTAATTAAGAGACAACGATACTGATTCTATAATCTATATGAATGGTGAATCCCGCAGAGAAATTTAATTGGCACGCCAATGCGGGGCTTTAAAAAACGGATTTGATCATAGTAGTACCGTTTACTTTCGATGGAAAG
Organism: Gastrophysa polygoni; assembly: GCA_963576655.1. Lineage (NCBI taxonomy): Eukaryota > Metazoa > Arthropoda > Insecta > Coleoptera > Chrysomelidae > Gastrophysa > Gastrophysa polygoni. Next base: position 41,455,746 of record OY755083.1, read on the forward strand.
CTTGTGAAGGTAGTTTCTCGATAAACAATGATAAACGAACGCGAAGCAAGCGAAAGTAAAAGGTACCTAACTATGACGTGGTCAAATTTGATACCGATATCAATGTAATGTTTGAGTAACGTGAATGCTCTCAGAACTCCATCAAAATCGAAATAATTTTTTTGAAAATCAAAAATAACAAGCATCAACAATATTCTGAATGAACTTGGGATATTGGATGATCAAAAGAGGAGAGTATCAACTGTGGCAATTCGGAAATTTGTTAGGATAATGTCATTGAAAAAACATTATATTTACGTTACACACGTTATTCACGTTAATATTATGTTGATTGGTTTGTCACATTAATAAATTTCAGACATACTTATTGATCATGAAGATTCAACGAAAAAACAGATGAAGAGAAATAAAATATTTGGATTATAGTAGTTGTTCGAATCCAATATATTACTGCTGATAGGTACATCATTTATAATTGGCGGTTCAGTTATTGTATTCTGTTGAAGGTTACAGTCAAATATTCAGAACGATTTAAAAAAGTTTTTATGTACATCTCAGGCGCCAACACTAATCCAATTTAGTGACGCATTAATCGTCTATTAGGTCTAGGCTAGGATACCTTATGATCAAGGAAGTCCAGAATTATTCCAGTTATTTGTTATTTTTTTGTATCAGTTCAGATGTATCTATTACGGAAATCTATGTTCGGATAGATTTCATTACATATTTTTCGAATGAACAACATACTTCCATAGGAGATTTTATCTCGAAAGTGTCTATTTAGAGGCAGCTTTGGATGAAACGATTGTTCTTCATCTTTATTAGTTTCTGCTTGAGGAGTTTTGATCGACAATAACAACCAATCTGGTCTGCATTTCCAATGGTTGATATATATATTGATAGAGTTGACATAGTGATTTATATAGAGCTTGAGACGAAATAAGTGTGCAATATTTCAATACGAACATAATGTAGAAAAATTGCTTGCTCTCTGGAGTGTGGATCCTGAAGATGTTTTTTTCCGACTTGCATCATTATGATATGATGATATTCAACGAGGTGACTAATTTATTGACTACATTCACTTCATTCAGAGACATATCAAAGGTCATGGTAGAATGATCTTGTCAGTGAATAATCATGAATTGAAATTTTCAAATTATTCTAAAACGGTGCATCTAATCATGATGAAACAAGAGTTAACTTCCTTAAGAAAAAGCTTCGAATTTCAATGTTCTGTATTCAAGCTTCAGAAAACTTCAGACTACTGCAATCGCCCCAATTCGCCCCAATTCGCCCCTGAATAAAGTATAGAAATCATTTTGATTCTAATCGCATTCAGCATCAATATCAAATTAGTCACCGTGTGGAATTTTATGATTGTATCACAATTTGTTTCGGACATATTCAGTTAAAACATCGAACGGGACCACTCTTTCAAAGATCCCTTTCTCCTTTAGTTGCCTTCTTTCTTCAGGAACATTCCTTCTCATTTTTAGTGGTAGGAGCCGCTCTTGAAATATCACACACTAATTTCGGTACACTATAATATATATACAGAATGTCATCACTCATTTGCTCTCATGTTAGATCTCATTTGCTAAGCATTTTGTTAATTTCAGTAATGCCTCTACACCTGCACTTCCATGGCAGCAGTGGTTAGCCATGCAATGCGACGGTTCCCGACTTCTCCATCAGATACCCCGTATTCGTCCTGCAGATTCGAAGTGAGTACAAGAAGTATTCGTGTTTTTTCACAACACACCACAGGCTTGTAGCCAAACTTCAGTACAAGGAACCGTCTCGTCGACGTCGTCAAGTAGAAGCAGGTACAGTGACTCTATGAAGCACAGTGGAGACAACTGGCCAGAATCCGCCATGTGTAGGCAAATGTCATATTCAGTTATCGGACAATATCGAGATTCACGAACTACATAATATAAATTCCTGTTACTCTGATTGCCACTAGGGATTTATAATGCTCGAAGTTTCATTTTACTCCATTTTGAAAGTTCGTGAATGTAGGATACATGTAATGTAGGAGTTAGCTCATAAGCCTTTGAAGCTATTATGATTCGAAAGTCGAAGAGAATCAATGAAAACTGGAGAGAGAAAGATCATTTCTTGGGAGAAATTACCATCGAAAGTAACTCACTCATTCTCGTTGTTAAATTCTGGAGAATATCTTGGAATATACTAAGGAGCCGCTTATCATTTTGACTTTTCAGGTACATATTTAGACTTTCCCAAATATTGTTGTGGTTTTTTAGTCATATATTCATTTTGTATTTGTGTATTTAACCACAGTTTCCGAATTGTAACTTCAACCTAAACAAGGCGGCATTCTTGCGACCCAGAGGTGCTATTCTCGAGTTTTTTTGTTTGAGGATTCCGTTTACCATGCTCCTCCAACATACAGTGGTTATATATTTCCGCCTCTTTTTTTTTGAATATCATTCGAATTCAACTCGAAAAAGAACAGTACATCCATGAAACGAACAATAGGAAAGAAGTCAAACAATTGTCGCCACTGTGGTTCATAGAGTCACTGTAGAGGCAGGTAGAGGCAGCTGCCCCCTTGAAATTGAAAAAAATGTGAATATCTATGAGGTGAGGAATCTTTTCACGTGTGTTCCTTCTCTGGGTTGGAGAAATTCTCCAGTAATGTTTATCTTTGTACCTATTTATACCTTCAATACATTCACATCCTTCTTTCCCATTTTGGACTCTTCTTGGACCATTTGCTTCCTCCACTCCATACCTCTTGGTAGTGTACTTTATGGAGAATGGTTAAATATGAGAAGCCAAATATTCAGCTAACCTTTGAAATTGAAAAAACAATGTGAATATCGATAAGGTGACAAATATTTCATTCGAACTCTTTTCATACGTCTTCTATTCTCTTGAGTTGAAAAAATTTCGCAGTGATGTTTATCTTTGTACCCATTCATTACTATAATACATAAAAAGCCGAAGATTCAGTGCACCCCTCGCAGTACAACGACTTTCCTTCCGTTTGGTCTCATCAAAATCTTACCAAGTTGCGGTGACTATTTTCTCCAATGTCTAAGTCATATGATATGTCAACGCAGTTTGGCTTAGTAGAAAATAAACTGCAGTTTTCCATCTTGTTACATCTATTCACATCAGTACACATTCTGACGTTATCAACTTCAACAGCATGGCTGGAGATTCTATTGATACAAGCATAGTTCATATTGAAGATTAGGTAGTGGAAAGTAGTGAACGTATAGTTTGAAATCACTTCACAATGTGAAATGGAGAAATCAGAGAAGTTTTCGTTCCATATCGACACAAACTGGATAATAAAAAGACTTTTCCCTTATTAACAGCGCTACTCATTTCTTATGCAAGATATGCTGATTCAACTACTGAGATTGATTTTAAATGCAAGATATATTACGAAATGATGATTTCAGTTGGTTCCAAGGTTTGCAAATGATTACTCTGCCAAATTGCTGTTCTGTAATTACTGATCAATCATAATATTGATATATGTACAAGGCAAAATTCGTCAGGATTTGGATTTTCCTATGACACTATCAGTTGAAAAAAAACAAATTGTAGGTTTATATCTCAGGTAAACACTGGAGCAGGTATACTTCAGCTTTTATTCGCCTTAAAAATGTCTCGAAGAATGTTTGAATTTCACAAACGCTCTATATAGTTCGACAGTGAAAGAAGATAGACGACCGCGTTTTACGCTATTGTTTTCTTCCAAGAAAATTGAGCCCAGAACACCATGGTGGGGTATTGCCTAGCTCTGATAGTTTCAGAGAAAACCCAAAAAATCAATCGAATTTGGCTCAATCTGGTATTCTATTCTGAGCACATAACTGTATGCTATTTGACATGAATTATTGTCAGCTCGACGTCAGAATTTTTGGGATAGAAACATATATGATTCGTTAAACCCAAGGTAGATATGGGATGGTGAACCAACTCTTTGTTTTTTTTCCAAAACAGAACTGTAAAGAAACCTTACTGAGGCCGCACCGCCTGAATATAGATGGCAATACGATCATCGATCCTGTGAAGTCAAATCCGCTTTTACTGATAATGACGGATATCTGACAGCAATAGATAGCTAACAGTTCAATATTCGCATTCGAGTTGAATTTCGAATGCAAATCGAATTTTTCAGACTTACCAAGATAACCTTCAAGATCAGCAGAGGTGATGCCATCTAGTTTTGATCTTGGGAAGCCTAAGTAAGGTATTATGTGATTCAACCAAGTCAAGTAGATGAAAGTCTACAACTAATTCTAGTGGCTGTGGGGATAGGGAGTTGGGACACTAGTCTATATTTAGATCATGGTTGAACCCCAGTGGAATGTGATCAAAATGTAGACCTACACAGGAGTTATCACAGTAACCCACTGGTTTTGTTGGACCCGGATCGAAAAGCCGTTCTGAAGTCAATGATGCAATAAAGAACCAATAATGCATGAGTTTTGCGTCGAATCGCACTTAAATAGCCTAAATTAACTCGATGTCAAACTGACAGGAGCCTATAAGAATTCGTTTGGAATTATTGTTAAGAAGAGTATTCATTCGTCATTTTTAACATGGAAAATATGGTAGTTTGTATGAAAAAATAAACAAGTTATCCAAACGATTTCCCTATTATTCAGTTCTTTCCAGTTTCTCTTTCAGATTGGGCTTATATTTGATTTTCTGTGACTACTCGATCAATAATATTTGATTCAGCGTCCTCGAACTACATCAAACTTTCATTTCTAAAAATGTGGATGTCATGCTGAAAATAAATTACGCCATACAGCATATAATCAGAATGGGAGATCCACTTTGAATAATGGATATTCTATGTGACATTCCAAATTTGATGTCACTTTGTTGAAATTCTGATGTTCTGAATAATATATCTAGTATACCTGACGGACGGATTATTTTCAAGCTTCATCTTCATCCACAACGCTCGATATCCTGCGTAAAAAATATTTAATAAGGATCTCAGTAGAAGACTAATGAGGGCATATTCCGGATTTATAAAATCCATCTTCCTCCTATATGTATAAAAAGGTTAGGAAGGAAAAAAAATTAGATTTAGTCGACTAATATCCATTGCCCAAAGTCAGGAGAAGTGTAAAACATGATGAAGAAGTTCTTACTCAAGAAGGCACCGTGCCCTATGGATCAATTTACAAGTGGTTCCTCAAGCCTTTGAGAAAAAATCAATCCTCATGAACCAGAAACATGTCCTAATGAACTCTTCTTTGGGGTATGCTTCATGCTTTCTTTCTAGCATTTTTCAATTTTCTCTCCTAGTATCTCATGAATCTCAAGTATCTCATGTATATATCAGGAAATATATCAGAAAAAGCTTGTGAAAAATTCTTTCCAGTGGTACAAAATATCATAATACAGAACGGACCAATAGTACATGAAGAAAGTTACAGTTTGAAGGCTCCAATGGCTGTCTCATGAACCAATCTCATGAACCAAATGAGATATCGAGGAAAAAATTAATTTATTTCAATTCAACATCATTTAATCTGGGCCGGCATCATTGACGACTGACTCATTAGGTAACCAAGATCTAAATCACATCAGGAATACTATTAGAAATATGATTTTACAAAATAAATCATTTGTTTATTTTTGAAATGACTGTCGAATATGAAATTTCAGACGAGGACACGACGAGTAATATCCAAGGAACAGTTCTGAGTAGTTTTTGGTGTTTCGTTACAAGATTTGTTATATCATTTGATACAAGAACAAGCATACGGCCACACCAGCCATGTGTCTTATCTTACCAACTCGCGCCTTCGCCAAAATGTATTAACCAATATCTTGCACCAATGAGACCTAATGCCGGTGGCATGAAGTTTTCGACCGTTTTTGACGGATCATGGTGTTTTTTGAAGTGTTCGACGGACTTGTGACGTTTTTCTTCACGATTGAAACTTCAAAATATATTTGTCAATGGATATGCACAACTCAATCAAATAGCTCAATAGAAAAATCAAGAAATCAAACTGTTAATATGCATAATTGATAATTATTCAGGAATCTTTCTGGAACTATGGAAATTGAGTATTGGAGGTGAATTAGACAACGGCGTATGATCGAATAAGTCGAATCGAATATCGAAAGAGGTATATATTGGGTATTCTAGATATCATACATGAATTTGAATCAAAATCATGAGTTGCATCCAAAATCCTTGTGAAATAGTGGTTGTACTAATGAAAATATCGAAGATAACAACTGAGAAACCGGAACCTTCAGAATAACCAAAATATTTGAGTTATATCCTCAATGTTAACTGCACCGTCTCATCTCAGTCAGTTGTCTTTACATATACAAAGTGTCCCTCCAAGAACTGCGTCGATCCATTCATGATTTTGAAATTTGAAAATTTTGTGGCATTTGGTTAATATAGATGCAATTCGGCTAAAATATTTTCAAATTGTTGGCATTTTTGCGCGGTTGTACCGGAAGTCAATTTCAACTAACTTATTTCAAACAGGACATCCTATAGGTACCTTATTACATGGCGGTTTAGACATATTTGGAATTGTATGTCAAAAATTACGATTGCATGCTCAAACATAACTATCAATTTCTCTTATAAGAAACCTTCAATTATTCGATTGGAGTTGGTTTCGTTGTAGAAGTAGATCTACTTCAGTGGAGTGGAGAGAATATAGATTCAAGTTATCTTCATTTGAGTAATTCAAACGAGCCAACATGATCATTCACAGAGGTGCAACCGGAAATGCCAATATCCTGAAAATATTTCAGCCGAATTACCCCCATCAAACGTATAGTATGCTACCAAATTATCAATCGCTCTATTTATAGTTCTCCATATATTCCGATACAGTCACGGAGGGATACTCTGTATGAATCATAAACAATATATTCTTCGTGGATAAGATTTCAACCCTCCATTCCCCTGGATATCTCCTCCTTCCTCTTCATTTCTTTCTTATAAAACAACCAGAGGACTAACGGATGTGTTTTTGTCAAGATCAAATTTCATGCACCACAATATGTCCGTTGTTGCACCCTGTTGACTCTGATCTTCTTGTTTTCGAAGGGCGAGGGAGCGAGCAGCGGCGCCCTCTCGCGCTCGATGCGGTACGCCGACCCGTGGCTGTACGGCGGCGTCGCGTCGCCCGCCGGCGCCTTCCTGCTGACGCCGGCGTTCGCGCTCTGCGGCTGCGCAGACTACGCCGGCGGCACGAAGCGCTCCGGCAAGAAGTCACCGACGACGTGCAAGAAGTGCAAGGGCACCAGGCTGCCCCCCGTATCGCCGCAGGTCAGTTCTACTAATTTCATAATATAATAACAAATGCTGCTGGTATCATCACACTCAACCTAACATCCTTATCTTTCAAGAAATGATTCAATTCACTACCTTTGTTCCTTCTTTGAGATGCGTCTGGTAATGTGACCATCATCTCCTCCCTTTTATGATTTTGATCTCTGTGGATATCATGAGTACACAATATTTCTCATGAACGAATGGCCAAAAATGCTTGAGAAACTTATATGAAACATATTTATGACAATGACAAACAACGAAACAACGTCGACGTTGACTCGGTTGAGTGGAGTTGGTTACCAAAGATTTGCAGCTGAAATATCTGGAATTCATTGGCGTATAAACACATTTATTTTCATTAAATCGACATCGACAACTATCGAAAGACTCCGATTGGGTTCTCTTGTTTCTGACCTTTGATTACGTGGTAGCTGTCGACGCTATGCTATGCTATGCGCCGCTATGCGGCTCGCGCTAAATATCAATTAGTGCGAAATAAGTCAGTTCCCACACTTGCTGTGTAATTTACTATTTCTCACTACTAGCCATAGAACCCTGCCATTATCTACTCCTTTTCAAGGCGAGAAGCGACCTTTCTGCACCAAGGTAGTTTTTCACATTTTATGACGTAGTAGTAGTTCATAAACACAATGCCACCTTATCCACATTATCAACCTGAATTCACATCCCTGTCATGAGACGATATCCAATAGCGTTATATCTGCAGGTACTTGCTTATCAACACAGAGCACAGTTCTTTGCAGATTGTTCATCCTCTCATCGAAACTCGGTGAATTTCCTTCCAACTCTATCTGTATCTGAAGGAATGGAAACAGAACCCAACATCAAGCTCATCTGATATCTATAGAGCCCAGGCATCGTGAATGGCCGGCAATATGGCTTTTGTCACCAACGTTCAACAGGAGACTTGTAGGATTGGATATCTCTAAAGTATCTAACCAAGACCTCCTAGCGGAACTTCCGTCATATAGTTTCAAGCCCCAACTATGTATTTTACTATCGAGTTTCCTTGCAGATATGTCTCTCTATGTGTGTCACAAGCAGTCTTGGAATCAACTTTGTTCTTACTTCACATCAACGATCTGTTGAACCTCCTGCAAAGTCCATAGCTCTTCGGGAAACTTCATACTGCCTTCTCCTCTAGAGCCCCTACATCATCCAATGAGGGCAGAAGTGCCAGACGGAGACAGGTCGATGTAGAAGAAGTCGATGAAGAAGAATCTAGTAGATCTCAATGCAACCAAATCTCAAGCTGGTATCTTCACCATGAAGGCAGAACACATAATGCCCAATATGGAGATGTCAAGTACCACTGTTCCCATGAAGTCGTCAATATCCATGCTCGGTATCACCATCACCAGCGTTCTCTCATGGGACGATCATCTGAGGTCCATTGCGAGAACTGATTCTATCGCAAGAGCGATGTCTCTTTTTATGGATATTTCCACGGTCGGTGCTCAACGGAAATTTCCACGAGCTTTTCCAAGTTGACCAGCTAGACGAGTTCAGGCTGTTAATCAGTACATAGTCAGCTACTTTGTAACTCATCTGTTACAAATACAGCGTACGGGCTGATATTGATGGAAGATGGCACCAGAAACCGTAGATGGCGCTGAACATGAAGCATCTCATGTTCTACTCACTCTTGCTCTCAAAAGCTTTATATACTATCTGGAAGTGTTTCTAATTTGTCAGCTAAGCAAGGGCGACTGAATTATCTTCTACCAATATCTGTCATATACATAGTCAGATCGGGAACATGCCGATCTTCTCATTATAAAGCATCATTCATCGATAGGACGGTTAAGTTATGAAATTATTTGTCTAGTGGATTCCTTTCTGATGCTTGCGACCTCCAAGGTTTCAAGAGAAGTTCCAGTACCTTCCTTCTCTCCAAACATTCCACCACTGACTAACACGCTGTTCTTCAAACATAATTGGATTTCCTTTCGTGATTTCAAAAGATGAAAAAATCAGAACAACTGCCAACTGCGCAGACATGATGCAAGGTTTTGCGCCTTCGTTGCGCTTTAATCACGGGACTTTACATCCCTCACATGTAATTTTGGTAATGATGGGCAATAATAATATTCTCAACTACCTGGGTGTATAAATAACTACTATTATCTCAAAAATTGGAAAACTTCCAATCGTTCAACTCGTCTATAAATCGACAGCTCTTCCATTAGTTATCGAAGCAACCTTCAGAAGATGGCGACAGGGACTATTATCATTATCAATTTCATTTTTATCATTATTATCATTATTATCATTATTATCATTATTATCATTATTATCATCATTATCATTATTATCATTATTATCATTATTATCATTTTCATCATCATTATCATTATTATTATCATTCAATCACATATATATATAAATAAATTCATAAAATACACTCAATAAGAAGATGTTCTGATTCATTCTCATCTGGAATGAAAGCTTTCTCTAGGTATAGACATATTTGGATAGTTTCATTTGCTGCAGTAAAATAAATCAGGAAGATATTCGACAGTGAAATATTAGGTATACTTTCTGAACATCTTCCCACAATAAAAAGTCTTCGATTTTGAATTATTAGGCTAACGTATGGCCAATCATCAAAGTAGATCGAATAAAACACAACTTTCTCAAATATCATGGTTGCCAGTGCAGTGTGTGGACCACTTGAAATTCACTTAGTCCTGTTTTTTTTGGGAGGAATCAGTCAAGTCATCTGACTTGACTTCACTTTCGAATAACCGTTCAGCAAATTGTTATCTTCAAGGCACGGCTCCTTTTCATTTTCGTGATATAATGGTTATCCATGCACCAATTTTTCCACTGAAAACTTCACTTCAGTTGAGTGAGTTGTCGCATGATTCGACCGATTTGCATGTGATTGACTTTAACCGTAGCACAGCTGTCTCATTTATTTATTTATGTATTTATTCATTCATTTATATACACTATCCAACAGCCGGAGCTATTTACAAGATGAAAAAAAATAGATACAAGGTTCAGACAGTTATTAACAGTTTCACACAAAGACTCCACTCAATATCATCTGTAGATGAGTATAATATATTGGCAGGTAGTCCAGTAACATGCAAATTGAGCTGAGATAATAAATAAAGACAATTGATAATGTTACTTAATATTTTGAATGCAATGAAAACATCAGAAAATTACGCCTTTCTTCCAGCGTGTGGACTCTGGACTTGTTGAGCGAAATTTCGGGTTTACCACGAATAGGATAAGTGTCATTGGAAACTCAGAAGCTTGAGAAGTCGTCTCTGAACGTCCAATATATTTTCTCTTCCTCTGTATAGCTCGGATTCCATACATCCGAACGGTATTCCATTTTTTACCTCACAAAAGTACCTAACCGAGCTCAACCGTTTCCCTTTCTTGAACCATTTTGAATTTCTGATGATAAAACCTAACATCTTTCAACCCTGTGCAATGAGGGTGTACACACCTATCGAATTTCCAACTGAAACCAACCTTGCAATGATGTTCTCATATAAAAACATCATGCAACGGCATCATTCGTTCTGGAAGATAAACCAAGTGCTTCATTTTCTTTTGATTGTTCTCTCTACCAGTTCATCTCTGCTTGGGGATGGAAGCCGAATGACAAGGACTTTGACGTCACTAGATCTGTTCGTTTTCTACTGTTATGGAAATCGCGAATTTCAATAATTATTTCAAAATCGTACTCAAAGAAAAACGGTTTGTGCCGAAAGTTAATCGGTAGTAGTCAATAACTACTCCCAAATCGCGAAATTCAGATCACCTGTTCAAGTCATAGATGTTGATTTAGTACGACTACAGTGACTCAATAAACCACAGTGGCGACAAAGGGTCAAAATCCGACAAGTTCAAGCGAACGACAGATTCAGTTCTCAAAAAATGATTCTTTCACAAATTCATGGGGAACATTATGATCGTAATGCTATGATTTTCGAAAAATATCATGGTCCTCGGACCATACAAAATACAAATCCCTAACACTCTAATTGACTTCAGGTATTTATAATGCTTCATTCCACTCCATTTTGAAAGTTCGTGAATATAGGCATCATAGATGTAATGCAAGCCTTTGAAGCTATTATATCTCAAGAGTCCATAGAAATCGATGGAAACTAAAAAGAAAATACTGGTTTATTCAACACAAAATTCAAATATTCGAAATTTGTCTAAACATGACGGATTTCTTGCCACCCGGCATACAATTCTCGAGTATTTTCGTCTGAGGATTCGTTGTAATATCCTTCTCCAAAATACATTGGTTATGTATTTCCGTCCCTTTTCATTTGTATATCAATCGAATATAACTCGAACAATCCGAGAACGGAACATCTATGAAACGACCAATAGAAAAGAAGTCATACCATTGTCGCCACTGTGGTTCATAGAGTCCCTGTTGGCAGGACATGGAAAAACGCAAAGATGCCATTCAAGTTGCGCGCAACCCACTTCCATATTAATTCTCCCATTTTCCCCACTTTTCAGTTGGACTCGAAATTCGGCACGGTGCGATGCTACCCGACGTCCATCCTGCCGGCCTCGGCGACGCCGACGCGCGCCGACACGGTGCGCGTCGCGACGCGCTCCTCCAGGCCCACCGTCTTGCCGCCGCCTGGCGTCGCTCCCGGTGACGACCCCTACGACCTGGTGCGCCGCTCGCGCCTCACGGGGGGCACGGACCACTTCGGAGCCATCTCCCCCCTCTCTCCCGGACGGCAAACCAGGAGTAGCGGCAGCAAAGGTGATTAAATATCATATCTACTGCATGGGCGTCATTTAGGGGGGAGGAAACTGACTGATAATGAATGAAAACTCTTCGAATCCATCGTTAAATGAATTAGTATACTTTTCTTTCGGCACACAGAAGTACAAGCAGGTTAAAAAACCTCACTTTCGATTCGAAGGCATTTGACCTTGAACCAAAAAAGAATGCCTGCAGTGCATTTTCCTTTTACCTTACCTACACCCCCTCCCGAAATACAATTTTATGCAAGCTATCTTGTCTTCCCCCCCGCCCGAAGGCAAACTCTGAAATGACTGATCTACTGAAATAGTTATCATTATTTGATTCAAGGGTGATTTATAAGAAAAGTCCCTCATAAGGAAAAAATAAAGAGAATCAAATGGTGAATACAGTGAAGACAATCCGGAATGTCTGTATGGAAATTTTTTTTTGGTCATTCATAACGGATATACAGGATATTATCTGTATTTGTCGTATAATTTTGACGATCGATATTTTGTAATCCACTGAAATTTGGAAGCAACGTACCTTTCTTGATACAATTCAACATATTATAAAATGGAAAGAGGCTTCTGGAGCCGCACTGGGAAAATTAATTTTTCAATGAAATGTTGACCTGATCGTGTTCCTCACTTTCCAGAGCGCACAACGACGGGTTCATGGAAAAAAATCCAAACGAAATATTTCGAATATATTATACGAATTGATTTTTTGCTCATTCTTTTCGAGTAAGAATCGACAGGTGAGAGTAGTTCGAAGAGAAAATCACAGGGTGGATATTTTTCACAGACGAATGACTTTGATGCATCGCTGCACGCATCAGTTTTTCCAACGATTGAAAATTTCAACATATATTATTTCAAGTAACTCAGTTCAACTCAAACTCAACTTTCACTTGAAAATCTGTAGTAAAGGATAACTTGGTCATGGTGTTCTCAATTGAATATTTCAAATCGAGATAACTCTCAATAGCTATGTAGTGATCGTACCACCTTAGAGCTATTCTTCTCATGCAGGCGACAACGCACCCTCATACAATGCCACCGTGGGCCGAAAATCGATCCTCGAGTGCGACATCAATCCCTACGAGCTGGTCTCGCCCGACCACTCCGCTCCACACACACCTAGCATCACCCTCGTCAACGGGCAGCGGATCCGCGTCAGATCCACCCTCCACCAAGAACACCACGAATACGAGGATGTCCAGCTGCGACTATCCTCGCTGCCCGTGAAGGTCAACAGCAAGCCCGCCAGGGTTGCTCCCAAGAGGCCCAATTCCACGCCCTCCAACGCTTCCAAGGAGGCGCCACGGGAGGACAGGGTGAACGACAAGGTAGGTGGCAAATTGTTCACGATAAGCGTAAGCTTAGGTTGACGTTTCGTGAGTGAGCGTAGTAAGGCTGCCGCTCCAGTGCGACCCATGATGAGTCTATTGTGGTTCACCCCTAGAGGTTACAGTATACCGCCCAATCCAGTTCTTCTCGCAAAGTTCACGGTCGAATGTGGTGGAAATTTTCTGAAATCAATTAATAGGTTCTTAGTTGGTGTAACCAGATTTGTCGACCTCAATTTTCTCCAAGCACGGACATGAATATGCCGAAAAAAAAACCGACAGTCCGTTTGTTATTGGTCCAGATCTGAGCAGTCCCTCCATGATTCGTAGACTGATCCTAGTCCATTCCAGGATCTACTACCTTGTGTTTTTCGAAGACTCAGGTGAAAACGCAATCGAATGTGCCATTCCTGGTAGATCAGAATAGTGCGTGATTCTTTGTCTCTAATGGTTTTGGCAGCACTTGAGGTGAATTCAAAGAATGATTCTGTACAATGGAAGCAGATTCGGCTCCCTCTTTCACAATTATGTCGAATTTCGTCCTCTACTCCTGCTCGATATCCAGGCACCCAAAACAATATCACCTTGTTATTCGCACCAAGGATTCGATGCAGTTCCATACTGAGCTCAGAACTTATCTTGTTGGAGCTCAGTGCTTCAAAACAGCCTGGATATCTGAGATGACACTGATAATTTTTGTTCACTAGAGGTCTATTGTCAGCTCTCTTGCACACAATTCGATAGCGAAGATTTCGGCAACGATAAACACATGCGGGAAGCAGGAATGTGTGGACTGAAAGAATGATATGATGTATCTACCACTCGAACGAATATTGTAGCGTTCTTGATATTGAATGTTATTTTTTTGGTGGTATAACAGTTTGAGTTACACCTTCTTTCTCATCAAATTGAACGTGTATCATAGAAAGAGGACACCACTCCCAAAGGAAGAACCGAAGTCCATTCTCTCCAGGACACCAGCAGCGATTACTTCTCAAACCAGTTCAAATCCATCCTGAAGAAATCCTCAATCTACGATGACGTCGAACCGACTGAATTGTGCCAGCCCAGAAGCCCTTCCCCTGTCAAACGAAGAGGGTCCAAGTTTTATATTCCTATGCCCTCATCGCCTGGTAGTGGGGCCAAGAAAAAAGTTCAGTTCCTAGTGGATAACGTCACAATTGGGGATAACAACGTTGTCAACGAAAGGCCTAGCGAATGTAGCAGTGAGGACGACGAGGTTTTTGAAACACCGGTGGAGGCTGAAGAAGTACCAAGTGAACCAGAGAGTGAGTAAACACCTTTTTTTTCAATATCTTAACATTACCACATTCTCCTTAGTATCATTATAATAGTTACTACCTTTTCGACACCGATTCTCATTTATGCATTTCTAGGTACAAAAATCATAAAGAAACCGCCCACTCTATACAGAAGCCTCAGCGATAGGATACGAAAAGATGAAGCGAAAGTCAACTTCAACGACACAATGGCTCTGCGTTACCCCAAGCAGAGGAAAAACTTGAAGATAGATTTCTCTGATCTCGACAGGCTCGACGGAGCGGTACCTAGAGCAAGGAAAGTCAGCCCTAGACCCAAAGTTCCACCTCCGCCTCCTCCTCTACCTCCACCTAAACAGCTAGAGGAGAAACCACTTTCACCATACGCCGACAAGGTAGAAGATGTGACAGGCCAGACACCAGAAGAAAAACCCCACGAGCTCGTAATGATGAAGGAGCTTGACGAATGCATCAACGGAGATATAACAGTTCCTAACCAAACATCTCCACCTTCAGCCCCTCCGAGGAAGAGGAGCAATAATAAACCTCCTACGGTGAACGTGGCACCTTCACAGGCTGCCGTCCAAAGAGTTCAAATCGAATCGCCCGACACGAACAGAACCATTGTCAGAATAAGCAGCCCACCCGCAGTCCACAAGCTTCAAATCAAAAATGACTACGCGGAGACTGTAGTGCCAGTTGCAGCATCCATCATCGAAAACTCCCAGAGAAAAACCTCGATTCTGATCAACGGCGACGACTGCTACTCCACGGTGAACGTTAGTGACTCGGTGCCGCTCTACCAGTCCTCCGTGGTCGTCAAAGACTCCCCTCCCGTGCAGAAGAAGTGCAGCAGCGTCTACATAACTCTACCCAGCCCCGAACTGGTAGAGCTAGACCCACCAGAGTTGTTGATGCAGCTGCTGAAAGACCCTGTAGAGGCGGTGCGTCGCAACTTAGTCCCACACGTCTGCGGCAAGGCAGATGTGTCTAGGAGACCACGCGACAAGAAGACCGTCAAGGTACTACCCGACTGCAAGGACCCTCCAGCTCTGTGTGAGGACGACCTATCCTCGGAACACAGTTCCTCTACCCAATACGAATTCATGGACGGCGGTTCCGAGAGCTACAGCAATCGCAGCTCCATCACCGAGGAGGAGCTGGCCAACAGGACCAAGTTCTACGAACTGCTGTCTGAGTCTGCTACCGTGGAGGTTACAGAGGGGGAGGATCATCTGTACGAGTGCATCAAGATAAACAACGACCCCATCTACGAGGAGATTGAGATACCGCCACCGCTGCCATCTAATCCACCTCCCACGAGTGTGGTGGACGACCTCAATCTGGACAAGGAGTACACGACGAGGTTAGTATTTATTATCCATGACATATATAGATCGTAAAGGTCTTGCAGCCTCACAAGTACTTCGACCAATAAGATCTTTCGTGCATGACCTTCAGTCTATTTGAGGCCAGGTATTCCTAGGTTTCTTGCTGATTTCATCAGTTTCCTGGGAACCAAGTTACTGATGTCGAAGGGCACCAAGAAAGTCCCTTTCAGGAACTTGCTTCTCTTGCAGGAAAGTGAAAGTGAAGTATGAGGTGAAAATAATTTTATCGTAGGTCCATATTCGAGGGCGCCTCCAAATACGATATCCTCAGTTACCTGGTAGATGCCAAAGAGCGCGGCATCGTACAAGAAGACACGACCTTCCCCGCCCCTTTCTCGTACCCTTTCGCTGAGGAAGGTGACTCTGGCGAAGACACTTCTTTGACCATCATCGATGAGAAGGCCATCTGCCAGAAACCCGCTGAAATCGAGCGGAATGACTCCGGCGTCGGCTCGGAAACCAGCAAAAGCTCTCTCAGCAAGTATAGGACTAGCAAACAGGAGCAGGAGGCGGAGCTCTGCTTCTCCTGTTGCGAAGACTGCGATGCTCCTTTGGAGGGCGAGACAATGCTGTGCAGGAAGTGTTGCAAGAAGCGATCCGAACGCAAGGTATTGTCAACTAACCAACTATTTTATGATGAATTGTCTGGATTGAACGGAATTTCTGTGCTGAAGGAGATCATCACGGAGATCGTGGAGACCGAGGAGAAGTACGGCAGAGACCTGCAGATCATACTGGAGGAGTTCTATCAGCCCATGCTGGTAGCTGGGCTTCTGACGCCTGAGCAACTTTCAACCATCTTCTTGAACGTAGAGGAGCTGTTGGAAAACAGCCAAGCGCTGGCAGAAAAGTTGAGGGACGCCGTCGAGATCGCCATCGAGCAAGGCGACGAAGATCTGCTCACGGTCAACACAGGCAAGCTCTTTCTGGAAGCCATACCGATGCTCCACGCCTTCGAAACATACTGCGTTCGTCAAGGTATTGTTATTGGATTAAGCTTCGAAAGAATGAATCACTATGAGCTGTGTTTCTAGGTGCAGCCAGTTTACTCCTTGCCAGCCTCGAGAAGGATAAGGAACTGCTCCGAATTTTCTTGCGAGTCTCCCAAATGGAGAACACCATGCTGCGCCGCATGAACCTCAACTCCTTCCTCATGGTGCCCGTCCAGAGGGTCACCAAATACCCTCTGCTACTAGCCAGATTGCACAAGGTGACTCCCGGTCACCTGAACACTAAGGAGGAGTTGCAGGAAGCGCAGCACAAAATCGAGCTGCACCTCAACCACATGAATTCGCAGACCAGGGACGTGCCCAGTAAGCTGTGGCGCCGGATAGGCAGCTCGGGCAGGCGGGCTAGCGCCGAGACGGACCTGGTGAACATCAAGCTGAGGAAGATTGCCGTAGACGTGTTGGAGTGGAACCACGAGGAGGCGCGCTTCGCTCTCGAGGGAAAGCTGCTCTTCACGCAGCCGACGGACAACAACTGGAGAAAGGGCAGGACCATCAAGTTGACGCCCGTCAACGCTCTTCTTGTCGTTAACGGAAAGGTGGGTGAGGTATTTATGGACTTCAAAAACTACCACCTATTCCCTCTAATAACATAGAATATAGATTGATATGGAATAAATTGAGGCAAGTCAACTTTTGAACTCAAATGTTTCCTCTCGCTGATGTGTTAGTTCATCAAGGCCCTTGTGAAAATATGAAATGATACAGGCTGTTCCCTTCAAAGAAACAGGGTATACATGTATCATCTTTGGTTGACTGGAGAATTTATAATAAGTGAGCGTAGTAATAATTCAAAAATTTTATCTCGTGCTCATTCAATTAGACCATATGAAAATATGAGATGATACAAGATGTTCCATTGAAAAAACAAAGTACGAGCTCTGCTGCACTTTGCAAACCGCCATTTCAAATGAATCATCATGTGTTAATTGAGAAAGTTAAAACATTTGAGCGTGGTAATAATTTCGAAATTTCTCCTTGTTCCCATTCAATCAGATCTTGAGTATCTTATGTCGTTGAAGTCAAATATATGAAATAATACAGGATGGTGAAAAATCATGGTACCAGCTCTGCTGTAGTTCCGTCTCGCACTTTTGTATGAATCTCTGTTTCAGAAGTGTTTGTCACAGTTCATAGTTTGAGGAAAGAAACTTGAAATAGTGAGGAGCCAAGGGGTACTTTTTTGGTGATTGCACTCTTTTTTTTGTGCGCCCAGTGCTCCAGAAGTCAAAACTGGTGCAATGTCTTCGCATGAGAAGTTCCCATGACATGTGAATGTATAGAGTTATTCATTCGAAAAAACAATATTTCGTCGAATCG